>JAPFRF010000010.1:54199987-54799987 GCA_029282475.1 Phrynocephalus forsythii | reverse complement strand
ACCATCAAATCCAGCCCCTCTTAAGGAGGCACTGAACTCCCGATCTCTGGCTCCTCAGACAGAGATGTAAGCCATTCAGCTATACAGCAAACAGATACTGCATACGTTCCACTGATTCAATGGGCTTACTCTCATTGCTATTTATTACTACGCTTTAACTATTCTAATTAATCTGACATTCCTGGTAATGCAGAGAAATACAACTGACTTGGAAATTCATTTTGTATTTTTGCTCCTATAAAATTCATCTACTCCATCCTTAAACATAGAGATTTAAAGCCTTTTTTATACAAGACATTATTTTAATGCCTGAAGAGAAAATAAGAGGCAAGAAGAGCCCATTTGAAGTGGGGAATAAATAATGAATGCAAGTAACTTTAACCTGTTCAGTTTTTCAGTTATAAAACCTTTTCAAAAACATTGGTCACCTTTGTAATATTATTTGCTGACTAGTTTTCCACAGTGAAGACTTCTTTTACTAGCTTGCAGGTTCAGTGATCTACTTTTTTCCTCAAGAATCACAAGACTAATAGCTCCACAAAGCTACAGATGATTTTAGGGTGCTGAAAAACAGAATATAAATAACCCAAATATTTCCCAATGTGCCTTGAGTGTGCATTTAATAATAAGTAACTATGTGCTGTAAAATTCATTCCAACTTTTCAGGTACAGAGTTGTTGTTGTTGTTGTTGTTGTTGTTGTCATTCAATCGTGTCCAACTCTTTGTGACCCCATGGACCAGAGCTCGCCAGGCCTTCCTGTCTTCCACTGCCTCTCAGAGTTTGGTCAAATCCATATTGGTTGCATTGATGACACCTTCCAACCATCTCATTCTCTGCGGTCCCCTTTTCCTTTTGCCTTCAATCTTTCCTAACATCAGGGACTTTTCCAAGGACTCCTCTCTCCACATGAGGTGGCCAAAGTACTGGAGCCTCACCTCCAAAATCTGTCATTCCAGTGAATATTCGGGGCTGATTTTTTTCAGGATGGATAGGTTTTGAACACCACAGCTCAAAACCATCGATTCTGCAGTGATCACCCTTCTTTATAGTCCAGCTCTCATAAGTTATTTGCCACTTATTTCTTCTGGGGAAATCCTGGGACTGTGTAACTTGCCCAAAGCCACACAGACTGTCTCTTCTGAGATGCACATTGGGGAATTGAACTCCCAACCTCTGGCTCCACAGCCAGATACTGTACTTAACTCACTGAACTATCCACTCAGCTGAGTATGCATGGTAGCTTACATATAACTCTATTAATCACAGAGTACCTAAGGAAGGTTGATACATCATATAAATGGCCAGTTCCAACTTCTTATTATGTGTTTTCAAGGTGAGCAGCAAAATAGACCTCTCCATCAACAGGCAGAGATTTTCAATTCCCTGTTCATGTTTTCTGAATTGTGTCCAATCGGAGTACAAGACTACACTGCAGAGTGTTATAATAGTCTAACTTAATGTTCTCCGCTCGATTAAATGTGGCAACAGACAGCTGAAACATTTTCTTGCCCAGGTCTGTGCCAATGAAATACTGAGTGCAGGGTATAGATTCTAGTTTACAAAACAAAAACAAAGAGAGCCACTTGGTTGAGGACTGCTGAAACTATTTCCTTTTGCCCCAGCATTCCAACTACACTTTCCCTCCACAGCTCTAATGCTGTGAGAAAGGCTATGGGGAAAATGCTTTGTGCAATGTTAAGCCATGGAAGCAAGTTAAAAGAGGTGGGAGGGCTGAGCTCCCCTATCTTTATACCTGTTTTGAAACTGAGAACATAAAATTGCACACATGCGCATGTGTGTCTCTCTCTCACACAGAGTACATGGCTCAGACCTAGTTTTAAGCAAATAGGTTGCATCTAATTTGAGCACAGCTACACCACCATCTGTTTCTAGCACTGCCTTATAAAACACTGTAGACTGATAGCTCACTTTGTAAGTTCCTAGAAATGCCACAGAAATTAAAATTAGGAAGCAAGACTACTAACTGAAGGTCTGGCATCAATCCTCCCCCACTCCTTTATAACATTTTGATAATATGTTCCTTCTCAGCAATAAAACTTTTCCTAATCAACACATATAAAACTAAACTGTTCATGAGATGAAACAAGGTTAGTAACAAAATATCTTTTTTTTAAGGTCAGAAAGTACAGTATAAGATTTTCAGTTCATTTTTGACTTAGTGTGCAATGTAAGAGCAGGACAATACATTCTGCAATTAACTAGTTCCAGTTTGCAATCCAGGAGAAAAGGAGGACCACTAATCCAGTTTCAGAGCTGAGCTACCAATGCAGCAGAGCAGCAGGCTGTTAGGTCCTACAATTACAACAGCATCCTTGTCTGTGCTTTACTCATTTTGTCAAATGATTAAGTTGAAGAAATGCATCTGTCAAAAGCAACTAGATGTGGTTAAATGGCTGAGGGAAAGAGGAATGGGAAGGTTGCTGAACATATCTTTTCTAATAAGAAATTGGGTCAGCTTTCTGACTTAAGGCCTCAGCTCCTTCTCACATGATATTACAATCCATTAGTCATACCTGATCCACATGCCCATTTAGGACTATTACGCTAATCATATTCAGCATTTACAAGACTACACTATAATCTGATCCTGCTAAAATTAAATCACAGACTTTAAATATAAAGCAGGTAATCAAATGAACCTAAATTGTCCAAGATCCCTAAGTAGATGAAGACTGGGGATATAGGTACCACCTGCATACAAACAATACAGAGGTCTGGGTTAACATTATATACATTGGACATAACGCTTAACTAATTATCTCCATCCACGTAAATGTAGTTTTACTCAGGAGTTATATATAACTGTTGATTTGGGAAGTAAAGGCACTTAACAAAGCAGAAGACTACCACTACAGAAAGCAGCTAGTTCAGCACTGACACTAACTGCATTAGATTTTAGGTTTTGTGGCAAGACATGAGACTTCATAAATGTTGTGTAAAGTGAGAATAAATTTCTGTCTAGCCCCATTCTAATAAAGCAAGCTTTCAGCAAAGGGGAGAGAAAAGGAAAGCTGCACATAGGATGAATGTGATAATAACATGTACAGAAAATAAAAATAAAGGAAAGGTAACTATTGATTATAAGTGTGTTTGTACATACGGCGTTGACATGGTCTTAATGATACAAGAATACAGAAGGTATGCAACAAAGAGGTTTCTGAGGTAAAACAAATTAATTAAACCTTCAAAGATAGATACGATACAATTATAACATTAGAATTCAAATGGAGACATTTTTATTTCTAAAATAACCATTTATGTATGGCATGGCCAAATATAGAGCACTATGCTGTCAAAGTGAATAAGAAAAGGAAATTTATAAAAAGGAAAGATAGGCACAAGGTTCCTTTGGTATCCCATGAACAGTATGTATCTGCCTAGACTACATCACCTCCTCTGAAGTCAAGAATATTACCTCTAGTGAGGATACTTACCAATCTCAGCAGCAACCTGCCAAGAGCCCAAGGGCTCCAGCTAAGCCTATTTAATGAGAAAATAAACGCACACAGCTCATGCTGTGGCTTTTCATCAATAACTATCTTGCTACACAAACAAGCTTCCCAGCTAGTAGATAAAAAAATATGAAAGGAAAGAAGATATCTATATATACAATTATTTAACGATTTTTAAAAGAGCTGATGTTTAATATTAGGCAGGTATGAAACAGATGTACATTCAAACTATGCATTCACCTATTCTTGACATGTAGCACTGGTTAACTTTGTCATATTCAAGATATTACATTGTCAATCACTCCCTACTAATGTTAATATAGTAGTACCTTGGGTTATGAGCATAATCCATTCGGGAAACATGATCGTAAACCAAAATACTTGTATATCAAAGCAAATTTCCCCATAGGAATTAATGGATACATGATTCATTCTGGTGGCCCAGTTTCCATTGTTTCTTATGGGGAAATTTGCTTTGGCTGGGAGCTAGTGGCCACAGTGAGGACCAGAGGCTGGGACCACAGCCATGGCTTAGGGCTGCTGATGGTGGCAGCAAGAGGTTGCCAGCTACACGGGCCAGGGGCACCGGGCCAGGGCCTCAGCGGTGGCTGGTACAAAATACCAGGGGTCCCTCTGCTTCCTCCCTCCCTCACGGCCTTGCTCACCTCTTCTTCCTCTGCCACCACCATCTTGGGAGCCTGCCAGACAACATCTGGGTGTGATCCCAAGATGGTAGCAGTGACAGTGAGAAGGAGGAGAAGGGAACGAGGTGAACCAGGCTGTGAGGGAGGGAGGGACGCAGTGAAGGGCTGATGGTGTCGGCCGTAGCAGTAGCAGCAGCAGGTGTGACTGCAAAACCTCTGGTGCTCATTTTGTTCAGAGCGAATCAACATTTTATTAAAAAATTTTACTTGTCTTGTGAAATACTCGTAAACCACAGTACCACTGTACCTCAAAGACATATTATGAATCATTGCCATCTGTTAAGTCTTGAAGTAGCTCGATACCTTTGGCCACATTCTTGTGCCAAGGTTTTCCTTCTATCCTAGTGATGAACATAGCTCCTGTTTTCTCCTTTAGGGCATCTTGGATTCTATTATTGTTTATAATTTTGATTTTGATTTTAGCTATGGACTATTATGCTTGTTTTATGTTTGTTTTTATGTTTGATATTATATTTGTTGTATTTATCTTAAAATTCTGTAAACCACCCAAAGTGGTAGTTTTGTCAGATAGTACAGTATGGAAATAAAATAGAATAAAATAAAATAAAATAAAATAAATATCTACTAGCACTTGTGCTAGGTAGAAAGAAGAAATGACTCCCAGCATATTAAAAACAGAGATCTGAAAGTTACTTTTCTAGCCACAGTGTCTGAATGATTTTGGGAAATTTCACACTTGACAACAACCTTTAAGATCCCACACCTTGAACACTTTACACAAACCTCCTTCCTCAGAGGGGAACGGAATATAAACAGGGGTCTTAAAGGTGACATGAAATGCCATGATATTAACAACTCATGCCCAGGAAACAGTTTGGGGGCCTTGTATAAATGCATAAATATTTGTTATGTAGTCCCATTCACATTCTGAAGAAGTAGACATGAAAACTCTCAGTAAAATATAGCTAATAGTCTTTAAGGTGCAATGTTTTTGTCTTCTTTATTTCTATTTCTCTCTTGTTATTTCTCTTTCCTGATAGTCAAAGTGTTGGTTACATTTAATATATTTTTCCATGTATAAGATGCTGCCATATTAGACAGCCCCACCTTTAAGATCCTAAATTAATAAAATTAATACATCCTCCCTGGGGTCTCCTCGACATACATCCACTGTTTCCTCTCCTTTCTATGTTCTGAAGACTCATCTGCTTTGCTTTTTGTAGGATTTCAGTGGGGAAAGGCTTGGGGATTGAGCAGCCCATTAAGAAGTGCCTTTTCATGCAGAAAAGAAGGCGTGGCTGAAAAGAATCCTTGCAAAAGTAAAGCAATCAAGCACTGCTGGACAGAATGTAAAACACTGGAGTCAGTTTGGATTTATACTCCACCCCTCCCCTGCTGTTTTCTTTTATTTCCTGGGGCATTTGATTGCCCTCCTTTCTGCTTTGCTCTTGCAAGGATTCTTTTCAGCATGGAACATCACTTCTTAATGGGCTGCTCAAGCCCGAGGCTTTCCCCACTGAAAAGAAGAAACCAATCCTGCAAAAAGCAAAGCGGAGGGGAGCCTTCAGGACACAGAGAGTAAACAAGGGCTGCAGGAAAGGAAGGGAAACAAAACAGCAAGGTCAGTTTGGCTTCTCCTCTACCCCACCCCCACCCCTTGGGAAAAGTTTACTTCTGTGTATACGGCGCCCCTTAATGCTATACAAATAGCATTGTATACACAGAAAAATATAGTACCAACCCTGGCAATAGATGGGTGCAAATGATGTATATTTACAGGACTTAAGTTTCAGGACCAGTTTTTTTTTTTTAGAAGAGTTAGGCTGTGATAGTAGGACCAGGATTTTGCCAAAAGCAGCTGTTTGATAATACACAAGATAATACAAAATGACAACTTATTGATGACTACAAACAAGATCATTAGCATGCTACAACCTATTCTGAACAATAATTCTTCCTTCTCTTATGTGTCTAGGAGGCACATAGTGGTTTAGAGACAGCAATCCAGCTTTAAGGAGCTAGTGATATTTAAGAGGCAATTAACATGAATGCAGAGACAGGGACAAGCCTCACATGCTACAAACCTAGCTGCCAACTGTGCCCATACATCTATTCTGATAACACCATTACAGGATCAATCAATGTTACATCAGGGGCTCGTGTACTTTTTTTTAATGTGATATATACCATTCTTTGCCAGTAGTCTCTTTCTGCATCCTACACAGGGCAGACAAAACAATCTCTGCACAAGAGATTAAACAGACACAAATTTGACAGCAGAAACAACAACACATAGAAGCTAGAAGCAAAACATGTCAACCTTCCAGGACTCCCTGTTGCTGAATGCAAACTACTATTGCAGGGAAATAATAATAATTATGCAGAGAGATTTGTGGGAGAAGCAGGTGGAAGCAGTTTACATTCATAAATTACTCTGTGAGTGTTCAGGATTATACAGATATCCAGGCTTTATAGAACACTTGTCAGTTTTAATAAGATGACACTTTTTATTATCTTGGGTATTATCGAAACCTTGATCTCAACACAACCTACTGATTCCAATAATGCAACACAACTCAGATTCTAATATACAAGTCCTGAAAATGGCCAAGCTAGCCAGATGCCACTGTTACTAAATACAGTATCTTGAATGTTTATTACCTGCTTTAATAATATCACTATCACATTGGTAGCTCATTAGCAGGTTACACTACCACCCACTCACATCATGTTCAGTACATCTCTCAATCAACCCCTATCTTGAACACTTTATATAAACCTGTTGTCCAGATACTATATGTCTGAAGAAGCGGACTATAATCTGAAAAAGCCCACAGTGTAATATATTTGTTAGTTTTATAGGTGCCACAACACTTCAGGGTTTTTGTTATTGCTGAAAAAGACTTACTGTGGCCAACTTTTCTGAAGACTGCTGTGTGTAGTTAAGAGAAGATAAATAGTGCTGATGATACTAGAAAAGATGCTGATGAGAAAATGTATATTTAAAGTAGGCTTAATAGAATATTTACTTCTGCTAATAATCTGGTTAAATTTCTTGCAACATATAATGATAACAGCATATGTTTTCTCAATTATTGGTTTCTGACTCACAAAATTCAATGCTTAGAGGAATCTTTGTTCATGCCCATTGCTAATTCTGACAACTCGGAATCATATTTCTGTACTGATTAGATCATTCATCATCTTGCTTTCACTCTATAAAGAACACTATTTTAAATTATTATTATTATTTGTTATGATTACTACAGCTACTACTATCACCGTTATGAGATTGCAAACAAAATTTACAACACAGCACAGCAAAGCGAGAGGGAGGGAAAATTGGATAAAGAAAGGCTTTAAATATGACAAATAGAAATTCATAAGAGTTGCTATTTCAACTGAGTATAAGGATTAAGATATTATGTGTCAAGGGCCTAAAGAAGGAAATCAGTTTTGAGGAATGTCTGAAGAAACACAGAGGTGGAAATATAAATGTGTGCCGAGAGGCAGTTAAGAATGTATGTAATATGCCGATATCTAAGAGAGAACAAGACAGAGGCAGCTAAGACTGGAGGAATGATTGCCTGAGCTCTGCCTCCACTTGATACAGGTATCATGTAGTGGTGCCATCCCTCATCATTATAACTACAGCAATACCTCAGTTATGAGCATAATCCATCCCAGAAGCATGTTTGTAAACCAAAACACTCTTCTATCAAAGCAAATTTCCCCATAGGAAATAATGGAAACTCAGATGCCAAAACTCAGAAAAGAAGTTGGTTTCATGTCCATGTCCAATACCATGATTTAGGTACCTGGCTGCGGAATCTGCTGTCCTTGGGACTAACAATTGGATTGTATGTGTGTTTTTAATGTGAAAATAATAAAATGCAATTTGTAGCTCTATGCACACTTGACTACCTGGTATAAAAGTGGATTTGAGCCAGTCCTGTGGGAAAGTTCCAGTTCTATGGATTCTGTTACATAAATCGACTAAAAGAGAAAGGGATTGTTCTTCCTTAAGCAATTTTAAAATTTCCATATATAATTAATTCATTAAGGCCCGAGGCTTTGCCACATTTCAATAATTTAATGGTACATTCTACCTCTTCACTCATGATATCTATGCCATTAACTAACTTTACACCATAGTCAATACTGCTGTTATCCTTAAAGAGATGTTCTATTTCTTCCACTCCTGTAGCTTCGCTTCAGTGCTAGTTAAGGTATCTTCCTCTACTATTACACACACCTGATGCTTGCCTTATTTTCTTGTACATGTTAAGTGAATCATTGTCTGTCAACAATCTTTAATTAATCTTGGGACACCTCATTCACAGCAGTTTTAATTTGGATCCAGGTGTTTTCAACTTCATTTACATCTGCTGTCTTCTTGATGTTTCTGAGTTCTGTACTCAGGATTGATTGAACTTCAGTTCTTACTACGGGGTCCTGGAACGTATACATTGCAATTTGATTATTTATCCCCTTTGATTGACATTTCCTCCACTTAAAGTTCACTGTTAACAAAAGATTATGATGTGAATTAATATCTCTATCAGGGTAAGTTTTCACGCATTTAATTGAATTCTTAAAATGTTTATTGATCATGATGTAATCAAGCTGATTCCTGATGTTCCTGTCAGCATTTGAAGTTCCAAGTATAAAAGTGGTGTGGTGGCATTTTGAAATAAGTATTTGCTATTATAAATTCTTCTTGATGTAACAAAATTATTTGGCCACCTTGCTCATTGCCAATTCCTAATCCATAATTACCTACTACTTCAGCTCACTGGCCTTGTCCTACCACTGCACTGAGATCACCCATTTCTATGGTAACTTCTATCAATTTGATAAATGGTAATACGGTCATTAATTGAATATAAAATTCTTCTACATCATCATCGGATGCATCACATGTTGGTGCATACACCTGGATAAGATTTACAAGACTGGTTGTGTATTAAGCTGGAGAAAATGACTCTGTCTGACACTGGCACAAATTGTCAAGACAATCTTACTGATGTTTGGATGGACTATGAATCCCACTCCATTCAAGTGATGAGGTTTGTTGTTACCAGCATAGTACACTTGATATGCATCTGCTACACATTTTGTTATAGACAGTAATTTTTTAAAATATATAATTGTTGATGACATTTGCTGCTAGCATAAATGTCAGCAGCAAACTGCCAGAAGAAATCAGCATTGTCAGTGGTGTGACCAGTTCAAATAACAAATGCCTCTTACAACTTCCTGACTAGCAGTCATTTGCCACATAAATATTCAACAAATGGAACTATATTAGGAGATGTAACTAACAGGGTTCTGGCTATAGAATTCCAACCACACCCACTGCCTCTGCATGTGGTTAAAGAAATTCCATGCTTTTTTGTTAAACACAGCAGGTCATTGTTTTAAACCATCTTCTCACCAGCCACTTCAATCTGATACAAAACATGTGGCTGAGGCAATCATTCACACAGCGACTCATTTCACTGGAATTTCTACAGTTCCTTCCATAAAAGGTAATGTAGCAGAAGTCTGGCTGCCTTGATGACAAGGGTGAAATCCTACTGAATTACCTTGTGATGAGTTTCATCTGCTATTTCTTCTGGATCCCTCCCTCCATGTGTGCATCACATTTCAGACACCAGTCAAAGCATATATCCAAAAAAAGATCCTAGTGAACTTCTCTGTGGAAGGGTAATATTGGTTGATAACATTCGAAGCACCTAATATGTACATAACTCCCCCACCCCTGCCAAAAACAGAATTAATTCTTTACTCATATTTTTAGTAGTCTGACTAAATACTAACTGGGAGAAATTTGCAAAGAGCCATATAGATTCAGTATCACAGACTTTCTCTCACTCTCACATGACTTGCTGTGTTATCTACCATAGCTTAGATCACTAGAGATGGGGATGGACCACCAGTTCAATCCATTTAGCTCATCAGCCTGACAGCTGATTGTGGTTTTGGTGCCCCACCCCATCTGGTGGGCACCCACTCAAAGGCAGTACTCTGGCTTCCTTGCTCACTTACTATAGTAACTTTACTCTGAGCGAGTGCGCACCAGACGGGCAGGATGCTAAACCATTTATCACCTGTTGGGCTGATAAATGAATTGTGCTGAACTGCTGAACTGGTGGTTCATACCCATCTCTACTTTAAACTCTTCAGTAAAATGGAATCCACATCACACCGGTAATCATAATCTTCCCCCAAAATAAAAACCTGCCTGAGATTGAACATTCCAGACAACCCCCCCCATACACACAAACCAGCAGGGGGACAGAAAGAGAAGAACCACTGGCTCCCTTTGTCATCATGTGATGTACTACAGGACTTGTATTGCAAGACATTTCTCATTGATCACAGTAAAATCTAGAAGAAATGTTTGCTTGTCTTGCAGAACACTTGTGGACCAAAGTACTCATAAATCAAGAATTTACTGTACAGTGATTTCAAACACAATAGGCAATATTTGTTAAACACTGGAATAAGAAAGTAAGAAGCAGAACACATCCTTTTGTTTGTTATGGTTTCTTACAGAAATTTATATCTGTCTTTAACTATAAAGCTTTTTTTAAAAAAGCAGCAATCCAAAATTAAACAAGGGATACTGCTGTAAATGAGATTTTCAGGGCAAAAGGCAGTCAATCACCTACTGTGGAAGAGCAGAGGAAAATATGGATAGTGCTGTTACTAAAAAGTAACTGGACTGAAACTGAAAGAATGTTTAGTCACTGATCTGCACTTAATGCAAAAGGCAAGCCCAGTGTTGCATAATAAGAAACTGAAATGTGTAACATGAGAAGTACGAATCTAGATGCGCTCAAAACCCTTAAACAATAAATGGAGCATTAGAATCCTTTTAAACAGACAATTACAATGCATTTATCTCTCTAAATGAAAAACTCAGAAATAATGTTGCTCTAATAGCGAGAAAGATGTAACACAAGCAATTAGTGACTAAAGAGCAAAGTCTGACTTAATAATATCACACTTCATATGGGAAATCTACCAACATAAACATCATCCAAGGCTATGCTTCAACTACAGTTCCTGAAGAAATTGAAAGCTTTTATTCAAATGAGCAAGAGGGAAATTATCACACACTTAAGCAGGGTATGCTGATGTTCCCAGATGATTGGAACATCAAAGTAGGAAATAAAAGCAGGATTAAAAATTGGGATTTCTTCTTTCCCCACTTTCCCTGAAGCTCTCCATGGCACTGAACAATTGTTTAGGAGGATGTTTAAGCCTTTTTAGGAGCATATTTGTACCGGGCAAAAGCACTGGCCTTTCTTGATCTGCTGATGGAAGAAGCAGAATGCAGTGCAACTATATCGCCGGATCCTTGCCTAATATATTCAGTAAGACTGTAAAACTAACTATAAGATGTTAAAGCAACTAAAAGGATATAGGAGGATAGAACCTCTCTTAAATTAAGAAGCCTAAAATAAAAACAGAAATACAAAGATGACTAAAATTACAGTAAATCTTCTTATTCTAGAACTGAAAGGATTAGAATGGAGGTACCAGGCACAGATTTCTTAAGAAGGTATTACATAATCAGAGTGGGACCACTACGTATCCTTCTCTTTTGCTGTTAGAAAGTAATCACCAGTAAGACAGGCTTTTGGATGATACTTCAAGAAAAGATTTCAAAACACCTGTGCCTCCTCCCTCTCCATTCCAACTATTTTGGCACCTGGTGGCAATCCACTTTGTTGGCGCAACTCCTAGAAAATACTGTACAGTCTTGGCTCTGGCTTGCATGCAATCTGTTTTCTTCTTCTGCTTCTGCTAATGCTGCTGGCTACCTGAAGACTGACACCCATCTGTTGTCCTACGGTGGATTTCAGTCATGAGTCAGACCAGGATGTGTGCCATGCATTAGCATGCTTAATAGGTGTCACTTTCCAACCCATTCAATCACTATTGTTTAGGGTTGACTGACTGTTCAGGGGAAATCATGCAGTGGCCATTTGATTCAGGGAGTCAGTCAAAGAACAAGCAACCCAAACAAAAGAATCATTGTCAGGTTTGTGATTAATTAAAGAACAGGAGTGATTATCTCATTAGAGAGCGGAGAGAATGCCAGGCTTCTAAAGGAACAACATTAACAAATAGCTTAAGAAGATTAATTACAACACACACAAAATACATGGCACTCCAACTCCCTTAGCGTCTCACAAACAACGCAGCAGGCAGAAAAAGTTATTGCTTTGCACAGAGGCCACCAGTTAATGCTTCCACAAAGAATATGCCAAAGTCCTAAAATGATTCCAATTCTCTCCCTATTTCCCATCTTTCTAATCATGCCCCCACAAAGACTTGCACTACAAAAAAAATTACCATCTTTAGAATTATTCCTTAGGATTTATAAAAAGTCTTGCATACTTTGACAACACAATTTGTATATGTCAACTCAGATAAAAGTCCCCCTGAATTCAATGGGATTCTTCTCCAAGTAAATTAATATAGTGCCTCAGTCTAACTACTGAGCAAAGATTACAACAGTCCTGTAAGATAGGTCAATACAGTGGTACCTGTATTGCTGGGGACTGCAATGCGAGGATTGGAAGTAGCAATGTTGCACTTTTTAATCGTTTTAATATGTCATTTCCCGAATCCTTTTTACATCCTAAATTTTATCAGAGACAATTTAAAGATTGTGGTATTATTTATTCTGGTCTGTGTTTTATGAAGATGGTTTTTAATTTAGAACTAGTTATTTTAAATGGAAGTATGAATGGGGATAGACCGGGAGAGTTTATCCTTATTTCTTCATTAGGAGCCTCAATAATAGATTATGTGCTGATTTCAAGGGATTTGGCTGATTCCATTCTAGAGTTTGAGATAAAATATCGGGGTGAAAGTGATCATTTACCCCTGATGATTAAGCTGAATTATAATCAATATAATGTGGTAGCAGAGTGTGCTCCAATTGTATCCATAGCAGCTGATATAAGAAAGGTTAGAATAAGGTGGACTGATGAGCAGTACAAGGAATCTATTAGCCACCAACCCTTATATGCATTTTAGAAATCTTATTACCACAGCGAGATCAGCAAAACAAGCCCTAAATACATATTCTAATTTGGTAGAGTCATTGCAACCCCATTTAACTTGTAATAAATCCGGTACCTTATTGCCTCGTACCACCTGTTCAAAGCACTGGTTTGATTCAGAATGTAGAGCATTAAAGAATGAGCTACTGGAGACCTATAGAGACTATAAGAATCAGAATCTTGGGAGAATCCCAGAAAATTGGTATCAGTGCAAAAAAAAGGTATAAATCCTTGATTAAAGCTAAGAAACTACAAGCCCAGAGGAAGGCCTGGCAATGCTTGCTAACTGCTGCCCATTTGAGAGACTCGGCATCATTCTGGAAGATAGTATCTAGGGGAACTTTAACTTTTATTCCTAAATCAGACTACTATATAATGCAGACAGTATGGGAAGAATATTTTGGCAGGCACTATGCGGCTCAATCACCCTGTACTTCCGCCTTCCAAACTGAACTAGAAGACCTCCCAGAGTGGCCTCCAGTCACTAAACAGGAAGTACTCATGGTAATTGATCGTTTAAAACCAGGTAAAGCCCCAGGGCCTGACTATATTCCATCGGATCTTATTAAAGCAAATGCCGAATGGTGGGCTCCTATACTAGCTACCCTGTTTACCTGGATTGATAGAACAGTTTGTATACCAAAGGACTGGGGATTAGCTATTGTTGTCCCAATTTTTAAAAAAGGAAACAGAAGGGATCCTGCCAATTATCGTCCTATCAGTTTATTAAGTATCATCAGTAAATTATATGCAAGGCATCTGTTGGAAAAAATAGAAGATTGGTTACGGGTAGAGAATATTCTTGTAGAAGAACAGGCAGGTTTTAGGCAAGGGAAATCCACAATTGATCAGTGCCATGTTCTTCATCATTTAGCTAGTAAATACTCAGCCCCCAAAGGTGGGATTCTCTATGCTGCTTTCATAGACTTTAAATCCGCATTTGACTCTATCTCTAGAGACATATTATGGTTAAAACTGCAGTCTATGAATATTGACAAACGACTTCTTATATTAATCCATCTTTTACATGAGAATTCCTATTTACAGGTTCTTTGTAATTCTGATGGGATCCTAACTAACCCAGTTCCTGTACATAAGGGTGTGGGGCAAGGATGTATCTTAGCCCCAACCTTATTCAATCTATATATTAATGGTATTGTTGAGAGTTTATCCAACGTAGATTTTCACCCACCCAAGCTGGCATCTCGCCCAATTTCTATACTTCTGTATGCAGATGATGCTGTGCTTTTGTCAACCTCGTGTGTTGGGTTTAGAAGGCTCCTGAGAGCTTTCTCCTCATACTGTACTCAGGAATGTTTAGAAATTAATTATACTAAAACCAAAATAATGATTTTTGGCAGGAGGAGAATTAAACATAAATGGTCCCTTAATGGTCACCCAATTGAACAGGTCCAGCAGTATAAGTACCTAGGTATAACATTTCAGTCATCTGGTGCTTGGTCCATGCATATAAGCTGTGCTGCAATGAGAGCACAAGGCAACAGCAAAGCCATTAGCAGATTCTTTAATTCGACCGGGGGGGACATGTTCCCTCTACTTTACAAGTTTTCAGGGCTAAAATCATTACCCAAATGCTTTATGGCTCACAGCTGTTCGGATATGCTAACTTGAGACCTCTGGAGACTGTTCAAACCAGATTTGCAAGAGCCATTTTGGGCATTCCTACATGTGTCTCCAACACTTTACTTCGTTTAGAGGTTGGGCTTATTCCCATTGAAGCATAAGCCAAATTCCTCATGGTTAAGTACTGGCTTAAGCCCATTTTCCTTTCAGAGGGCTTAACTCCCTTGCTTTTGACAGATACTTTTCAGTCTGAATGGAAAAAACAGATAATAAAAGTTATACATAAATTAGGTTATTCTCCTTGTACCCTCCAAACATTGGGTTTTTGTAAAGCCATGAATGAGGTAAAATTACGAATCAGAGATATAGAACTGCAGAAACATGTTGCCCAGTTGGGGAAAATGGAATTTCTTAAGAAATCAGCATTTACTGCCTCCCCATATCTGGATAGGCTCATATCTCCTGTCTCCAGGAGGGCCTTTACTCTGGCTAGATTAAATGTCCTTCCCTCCAAGCTACTGGAGGGGAGGTTTCAAGGTTTACCTTTTTCAGATCGAAATTGCCCATGTGCCAATGACCAATTGGAATGTGTAGAACATGTGCTTCTATTCTGCACCTATTATCAAGATCTACGCAAGGAGATTATCTCCCCAATTATAGGCAAATATCCTGGGAGGTCAATAGAATTCTATATACAGTTGCTCCTTTCTGATAACACTTACCAGGTAACTAGGCAAGTTGCCAAATTCTGTGCTGCTGCAATAAGGGTTCGTAAACAAATTTATAAAGAAACATAGTAGTTACTGATGACTCTTTTTATCGTAGCTAATGGCCACTTTTATTTCGGACCAGAATAAATATTAAACTGTATTTTAAATTGTATTTAAAATTGTATTTACGATATATCTTGTAATAAGGCTTGATTCATGTGCTGTCTATTGGAATGCATATTTGAACATCCTTATTTTTATGATTTTATTTTTGGTTTTTGGTCGTTGACCGTAAATAAAAATTTCATTTCATTTCACAGTGGTACCTTGTATAAAGGAATTGTGTGTGTGTGTTGTGTCGTTACAGTCGTGACCAACCCTTTGTGACTCCACGTCCATGGAGTTTTCTTGGCAGGAATACTGGAGTGGTTTGCTAGTTCCTACCCCAGGCGCCTACAGCACCTGGTATTCCCTGGTGGTCTCCCATCCAAGTACTAACCAGGGCCGACCCTGCTTAGCTTTCGAAATCAGGTGAGATCGGATGTGCTTAGGGCAGGCATGTCCAAACTTCGGCCCTCCAGATGTTTTGGACCACAACTCCCACAGTCCTTTGCCATTGGAAATACAGGCTTGGAATTCTGGGAGTTGTGGTCCAAAACATCAGGAGGGCCGAAGTTTGGGTATGCCTGGCTTAGGGCATCTAGGCAGCTTGTATAAAGGAATTAATTCGTTCCAAATGACATTATGTTAAGCAAATTTTCCTTTATACAAATTCCCATAGGAATGCACTGAAAATGGAGTAATCCCATTTTTTGTTGTACGGATTTGCCCCATAGGCAATTAATTTCCCCTATCTCCAGAATTTTTTATGTTGTACCGATTTTATGTTATACAAGCTGTTTTTTATACAAGGGTCCACTGTATAGCTACCAGTCCTAGATGCAGGTGTCAGAGTGTGACTGATTGACTACTCAATTGATTTATGTTACCTACTGGATTCCCAGTTTGAATCTAATCTCTGTTAAAGACTGACTGTGATGAGTGCCCTTTAATAGAGAAGAACCAGTGTTGGTTACCCAAAGCATGGGTAAATCAGAAGTGGGTGCAGAATGCACAGCAGTAGTTGTTTAACTGACCTCCGATGGGCTTCCCGGGCCTGTCGGAGGCCCCAGAAATGGTTTCCAGCGATCCGGAAGTCACTTCCATTTTTTAAGAAATGTTACAACTGGTGAATCAGCTGAAGCTGACAAAAGGGATAGCCCTAGATACATGTGTATCCCCAATTTGGTAACATAAATAGTACAACCTTCCAGAACTGAAAACACAATCTCTTCCAGATCATCAGACATCTTAACATCACCCAGGATTCCTGCTATGTTTCCTGAAGGGAAAGACTTCTATGTAGGAAAACCACTGCACTACAACATTGCTCAGTTACTGGGGCATTTTTTCGGACAGGAGCTCTACCAATGGCTGATTCCACGCTACTGCCCTAAACCAGGAGTGGATTCAGAAGCAAAAAAGAACCTATTCAGAACAGTAATGTGGATTCTGTATGAATCTGCTAGTTACTCATCTAGGTCTATGTATGTATGTATGTATGTATGTATGTATGTATGTATGTATGTATGTATGTATGTATGTATGTATGTATGTATGTGAATGCACACTCTCACACACATAGACACAGTTGAATAACATGCCACATACCCCCATTATGTTTTACTTGTAATGTCTGACCAACACTCAAAATACCCAAGAATCCTAATCTAAACCACTGAGATCCATAATAGGATGAAGGCATTACTACTAGAAACAAAGATGACAAAAGTTAAGTTTTCAAATCCAGTAGGAAGCCAGAGGTATGTTCCTAAAGTTACAGGAGTAAGTATTTATCCAGTGACCAAAAAACAGGAGCACTGCCCTGAAATGTGGTAGAGTTTTTAAAGTAGACCTGAAGCAATTGGCAGTCCAGGAAAGACACTTCCAAGGTTCTTGCACAGCACTGGAGAAAAAAAACCTCTCAAATAAACAAACAAGTTTTACCAAGAGTATACAAAATGGCAAACTGCAGTGGGAAAAGCTTCTGATAAAATGGCTTGCAGCTGTAACCCTTCAGGTTGCTACCCTATTAGATATAAGCTTTTAGCTCAGGAATCACACTTCTTTTTAGAAAGCTACTCCTAGATGCTACTAGCCTCTCCTAGAAAGTGAGTTTGGTCTATTATCAAAGGCTTTCACAGCCGGGATCTGATAGCTGTTGTGAGTTTCTCGGGCTATTTGGCCGTGTTCTGGAAGACTCTGTGGTCGGCATCTTCAGAGGGTAAGCAACTCAAGGAACTCTGTGTTCTGGGGTATAGAACACGGCCAAACAGCCCAAAAAACCTACAACAGCTATGAGTTTGGTCTCTAACCATTCTTGACCTGGTTAGTAACTAGGTGATTTTGCTGATCTCTTTGCTAAAATGAAGCATTCAAAACGGAACAACTGATGAGAATTGACTTGCATGTTGATTAAAATTAGTTGTAAAGATACACTTCACCAAGGTTTAGGAAGTAGATTTTCCCTGCCTGTGTCTTTACTGAGTAGGCAATCATATCACAAATGTGCTGCTGGCTAATATTTCAAATTATAAAAAAGGCATTGAGTCTTAATCTTTTGAGCCTGGATTCCTCCTTGTTGCAATGATATTGTTAAAGAGAATTGGCTTCTTCTTGGGTGTTTCTGCTGTACAATATTTTCCTAGGAGCACTCATTTCTTTCTCAGCACTGGTAAAGCACAGGTAAAAGCTTGAGCAATTGTGCAATGCTGACTGCCCACCCTCACTGGTAGACCAGATATGAGGAGTTGGCACAAACTTAAAAAAATAACAATAATCTAATCCACTGTGTGAAAAAACCAGCATTCATTCATCCTTATTTATTCAGCTCTTATTTTAACATAACCTCTCATCCAGAACCCAGCTGTCCAAATACATTTGAGTCACATCTCTCCCTCTCTCTCACACACACACCCAAAGACATTGGTTACCACCATTAGGGTCTGAACATGTACAGGTCAAAGCTCAAAGTCTAACTCTAACCCCCAAAATGATGCACTTAAAAATGGTAATGTTAGGCACACAGTACTGTACCAGAATAAAACACAGTGGATATAACAAGCTTCTTGAGCTTGCAGTCCGTTTTTAATTGAAATACACTTCTCTCTTGAATTGCACAGTTCCAAGCAACATGATGTTGGTTACAGATGGATTCCTCCCACACAATTTCTTGCCATGGTGGCTCCAGGTGGTGACCAGCTATCTCCTCTTGCAATTGAAGGGGGCAGGTGGGGTCAATTCAAAGCAAAATAAGTAGTAGGAACATGAAAAAAGGTGCAAAACACACACACACACAGAGTACTTGTGCATGCCTGGTGTGTCTTGCTTTGTTTGCACACACTGCAATAAATGCAGGGTGCACTTGCTAGCTCCCGCTTGATGCCACAACTGCCAGAGTTGGGGCTAAGTGCAAGCCCCTCTCCCCCAGCTAAGGGAATATATATGCATAAGAATCTGAGCATGTGCAAATAAGGGGGTTGGTGGTGGTGGAGGTTATACATAGATTCTGAACTACACTAGAGTGCCCCTAATCTCAGCATTGTTGAAGTCAGATGTGTATTTTTTTCATTACATTTGAGTACCAGCCAGATTAGCCAATCACCCATCACCTTTGGGGGCATATAAACCAATGGTGATAATTAAGCAGTGAAAAGACTACCAGTTCCCCTTTCTTGCTCTGTCACTGCCTGTGTACCCTCTGTCCAAAATGTGTGAAGGGCAGTAGATTGCCCTAGAATTAATTGCAGTAACTTACAGATGAATTCTACATGCCAAATTGGAATGAGGTTTGTTCTGGAAAGGGAATACTATATAGAGAGAGAGCTTTCCTACAAAAACACAACAGGAAGGATATATGGTCAAACAGCTAAGAGTCTAGGCCAGGGGTGCCCAAACTTTTTGTAAGGAGGGCCAGATTTGGTGGCTGAGAATGTGTCAGGGGCCAGTTGCTCCCTGACCCTGCCACCCCACTGCAAGAGCCACCCACTGACCCATAAGCCCCACCCACTGACCGCACATGCGCCCAAGCTCACAATGTTCCCGGCTATGGGGGCGGCCCACCCCCGCACCGCCCTGTGTGCACGCGTCTAGCTTCATAAGGTTCCCGGTGATGCTGGTGGCGGTGGCTCACCCGCGCACCACCCCCATGCGCGCGCCCAGCCCCACAAGCTTCCTGGTGGTGCTGGTGGTGGTGGCCCGCCCCCTTGCCCCACAAGCTTCTGCTCACCGGCCGGCTGGCCCGTCCAGCCCCTCAAGCTTCCCGGCGGTGTCAGTGTTGGCGGAAGATTAAAAAAAATGGGGCGAAGAGGGGGAGGGAGGGGCGGGCCAGCCAACCACGGGCCACTCAGAATGGCCTGACAGGCCAGATCTGGCCCCCGGGCTGGTCCTTGGGCAGGCCTGGTCTAGGCTTTCCCAAGTTACCCAGGCATGCAGTCTGTTGATACTTGTCACTGTTTTTGTCCACGGAAGATCCATTAAGCATTAAACTATATGTTCTACTTACTCTGTAGCTGTATCTTTGAATGTTAACTCACTGAAGTGCTGAGCTTGGATGTATTTTCTGTTTTAACATCATACTGTGAAAAAAGGGCTTACTACTTTCCTACCCAGCCCTGTATTTGAGTTGGCCCTTTTTGTGCAACTTTGCAGGAGTGGGGAGTCTTACTTATTTCAATTATCTGTAGAGACTTGGAGAGAGAGGAGGAACCACACGACCTGCTGGAAATTTAAAAGACAAAAATGAAGATGAGCTGGTTACTTCAGCTGTAAGAGAAACAAATACAAGGAGGCTTTCCCGTAAAAACAGAACCAGTCCATGAAAATCACCATCTTCTGGATTTATGCAAAGGATGAGCGACAGGACCCAGCTCTTCCCACTGTTATGGAGGGATGGTGTGTATGGGAGCTTTAGAGAAGAGAGGAAAGCTCCCAAAGATCATAATGGTGTAAGAAATCTACGAAACACAATGCCTCATTCAACCTGTTCCTAAATTGTTTAGGGCTGTTGTCATATATGAAATGCCTTAAAAGACAGAGAACCAATACAGATAAGTTTTTCTTCTTCAGTGAATTATTATTCTTATTTTGTCAGGAAAGCAGACGAAATGAGGGTAGCTCCAAAATGCCTGCTATGATTCTCATGAAATGTTCAGAGTACTGACCAGTTACAGAACTAGATAAAAACTAGATACCCCTTATCCTCAGCAATAATCAGAAAGACAAACCAATTACAGTTAAGCCTATCCAGATACTGACTAGAATCCTGTTGGTGACTGGCGTGTATGAAAGTTAAACTGTATGACTCACTATGGCTGATTTCTGCTAAGAAAGATCCAATCCAGTTGTAAGATATATGTCCGATTGTGCAATAGTTATGTGTCTAATTATGCATTCAGAGCCCTATTAGTGGCAAGTCATTTTAATATAACAATGCATAAATCAGTAATAAAATTCCAGCCAGTCATAATGGACTCTGTACTATTATTATTACATTACATAACAATGTCATGTCATGTCTTAAAAACAGATGGCTGGATCTAACGATGGATTTCTCCTGATAAAACCAAGGGGAAGTGGAGGAGATCCCTCTCCACATTCTAAACCTTATGAACTCATTCAACTAGATACAAAAAGGCAATTTTCAGTGGGGCACAAAAATGGGGAAACTAAGACAATTCCCAGAAGTTATCACAGCAGAATGTGGGAGTTATTCCATGAATATCAACCCCAATCCTACCTGGAAGATTATTTTCAGATAAGAGTAATTTAATTTTCACACTCCTCAAATGAACACATTGGCTTCCTGAAGCTGTTGGATGGAGAATGTCCAAAGAACATGCAGCATCCTGGTAACCCTAGTTTCCAGGCAACAAGAAACCTATTACAGATGGCATGTTCCACCAAAGAGCTTCCATTTCTAATTCTGCATTTGAGATTTTGACTTTTCCAGTAGGTTTCTTTGAAGTACAGAATTTAATATTATGTGCAGTGATTCTATGGCTAACCATCTGTTTCAATTAAAAAGTCTAAGACACAGTACTGGGCAATAATTTCCCATACGATGTCAGTCTCTTTTGGAATTAACAGGTCTAAAAGCCACAATGCTACTGCCCTTACAAATGATTACAATCAACTAGTTTGTTTAAAATTATTTTGCTGTTTCTCCAAAGAACTCAGGATGGCAAGGATACAGCTCCGTTTTTTAGGTATGCAGAACCAGGGGTACGAAGTTCGATCCCCTACTGTGCCTCCTTGATAGGGGGCTGAGTGTTATTATGCACAGGGTTCCTTCCAGCTCTGCAGTGATGAGATGACAGATGATTCTAGTCCTCCTTTAAATCTAACAACCCATTACCACAACAACCCTGTGGGACTGGTGAAGATGAGAGACCAGTGGTTAGCTCAAGATCACCCCAAGCAAGGTGTTGCAGATCAGAAATGTTGTCTAGTTGGCTCATATTTCTCTTTACTTTCTTATTTTCTTCATCCTTAATTTCCATTTTAAAAATACAGGACTTCATTTGGATCCAGTTCCATCTTGACATGTATTCCATGACAATTATGCCTACTATGAAATGATTGGAACAGGCATAGTAGCACCCTTTGCTGATGGCTGCCTTTCAGCTTGAAAAGCATAGCCAGTTCTCATCCTATCTGGTAGCTTCTGAGAGTTTCCAGACTGAAAGGGGGTTATGTTTCCCAGGTCTAAACCAGTCACTTTCATCACTGAGTAACTACAAAGGAATCCCCAAAATTGCAGATTTGGGGAGAGAATGAATCCCAATATCTTTTTCAGTCACCAACTGAATACTAAAGAAAGGTCAACTCTCTAGCCAGAATTTTTTTGGTGTTCACATAACCTCTGTATAACATGTTGTGTCTCTGTTGTGACTAACTGACAATATGCTGGGGTGCAACTTGGGTATGTGGTTGCCCACATGCCAAATGTGTAAAGAAGAGGCACATTGGCATCCTGTCAATTAACTGCAATTAGACACAGAAACCGGTATAAACTTTATACAACACCATTAAGTTTATGGTCTATGCATGATGATAGAATTAGCACAGTAAAATCTTTAGGGTGAGGAGGCGTGGTGGCTCAGTGGACTAAGGCTTCTGAAAACTGTCAGCTGCAAAGTCAGTAGCTTGGTGGTTCGAATCCCGGGTGCCACGTAGCGGAGTGAGCTCCATTGATAACCCCAGCTCATGCCAACCTAGCAGTTCGAAACCATGTAAATGCAAGTAGATAAATAGGTACCACCATAAAAAGCAGGAAGGTAAAAACAGTGTTTCCTTGCAGCCATGCTGGCCATGGACTTGCACAACACTGGCTCTTTGGCTTGAATATGGAGATGAGCTCCGCCCGTAGAGTTGGACACAACTAGTACGCATGAGCAGGGGAAACTTTAGGGTGCTGTACTGGGATCTCGGAGATCCAGGTTCAAATCACACCATGTCATGAAACTAAGGGGGAAACAGGGGCCAGTCTACCCATCCTGCAGAGTTGTGATGATAGACAGACACAATGGCAAAGTTGGACTGCCTCTCCCCTCTTCTTCATGGGTCAGGACTTCAGGGAAGTGGCCTGTGCTGGTCAAGATTCTCCATCCTTGCCCTAGAGCAGTGGTTCTTAACCTGTGGGTCCCCAGATGCTCCTGAACTGCAACTCCTCAAAACCTTTCCAGCACAGCGAGTGGTGGAGGATTCTGGGAGTTGTAATCCAGGAACACCTGGGGACCCACCGGTTGAGAATCACTACCCTAGATGAACAACAGAGTGTGAATGAAGTGAGGGTGCCCCCACTGGTCCATTGCTGCATCTACAGGTCTTCACTCGTGCAATCTGTACGGAAGGCATATCTGTATACATGTAGACTGTCCTTGCAATTAGGAACTGCACCATTAGGGATCCCAGTCATGAGGAGAATGTGTACACACACTGCAAGCTCCCTTTACAGTTTATCCTCTTCCCAACAAATGAACAATAGGAGAATCCATAGTGTCCTCCCCATAAAATTACATGCAGGGAAACATCCAAAAAAGCATGGAATTATATGACAACCACCACAAAAATATTGTTGTGTTGTACAAGCTGTTTTCAAGCCACAATTTATAACAGGATACAGTACGTAAATAAGGCTGTTGTTGGGCTGCAACTCCTGTTAGCCCTCATGATTAGCTGTGCTGGCCAACAAAAAAAAGTTGAATTTCTTCTTCTGGTCATTGTATGTCTACTTGAGCCACTGGAATTTAATACTGATCAACACAATTTGGAAAAATAAGACTTTGCAAAGAGCTCTTCTGTTCACAGGCACAAACAAGCTTGTCATTTACCACCTGACCCCCTTTGCGGGTCCATGTATTTGTGCATGTTGCTCTTCTGTGTACTCACTTGGACTATCCTTATACAGTGAGATAAAGACTTGAGTGTTTGTGTCTTATTTACAAATAGAATTCAGCATTTCCCTGAATTATACATAGCTTTTATACAAAGATTAAGAAGTATTGGAGACAAGTAAATCTGCCTAATATGCAAAGCAAAGGCAAAAGGAATTAAGTGCATACAAGAGAAACAAGAACAACCACACTGACCTTTTAAGTGGCAGTTTGCTATGAACAAATTCAGGTGTCTGTTAGCTTACAAGACTGTGTTTATAAAGCAGAGTTTCCATTAATCAGCCTGAGAAACAAAGTGGAAAGTTGCTTAATGAGTATAATATATCAGACTCAGACAACTAGTGCCTTATGGCTCTTAATTTAGCCAAAAGAGGTTCCTTAGGTTCCATAATTTAAGGTTTAGGATAAAAAAAATTTCAGTTTTGAGAAATGCATTACAGTACTTACAAATTCATCCATGAATCAAAAAGCCTGGGAATCATAAATTAATTCCTGTGCCTTATTTTCATGAGATGCAATCAAACTGTACCCCACACGGTATTTACAGTACCTGAGGATACTTCCTATTTTCCTGAAGTCACTTCCGGTTCGTGGGGAAGCCCTTTTGGAGACTCTGACAGGCCCGGGAAGGCCCTTGCAGGCCCGCTCACAGCAGCACCAATCCTGGGGTAAGTTCAGGAGACCTGAAACAGGCCTTTCCAGCTTACCCCAGGGAGCCCTCCCCCCCCCATAAACTGTGGTCCTGCGATATAGTGGGACCACAGTACATGAACCGCAAAGGGCAGGGGGTTACTGTACTTCTAAAGTAGTTTCCATGTGGTTCATACTTTTCCTCATATTTTCAGTCCCAGTCCTCTTTTTCTGAAAACTGGGGAAACACTGACCCGCAGATCAGTGTCAAACTTTAATAAAATATAGGCTTTTACATTCTAAATTCATAATTTTGACAGGCAATTTCTTGCATAGCTTCCCTCAAGCTGCAGAGTGCATTCTATGCATGTTAAACTAAAAAGAAAATCAGCAAACTACTGAAGCTTATAGGAACATTAGACTGGCTCCTGCTTTAACCACATAATTCTATAGATTTGATCAATTCTGTTCAAAACACAGCCAATGTGTTGGAAAAATACACAAATCTTGTGGCTGCTTAATCATAAATGCAGAACATTATCTCCTACTTTCTTTTCCTGACTTAAATGCTGATTCTTGTTGACTCGAAACATACATCCAGGTACAACAAGGAAAGGATTAAAATGCCTAGATTTCCTTTCCCAGCCTCAGCTGTTGAAGCTTTATGAGTCAAGTGTCCAAGATAGCAAAGGGAATAATCTTTTTTCTATTTTTCAGTACTTAAAAGTAAAGGTGCTTAATTCATAGAGTTGCCAAAAGTCAAAATGACTTAACAGCATATAACAGCAATTTAAAAGTCAAGAGTGCCCTACATTAAAATAATCAAAGGTACCAACAATCCCTCCAAGTTTCTGTCCTGCTGTGCAGGAGACTCCCTCCCTCCATGTATGCATGGGACGTGGAGCTTCATTTGAAATAGAAACTAAATAAATCAGCTGCTGGCTGCACGTACACCACCCTGATGGAGCTCTGAGCTTGCGTGCATGTGGGCAGCTTAGAGGAAACCTCATGTAACTTGTTACCAGTAAACCACATATTCCACAAATACATGAAATATAGCTTTAGCTTTACTGGAGTGGGACATGTTGAGCTTTGGACTGTTCTTGCAGACTTAACTGGGGATCTAAAGAGGAAGAACAGGGGTATTTAACCTAGAGAAAAGAAGATTAAGTAGTGATATCATAGTACTTTTCAAATATTTGAAGGACTGTCATACAGAGGAGGGGCAGGATCTGTTCTTGAGCATTCCAGAGTGTAGGGCGTGCAACACTGGGCTCAAGTAAATAGAACCCAACTTTTGGCTGAATATCAGGAAAAACTTCCAAACAGTTAGAGGAGTACAGCAATGGAACCAATTATCTCAAGAGGTGATGAGTGTTCCAACACTGGAGGCATTCAAGAGGAATTTGGGCAACCTGTGTGGAGCAGGGTGTTGGACTTGATGGCCTTGTAGGCCCCTTCCAACTTCATGATTCTGGCCAGTGCCAGGTAATATGAAAAAAGCTATCCCAGTCCATTGGAAGTAAGAGATTTCATTTGCCTTTCAAAAACTGATTCGTGTATAACCTAATTCCCCACCCATTCCTTGCTTTAGAGAAACATGCTCTTATCTTTGAATGATGTAACTGGGTCCTTCTTTAGAGGAAAGGTGAGGTAGAAATGATTTAAATAAATAAATAAAACAAAAACTTCTTAACATTTTTCCAGGTTTTGTTTTTTAAAAAACACAGTTAAACAAATTCAATACTATTGAATAGTCAACAAACAATTATTACTGGAGTCTGGCACAACATTTTAACTGGATTTTGGAGGTGGCAGTAACCAACGCAATATCCACTCTTTTAGTACATCCCTTTGATGTGTGTAAGGCTAAATGTTATGGCATTCACTATAATATGTCAATTGCCAAGTAGTGTCATGTAGGCCTTGCACTACTACATCAATTGAAGTAATGGCTAACAACTGTGAAGCATCTGATGTCCAAGTTACAGTTAGACCAAGAGTAGCCAAAGGAAGATTCCACAAAGGCATCCAATTCCATTCCTAATATTATTAATTATTATTATTATTATTTTAGAGTATTTTTACTCCGCCTTTCTCCTTGGAAAAGGACCCAAAGCAGCTTACAGTAATGAGTGTCAATATACAGTCCAATACAATTAAGACATATTCAAGTAACATGGGGGAAACTAACATAGAAAACATTGTCAATGCAATTACAAAATCTATAAACACAAAGTCTATGTGATCATGTATGATAGATTCATAAAAAAGGCACATAATAGACAGTCCATCATTCAAGATGAAGAAAAAGGCCTCTGGCTATTTCCGGAAAGACATCAGAGATGTGGTAGTCCTTGCCTCTAGTGGGAGGGGGTTCCAGAATCTGGGCACAGCAGCTGAGAAGGCCCTTTCATTTGTTCCCACAAAATGTACCTGTGAGGATGGTGGGATGGAGAAAAAGGCCTCTCCTGATGACCTTAACATCCAAGCTAGTTCATACTGTGAGATTCGATCTTTGAGGTAGCTAGGACCCAAGTCGTACAGTGCTTTGTAGGTTAAGGTCATCGATCAGGTCTTGAATAGCTGTTGACTTCCCATTCAATGATCTAGCATTTATCAGCAAAATTTTCATTTCAGGGGGTCTTATTATCAAGTTTTTTAGAGCAATTTAAATTTGTAGATACCTTGGGAGTTAACAATAAACAGTTTTATAATAATCAGTGAAGAAGAAAAATTACATAGTTAAACTCACAGGAGTAAATGATCTATGGTGGAATATTATCTCCTGGGGGCTGCTTGCTGACTTACAGTAATTCCATGTGGCCCTGATAAAGCCTCTTCAACCAGTATCAGATCAAGACAGTAAAACTGTTATCATGCTAAGCTCATTGGGCAGATAAAGTGAGATAGGAGATACCTTCTGATGCTTGCTAACATCAAAAAGCAGCTCACTGCAAGAAATTCCTATCACAACTTTTGCATGCACCTCATCTACAAGGCGCAATCAAACCAAGCCACTTTGCTCCACCATTTCATGTGGAAGTGGCTGCAGACTGCTTATTTACCTCTGAACCATTCCTTCTTCTCTTTTTAATATTTTTTTATTTATACAAAATAAAAAATACAAAATACAAATTACAAAGAAAACAAAACATTTTTTAAGAAAATAAAAATAACCAAATTGCTTGCTTGCAAGAAATGCATATCAGGGAAGAAGGTATAAAATATTTTAAAAATGTAAAATTAGGTCAATGTTATACTTCAACATTCAAAAAGAAGAGGGGGGGAGTAGCAATATATGTACCAAGTAATCTCCCCTCAAAAGAAATAAAGGAAAAGGAAGGAAGATATATTGGGGTAGAAATACAAACACAAGGGGTGGGGGTGGGGGAATCATTATTATTTCAATCTATGCCCCATCTGAAGAGAGTGGGATTTTTTTTCAAAAATTGATGCTAAAATTGTTAGAGTTAGATAAAGACGAACTTATTATAGCTGGAGACTGGAATCCGATAGATAGGAAATCTGAATATAAAATAAAGGCAAAACAAGGAAAATTGCCAAACAGTGCTTTTAATAAGATGGAGATACTTACACTAGAAGATTGTTGGAGGGTGAAAAATGGTGAAAGAAAGGAATATACATTCTACTCAAACAGACATAGATTACTATCAAGAATTGATATGATTTTAGTGAGATCCAAAAGCTGGAAATCTTGCCAAGATCTTGCACAGACCGTAACCCAGTTAGAGCAGTAGAATACTTTACTAAAAGGTATTCAGAAAAACAATAAACAATTCTGGGCCATAGTGGCGGGTTCTTCTCAAATATGGATTTCTTCTCAAATATGGATTCAACACTTTTCAGAGCTCCTTTTTAATACCAATGTAGACCCTAGAACTCCCACAATCTTTTCTTCTGACAATCTTCCTGCTTTGCCACCGGTTACAGCTGGAGTAATTAAAGATTTGATCTCTCCACTATTAACTTGGAAAGCTGCTGGTCCCAATGCTATTCCACCAGATTTATTAAAAAGTGATCCAGACTGGTGGGCATCACTACTTGCCACCCTCTTCACTGCCATAGATTTGCCACTGGGCAAATCCCCAAATTTTGGACAGATACAATCCTTTCCCTGATCTACAAAAAAGGAGATATCCACTTACCAGAAAATTAAAGGCCTATTAGCTTACTTTCTGTAATTAGTAAACTTTACGCAAAATATCTCTTAAATAAGCTTACCCTCTGGGTCAACAAACAGTACATTCTCAGACCAGAGCAAGCTGGATTTAGGAAAGGGAAAACCACTATAGAAAACTGTTTAATTTTATCTCATCTTATTAATAAATTTGTGTGGAAATTTGGTTCCAAACTCTATGTGGCCTTCCTAGACTTAAAGGGAGCTTTTGACTCAGTAGACCGAGATCTCATGTGGCATAAACTTGTAAACATAGGTACTGATAAGAAGACTCCTCTTTCTTATTAGAGCTTTATACTCGGACACAATGTGTCAGATTAGAGCAACTTGGAAAGGAGAATTAACCAATCAGTTCCACACTAACCAAAGTGTGAAGCAAGGTCGTATTCTTGCCACCTACCTGTTTAATCTGTTCCTGAACAATTTAGCTCCTTTCCTGGCAAATGTGGATGGTCACCCCCAAAACTGGGCATGTCTGTCATTCCTCTATTGCTTTATGTGGATAACACAGTTATTATCTTGCGTACCAGTCTAATTAGCAAAACTGTAGAATACTTGAACATAAAATGCAACTAAACTATTCTAAATCTAAAATAATGGTTTTTGCTAAGACGTGGGGAAAAATAAAATGGAATATAAATGGAAACAACATTGATCAATTCAAACAATATAGATACCTGGGCATTATTTTCCATTATAAACATTTCTGGGTACCTCACTGAAAAACTGCTATAAATCTGGGAAAAGTTACAGTTCATTCTATTTTGCATTTTATTACAGTTTTGGAAATTGTTATGTGCCAGCAGCTTTACAGGCGTATAAAGGTAAAATTCTATCTCAGTTTTTGTATGGTATACCAAGTTGGGCAGATGCAACTGACCAGTCAACTGAAATCATACAATCCTCTTTTTTGCGCAAAGTGCTCGGCTTGCCTAGGTGTGTCCCATATTCTGTGCTTTGCCTGGAGACTGGTTTACCTTCTGTACAAACAATAGCATGGCTGAGAGTCTTTCAATATTGGCTAAAAAAAATTCTACAATCTAGATTCATGGTAGTATAGGAGAGAACACTCTCAGGATGCTGAATGAAAGTTTATTAAAAGAGCCCAACGCGTTTCGGCCCGAATGGCCTTCTTCAGGGACTTTTTCACTGTGCTCAAAGAAACTCTGGAAACAACTTAATGTCTTGCTTCTCAGACTCACATTAAGTTGTTTCCAGAGTTTCTTTGAGCACAGTGAAAAAGTCCCTGAAGAAGGCCATTCGGGCCGAAACACGTTGGGCTCTTTTAATAAACTTTCATTCAGCATCCTGAGAGTGTTCTCTCCTATACTACCATTGTCTGTGGATGCTCCAGTCTTTTTACCACAATCTAGATTCAGACACTCTTCTATTGCAATTCCTGTCTGATTCTGTCCCTCCCTATAGATCTATTACCCTTTTCAAAAAATTGAAGCTGATAGGCTTAAACTCTGATATACTTGCTTCTTTAAATCAAAAGTTGGCCTTGGAAACTACCCAAAGAAGACTGTTGGTTATTGACTTTCAGGAACTGTGGGGTGCTGCAAATAAGACCTGTTCTCCCCAGTGCTTCCACATACCATCCAAAATTGGCCAGACAGCTACCTATCTCTTTACTTCATTTGTCCTCAAAACCAGAGAGCATTTTCCCTTGACAGATGTAATGTCATGCCTTCTGCCTTGTTATGGGGCAGATTCAGTGGAATACCTCTTAATGTAAGACACTGTTCATGTGAGCAAGGTGCTCTGGAAACCCTAGTGCACATAGTTTTGTATTACCCACTCCATCATGACCTCCAGTCAAAGTATCTTGCTCCCATTTTACAAGCCCTGGAGGGGAAATCAGACCTAAACAAAATTCATTTTATGTTAACTGTAGACCAGACAACCTCTACTGAATCAGTGGTGGACTTTCTCAGTGCAATTGTGAGGGAACGTAGTTCTGTATTTCTTTCTTAATAGATCTCAGCATCAAAATGTTTGTTTTACTTTGTTTTATTGTTATATATGCCAATAAAGGTTCTTCTTCTTCTTCTTCTTCTTCTTCTTCTTCTTCTTCTTCTTCTTCTTCTTCTTCTTCTTCAAAATTAAGATTGCAACTCCTTTAGATTTTGAGGTATCATACCCTTTCTCATAAATATTAATGCTCTGTAATTTGATTTTGTTGATCTTGTCTCTTGATTGGTGAGTCTCTTCAAGGATAATAATGTCGACTTTACTCTTCTTCAATAAAGCCATTCTCCTGCCAAACACAAGGGAAAAAATAAGAAAAAAGGGGTGGTGGTAAATGGGGAGGGGGGGATAAAAATAGCAGCATCACCAAAGGGCAAACTTTGGAAAAGAAAGAAAAACACAAGAAAGGGGGGGAGTAGTGGGGGGGGGATCAAGAAGGAGAAATAGGTAAAAGATTCCACTTTCTTTCTATGGTATTTCTTTTCTTAGTGACTCGATGAGGCTGCTCCCAGATCTTCTTGCCACAGGCCACATGCAGCTAACAGATGTTTTCCTTCCTCTGGAGAGAAAATTTTATGAAGGATCCCATCCTTCCAAATCTCGATAAATACTGGATGGCCCCAATTATATTTCAAATTGTTCTTTATGAGGATTAAAGGCATGGGCTGCATACTTTTTCTCCACTGGGCATTCCCACTAGAAAAGTCTTGATAAACTTGGACTGAAGTGCTGTTATAAGGAAGGAGGTTTGGCTGAGATTTTACAGCCCTCAAAACTTCTTTTTTCACATAATTAAAAAAATTCAATATTATTCATCTATGTTGAATTTTGGGGCTGCCCACAAAGTGGGTTCTCTTAATTTTGGGGCTGCTCTCAAAGTGGGTTCTTCTTCCTCTCCCACAAAGTGTGATTTTATAATTTTATTCATCCAGGAAACCACTTTTTTTAAAAGATCTTCTCCCTTCTGCAATTCAAAATTCATAATTTTAATATTGGAGTGACTGGAGCTGTCTTCTAAATAGATAACTTTCTTAGTTAATTCATACAAATTCTTCTTTTGTGGCTCTATTTCACCTTCATTTTGCTTGGGTGATTCTTGCCCTTTAAAGCTGTTTACATTTTTCAATCGTGCGGAGCTCTATTTTTTTTTGCTACTCATCTCAAGTAACTGGAAATGATGTCTCATTCCTTCTGTAGAGCCTCCACTCTTTGCTTGCAGCACAATGCAGACCTCGACTGCATGGCCTACTCTGAGCGATCTAGCAGGTGTTTGCCAATGGAAAGAAGTGTCTCTTTCAGACTTAAAGCCAGACAGTGGGTTTTGTACCACCATCAAGTCAGAATTCACTTACAGCAACACAAATGGGGCTTTCAAGAAAAGAGTGATTTTACCAGTTCTACTCCCCTAGTCAGTTTCCGTGGCCAAGTGGGGATTCAAATACTATACTACCTGTTCAGTTATGGGTACCACATTTAAGAAGGCAAGAACATTTCAATGAACCATACATACTGATCATTTCTGGACATCACACTTCAAGAAAGATGCTGACAAATTGGAACAAAATCAGAGGAGGGCGATAAGGATGATCGGAGGGCTGCAACCCAAGGCCTATGGGGAGGGACTAAAGGAACTGGGCATATTTGGCCTATTTCCTCTTATGTTGGTAGAAATAAGTGCATGGATAATATGAGCTGGGCATGTAGACTTTTTTAAATTTGTGAGCTATCAATTTTTGTAGAAAGGCTAGAAGACTACTAATTGGAGGGAAAGCCTATGTCAGTGATGGTGAACCTTTTAGAGACCAAGTGCCCAAATTGCTATTCAAAACCCAATAAATTCCAATAGAACAATTTAACCTGAATACAGGTGGCTGTGAAGGGGCGATGTTGGGTGCCCACTGAAAGGGCTCCGAGTGCCACCTTTGGCATCCTTGCCATAGGTTCACCAACACTGGTCTATGCAAACTGGCTTGTCAACTGTGAGAAGCAGTGTAAAGAATCAGGATTGGTGTTTTACAGCAAAAGCATTAATGCTCATTCGATTGCAGTGGCATGTCACAACCTGGAAAGTTTTGCAATGAGAGGTGAATAAGACAGCTTATAAGACTGTTCTGAAACAATTCGGTATTTTAAAATAGTTTTTTATTTTTTAAAACAATATTTTTAAAAAAAGTTTTTATCTTTTGCAGTTATCTGCTTTGCGGCCCTCAATAATCACAAACGCTGAATAAATAAACTGTAAGCAATTAAGTGGCTGTTTTAGCAGGACTTTAGCAGGCCTCCTTTAAGCAATTACTGTTTAAAGCAGGATGGGGAATGTTTTTGGTTAGGCCTCTAGATATTTTGATTTACACTTGCATGGTCAATGGTTGAGAGATCATGGAAAGTTTAGTCCAAAATTACGGTGACTATCCGAGGGTCCCGATCTCGGATGTGCAACAGTGGTCTCAGACTCAGTGGATGACATCACTGGGTTCATGACCCCTAAAGTGGAAGGCCTTATAAATGATCCCAGGCTAAACAGATCAGATCAGTCCCTTACAGTATACAGCTGATTAATTTGTTTATACTGTTAGGCCCTTGTTCTTGTCTGTAAAGCCCTTGGGGAGTACAAGCACAATCACTCCTATATTAGGGTTGCCAAAATAAAACTGTGCCCTCAGCTGCGCTGACATTGACAGCTGCCTCCCTGCATCCCCCCACCACCACCAAGCCCCCTCCTCAAAGGCAGCAGGCAGAGCAAGAGAGCCTGGGTCAGGCCAACAGAGGAAATGAATGTTGAATGTTGGGTTACAGATGAGAGAAGCAAATTATGCTGAAGCCCCCTCAGAGAAACAGCAGGGGGAATGGCAAAGACGTAAAGGGGAACATTTTCACTGGTAATAGAATAATGTCCTTTTCCCATTAAAGGGTTTCTCAGTGCTTTATCTATCTGATGCTACAGGGACCACATCCTGTTTTCAGAGTTCACTGAGCAATTGCTAAGGCAGGGAATGGGTGCCATATGTTACCAGCTGCACTAACAGTTATCACTTTCCCCACTTAATACAGGGAGACTGTTCTGAGACACAGAAGCAAGGAACCCTGCACAGCTCTGGTGTCTCTTCTTGCCCAAATAAGCCATTATTCCTGCAGAACAGACAGGAAAGACAGCTGGACCTCGCAGCAACCTGCAAGAAGTCCCCAAGCAGGTGTGGACACAAGGAGGCTACCACACCATTACAGCTTGTCATCACAATGGGAAGCAGAAGCAGAAGGGATTAATGCTTCACAGCTGCCCTTTGGTCACCACTGCTATAGACACCCACGAAAAAGTATTGTGGGGCTTATCTCGACCAGCATGAGATGGTAATGAATCAACAGCATCTGAAACCACTAATTCTTATTTATAGGGCACAGATAAAAATATTCAACTCAAAGTGCATTTCTGCACCTAAACTGAACAAGGTGCTATCTCCACAAGGGAAGCATCAGTTCCTTCCACTGCTTATAAATTGCTACTTCTTCTAATCTGTCCTGGAGGTAAAAGAAGCAAGTTTAACTCTAGTGATACCCAGTGGAGTGTAGTAGTTGACTGAAAGATAGAATAGGACTCTGGAGTACAGGGTTCAAATCTCCACTCAGTCATGGAAACTAGGACTGGAGGAGTGGCACCACTTGACACCTTTTAAATTCCATGGTTCTTCAGGGATGAAAGAGACAAAGAGAAAACTGTCTTAAAAGATATGTTTACAGATTCTTCTGCCAAAACAATGCTACTAAAATGCAACATGCTCTGTTCTTTTTATTTTCACATTTTATAAAAATGAGAGGGGGAGAAAGAACATGCCAGTTACAGAGTCTTAACAATCCAGTATCAATACTGCAGTCTCCTTCCTCAGCTCTCTCTGTTTTCCATTGTCCCAATTCCTGTCCTAAATTCCATTCTTCACTCTTCTGAATCCTTTGAAGTCTAGATCCTACAGCATTATAGAAACAATGGCCAAAGTCTGTTGCTTAGCCTAATGAGTTGCAACTCGATTAAGCACATTTGAGTCAATGGAATTTATGGAGGATTGACTCAGCAATGGGCCTTCTCTAGTGCTTCTCTATGTTAAGCAACAGGATTTCAGACAATGAATTAAAAGGGAGAACTGCATTTATAAAGTAGGATATCCAGCTGTTAAACTGTCCCATCTTTTCAGATCAAGATAAGAAGTAACATTGCAGCATATCTCTGGTGTGACACTGTAGAAAAAGGATAAGAGAACAAGACTAATCTTTACAAATAATAGAAGGAGCACAGCAGTACAAACTGCAGAAGAATGGATAGAGCCACAACTAGCAATTTTGATGCCTGGGCGAGGACGCATGAATACAACTAATGCAAACATCTCTGCCTCTAACCTCTGCATCTCCCAATCATTTTTGCAAGGTAACCTTTCTGTCTAGCCTGTACAGGAAGTAGGCAGAGAGGGAAGTTGAATGAGAAACTGAGCATCCTCCTACTCCTACTTGGCTAATCACTGGCAAGTCACCTAACCTACACCAACTGCCCTGCTCTACTACTGACTCTTCATCTCCTGCTGCTGCTATTGAAGGCATGCCTGAGTCAAGCCACCAGGATGGAGGTAAGGTAAAGAAATAGGCTGCACAGGGTATGGACACGGAGCTTGGAGGAGTACAAACATAGATGAGATACTAAGCAGCATGGCTCCCTGGAAAGTAGCAGAGATGCAAAGTTTGTAAATGCAGGATGAACCCTCCCAAGGAATAAACAGGTATCAGCTTGGTATATCAAGACAAATTTTGCAATGCTGTCTTACAGTGCCCTTTCTCCTCTGCAACATCCTACCAATGTTTTTCATTGAAAAAGACACCCTAGACTTATTTTAATCTTGCTTCAGAACTGCACTTGAGATTGAGACAGGTCTCATCGCTCTGGTAGATGATCAATACTGTACTTGTAACATGGCAGTTCTTTCTTGATTCATACAAGATGTAATTATGGTCATCAGCCTGGATGGCTCTAGGACTAGATAAATTAATGGGTGGTGGTGGTCAGAGCTAGCCATGGTGATTTGTAAGGAAAGCTCTGCATTATCTTCAGCATCAGCATGCCTTTGGATACTAGCTGTGATGCAACAGGAACAGGAGACTTCTATTGTAGTTTTATCGTCTTTTTTGTCAGCTGCCCAAAAGCCACTTGTTGGCTGCTATATATGGAGACAATGCTGCACTAGGCTGATCAAGGCCGCACCTCAGTCTGATCCAGCAGGGTTTTATGTTCTCAAGACAATGTGCTGTCCCACTAACACTCTCTCAGTGAGCACCTTTTATGGCATCACAGCAGCTTGTTTAAAGGAGGAGGAGTGGCGGAAGATTGCCAAATTATACAATAAAAATCAAGCGTATAATTGCAAACCTGATAGAACACCAGATGGCATACTTTATCAAAAGGTGAATAATTGAGTCTGCTTTGTTTAGAACAGCTGAGCAACAAGTGACGGAAGAAGGTATGCAAACTAATGAGCAGAAGAGATAATGCAGCCTGAGGTCACATTTCTTTCATGGAGCAGCAAGCAAAGGATCTGAGCAATTGAGCACTATATCATTTAAGCAGAAACAGCAACTCTCCACCCTTTCAGACAACTTACACATAATGTACCATTAGTGGGAAAGTTCATTGTTATAAGATGGAAATCAAGAGAAAAGCAGAATGTAAAAACAAGCCTACATACAGGTTTGGCAGGATCATAAAACATGCTCGTTTCAAGATACTCTCTAACTGATGAGAATGTAAAAAAGAAACTTCCTATGTAGGGAGGCAATTTCATGCAGTTTTGCTTGGAGCATTTAGTATCAACTGGTGTTAAATAAATGCTAGACTAGATGGATCACGGCTTGAAACTGCTGTGCCAATTCCAGCAAAACTGCCTCATGTATTTATATGCCACCCACCCTCTAAGAAGCAGGAACAAAACAAAATGGGCCTGTGAACTGAACAGTATCTGTTTCACAGGTATCCATTTAGATGACACAGCTGCATGTTTTTCCTTGAGGTTCCACTATTACTGCAAAATTTATGCTGTTGAAACAACAGAAGTCATATGTCTCTGAAGATTCTCAGTCGTCCAGGTGAATTGATCTGGAAGTTGAGTCATGGCAAATGGACTTCTTTTTCTTGAGAGACAGAAATTTCACTGCTCAGACCGATGAAGCTGCTTGGATGAGCAGCAAAACGTTTCTATCTCTGAAGAAAACAAAGTCCAGTTGCTATGACCCAACTTCCAGATAACAGGAGTGATATACTAAGGGTTTTGGTTTTTAAATCAACTGTTAAGTCACAGTGCCATGCCTAGAAATCTGAAAAACAATATTATCAGTATTTGCATTCTACTCTTTGGCAGATTGACTCTCATGACTGCAGTAGGTTGACAGGATCTATCTACCCTACACACCTCTGAAAGCCTGCATGAACAGGGAAATGAAGTAATAGACTATGACATATACCAGGTGCATGTTCAGGTTTGTTGAAATATAAGCAGAAGCAGAAAGTAACCGATGTAAAAAGAAAAAGAGAGAGCAAGAGTAGCAAGTGCTAAATTATAGAAATAATATGGATATTTCAAATCAGGGGATCCTGCTGCATTTACTGACTCCTGTGTGTTTGTAGCCAAGGAAGTAGCAGCAGAAGTAGAAGCCAGAATATTTTTACTTTTTCTTACTTTTAATACCAGAAAATATGTAGAAGGAGGTAGAGGCACACAGCTTCTATAAGGAACAGTTATCCAGGCAACCTTGCATGTTTTGTAAACCATCCAGAGTGGCTGTGCTGCCATATGGCATGGTATAGAAATCCTAATAATAATAATAATAATAATAATAATAATAATAATAATAATAATAATAATAATAATAATAATAATAATAATAATAAGCCTGAAAAAGTGATTGAAAATGAGTATGCAAAGTTACTTCCGAATACAGACCGACAGGATTTTGGAGCATAATACTCCAGATATTATGACTGTGGAGAAGAAAAAAGTGTGGATCAATGATATTGCTATACCAGGTGATAGTAGAGGCAACGAGAAACAACTTGAAAAGATTACCCGGTATCAGGATCTGAAAACTGAACTTCAGAGACTCTGGCATAAATTAGTAAAGGTGGTAATCGGCACGCTGGGTGCAGTGCCTAAAGAGCTGAAAAAGTATTTTGAAGAAATTGGAGTTGACAAAGTCACCACCAGTCAAATGAAGAAAGCCACCTTACTGGGATCTGTTTGCATACTTTGCTGATACATCACGTAGTCCTAAAAGTTTGGGAAGCATTCAACTACTGATACAAAATTTAGCGTAGTTTTCTTGTCTGCTGTGTGATAATTTGATGATGACGACAACAACAACAACAAAATATTAGAGACAGTATAACAACAACAACAACAACAACAACAACAAACAGCAGTATGGGATAAAAACCAAAGCTTTTAAAGCCACAGTGTCTTTAAATTGTTAAGGGTTAAAATCCAATTGTTTGTTTCGGCTGGAATACAGCTACTGAATCAATGGGAATACCCTTGTTACAAGGAAACATAGCAATTGATGTTTTTGTCCTTGCTCTCAAGCAAGCCATATGCATTTCTCACAAGATCCCTTGGGACAGTAAATGACCCATTTCTACCTGCAGGAGCTGAAACATTTCTTTCTAATTTGGACAATGGGAGGCTACAGGTAGTCATCCAGGTGTTGTTGAGTGAGAACTCAGATCATTTCTACTGTGGGTTAGAACTAACATAGGTGCATGTAAAAGGATCCTGTATCAGGATGTAACAGGAACATGCACACATGTTCATTATCTGCAACTTAAATTTGTCCAAACATCTAGTTTCTTACTTGTGCCAGGAATTTACCTGTATCCATTTAAATGCACTCCCACACACTTTTTTTGAGTTAAGTGAATATTCACTAACATATATGCACACACATACTGTTTCCTTTCGGAATTAAACTACTTAATTTTCTAAGTTCAACCATTTTAAGCCTGATCTCAACAGTACTGTTAAAAAGTAAATAGAATTGATACATGCTACAGTATTTTAACAAGACAGTTAATGAAAGGAGCAATAATAAGCTTGATATACTGTGATGCTAAAATCAAAGTGCCTGTTGTGCTCTTCTTTTTAACACTGAAAACTTTTTGCTTAGCACAATAAGTTGCACTATAGTAGGCCCATTCAATCAGTGGGGATTTGGTGAGTCAACATCTCCATTAGTTCCATTGAATCAAAGGGAACTACTCTACTTCTGACTTAGAACTAATGAACTCACATGCAAGTTGATTAACTAAGATGACACTGATTCAATGGGCCAACTTTAATATAACTTACTATGCTAAGCAACAGGGTGTCAGCCATTATGTAACATAAACAGGGCCATATTTTTGTTTAATATTAAAGGAAGGTTGAGGGTCAATCTACATCAGACCTGGAGCATATGGGGAGGTTTGCTAACTTCCCTGCCAAAGATACTTTGAAAAATCATATAGTACATTGCCACCCCCATGCCATTCAGTCATAAAAAGAGAGCTCCATTATAGCCAACATGAGCCTCTTTTTCTTTTAAATGATTGTTATCTGCACATTATTTTTCAAAGGAACTTTATGGGAAGTCATAATTAATGTAACATGCAGTTTGAACCTTAGTGATTGTAAGAAACATTAAACATGAATGTGAGTGCCTATCTTTTGCGTAAGATAAGCTTATTTTTCAAAAGGAATGGAAGTTTCAAGAACACAGAAAAACCATTATTATCAAAAATGTAGCTATTTGGGGATCTTTCTGAATTATTGTACAATCTTCCCATTAATTTTCCACTGAGTGAAGCCACCTGTGCCCCAGCATAATAACTGAATAAAATAAGAGCTGTTGATAGCCACAGGTCCATTAAAACATAGCCCAGATCCATAAGGTCGTATAACATTAATGAGAAACCAAGAGAAAGAAAGCCAAGAAGTACAATGCATAAAGATTTATTTCTTCTGCTCTAAATGGATGCCAAGATCCTGCCCCTGGCAAACCCACAAACATAGGAAGAGGAGAAAGCTGCTGGAAATCTAGAAAACTATCACTATTTTCCTCCACTCACTGCTAAATACAAATTCTCTTCTTTTAAAAAAATCACCCAAAGTCCCTCCTTTACAAAGAAAGATGTTCTCCACCCATGACTAGTAAAAACTGCTTCTAAAATAAGAAACCCCAGAAGAAAATGACGTTAGATTATGGAGGGTTTTTTTAATCAACAGACTTGAACCCTGCCACCGTAGTCTTCCTGCTGTTGTTGTCACACACACACCAGTCCAGAGGCTAAGAGTGAAAAGCCCACAATAGGCCTCTGTAAAATTTCACATTTCCTAACTTGCTCAAATTAAATCTGCCACAATGCTTTTCACAGGGTTCTTCATTAAAGTACCCCACCCAACAGACCTCAGGACTGATCAGTCCAGTAAGCAATGTTTCAGATGTGGCCAAAGCAAAACATCTGTCATATCCAATAATAATCTCATGCAGACAAATAATAACTAGATTCCTTGAAAGGCAGGTTGTGTTTCACACTCAAACCATAAATATCTTCCTATGTTTGGCTTAATATATCTGAAGACATTTCCAATGTCTTAAAAATCCAATTTCAAATATTAGAACAGCTGCTAGACGAAGCTTGCTCCACAGTAAGTTGTCTGATATAGCTGTATAATTTGATAATCATGTAAATCCATCCTCAGCAAGACTTTGTTTCACAGTAACCGAAGGCATAATAAAATGGGAACAGAACAATTTAGTTGGTTAGAAGTCATCAGAAAATTGGCTGTGGGTAAAGAAGTATTTCAGATGAGAAGCTACACTGAGTTCTTCCAGTACAGTTTCTCAGCCCTCAAGTGAAGAAGGCGGCCTTAAGGCCAATTCAAGCATAATGTTTCCTTCCTTGGGGAAGTTTAGAGGAGATAAAACAAAATATGGGTGTGAGTATGAAAGAAAAATTCAGAATCACAGAGGTGCAAGGAGCCTATATGGCTATCAGGCCCAACCCCATGCTCAATGTGGCAATTCAAATAAAAGCAGATCTGATAGATGATTGTCCAGTTTTCTCTTGTATGGTACAGTATATGTAATCTTATATGTACACCTTAAATGGATGACGGTCATCAAGCCAGAATGTCTCTTGCTTGTCAGACTTGCTTTCACTGTTCTGTATCTTCAGCCATTTACTCCCATATTTCTTATCTAGATTAGAGCTAATTCACCTGTTACTAAAGCAACGTCCAACCAGGAACACTGATCAGCCCACTATATTTTCAGTTTAATTAAGATCCTCTGAAGGCTGCCTTAATTTCTGAACCTTTAGTGATAGAATTAGAAATCAAAACCACATCATTAAATAACAAAGGAAAATGATCAATTAAATGTCTACTTGAAACTACCAGGCTACCAAGGGGTACAACTGGATACAGTGAAGCTTAAAACCTTCTTTATGCACCCTTCAACTACATGTTTCAAATCCTTCAGAGAAACTAAACAAAAAAAAATCTCTCCCACAGGCTCTTGGGCCCATCTGCTGCCAAATAAAAGCTGCTGAGCCTAATGAAGGAATAAAAAATTCATAAGTTGAGAAAAGGAGGAGGTTTGCTTCCACTTTTGAGAAAATGAAAAACAGTAACTCATAGTTCAGAACTCCTTGTCTGGGCATTATAGACAGTAGTAGTCCAAGCCACAATGCAAACTGAGACAATCAGCAATCATGTCAAGGTGATTATGAAATTGAGAATATATTTGTCTAGTTCAGGGGTCCTCAAACTAAGGCCCGGGTGCCAGGTGTGCCCCCCAGGGTCTTGAATCCGGCCCCTGGGACCAATTGCATGCCCACCCACCTACCCCCTGCTTCACGAGCAAGCCAGCCTCTGCAGCTGCTTCTATTGCTGAGGCAGTTCAAAGTGGTGGGCTATGTTGCTTCCCCCACTCCCTCTACCCACCGCCCAGATGGCTGGCACACTGGCTAGTGGGGCAGTTCAAAGTGGGACGGCCACAGCAAGGTCCCCTGCTCCCCCCACCCACCGCCCAGATGGTTGGGGCACCACCTGCAGCAGAGTGGGGCAATTTAAAATGGGAGAGCTGTGGCAAGGTCTCCCATTACCTCCATGGCCTCAAGGCCCCACCCCTGCTCCTCCACCCCACCCGCCTGCCTTCCATGTATGGCCACCTCCTGTGTTATTGTGGTTGTGAGGAAAGCAGGCGGAGGCAGTGCCAGCCAGCCTTCCGAGCTGGAGCAGCCAAGGCAGTGGACTGACGGAGGGATGGACGGCAGGTGACTGAGGGGGAAACGGAGCTACTTCCTACCTACCCAGTCCCCTCCAAGCTTCTGCCTTGCTTCGTGGAGTGAGGGAGGGGAGGAGGGAGCCCAGCCATGGCCGGAGGCTGAGGCTGCCGCCACCACCACTGGGTTAGAGACCAGCGAGGAGCAGGTGGCGGAGAAAGAAGAGAAGGGAAGGGAAGTCCAACGGTGGCCCAGGCCTGGTTCATGGGAGGCTGGCGGGGCTGCATTTGTCCCCGGTTGGTGATGAGCAGGCTGGCGAGCCAGCAGAGTTTTCCTGCCTCCCCTCCCTCCTTCCCAGTTCTTGCTCCCTCCCTCCCTCACTTGCAGGTTGCAGCGCACCAAGTCAAGCCGAGCCAGACCAAGAGAGGAGGCAGCTTTCCCTCCGTGGCACAGCGAGGGAGTGATGGCCAGGGTGCATGGCTTTTTCCCATGTTGGCTTTTTTTTACTGTGGTCCGGCCCCCAGTGGTGTCTGGGAGGTGGTGGACCAGCCCGGAAAACTTTGAGGACCCCTGGTCTAGTTCATAAAGCTTAATATTACAAGCCAAACAGTATTTTCCCATTTTCTACTTAACTTATGAAGGTCAGATGAGATTATGAGTACATATGTTCACGTATCAGCACACCCAGTATTCCAAGCCAGCTAACGTTTGAAGGGAAAATAACAATTTCCCTTTTAAACATTAATTCCGCCCCCCCCCCTTTCCATTGCAACTCTGGATAACTTCTATGAAAGGACCAAAGCACCATCTAGTCAGGTTAAATTGTATTAGCTTCAGTTAGTATAGCTTAAGAATGAGTACTTGTACACTACAAAGCCACCACCTCTTCTCTGGATCCTTGCCCATCAGGGCTCTTATAAAGACCAAACGATCTAACTGTAGAATGGGCCGTGTATATCAGTGCTCCCCAACCTTTTTGTCCCCGCGGACCGGGAAATTTTTTAAAAATTTTCTGTGGCCCGGGGGTGGGGGTGGGGAGGGGGAGAATAGGGGGTCCGGCGGGGGAGGCAAAGGGGGTGAAAGCAAATGATGGGAGGGAAGGAGGAGGGGGAGGCACGAGACCGGCGGCGGCACTCACCGGCTTGGGGCGTTGGGGTGCCACTCCCCCCACACGGGCGGGGTGGGGAACCCGGGGCTCCTGGGCAGGCGGGCCCCCGCCTCCTCCTCCGGCGCCGGGAGTCGCGCGTGGGTCTCGCTGCTGGCGCCCCGCTTGCTCCTGCTGCCGCCGCCGCCGCCGTGGGCCTCCTCCTCCCGCCGGGAAGCGAAGCGGGCGCCAGCAGCGAGACCCGCGCGCAGCTCCTGGCTCCCGGCGCCCGCGCGCAGCACCCGCCCGGCCGCGGCAGCACCCGCGCGGCACCAACGAGCCGCCGCCGCCGCCTCCTCCTGCTCCTGTTTCCTCCTCCTCCTCCTCCTCCTCCTGCCACCGCCGGCCGGAGGAGCAGCAGCCACCACCACCACCCCGCATCGCCCTCCCGTTTCGCCCCGTCCCCGCCGCCGCCACCACCCCTCTGCAATTGCCCTCGCTGCTGCTCCTTCGGCGGCGGCGGGAGGAGGAGGAGGAGGAACCGGAGCAGGAGCAGGAGGCGGCGGCGGCGGCTCGTCGGTGCCGCGAGGGCGCTTCCCGGCGCGGCCGGGCGGGTGCCGCGCATGGGTCTCGCTCCTGGCGCCGCGCTTGCTCCTGCTGCCGCCGCCGCCGCCGTGGGCCTCCTCCTCCGCTGGGGAAAGGGAGCGGGGCGCCAGCAGCACTTTTCCCGGCGGAGGAGGAGTCCAACGGCAGCGGCGGCAGCAGGAGCAGGAGCAAGCGCGGCGCCAGGAGCGAGACCGCGCGCGGCTCATGGCTCAGGCGCGCGGCACCCACCCGGCCACGCTAGGAAGCGCCCTCGCGGCAACGACGAGCCGCCGCCGCCGCCGCCTCCTGCTCCTGCTCCCGGTTCCTCCTCCTCCTCCTCCTGCCGCCGCCGCCGCCGAAGGAGCAGCAGCAGCAGCAGCGAGGGCAATTGCGGAGAGGGTGGCGGCGGGCGGGTGGGATGGGGGCGATTGCGGCGGCGGCGGCGGGGGCGGTGTGGGGGGTGGCTGCTGCTGCAATCGCCCCGTCCCCGCCGCCGCCGCCACCCCTCCGCAATTGCCCTCGCTGCTGCTGCTGCTGCTCCTTCGGCGGCGGCGGCGGCAGGAGGAGGAGGAGGACGCGCTGCCGCTGCTGTGGCTGCTGCTGCTGGTGGTGGTGGTGGAGGGCGAGGAGGAGGAGGGCAGAGGAGGGAGGCGGCAGCTCCTCCTGCGCTCCTCCAGCCTTCCTCCAGCCTTCCTCCTCCACCGGCCGCCCACGGGAGAGAAGAGGAGGAGGAGGAGGGCGGCGGAGGAAAAGGGGAGGAGCCTCCCCGGCCTCCCCAGGCGGCCCGGTGCCGATCGGTCCACGGACCGGCACCAGTCCGCGGACCGGGGGTTGGGGACCACCGGTGTATATCATTAATGCATTATGAGCATCATATTCATACTCTCAAACTTTATCAACTTCAGAAGACAAGTCTACATGCGGAATATACTGCCCTCCTGTTTAAAGGAAACCAGTGTAAGACCCATTCCAAAGAAATGAAATGAAATCTAGCAACAGATGATTATAGTAACTATAGGCTCACTACCAATTTTCCAGAGGATGGCGGCCAACTGAAACAGATAGCCTAGATCCATTTCAACTAGGATGCAGGCTGTATGATGGAACTGAAATGGCTCTGGTCACCCTGCAGGATGATCGAAGAGGCAGACAAGGAGAGTGTATCCTGTTGGTCTTCTGGATCTTTCTGTGACCTTGGACACAGTTGGTGATAGTATCTTTCTGGGATGACTACTGAGTTTAGGACTTGGGGGCTCCATTTTGGTGGTTTTTGTGCAGTCTCATCTTGTGGAAATGGGGGGTCTCTTATTTATTTATTTATTTATTTAAGTGCTTATATCCCGCTCCATCTTTGTGGCAAAAATAAAAAGGTAAAAGCTAAAAGCTAAAAAATAGCAGGCCACCAGCAAGGGCAGCGGAGGGCAAGATCTTAAGGGATAGGAAGAAAAAGAAAAACCTAATAAGGACCTCTCAGGTCTTCAAAGCCCTCTTAAAGGCGGGCAGGGGAGGCGCAGCTCAGGAGGCAGATGGTTCCAGGGCCCCACCACAGAGACCATCCATTTCCCCAAAATGCAATCTCGTGGGTCTGGATCCGGAACAGTCCTGGGGACCTTGACCATCCATTTCCCCAATGCTTTGTAACAGCTACTTGAATATTGCTGGCATATATCTCATTCAGAGATATGGAGTTTGTTGTAATCAATACATGGATGACACACAGCATTCTCCTTCTCCTTTTCTTCATCTGCAGATGATTCTATACAGGTTTTTGACCACTGCCTAACATTAATAATGGACTGACAGGGACCAGTAAACTCAAACAGAATACAGATTAGATTGAGATTATATTGTGGAGAAGATTGTCAGACTGGTTAGAAAGATATTTACTTAGCCTCAATGTGGTTATACTCCCCTTGAAGGATAAGGTCCACAGTCTGGGAGTAGACTAAGATCCAGCTCTGTCTATGGAGGTGCATGTTATCTGCTGTGGCCAAGAGTGCTTTTTATCAGCTACAGCTGATTGCCCAACTGCACCTCCACCTGCATCAGAGAAACGTTTAACATGCATTATCTCTTAGACAGAATTCAGAACACTACCTATGTTTTCTATTTTTAATTTTTCCATCTCTCATAATGGAATGTTTTCTTTATATTTATTGCTTATTGTTGTTAGCTTTAATATTGCCTTTTGAATTGATGCAAGATGCCTCTTTAAAGTCATTGTTCTTAGCATGAATATTGTCTTTTATGTTCTAGGTTGTATATAGTCCTTCAGTACTGTAAGCTGCCTTGGGACCTTTTCCAAGGAGAAAGATAGAGTAAAAATTATTCAAAATAAAAATGGCTCAAAATGTGGCTGCCAGATTTCTGTTAAAAATGTGAGACCAAGGAGGCCAGAAAAGCTAACACCAAAAACCTCTCTCTCACATCTGTGGCCTCTTCCCTCTGAAATAAGTTTCCCACTGAGGTTCATCAGGTACCATTCCTCTCAGTTTTTAGGAGGTTTATAAAAATGGAACAATATAAAGCTGCCTTTTACTACTGATTTAACTAGTGGGTTCAGATGTTCTATTTTGTTTTAAATTTGCTTATAAAAAGAACTATGTAAAGCTGCCTTTTACTACTGATTTAATTACTGGTTTGAGATGTTCTGTTTTGTTTTAAATTTGATTTATTTCTATTTAAATGCAGGTTCGATAATTTTCATTTAATGATAGGTTTAAATGACTGTGGCGATAGGATGGGTTATATTTTAGCAATACCTAAGGCCTGACATGTATTATTTCTAAAAGAATGTCTGACTTGTAACTTTAGAAACTGAGAACATCTGGTTGAACCTTAACAAGCTGGTTTAAAAACAAACTATACCCACAAGCTTGTTGGCATTTAAGAAACCATTATAGGTGAAGGGGGAAGATGGCGGATGGGAGTCGTCTCTGCTGTGAGCCCGACAGTCAGTAAGGTCAATTTTTTGCTTTTATCCTATATTTCCACTCCCCACCATAATTTTAACTGAAGACAACAAGCTAATCTCCCACCAAGCCATAGGACTCTGGTTTAGTCTGACTTTGGGAAGCTATCTTGCCATTCTCCTTAGCTCGGCTTGTTTACCTTACTGGAGCAGCTGTGAGATAAGCTGAGTCCATAAATCTACATTTCTGCAGATCCCCCTCCCTCCCCTGTCTATCCCCAATCTGGTGTGACAGAAGAGAAATACCTTCTGATACTGCTTGCACTTTCTCCGCTGCCTATATTCTCCTAAGAACCTGAAGGAACCCGAAGGAAGGAAAGCAAAAGCAATTTGTTGTTCACCGGTTTCCAGCCAGCTACTGTGCCTTTAAATCTCACCAATCAACATTTTGCTCCTGGTTCATCTCCAGGGGTTAACAAATGGGGAAGACAAAAAGGCAGCGAACTCCCTCAGGATGCCCCGCTGTATCGAAGCCCTCTAAACAGTTGCCCATTGAAGAGACCCTTCGAAGTGCTAAGAATGATCCTCCAGCTTTAGACATCAGTGCATCAGATCTTCTTCGGACAATGGGTGGGAAACAGTCACCTGACTCTCACACCCCGAAGGCATCTGTCCTCTCCACTTCTCAAGTTACTTCAGACCTGACTGACCTACCACTGCACTCTGAAAGCTGTTCCTCGGGAAAAAACTTACCTGATGGTCCGATTAAAAATGCCAGCTCAGACTCAACATCGATGCAGACAACACAGTTATGTGACCAATCTCTCCATCCATCAGAAGATGATTTTCATGCTGCTTTCCATGCCACTCCAGTGACGGCAGGAGTTGCCCCAGGAACTGCTGCACGTCTAACCTCTAGCTCAGAGCAGGGCCAAGAGCAGCCCTCTACCACTAAACTGCTTGGCTTGCTGGGGGATTATGCTGTACTCACGGGCAAAGCCGTGATGGCAATATTTTCCAAGCTGGATCACCTTACAAAACAACATGCCTCTTCAAGGCCATCAACACTCCATCCTGATGACCATCTGTCTAACAGAAATAACAAGGTCCACCCCAGGCCATATGTCACTCCATCTCCTTCTGTGGAGGCCTCGCCTCAAGGAGCTGCCAAGGCCCCCAATACCCAGCGGGGGTCATTGTTGTGCATCCTCCAACCGAGACAAATTTACTTGGAAATTGCAACCATTCCAGTAAATCAGGGGAGATGGCGGAACAGAGCGCAGATTATTCACTCACTCAGCTGTCTTCTTCGCATGGATGAGTGCTCTATCGATCTTGAGAGACATGAGAGACTGCCTGCCCCAAGTTGCAAACTAAGGCTGCTACTTAAATTCGCCAGCTCCTTGATTCCGTTGACGCTCTTCAGGATGTCTGGTTTTCTACTCACCCTCCACATAAGCCTCAAAAGAGTCTTTACTGATGAGACCCCCCTAAGCCTACTGCCTCACCACCGACTTAGGCAACAGTCTGCATCCCTTACTTTTTCCAACTCTAATGAGAATGACAAACCCGCTCCCGTGCCACTACTTGGTACAACAGCTAATCTATCCAAGCACACTAAACCCCCTGTGCTTGAAGTGGTCGCTTGTACCCACTCTCCCTGCGAGGCGGTCAACATTGCTCAAATGTCAGTACAGACTCTTAGTCTGGAGAAAGCTCTTTTACTATTCAATAAGACTGACAAGGAACCCTTGGAAACACCTCCAGCCAAGCAACAAAATATGAAAACCCAGTCCTATTCCAGTGCTCCCTGCAAACAACAGATCTACAACACACCTGGTCTTTCAATAAAGGATGGTATGGTCAAGGCGAACCCCATAGCTGAAGAACCATTAACCACTGACCACGTCATACACAGATCTCAATCTGTAGACCCCTTAAATGAGGCTCCGTTTATACAACTGGACTCAGTAAGTGAGCTCTCCACCTCTGTTGTCACCAAAGATCCTAGGACTATACCCTCAAGTGAACAGCTCATGACTCCTCAGCATTTTGACAAGGTTACACCCCAGTCCACAACCACTATGGTCAAATGCCCACAATGTACTGATTTTCTTCCTGTAATCACTTCCTCCAAATCTATAACATTGACTGACCCACAGTGCATAAGCACTGGCCCTTTATTGTTGGAACCCTCCCATTGTACACTGTATGAACAGGCTATGGTATATTCCACCCAACTACCGGCAAAGTGGTCCCCCACCTGTGTAGAGCCCCCATCTACTGACCAATCCACTCAGTTGGTTTGACACCCCGTGGGTGTCCCCCCATCAGATTAATTTCCATCCTTTAAGTATACTCTCTTGGAATGTAGCAGGATGGACGAGGACAATGCGAGATCCAGAGTCCAGAGGGGTCCTACTGAATCAAGGGATTATTCTCCTCCAGGAAACCTGGTCCACCATTGACATTACTCTGGATGGATTCCACGCTTACTCCCTCCCAGCCTCTAAGCAGAAGCTTAGGGGCCGTCCTTCAGGTGGCCTCGCTATATTGGTTGCACAACATATCCACTCGGAGTTAGTATTCATGGCTGACAGTCACTGCAAACTCCAGATTATTAGAGTAAGCACTCTGACCCAAGACCTATTAATAGCAAATGTGTATATTCCCCCTACCGAGAAGAAAGCTGATAGAGAACTGCAATGGAGCTACTTATCTCAAGCATTGGTAAACACCGAAATTAGGTTTCCCAAAGCATGGTGCTTGGTGGCAGGTGACTTTAATGCCAGGGTGGGGTCTGGCCTTGAGGTATTCAAGACAGCAGATGTCTTAACTGTAGGAAACCCCTGTCCTGACTACTTTTCCTGGACGAGAGTCTCCAAGGACAAATCAATTAATCATGCTGGTCATCTACTTGCCAATTTCAGCATTTCAAGAAGCCTCCTCTGGCTAAACAGCTTAGCTGACCTAAATTTCGATGGCGAGTTCACCTACATTTCACCACATGGGACAAGTGTGATTGATTATATACTGATACCTGTTCCACTACTATCCATTGTCCTTGGTTTTAAGGTCATACCTCTTGACTCTAGTGACCATCTCCCCATACTCTGCACTCTCGCCGTTCACACCGCACCTCCTGAATCTAATACAATGCTCCCACACTCCCCTTCCACACCACTGCATGCAGTTAAAATAAAATGGGACCCTGCCACCAAAACTCTCTTTGAAAAGTTCCTCCAGAGCAACCCACCATTAGATGTCTTTACATTCTCTGTCACTGATAGCCCTTCGGCCTGCATAGACAGATACGAGCAGTTTGTAGAAACTCTAGCAGCCTGCATTGGACGGCCACCTTCTACCTCAGCTTCCCATCATTTAAGGGTTGTTCCCGAGGGACTCAATACGGCCTGTCTCAATCTAAAGAAAGAATTACGCCAAATTTATCATACCTTCCAAAAATCTAATAGTGTTTCTTTACCCCACAGATACTCTATTGTCAAGCATCAACTTGCAGAGGCCATCAAATCTAGCCATAAACACCGCTCAGCAGCCTGTTGGGACAGGTTAAGCAAGGCCATTAAAAGTAGGAACCCAAAGCACTTTTGGGAAGTGATCTCAGGATTTTTCCGTTCTAAAACTTACCCAATTTCTGTAATTTCCTCCCCCACCTGGGAAGACCATTTTCGGTCTCTCTTTTTCGATGACTGCATGTCCAACCTTCCTTCAAATATGGTTAATCCTAATGATTTACCTGATTGGCCCCCAGTCACCATCTCAGAAATTAAGCAGCTACTAAACAACTTGAAATCAGGAAAGGCCTCTGGTCCTGATCAACTTCCTCCTGATATATTCAAAACTTATGCTGACTGGTGGGCACCTATTCTGGCAGATCTTTTTTTACTTTTGTGGATAGATCTGGGATAATGCCCAAGTCATGGGTTCAATCTATAATTTTACCCATTTTCAAAATGGGGGATAGAAAAATGCCGGGCAATTATAGACCAATTAGCCTGCTGTCAGTCGTGGGCAAGGTATATGCTAACCACCTCCTGATTCGACTCAACTCCTGGATAAAAGATAATAACATACTTGGGCGAGAGCAAGCAGGATTTCGTGAGAATAAATCCACAGTGGACCATTGTTTAATATTATCTCATCTTATAGCCAAGCAAACTGCCCATATGAAGAGTCAACTATATGCTGCCTTTTTAGATCTTAAAGCTGCATTTGACTTTGTAGACCAGGAACTTTTATGGGCCAAGTTACGGGCTGCAGGCTTAGACAGAAGACTGCTTTTTTTAATCCAAAGGTTACATACAGAGAACACTTGCTGCATTCGAGTTTCCAGCGATGGTGCTCTTTCCAGCAGCGTTCCCATCAACAGAGGAGTTAAACAGGGCTGTGTTCTTGCCCCCACCCTATTCAATTTGTACATCAATGACCTTGCTCCTTTATTTCTAGAAGTAAATAGCCACTGCCCAAGATTGGGCCATTGGGCTGTGCCCATTCTTATGTACGCAGACGACATGGTACTACTTTCCCGCACCAAGATAGGTTTAAGACGATTAATTTTAGAATGTATTAAATATCTTTCTTGCAACAAACTGTCCCTCAATTATAGTAAGTCCAAAATAGTTGTTTTCAGTAAGACATGGAAACTCCATTCTTGGATTTTTGACGGGAGAGCAATACAACAAGTCAAAGAATTTAAGTACTTAGGTCTAAATTTTTTCTACCGTAACACCTGGGCCAGACATAGGCATATCACTCACTATCAACTCAGCCAGACTGACCATCCAAGCTATCTACCGGTTTTTTTATATATGGGGTAATCAACATATCCCCAGTGCTCTGCAGGTTTTCAAAGCCAAGGTCATCTCCCAACTGCTATATGGGGTACCAGTTTGGCTGGACACCATTAATGCACTGGTTGAAAGGCTTCAATCCACTTTTCTTTATAAAATATTGGCAGTTCCACATTGTGTACCTTACGCAGCCCTCTGTCTGGAGGCTGGACTCAGCAGACTGAACACCCAGGCACAGCTAAGACAATTTAAATAGTGGCTGAGAATTTGTTTTACCTCACATAAAGACCCTCTGATAGAGGGCATTCTCTCCGACCATTTTTACTCTCCCGGCCTTAAACGGTTTCTCCAAAGAATTACGGCGCTGGGCATTTCACCTGATCAACTGGGGGCACTATCTTTCATGCAGGCTTATAGGCTGTTAAAGCTTAGACTGCTAGACATTGAAAGGCAAGACCTTTTTGCAGCAGCCTCTAAAGCATGTTCTCCTCTCAGTCTACAACTCCCACTACCTGTTGGCAAGCCGGCCAGCTACCTACATCTTTTAGAGAATCCACAGGAACGACGTGCTTTCACTCTAGCTAGATGTAATGTGCTCCCTTCTAATGTCCTATATGGGAGATTCGGCTCTCTACCACTAGAGACTCGGTTATGCCCCTGTAATTCAGGGACCATCGAGTTTCTGGCGCATATGATCCTATATTGTCCTCTATATAAGGACATCCGCGCTTCCCACCTAGAGCCACATCTTGCTAGATTCCCTGGTCACCAGGATGAGATCATTTTGCATAATCTTCTCTCAGGCTTAGACAAAACCCACACTAGGCAGATTGCCACATTTATCAATCTGTTAATCCAGCGACGCAGGCCACAGTTACTTAACGGGCCTTTTGTTCAACACCCCCAAATATAGTCCGTTCATTCTGGATGGTCTGCAGTCAATTTTGGCTGGACAAATATAAGGATACATGGGAACACCCTCTTGCTCTCGTTCTATTACAATACTCCTATATTCCCTCCATCCTTCCCTGTTTTTAATTGATACTGGTTAGGGTATGTACACTTTCCCAATTGTGTATTTTATTCTCTATTGTTCATTGTCTATTTTACTTATTTATTTATTTATTTATGCCAATAAAGGTGTCTGACTGACTGACTGACATTTAATGAGTTTTCCATTTTGTTGAGTTTGTTGTATATTGTAATTTTTGCATTATATGGTTTGTAATTCTGTCTTGATAGGTTGTGAACCACCCAGAGAGTGTTCACACTGATGAGAAGTATAGAAGTTGAAGGAAGGAAGGAAGAGACCAAACTTCCAAACTACTACTACTACTACTACTACTACTACTACTACTACTACTACTACTACTACTTTCTTCTTCTTCTTCTTCTTCTTCTTCTTCTTCTTCTTCTCTTCCTCCTCCTCCTCCTTCTTTTTCACTAATACATTTTTAATTGGGTGAATTCCCTTGGCAGATTTCTCTGAACTCTTTTAAGAAGCCTTGAAGAGCCTTCAGCTTCTGCCCCCTTGGAGGGCTTTTTAGACCGGCTGGACTCTTCACTGAGGACCCTCTCCCTCCCTTTGTTCCACCTGGGGTTTGTGTCGGCTGAGAGGTGTGCCTGGCCCTTGAAGAGCCTTCAGCTTCTGCCCCCTTGGAGGGCTTTTAGACCGGCTGGACTCTTCACTGAGGACCCTCTCCCTCCCTTTGTTCCACCTGGGGTTTGTGTCGGCTAATGAAGAGCCCCCAGCTTCTTTTACCGGATGAATTGCAAGGGCGGCAGCAACAGCGTTCCATCCTTGCTGCACTTCCAATTCTTAATCGACTCTAAATTTCTTGGCTGAAATCTTCATTTGGTCTGAAGACAGAACCAAGGGTTTTTTTCCTCCCGCCTTCGTCACCACTTCCAAATTAGTCTGTTTTGCCATATCTATTTTTAATTCTGCTAGAATTTTGGGCAGGAGGATTTTTATATGTTTTGTTGTTTTAATAATTCTATGTTGTTTATGCTTTATATCTGATGTATTCTATTGTTGTTGATTTGGTATGTATTGCTTTTGTTAGCCGCTTAGAGTACTACATGTAGTAGATAAGCGGGATATAAATACAAGATAATAATAATAATAATAATAATAATAATAATAATAATAATAATAATAATAATAATAATAATAATAATAATAATAATAATAATAATAATAATAATTGCCCCCAACTTTTGTTGTTGTTGCAAGAGAGGACAGACATTTGTTGTGATCAAAAGAGAATATTAAATTATTTGTAGCCTATCTTATATCAATACATCCCAGGCTAGGGTACAATCAGTAAATTTAACTTAGAAGAATCTAAGTCAAACAAGTTCAAACAATGTAATGATTATTCAAGATTTAAAAATTCAGTCCTTGAATATATTTGTTAGGTTGAATTTCTAAGCAGTTTTCCATCTTGCCTGAAATTCCCAGGGGACAAAGATCAAGATCCAATGGTGTACACCCACTGATGAATGCAGACATCAAATAGGTTAGGTCCAGGCTATCTGAAGTATTGTATCACCCCATTTGAGCCTTCTGGGCTTTTAATATCTTCCAGACCAGCCTTTGGTTCTACCTTCTTCCCAAGCTTGCTTGGTAAAGACATAAGAGAGGGCCTTCTATGTGGCTACCCCCAGGCTTTGGAATACACTGCCAGGTTGGCTCCTTCCCTCTTGGTCCTTCTCTGGTCAGGCAAAGATCTTCCTCTTCAGGCAAGCTGTAAGTTATCTCCAGAATGCTGGTTTTTAACTTACAGATTTTTACCTGTTTTTCAATTGTTTTTATACATGTGCTAATCTTAATATATGTTTAATTGTTTTTAATGTGATATTTATATTTTGTTTTTAAATTCCTTTTTTTATCTTTTCTGAGTTGTCCCCAGTGGGAAGAAAGGTGGCATATAAACAAACAATGTATTTACTGTCCCTTCACAGCCCCCATGCACTCTCAGTATCTGCTCCAGAAGACTGGAAAATCAGGAAAGCAGCATTTAGGCCATTGCAAAATACTGTCAGAGGGGGTTGCTTAGTTCCCATTGTGTTGAAAAAGCAGCCTCCAATCAACAGATGTATACTACTGAATTATACCTAGAATGACAGTGATTCATGTGTTACCATCTTTAAGTATTCAACAATATTCCAAGCTCAGAGAGAACTCTGAGAAAACAGATAGTTTTGCTTCTCCAGAACACTCACTGAAAAAGCTTTCTATTACTAAATCCAATCAGAGAATGTCATCTTCAAAGCGACCACCATCTTTATCTGTTACATGAACGTTATTTTTGGTTAGCAGTAAGATTTTCATAGCTCTACTACCTAATGTTCCTTCCCTGTCACTCTCGCTAGCAAACAGCAGCACAGGAAAACATTTGGTGCTGGCTTTCCCCCCCAGACATTGACTCTCTTCCTAAGGCAGCTGGTATGCCCTTGCTAGCTTTATCCAAATACTCACTTGGAACAAGTAAAGAAGGCAAAGAGGCTCTTTTAATTGCTACTATGGCACTTCCTTCCTCCAAATGGCTCAAAGCTCAAGCACGATGTTATGAACATGCTTAGGTGATGTATAGCTCTACCATTCCAGCATCATGTTCTTCATGGTTCCAGTGCTGAGTCTAAAGCTGAGAATATTCCTGCCTGTGTGTAGGCTCTACAAAAGTGCAAGAACTCCTCCTTTTCACATTCAGGATTATAACCACAGAGAAGATGATGGCAGAGGAGCTTGGCATATGTGCTACCCTCTATGCAAGTTCACAGTGATGGATCAAATAATATCTAAAAGCTGACTGATATTATCTGCTGGTGAGTATTGAAGTACTACTATCCCTTAGTGCTTGTTAACAATAACCTCAAAGCAAAGACACATAAATCATAGAATCAAACACAGATGTGCTAAAGTTGATTGCAGGGTAAGGATCTGGTTACATGTCACAGATTTTTATTTTATTGTATTAAGTTGCATGTAGAAATGCAACAGCTGTCATCTCCCAATATTTCAGGTGTACACTTTATGGCCTAGACTCAATAGGACATTATTTTGCATTATAATTTCTATCATTAGTTTAATATCAACCTCATTTTTTTAAAGTATGTTCTGTAATCTATATTCAGCTTTGGCACAGAAGTTTAATCCAAAACTTCCTTCTCAAAACTCCACCAGAAACATTGTATTATTCAACACTCCCTTCTACAGAAATCTCAGAGGTTTCCTTCTCTTCCTACTCATACATTTGCACTGCTTCCTTCCCATTCCCAAGATTTAATTAAGACCAATTTGGGTTTAAACTGAATTATTAAAGGCTTTGAAACAGCACTTTGCCCAGAGAGTCCACTTTGCATGGATGGTGTGGGTGTAAACAGCCACTTTAACACTACCATCTGCATTATCCATATTTTCTTTACTACCTTAGGTTTCTAGGGATTTTTTTTCCCATTAAGAGCAAGTGCTTCACTCCTTGGGCAGCCCATCTGTAGCTGCTATTTGCTCCCATAGCTTAGATTACCTGGAAATAGTTGGCAGACAGTTTTAGCTTCAGAAATGAATTATAGTTGTGGGCAGTAAAAAGATACAGAGCAATAATAGCAGGTAACAACCTGACAGCTTACTTGAACTTCCAGAGAAAGTGGACTTTACCATCATCAGAAATACAGTGGTACCTTGTATAAAGGAATTAATTCATTCCAAATGAAATTGTTAAGCAAATTTTCCTTTATACAAATTTCACATAGGAATGCATTGAAAACAGAGTGATCCCATTTTTATGTTGTACAGATTCGCCCCATAGGCAATTATGTTAAGCAAATTTCCCTATCTCCAGAATGTTTTATGTTGTACAAATTTTGTTATACAAACCATTTGTTATACAAGGGTCCACTGTAATAATAAACTTAAAAACTCACTTAATTTTTTTAAAATAAGGCAACCCTCTTATTATCTAAGATTGTACAACTGCCACCAGCAAACATAATACAGTACATAAAACCAATAATAAATTGCAATAGGCCAGTAGATAGATAATTTAACAAGTTAAAAATTCTGTAGAAACAGGGACATCTGCTATGCACAGAGCCATGTAGATAGCTGACAGGAAGGTGGTTCCATACCTTGGGTTTTGCAATGGACATTGTCCCTTTGCTCACTGCTACCAACTTCTGTTTTGTTATTATCTCTCTGTTTCAAAGAGATTGGCATACTTCCTTAAGTAGTTATTAAGATATATCTCAAGGAATCTGGCCCTCAAGTTATTTAGGGCTTTATAAGTAAAAACTAGCACTTTGATTAGGAACCAGACACTAAAAAGCAGCTTGTGAAGCTATTTTAAAACTGCAGTATTATGACTGGAGCCCAGTCAAAATCCTTGAATTATACTGATCTAAGTTCAAGAATATATGCTTCTTCAAAAGAATTCCTATGATGGCTGTCCCAAATATTTGGCTACCATTAGATGAGCTACTGCAGATGATGCAACGCAAACAGGAATGTAGCAGAAGCATTCTTAAAGCAGCCTATCAGAGTATCTCACGATGGCTCACCTGCACTGTGTTGTAAAAGTAGAGTGAGAGTTCAATTTGAAATGCATTTATCAGCTCACGAAAAATAAATATAAACAGGCTTTTACAAACAAGCCCTCACAATGCAACATATGAAAATGAAGATTAGATCTTTTAACTATGAATCTCAAATAGGTACTGTAAGGGGGGGTTACACTGTAAATCATGTGACCCATTCACATTCTTTAGTAAAATATGCCATCATAGTCTTTTAAGGGCCTGATTACATGAAGCACACATGAAGAAAATGCCATAATTGTGGAATCACCATGAAGAAAGTGTCATATTTTGTACATGCTGTCAGGAATAAACAAAAGGTGGTCCATCATGTAACCCCATTTCAAACCAGTTACTAGTTCTACCAATACGCTGAACTAGTCCTATAAACATTTATTTATTCATTTAAAATATTCTTATCCTGCTTTTCTCCAAGAAAAGCCCCAAATGTCCTGGTAGTCAAACAGACTGCTACAAAAATTATATTATATGTTCAGACTATATGTTCCCTATTCGTATGGCTACTGTACCAGCTTAAGTTTCTGAATGTCCTTTAATGACATCATCAAATAAAAAGCATATCACAGTATACCAACTTAGAGCTAACTATATCACAGGTAGCCAATGCTAGTTATGGCCACTCCAGATAGCTCTGCAGCTGTTATATAAATCTAAACTGGTATGATTTTTTCCTTACAATTGCTATTACTCAAGGTTCTCCAGACAGATTGGAGGAGCCCCCAACATTTTATCTGATGCCCAATCCTACAAAGGACACTGAATTTGGAAAAACAAGACAGCCTTACCCACTAGCTTCATCTTGGCACTGTAGCTCCCAAAGTATCTTTCATCTGTGGTGGGTGTGTGACATTCATACTCGCCAGCATCTCTGTCCTGGAGCTCTGTGATGTGCAGCAGAGCAGAATCTCCTTGAACCCTTTCTACATAGATTTCTCCACTTCTGACTCGTTGAGTGTAGATCGCGTAAGGGAAGGATGGGTCCATGGTGCTGACAATTTGTACCTCTCTTTCTGGGGCAGATGGAAGATATATAGACCATTGAAAGTTTTGTTCTGCTGGGCCTTGATAACCACTGACTTTGCACCAAATGGTAATGTGGGAATTTTCAGTACGATATAGAGGGCCCTCTTGAACAGTTACTTGACGCTGTGCAAAGGTCAATTCTGAAAAAGAAAGGGGAAAGAAAAAAGTTTAGACATAGTCATTTTGCTAAAGAAAATTCTATTTTCGTTGTATTTAATCTTGAAATAGTGCCTGATGCTGTACATCTCTTAAGATTTCCAAACAAAAATTAATATTCAAGAAATACCTGAAATATATGCATTTTCATCATCATCATCATCATCATCATCATCATCATCATCATCATCATCATCATCGAAATGCAGAACCAGAAAAGGACCCCTCTCAAGAGGCACAGTGGAGAATTGACCTCCCAAGCCTTTGGCTCCTCAGCCAGAGACTTTAACCACCAAGCTAAACAGCAGTCTTTCAAAAAAGGAAAAGTTGCAACTCTCTAAATCGTTAAGTTCCTTGCACAAGCAGATGTGTGCTCAAATTCAAAACATTTATCCTCCTATTTCCACTCAATGTTAAAACAAAACAATACTGTTTCCTAACAAAGAATGTTCAATTTGCAGAAAGGAACATTGAAAGCATATGGTGGTTTCAAGTGGAAGTTTTAATTTTAGACAGAAAAATGCATGTACCTGTAGATCTAACAAGGGAAATAAATTCTAGAAGGATACTGCAGGTGGCTCCTAATGCTACTATTCCCTCTTTCTTTCCTCAGAGGATCATAAACGAAATTAAAACAAGGTGAAACCAGTGGTGGGAAAACATAGCTTACAAATGGAAAATTATGAGAATCACCCAAGGAGGCGGAATAAAAAAATAGAATTGGAAGTGCATGAGGGACTCACCTTGCTCATCCCATGCATTTCTCACTGCCAAACCACTAAACATGGGAACTTAGTACTGAGATGTGCACTTCAGATTCAGATTTCAACAAGGCAGCTGTGTTAATCTTTTTAAGCTTTTATTACAAGAATAAAAATAAGAGTTGTGGCATTTTAAAGACTACCGGTAATATATTTAATTTGATGTTCTGCATTTCCATAAAAGTTTGAATTGAAATACTATAGATCTATTTACCTTCAACATGCCATGGCTCTTGTTTTTATTTTGGCTATACAGTGGTACCTTGCATAAAGGAAATAATTCATTCCAAATGAAATTATGTTAAGCAAATTTTCTTTATACAAATTTCTCATAGGAATGCATTGAAAATGGAGTAAAGCCATTTTTATGTTGTACAGATTCTCCCCATAGGCAATTATGTTAAGCAAATTTCCCCTATCTCCGAAATTTTTATGTTGTACACATTTTATGTTATACAAACTGTTATACAATGGTCCACTGTACTAGTTTTAGGTACAAAGCTAAACAAGAAAAACAGCAAGCGATGGGCCTGCAAATGTTGTTGGAGAGCAAATACCAGCAACTGCTGGCTATCCTTGTTAGGGCTGCTAAGTATTCCACTCCTGGAGGGTAACGTTTTCCACTCCAGGTCAAATCATGATGTGCTGGTTAGCATCAGCCTCTAAATTACGTCCTCTTGGCTTCATGCTCTCATCTTCTCCTCTGGCATAGTTAAGAGAAGAGCAAGCAATTTATTGAGGAGACTATAATTTAAAAGGTATTTAGTTCTTCGATGTTAGTCTTTGATTACAATAAGTAACTCAGTTGACTGATTCCTGTTTTAAATTTGCTGCAGGTTAGCATGTTATTGAAATCCTAAAGCATGGTTAATCTTTAAATTAGACTTAGTTGAACTACAGTTAGTTGAAATGAACTAGCTCAATAAACTATTTCTCACTTTTCAACTAAATGTATTTTTTAAAGAAACAAGCTAACATTACAATTACTGTACATGTAGTTAATTTGGATTTAGCCATTAGGGGAAAAGCTGTGATTTAGGTATGGCATTTTTTTACCTTCCGAATTCAGGGAGAATCATCAGGCTCAAGAGATCATAGGATAGGTAGTTCTCTGAGAGGCTCCCTCAACAGAGCTAATAGGCATGGAGACTAACCATATCATAATTCCTTGGGACTCCAATGAACACTTGTTCCTTTCAGGCACCATCTAGAGCACTTTCCTTCTTCTTGAAGGGGCAATATGATGGAAATAGAGGCCCACATAGAGATGAGAATAGCTCCTGATTAAACTACTGTTTTGGGGATGTATCTCCCAGCCTTCTGCTCATGGGAATTCTCAGGAAATTCTGGGAGTTGCAGTTTAAAAGAGATTTAAGTCCCATCACTACCATGGTTAATCTAACATGGAAATGAAACCATTCTGTCTGCTCCTTATAGCTGTGCCAAAGAAAGCAAGAGAGCATGCAAGTGCACAAAGAACCCAGTCCACTGTCTTGCTTTTCTACAAAAGAATACTACAACTTCAGGAACATGTTTCAGTGAATAACAGTGGAAACACAACACCCCCTGCCCCCCTCCAAAAAAAAACCTTCTTGAGGAAAAACATGCACACTGATCTTTCCAAGAATATCTAAGATACATTACTTTTAGCAATGAGAAAACTAAATTAAAGCATATTTATTATAACTCATTAGCTGGCATGTTCTTAGCATTCTACTCTAATCCTGGATCTCTAGAAACTCTCAGATGACTATGTTGCTGTCAGAAAATATTATACCTGACTTGGAAACATCTCCATGGAAGGAAGCAAAGGTGCACTGGATGAAGCAAAGAAACAGTCGTGCAATTCCAGAACCTCTACATGGAAAAAGAACTCAGTAGAATCTGCCACCAACTCTGCTTAGCAAATAATCATTCAACTAACATAGCAGTCTTATGTGCACATGCTTCAGAATTAGTCCAACGAAATCAGCAGGAACTCTAGCCAAATAAAGACATGGTGCCTTCTTGATTCCCAATCAGGGGTTAGACCAGTAGTTCTTAACCTGTGGGTCCCCAGATGTTCCTGAACAGCAACTCCCAGAAATCCTCTCCAGCACAGCGAGTGGTGGGGGCTTCTAGGAGTTGCAGTCCAGGAACATCTGGGGACCCACAGGTTGAGAACCACTGGTTTAGACAATCATCATCATCATTCTAGAACTGCAGAGCTGGAAGAAACCCTATGGATCATTGAGTCCAACCCCTCTCGAGGAGGCACAACAGGGAATCAGAAGGTTTAGCTCTACAGCCTGAGACTTAAACCCCTGAGCTATCCAGCAGTTCTTGTATTACCGCAGAGTATTTAAAGACTGGGCACACCTGCCTGATAAAGTTTTGTAGCTGCAAGCTGACATCTATTAGATTAACTGTTGAAAAAAATAAAATCCCAGATTTTTAATTATTTTGGCAAAGCTAATTTTGTAGGGTTGAAACCAAGCTTTATAGTACAGTTATACCCCGGATAACGAATGCCCCTGATAATGAATTTTTCAGATAACGAATCACAATTTCCAGGTATAGGGCTGCCTCAGATAATGAATTTTCCTTATGGGCTGCCTCAGATAACGAATCACAATTTCTAGGTATAGGTCTGCCTTGGATAACAAATTTTCTCTATGGGCTGCCTCGGATAACAAATTTTCCTATGGGCTGCCTCGGATAGCGAATTTCCAGCCTGCATCAGTAAAAAAGAGTTATCCCGAGCTGCATCACATCTGTACCTTTAAACTGCAATTTATAAAGAGTTTTGAGCAAAAAAACAGGTGTCTGTGTCATTTTCCTAGGCTCTGGAACGGATTAATTGGTTTCCCGTTCATTACTATAGGAAACCGTGTTTTGGATAACTCAGTTGACTGATTCCTGTTTTAAATTTTTTGAGAACAAATTGCCTTGGAGAACAAATTAAATTTGTTATCTGAGGTACCATTGTACTTAAGAATGAGTCTAGTAATATATTTTGAGATAAATGGAAGGAAAGTTGATTGTGACTAATTTAAGTCCTTCCCAAATATATTCAGGGCCTCAATGAGTATGGTGTGTTTAATGAACTTAGAAGCTGCAAAATCAAAAGGCTCAAGCCATTAAAAAGAGAGAACAAGAACAAAAGGCACCAAAACCCATCATCCATTGCTGCTTGCCTCAAGAGATCCATTGCTGCTTGCCTTTGAGATGAGGTTACAAGCCAACTTCACCACAGGCAAACAAGAAAGGAGAAAAATGAGCAAGGCAGCTGCTGCCTGCTTCACTGTATAGCAGTTATTTCCTGCCTGTCGTTCATCAACCCTGGCAGTGAAGACAGCAGCATACAGCAATCTAGTTTATTTGCTAGCACGTCAAATGCTCTGGGATTTGGAATGGATGAAGCTCCCTGTTCACCCACTGATGTACCTATAACATAAGACTCTGGTGAATCCAATCAACATTGTCTTTCCTACTTATGAAAATAGCACAGAAGAAAAGGCATTTTACATTGTGGTCTTAACCATAACAAAAGTAATAAACATGTGGGTTTTTAAAAATTCCAATAAAATTTATTGTTTGTTGTTGGGGGTTTTAAAATAATAAAATGAAGTTACTGGAAGGGAGAAAGAGGCAATTTGCCATCCACAGATCATTAACTTAGCTGTCCTTTCCTGCTGGAGAAGAGACTCAAGATCTGATGTTTTCCCACCAGAAACCTTGGACTCGGTCCAGAAACGAATATTCTTACCAGCTCTAAAATAAATGGTGAAAAATTGTTCAACAGACCCATCAGACCATGCAGCTGAACAGATGGATTGCAATTCAAACTATTAGGCTGGGTAGAACATAATGACACTCCAAATTATATTTCCCCTCATTATAAAATAATGTGGTTGAAGAGGAGGACAAAAGGAAAAAGTTAATAAATTTTTAGCTAATGGGTACTGGAAAAGGAGACTAAAAGGGTACTTTGCTGCCAATTATGCTAGACTGGCTAATACTCCAAGTTCCCATTTCTAGAAATATAGCCAATTTAATGCCCAATGAATTAGGATCTTTGTACTCAGGATTAACAGTGTGTTATAATAGGTCACAATAGAGAAAGTTTGATATGTTTATCTATCAACATAAATAATGAGAAATATACAAACAAGTATGTTCCACAAGCAGAAAAGGCAACCCATCAAACAAAATGCATCATTAGGGACCGAGATTCAAGACATTTTTCCAAATCAAATCCCCTCCTAGTTTTCACGTTTTAGAGCTCTGTTGTTGTTGTGCATTCATTCTCCTTTAAACATGGGCCCTTTTTAGCAGATGCCTTTAATCTCCACTGGAAAGAGGCAGAGAGTGCTTGCAAAGAGAGCAATCTTGAAAGGCTGGGCTACAATTAGGGATGGCATCTGGCTAATATGTCTGTGACACAGCTGGTATCCAACAGCAAATTCTTCAGCAATCAAACCAATGATACCCAGACGGCTGTAAAAATGAAGGTGGCAGCCAAGACGTATTGTAATGATTTAAGGAGGGAGCCTATTTGTGTCTATTTAAAACAAAACCAAGAAAATGCTAACCACAGAATCAGAAAATGAAAAACATGTGCAAGCCCATATCATGGCAACATATGAGTCAATATTTAGTATTATATTGTTTTCTTGTTTAAAGAAATCGTATGAAGATACTCCATTAACACTTGATCACTTCACATATGCACTGGTCCACACACATGTAATACTTATATGCAAATATAACTGCTACCTGGGTCATACATTGGTGCCATGTGACTCCTGCAATGTCTGTGCTAATATATTTGCTAGGTCATTTTTTGTTTTCACCTGCATGAAGTGCCATTAGATTTAAGGGCAGAGATGGGCATGAAGCACTTCATACTGCATTGTCTAAGTGGTGCCACACATTCAGTTGCCCTACCCCCCGGGTGATTTCCCCACTGGCCTGCTGGCAGGTGCTACTCCTTCCCTCCCTATGGCATGATCTTCCATTCCAGCAGGAGCATGGACTTCCCTTTTCCACCTTTTCCAGCAGCTGCCAGCTTCCCAGCAACTTATACAATACAGCACTAAATGCCTCATCCTCATCTCTATTTAAGGCATCCACCTTTAAATTTTCACTGAAAAAGTCAAAAGAGAGAGATCAAGAGACTCGAGAACACAGTACTCAAACCATCTAGAAACCACTGCCAACTTTTGCAAGGGATGCCTCTCAAAAAAGAGGATGCAGACATTTCTGAGGAACATTTGGAGGCTCCAGCTACCTTAGTTTAAGTTGAAGTGAACTGTGTGGGGGTGGGTTGGTATGTGTGTTGCTTTTACAGTATTTTTGGGTCACTGCCCACCTATAAAGTGAGGCACCACACAATCATCTCCACTGAATTTGGCTGAATCTGAGCAGACAATCAAGTTTATCCCTATACACTTCAGAATCTATCCAGCTGCTTCTCTCTTGTCTTACATCAACACTAGTGACCCAGTGCCAATGGAAGACATAACTGCCCATGCCATCATACTGTCTCCAATGTGTTTTACAGATCATGTGGTATGCTTCAGATTATGAGCCATTTCAAACCTTCTTCATTTTTTTTTAAATTTCCCATCATTTTGGTACAGTTTAATCTTAGTTTCATCTCTCCAAAGAATGCTGTTCCAGAACTGGGCTGGCTTTTTAAGATAGTTTTTCACAAGTCTAATCAAACCTTTCTATTCTTGCGGCTTATGACCGTTTTACATTTTGTAATAAACCTCCTGCATTTGCCCTTATGAAATCTTATCTTTATAGTGGACTTGGATAATGATATGCCTACCTCCTCGAAAGTGTTCTTCATTTGGATGGATGTTGTGAAGGGGTTTTTCTTTACCATGGAAAGTTCTTACAACCATCCACTGCAGTTGCCTTCCATGGATATCCAGGCCTTAATCATGTTGCAGAGCTCACCAATGTGTTCTTCTTTTCTCAAAATGTAGCAAACTGCTGATTTGACTATCCTTAAGATTCCTGCTACTTCTCTGATGGACATCTCCCCCTTCTCACCCTCCTCCACCTAAGCATGGCCTTTTTCACTTGCGTTGAGGTGCATATTGTGAGTTCAAAGCAATGGCTTCCAAATGGGAATGTCACACCAAGAACCAACTCCAGACGTTTTGCAGGTTTAATTGATGAGGAAATAACAAAGGAATAGCCCAGACCTGTCCGTGAAACAGTGTCTAAGTCAATTGGTTAATTACATTTTTTTATCTTGAAAAAGAGGGGGCTACATATTAGAGCTGCAATTCCCAAACCCTTCCTCCAAGTTGGATGTGAATACCCTCACATTAAAGCGGAGAGACTTCACTTTAAGCCAGTATTCTTTATTTAACTGCAACTTGGATTTATTCTGGTAAACAGCAAAAATAACAAAACTTGTATCACTGTCTAATTATTTCCAAATCTAACTGGATATGGAAGCTGGCTGTGACTATGAACTACTTTCTTCCTGCATTGAGAAGAGATCCTCATAGGACTAAAGGCTATATACAATAAGCTGTTTTGGAAACCAAGGCAGAAATATATTTTTGTTTGACTGAAACAGCTACTGTTTTCTAAAACACTCATGTTATTTTTCTATGTATCAAGGAGAGTGTATCTCCTTGACAGTAGGTCCTGAATAAATCTTTCAGAGAATACCACAGTAACACTGCCTTGGATTTTCCAAACACAACCACTGCTTGTAGAAACCTACCACTGCGCAGTGCTGCTCAAGGTCTGACACTAAAGCAAAAACAATTGCTTCACGAGTTTCACAATGAACTGATTTCCCTATGAAACATGAAGCTGTGCTTACTGTGCATAATTTGCATAAACAATCTTTGTTGACATTACTATAGAATGTGGTATACCACATCTCCACTTTCAAGCCACCTCATCTCCAAAATAAACTTTAAGAAGGTCAGGGCTGATGGGCATGTTATGGGGGGAGGGGGGAGGAAATGATGCACTGCTATAACCTGTGGTAGAGGACATTACTAATCCACAAACAGCTCTGGGTAACCAATGTGTATTTCTCTCTCAAAAACACTCCATACTGCATTTTAAGACAAACAAGAAAAAACAAGGTGAATCCATTCAGGCACCAAATGCACAAGACTACAATTCAGGTTCTACTTCGAAAAATCACTCTTTAACTCCTAACTAGAAATGTTCTTCTTCAACTCATTGAGGCTGTACTTATTAAGGCATGCATGGGCTTCATGGTATAGTGATACAACTGCAGTACTACAGTGAAGACTTTGCTCATATCCTGAGCTTGATCCTGGGCTGGTTCGACATTGACTAAACTTTTCATCTTCAAAGGGTAGTAAATTAAATACCGAGCTTTTGTGCATGTGCACCCTGCATAGATAAACTGCAAACCACCCAGAAAGTGCTTTAAGCATTATGGGGCAGAATATAAGCCACACACTCTGCTTTTGCTTTTTTAGAATTTATGTAATGAAGGCCAGTGTGGGGGTGACATGGTGGAAATGTCTCACCCCAGTTAACAACCTAGCCACTGTATTCTGGACTAGTTGAATTTCTACATTAGCCTCATGGGCAGTCCTATGCAAAGCAGTAGTTTCATCTTGGTATTACCAGTGCATGGATCAACATGGTGACGACCCTAGTGTCCAGGTAGGGAAACATCTGGGTGATCTGCTAAAGCTGGAAGGGAGGTGGAATGGATCAAAGATGCCACCTGTGACTCCATGTTAAGTGTTGTGTCCAAAAGAACACCCTAGCTGCAAACATCAACTTTAGTGGGGAGAGTTACTCCCCCAAAAGAGATAGAGTTTCCCAACCCCCAGACACTGGGTCCCCACATGGAGGACATCTGTCTTGTATGGATTGAATCTCTGTCTATTTCCTCTCATCCAATCCAGCATGGCTTCCAGGCAGTGCTCAAGGGACAGAAAAGCAAAATGACAGCTTCCTGCACCAAGAAGCTAACAATTCAAAAAGCAAAGGACAATGACAAAACTAGCTCCAATTGCACCTTGGATGGACAACTGTGTTCCTCCATATGTTTCTGGATTGGAGCTCCCATAATTTCTCACTGCTGGCTATGCTGTCTGGGACTGATTTGGAGTGATAGGCCAAAAACATCTGGAAGCTGGTATTTGCTCACACTGCTCTAGAACATGAAGTCTAATCTATTACATTTTCTCATCATTGCATCTACTAAACAATGCAGTACAGATTGTTTTAGATAGTATTATATACTTCATTTTTCCATCTTTTTACTTACTTTTCATCTCATGGTTTGGAAGTGTTCACTTCCTTTTCAAAGCAAACATGTATATAGCCCCTGTACTGTAAAAGTGCCATTTATCTAAGTTTCCATTATAATAGCATAAGCTTTTACAAAAGAAGAAAATATAATTTTATAGATGGAGACATTTTTCTTGTGTTGAAGCAAAAAAAAGCATTTACTGTTTTCAAGTCAGAGGATCAAAGACATCTCTAGGTTGACAATAAAATAGAAATAGATGGGTTTTAGAGATAAACAGCTGGAAAGCCTGTTTTTTGGCATTGTTCTGCAAGGCAGAATGACAGGAATACCAAACATGGCCTCAATCTCTATCACAAGTGAGTAGAAGCTCTGGCCTGTGGGTATAATCCAGCCCACAGAGGTTCCCCAGCCGCCTGGCAGAGCTTCTTTTGCCCATCACCCACAGAGGTTCACGGCCTGAAAACTTTGCATGCCTGAAGCTATGGCACTGGGGCCTGGAAGAGCTTCGCGGCAAGCCCTCATTTCTTTGCTCATCAGTGATTAGAAATTAAAGACTCTTTCAAGCTTTGTGAGATTTTTGTATTTAAGTAAACTTTGGTTCACGGCCTGAAAAACTTTGCATGCCTGAAGCTATGGCACAGTTGAAATGGGGCAGATCAATCCAGCAAGATGTACAGTTTTTTGTTCCATCCATGTTGTCCTAAAACTGCAGCTCGTGAGTACTGAGAAACAGCAGCCCAACTGCTGCAAATGGCTCACCAATATGCTTCCAAAGTTGAATTTTGGTTCCTAGGACAAAATTTGGCTCTAACAGCTATTCTACAAAGCCGAAATATAATTTTTGAAATGTTCTTCTTAATATGAAACTGTTTTAACTTAGCCGAGTTAAAAGTTCTTGCCAATATTTCAGATGCACTCCTAGTTAAGTTTATTTAAGTGTTTAAAATACTGATGCAGTATATATTTGACAGCAAGGACACACACTTTTAATTAATTAGGAAGGCAAACACACACAAAGGGGAAAGCTACCCAAAACAGGATGCCTGTTCCAGACAAAACTCCCTAGTTAAATCAAGAATTTAGAAGCTTTGATCTTCATCTATTCCTTTCTGGCCCAGTGTGATTAGGAACTAGAGGTAAGGCAAGGCTTACATAGCTAACAAGGAAAGGGAACTTTTATTGATCTGATTTCAACATATCAGGCTCAAGAGAATTTATTAATTAATAAAAATTGTTGACGATTCAAGGTAGAAAGGATATGTCTTGTAAATATCTATACAGACTTTACACTGGTTGCATGCAACAGTACTTGATAATAACGAAAGCACATTTTAACTACTAAATAAGGATGTGCCAGTAGTGGGGTTGGGAGCCAAATGTCCATCTGTAGCACTTTGATGACATATTTTAACCTTCAAATAATGTTTTTATCAGCTCACCTATCACAGAAAGTCATCAGCCACTACAAAAGCCTTGCACCTTGTAGAGTTGCCTCCCCAAGATCTGATGCCTACAAGACTCCACTGACCCAGCCATCAAGGTTGGTTGTTGAGGATTCTCAGTGATGTAAACCAGCTTATCTGAAGGACAGCAGGCATTCACAAAGGGACACCAAGCAAGGGAAAATTCCAAAAGCTGACTTTCTTCTTCATCAGTTAACCACAGCCCATCCAAACACAAAGCAATTTTCAGGGCTGTTTTTCAACAAGTGTGCATTGTAGTGAGCACAAGAGGGTACACCATTGTGACTGCTGCCATTGATGTTGTCAACATTCAGGCCATCCTTTGTTATGTAAAGCTAGGCATCCTTTTTCCTGCTGGTAATATAGGCACAGGAAATATCAGGCCATTTCTTGGTGTTTTGAATTATGGGTACAAAATCCCAATATCCCACATTCATAACCTACAGGAGTTGTTTTTTGTTTTAAATTCAATTTCTTTGCTTTTTAAAATAGACATTTTAAATACATATGCATTACATATAAACTCCAACAGAATCTTCCCTCATGTAGAATTATCCAGTGATAAAGAATAACAGGAGATGATCATATGGCTTGTACAATGCTGGGATAAGGGAGAAGCAAGAACAGCTGTGATGTGCCTAGAGATTTTCTGTGTCACAAGAGTTTAATGAGCTGTTTTTGACTTGAAACGGCAAAGCAAAACTGTGAGTGAGTGAAACACATGCATGAAACACACACACACACACACACGCACGCACACACACACACACACACACACACACACACACACACACACACACACACACACACACACACACACACACAATCTCTCAGGTAAACTAATTTGCATGCCCTATCCACAAAATGCAGACCAGAAAGATATTTTATAATTTCCAAACAATTTCCTTAGGGTAGGCAACCAGTTGTGTGCACATCATATGTGTGTCTTCTAAAAGGTCTCCCGTTGACTTCTGAAACTTAAAAATGGGGCAGGAGACTAGAGAGCTAGCAAAGATTATCATTAGAAACCAAGGTCATATTTGGAGTTATTATCTCAATTACAATTATAAGGTGGAATGGTTGAAACTATGGCAGAATATAGGCATCAGATTTCCTCAAAATATTACAGCCTTGAGTTGAAGATTAGTTGGTTGATAATGTAAATCACACACAACTAAAGCAGTGGCACTTTAGAGTTTAATCAAAAGTGTCTTTCCTCCCAGACTTAGTCTATAAAGCTTATTTAGATCAAGAAAATTGGGTACTTGTTGGCACAAATACAGAAGAAATGCCAGAAATGTGTCTCTTAATATTTAATAACATTAACCTCCAGGCATGGTTTGGTCATGAATTTTATGTTTCACACTGTATAGCACCTTTTTAATGGATTTAAGATCTTACTTAGTGTTCAGAAACGAACAGCAACATTTTGGTTTTCATTTTCCTCCAAAGTGATTTCAAAAGCCAGTACATCAATATTATTCAGGTACTTTTAGCAACAGCTCTCTGTAGAATTTCTAAAGTGGCTATTATGCTCATAAGGCTGTTGCAGAGTAACTCATAAGCACCACTCCCTGTCTTGCTAATCTCAGAGGGCCAAAGATTTACACATAGCATCAGTATCAGATTATTCTTAGTATACAGATATGATGACTTGAGGCTGTCAGCAGTAAGTCATTCACAAAAAGAAAAAAAACACACAAAAAGAAAAGTGCTCTCTAACTACTGATTCAAGGAGTATTAAAATAAATGCACACCAGAACACATCTCCCAGACGTCTGAGAGTCTATCTCACTATCAGGTATGCACAACTAGAGATGGGCACAAAGCTAAATACAAAGCACAAAAAGCCCCAGGAATCAGGCTGTTTCATGGCTCATTTGGGGAAAGCATGTCTGACTAGAATGCTGAAACATTATTGGTACAGTGGTCCCCCGCCCATTCGCGGTTCATACACTGCGGTCCCGCTATATCGCGGAACCGCAGTATATGAAAAAAGGTCCCCTGTGGTAAGGAGGGAAAAGCCTGTTTCAGGCCACCCTTACTTACTGACGCTGCCCCAAACGGGACTGCGAGGGCCTTCCCAAGCCTTCTGGAGGCCCCCAAAGGCCGGGGAAGGCCCTTGCAGACCCATTTGGGGCAGCACCAGGCTGGAGGTAAATACAAAAGCTCCTAGCTAGGCGTCTCAGGCCTGATCCGACCTCCATCCGCATATCGCAGATTTTCACTTATCGCGGGTCGGGTCGGGTCGGGTCGGGTCCCTAACTCCCGCAATGGGCGGTGGATCACTGTACTAGCAATTCCTACGCTTGATACTATTTGGGACTTCTGGGAGCAACAGAACAGCCCTGTGTGAATTAGGGACACTAAAGGGGACCTGCTTTGAGGAGCTACTATTTTGATGTATCAAATCCACTCTTCCCCAAACTTAGAGAGGGTGAAGAGAAGAGCCAGCTGATGATTTGCTATGAATCTGGCACATCTACTTCATGCAGTGGCCATTCAACCACTCCTGAAACTCCTGAATTGCACAAACCACAAAACAGTACATCTTGTTGGATAGTTCATGGTTCATGAATAGCTACAAACCACAAATCATCATGAACTGTCATTTTCCTGGTTCATGCCCATCATTACTCACAACCCAATTCTGGTCATCTAATTTCCTGTCAGAGGTGAAATAATTACAGAAAAATGCAATTTTAGTTATTTAAGATACTTTTTAAATGGTTCTCATTGAACAAATATGAGAATTTTTAGCACAACTTATACTGCAAGTTACAACCTCAGCGTAGGCATAATTTGCTGCAGATAAAGTTATGCAGCTGGACACCGCTGCTTAAGTCCACTCTAATTCCATAGCTTAACAGCAATTTGTCACAAAAGTTATTTATTTTATTTTATTTTAGGGTATTTTTACCCCACCTTTCTCCTTGAAAATGACCCATGGCGGCTTACAAAAATGAGGGATAATATACAATCCAGTACAATTAAGACATTTTCAAATATTGAGAACTACAGCATCCTAAAGCATCAAAATACAAAATTACATTAAAGCTACCAGAGAACATGCACAGTTAAAAAGAGAGCAACATTATATGTATAAGTTATGAGTGAGGGAAACTAACATTGAGAACATAGTGTCAATGCAATCACAAAGTCTATGTGTTCATGTATGATAGAGTCATATAAAAGTCACATAATAGGCATTCCATCATTCAGAGAAGCTTGCCTGAAGAGAAAGGTCTTTGTCTGTTTCCAAAAGGACATAAGAGATGGGGCAGTCCTGGACTCTAGTGGGAGGGAGTTCCAGAGTTTGGGTGCAGCAGCTAAGAAAGCCTTTTCATCTGTTCCCACGAGACGTGCGTGTGAGGGTGACAGGATGGAGAGAACGGCCTCTCCTGATGTCCTTAACACCTGAGCCGGTTCATACTGTGACATTCGATTTTTGAGGTAGCTAGGACCCAGGTCGTACAGTGCTTTGTAGGTCAAGATCAGCACCTTGAATTGTGTCTGATAGCTGATTAAAGCAGCCGGTGGAGCTGCTTTAATAGGGGTGTAATGTTCTCTCTCTACCCCACCCCAGCCAGCAATCTGGCTGCTACATTTTGGAGATTTTTTCATCGGTAGCCCCACATAGAGTGCATTACAGTAGTCTAGCCAGGCCATCACTAGGGCATATGTCACAGTGGCAGAGCTGGTTTCTCAAGAAACGGGTGTAACTTGCATACTAGCTTTAATTGCACAAATGCGCTCCTGGCCATCACCGTGACCTGGGCATCCAAGCTCAAGGATGAGTCCAAGAGCACCCCAAGCTGCGTACATCTTTTCAAGTGGAGGGTGACCACCATCCAGTACATCAGGGGTGTCCAAACTTTTTGCAAGGAGGGCCAGATTTGTCGTGGTGAAAATGTGTGGGGGCTGACCATTCAGCAGCATTTTCTCTAACATGCAAGGAGGCAGGGAGGATGCTGCAGCAACGGAGCCTGGGGCGGGTAGGTTGGGCAGGTGGCTGGTTGGGTGGACAGAGGCAGGGAGGGCAGGCAAACCATAAAACTGTAAGCTGATACCTCCATCCGGTATGGGGAGAGGCCAGCTGGCAGGGATGCATGAGAGGCTGCGCTGGCAGGGAAAAGAAGCAGCGGGCCACTTGAAATTTGAAAATGGGCTGCTGATTTGCATGCCCAGTACATGTTGCATCCCTATCCCTTGTTCTCCTTTTCGACTGACCAGGAGCACCTCTCTCTTGTCTGAGTTTAGTTTCATTTTGTTCAACCTCATCCATTTCATTACTGCACCTAAACACTCATGCCACCCAGAGACCTCTCGGTAGTGGAGTGGCTATTTTTTGCAAACAAACAAACAAACAAACAAACAAACAAAATTATAAACTGGAGGTGACCAAAGATAGACTTGGGTATCATTGGCATACTTGTTGTTGTTGTTGTTCAGTCATTCAGTCGTGTCCGACTCTTCGTGACACCATGGACCAGAGCTCGCCAGACCTTCCTATCTTCCACTGCCTCTCGGAGTTTGGTCAAATCCATATTGGTTGCATCAATGACACCGTCCAACCATCTCATTCTCTGCTGTCCTCTTTTCCTTTTGCCTTTAATCTTTTCCCAACATCAGGGACTTTTCCAAGGAGTCCTCTCTTATTATTATTGGCATACTGGTGGCACTTAATTCCAAAAGACCTGATAATCTCTCCCAGTGGATTCATATAGATATTAAATAACATAGAAGGCAGAACAGAACCCTGGGGGACTCCACAGGTCAGCAGCCGTGGTGTCAAACATGAATAACCTAACACCACTTTCTGCATTCTTTTCTGCAGGAAGAACCGGAGCCATTTTAAAACAGTACAGTGATCCCCCGCCTATTGCTGGGGTTAGGGACCTGACCTGACCAGACCTGCGATAATTGAAAATCCGTGATATGCGGATATAGGTCGAGTCAGGCCTGGGGGCTAGCTGGGGGCTCTTGTACTTTCCGGTAAACTGGAAATAATTTCTGAGGCCTCCAACAGGCCTAGAAAGGCTCTCGGAGGCCTCAGAAATGATTTTCAGCTATCCGGAAGTCACTTTGGTTCTCAGGGAAGCCCGTTTGGGGCCTCCAGATGGCCCAGGAAGCCCCTCGCAGGCCTGTTTGGGGCAGTTCCAGTCCTGTGGTAAGTATGGGAGGCTTGAAACAGGACTTTCCCCCCTTACCCTAGGGGGCCTTTTTTCATATACTGTGATTCCGCGATATAGCGGGACTGCAATATATGAACCGTGAAAGGGCAGGGGACCACTGTACCCCCAATTCCCATTTCAGAGTGACGAGTCAGGAGGATATCATGGTCTATAGAGTCTAAAACAGCTGAGAAGTCAAGTAAAACCAAAAAGGATACAGATCCCCTATCCATTTCCCTGTTAAGTCATCTACCAATGCAACCAGTGTCATCTCAGTCCCATAGCCAGGCCTGAAGCCAGATTGAAATGGATCCAGGTACTTTATCTCATCCAGAAACCTCTAGAGCTGCGAGACCACAACCTGCTCTAGGACTTTCCCCAAGAATGGGATATTTGATACCAGTCGGTAATTGTTCAGTATCACTGGGTCTAAGGAGGGCTTTTTAAACAGTGGTTTTACTATTGTCTCCTTTAAGCATGCCGAAATCCTGCCCTGTTGTAAGGAGGCATTCACTACTCTTCCTAACCTGTCTGCTGTACCTTTTCTGGCAACTTTTATGATCCATGAGGGGCAAGGATCCAAGACACATGTGGTGGCTCTCATCTCCCCAAGGGTCTTGACCATATCATCTGGCCATAGGAGCTGAAAGTCATCCATTAATACAGGACAAGCAGGGTGGGGCATTTTATTTACAGGCTCTGGGTTAATAGCATCATCCAATGTAGCCCGGATCTGTTCAATTTTGCCTGCAAATTCTTCACAGCGAAATGCAGAGTGGTCTGTGTTATCCACCCATGGGTCAGCCTGTAGCAGACTTTTGACTATTCTGAAAAGCTGCCCTCAACTATTTTGTGGCAAATCAATGGTGGTAAAAAACAACAACCACGATTTCTTTGCACTTCAACAGCAATAGGAATTTGGCCAATGTGTGGCTATTTAACATATGAATGTTATGTATTCATTTTTTTGTTTTAAGAAACCATTTATTTAAGTTCATTAAACAACTGGAAAAAAAAAAAGTAACCACACAATCCCCAAACACTGACTTGAATCTGTTATTTCTAAAAGCCTTTTTGTTTTTTTTTAGTGCTTGATGAAAAAGAACAACCTGGTTTATTATATCGTCATCTTTTAATTTAATCTAGGACAGATGTTTCAGCTACGAAAATCATCAAACAAAACATGCAGTTGCCAAAACATAGATCTCCTTAGACAATTCTCATTTCTGCAATTTGTTGAATGCACATTCCATTGAACATCTTGTAATGGTGATTATTACCACTGTTTTATACAAACTAGGAAATGATAGCTTGAATCCAATGAAGAATTATGTCAATGTAAGTCTCTTGGTATAAATTTCCCTTGGGAACTGCTTACAACATTACATCAGCAGTTGTCTTCTCACTAACAACATTATTAACCAACTGGGTGAATTCATCCTTTTCCCTACACAGTTCAGGGGACCTCCATAAAACATTATTTCTCTTTCGGTGTAACTGCCCACTATGTCCTTTCTCAGACAACAGTTTCTTTGTAGCATCTCCTACAATTATCTTCACAGCGCTGAATTCTATGATAACAGCTTGCTAAGTGGGTAGAACCAGAGCAAGAACTTAAGATAGCTTCAAATATGATACTGAGATGAACTCAAAATTTTCTACAGGCCCTGATGTGGAACACCTGTAAATGATTTTATGGTGCTGAAATTCAGCCACTGAAAAAAGATCATCCAGTTCACTGAGGAAAAGTTTATCACAGACTACTGGTTCAGATTATTATACTTAGCCCTCTGCTTTCTCTTCTAGTTTGATTGCATATTTAACACACAAAGGACTCTGTGCTGTGAGGGTTCAAATCTGATGCTCTCAATTCCCCCAAATTTCTCAACAAAGAAAACTTTAGCATGCATAATATTCCTTTAATCCATAGAATTGGACAGAAAAGCAAAGTAGAGATTGGAAGTCAAGTCTTTGAAGGTACAAGTAACTTCTCCAAAAACAATGAGCAAGGGAGCAAAACAAAGAGAATCACAGTTCATTTCTGCATTTTCTTTTCCATGGCATGCTAAGCTCTGGGTTTTGCAAACTTGTCTGTGTTGAACATGTGGAAGTCCACAATGAGGAGCATGTATATGACTGCATTGAATTTCCTAAATTCCTAGGCCCTTTACCTTGGAAATGGGGGGGGGATTTCTGAAACTGTATGGTTTCTTAAGAAATGCAAGTACAAAAGAAACAAAACTCCAGAGCAACCCAATGTAGTGCAAGCCATATGGACTAGACGGACCACTAAATTTGTAAATCAATCAAATGCCTGTGTACTTCCTACCATCATGATTGAGAATGTATTTGCAGTATCTGATACATGACTTGTGTGAAATATAAACAAGTTCCAAGTGGGAGCAGAAACAGAAAATTGGTCATAGTAGGAGGGAAGCAAACTCTGCACAAATGAACAGACGTATGAGCATTCTCTACCTACACAATACTGTTCCACAAGAGTATACCATACAAAAACGCACAACAAAGAAAGACATGAATTACCAATAGCCTAGAAGTCCTTGCAATGAGTCAATGTCTCTGTTTTCTATGGGAGACAGAACTATACCTGGATATTCGGTACAACAACTGAACATATGCCTCAGGCCATTCACACTGCTTTGTAAATAGTCTGGTTATTTTTAACAAAATACCAATATACAATCAGGTGAACTCCAACATTTTGTTTAAAAATGTAAAAATAAAAAAGAATCCCAGATTTACAATACCTTTCGTACATTGCAGCCTCTTTCTGTTTCTATGTAAGTTTCCCTGCTAGTTCTTTCCAATTTCTTTCCAATTCTAGGATAGATTAAAATGTGATCCCCCTCCCCCTGGTTTCCTAAACCAGGACAAAAGTAGTTATTAGACTAGGCTTTTCCTTATTTCTGTTGCAGTAAGTACAACACCGAAGCCACATCAGTGTATGGTGCTGTTCTCCAAGAAACCCTCCTGCAGCTTTCCCACTTCACTAAAAGTATCATGCATTATCAAGCTTTTAACTTTAAGCCCCTGTTGTCACAGAGACAGAAGTACATAAAAGCAAGGTAAAGGACTTTTAAACAAAGGCTTGTGTGTGAACAAACTTACACAAACATTTATTGACTTGGATGCAGCTGAAACCTTTTGGCAATAACTTTTTGGCAATGCCACTACAAGTGGCATTGCTTCAGCTTCCCTGATAAATCCATAACACTACATAAAACCCCAAATCTGAGATAGATGGAAGTATGTATGTACATGAATCATCTGTAGCATCCTTTATATTGGTAGACTGGTCTGGGTTTTTTAAAAAACAGTTTATGATCGATACTGAGCCATTCTTGTGCTTCCTTTCCAGATCACTCCCATATCACTTAAATTCACTCTAAATTCTCCTGGCTATTTTTTCTGATGATGAACAGAGCAAAAAATATGATACATGAGTGCCCAGGGCTTCCCTGGTCCGCCTCCTCCTCTGACTGGGCACTCACAGGAGAAGGCGGGTTGGGGAATCGGGATGTCTGAGCAAGAGCTGTGGGCACGATCTACTGAACAGTACAGAAGCACCGTTCATGTCCATCTCTAAAGAGTATTCAAACGTAACTGTAACTGAGTTCAAGGATTTTATTCCAAGGAATTGGGATAGAGGACTGCACCTTAAATCTTCTTTTTCCATTTGCCAAGATTATTTTATTGTTCACTAGGTTTCTTAAGACACTCACCCTATCTATTCTATGGTGCTGCTCCCTGAGGAAAAAAATAAAATAAAAATGCCTAGTGGGACAAGACCTCTATTAAAACATATCAAAAATGTCACAAAGTAAACAAACTTTTGAGTTCTCCAGAATATTTCATGAAACTAAAGTATACAGGAAGCAGGGGATAAAGAAATTAATGTTCTGCTTGTCCTGATACAGACACCATTGTTCTGCCTGCACCCAGTGTTTCCAAAGAGCTAGATTCCAATTAATAAAAATAATGAAGACTCTTGAAGTATCCTTTATACTAAAAATAATTTTATTATGCATATGTTTTCATGGTTTGCAGTATGCTTTATCAAATGCCTAACCCATTAATCCAAAGCCCATCCCAAATAAAACTTGTTTTAGTCCTCTAGGACGGTATCACAAGATTCATTATTGTATTTGCTGCAACTAATTAGCATGACTACCCCTCCCCCATCAAAACAAAGCTTGAGCACCTGTGCTGATGGCACCCTGGCTTCCTCCATAAACAGAGTTGGCAGGAATGAAGAGAACTAAAAGCTCCTAATGTGCCAAAATCAACGTGTTATCAAGACTGTAGTAACAACAATCTTTAGAACTGCGGAGCTGGAGGGCACTCTATGGATCATCCAATCCAACCCCTCTCAAGGAGGCACAGATGGAAATTAAACATCCAACCTCTGGCTCTGCAGCCAGAGATCTAAGCCACTAAGAAACATAGCAGTTCATACCACTGTAACTTTCAAAAGCAAGTACAGAAACAGAAATCTATTCCCAACATCAAAAATATTGTGGCCCTTTATAAACTATTGGGTTTAGTTCAGTGTGAACCTTCATGGAGTACATGCCACTTGTAGAGAGCTGTCTGAGAAACTGGACCTCTTGAACTGGGTCTGAAGAAGTGGACTTCACTCCACAAAAGGTCACACCAAAATGAATCTGCTCATTTATAAGGTGTCACAATACAGTGGTCCCCAGCCTTTTGTGGTTCATATACTGCAGTCCTGCTATATCGCGGGACCACAGTACAGTACATGAAAAAAGGCCCCCTGGGGTAAGCGGGAAAAGGCCTTTTTCAGGCCTCCTGTACTTAACTCAGGACTGGCGCTGCCCTGAACAGGCCTGCGAGGATAATTACAAGAGCCCCCAGCTAGCCCCCCCCCAGGCCCAACCTGACCTGCATCTGCATATCGCAGATTTTCTATTATCACGGATTGGGTCAGATCCCAAACCCCTGCAACAGGTGGGGGGTCACTGTACCTTTGTTTTAATTGTTGCCAAACATACTGCTTTGAAATCTGTTTGTTGGAGTTAGGACAAAACTTCTCAGCATCATTTATCTGCAAGGCACCTATCCCAATACTGAACTGATGAATACAGGATTGCTTTGCCAGAGTAAGAAGAGAAATGAAAACAGATACATTTGGCTGCATCAGCCTGAACAAGTGCCTATGAACTTCCATCCCACTTCAGAATAACTCTAACATCAGGTTTGCTTGGGAGGGTTGGGTCCTTTCTTTTCTATTCTGTTTTCCTTTCTTACATCTGATAGCCAACACTTTCCAGAACACTTACACAGCAAGTCTGAGGAGATGAAGGAATGGATGCCAATGTAAACAGAGTCAAAACACACACACAACAGGTTACATCAGCAATATGGTCTTGAGCCATTTAAAAGGAAAAGGCCAGCGTACTATTGCAATTCATGTCAGACAATTGCTTGAGGCCCTCAACGCCCTTGGATGCGAACAAGCAGGTCAATCATGACAAAGCAATGGTGCCTGGGAAGTTTACTCTCCTCCTTGAGAATGCCGATGTCTGGCACAAACCCCGATGAAAGAAATTTGCTGCACAGAGATTGGGTAACCTGGAGTTTTCATTGCACCATAGAAGGCATGTCAGAATGAGTTATGCTTCATTAGCGTATTGTGAGTCTGACTAACCTTCTACTCTACCCTTCTCAAAGAACAACTGTTTGTTCAGATATCACTGTTCCATTCACAGAAGCAAGTAATGACAGTCGAAAGAAAATATGTCCTGTAGCTTCTGCTACAGAAAGGTCCTAATTCTGACTCCACAGCAATTTTCGGACACAATATAGACTACAGTGCCTGTTTTTTAAAAACAATTTTCCAACCAACCAAAGAAAGTGGTACAGCACTAAAGGTTAGAATTCAAATTGTTGCTCTGCTTTCCAAGGCAGGGACCAGCAGAGGTTCCTCATAGTATATGTGACTGATGGGGTTATTCACTCTGCTACCTATACAGCCTTGGGAAAGCTGCATGGTTCCAGAGCACCACCATACTACTCTTTTTTATACCTAGAAAAACCTGGGAGGATCATCATAATTCAAAAGTCCCTTGACATCACATGTTTCCCCTTATCTTTCCTGTGTACATTTCAACACAAAATATAACAACAAGTGGGATTTCAGGATTGAAATCTCCATGTAGTCTTTTATACAGTATGCTTCTCATCAGAGAAAACAGTAGCAATTAAGATGCAGGGAATAAAGTCTCCACAATTAATCCTCATGGACAGCTCTTGTCCGGGGAGTTAGCCTCAGGATTGACAGTGGTGAGAAATGCCACCATGCACCTCAGCCGTTCTGACGGCTAGGCTGCAGTTATTAAACTCAACACATGGAGAAGCCATGAATGTAAGGTAGAAGAACTTGACCAGAGGCCAACGGAGGCCTAGAAAATTAATTGTTCCCATTAATAAGGGGAAACTCAGTAGGGCTTAGCTCTAGAAGGCATTTTCAATGTTCCATGTCTGTTCCTGAAAATGTAAAAAGAACATACATTAGCAAGTACATTGCTTTTCACTAGTGAGATCATGCAAGTAGCAATAATGGTTCTCCCATAAAAGTACTATCATTTCAGTTAATGGTGCTACACTTCCAAGTCCAGTTGTATCAATTAAACTGACAAAATGGAAAACATTCCAGAAGAAGCCGTATTTTCCACTCCCACTTTCTGAATTGTAATTTGTTTCACAGAAGCAAGTGCTCTGTTTCTGCTTGATTGCACCACCAGATAGTGGCATTCTAATTCAGTTTAGCTCCCACTGAAAAGCCATGTGTTTTTTCATGGGACATTTTCCAGCACATAGAGCAAGTAATACAAGCTCTCTCAAGAGCCTAGCACTGGGAAAAAGCAGTCACAAAGCAGTTGCAGCTTAATGTCTGTACTGTTTCAGCAGCTCTCTTAAAAACATGTACAGCGACATGAAGAAGCATTAGCAAATAATCCCATATTCTACATAATGCCAATCTTATGTATTTCACTGACCTACAGGATATTTATGACCAATCATTCCTAGAGCATTTCAGGACAACTGAGCACTTCTCTTACTGTGAGGATGACAATGGTATGGAAGTCCATGTCGGCAAGCTGTTTTGCTCTTGCCTGGGACTTGGAGAGCAGTGGGGTAGAACACAGAAAACACACTATTGACAGGACAGCAGGACCCAAAGAGAGACTCTGCCCAATGAAGTGGTGGCTGAGACCCAAGAGGTTGTGGGACAACTCCTAGAAGACAGAAGGAGGCCGCTGGCCCCAGGAGATAGAAAGGCAGCCTTCCTAGGAGGAGGAGGAAGAGTACACAGAGGAAGAAAGTGGTGGAGAAGAGAAGTGCCAAACGAAGGATGTCTGGGTAAAAACACACAACAGAGAATCAAACAAATACCCGGCAAGAGGCACAGAACAACTAATAACAACAACATCAAACATGGGGAGAAACAAAACATACATTAACGATTGCCGAAGGCATCGTTACACAGCCAAGTTTTTACTGCCTTTTCAAATGATGCCAGGGACAGAACCTGGTGAATCTCGCTTGGCAGTTAGTTCCAAATGGCTGGGCCAGCCACCAAGAAGGCCCAATTGCATTTTGCAACCTTGGGGGCCTCCCTAGGAGTGGCCACCTGGAACAAGAATGCCATAGTGGTTCTGGTGGGTCAGGCCAGCTCTAACCTTTGGGAAATGCGCTCTGCTAGATATTCAGGACCCAAGCCATGGAGGTTTTTGTAAACCAAAACCAAAACCTTGAACCTTATTCGGGAAGCAACAGGCAACTAGTGCAGGCAAGCCAGAATTGGGGTGATGTGATCAAGGCACCCCACAGTGTCCAGGGAAATGATGAATCATCTTCCAAGCTCACTCACTGGACCCCCAATCCCCACCTCAGAGAGCTGGCCCAGGAGGATACTGTGGTTGACGTTATCAAAGGCTGCTGACAGATTGAGAAGGACCAACAGGGTAGAGCAACCCGTCAGCCCTCCTCAATAAGTCATCCTCAAGTGCGACCAGGGTAGTCTCAGTCCCATGAGATGGCCTGGACTGGAAAGGATCCAAGACGAGGTTCTCCTCCAGGAATGACTGGAGCAGCAACTCACTCCACCATCTTTCCCAGGAAAGGAACATTGGCTATAGGACGATAATTAGACAAATCGTCTATAGCCAAGCCAGGTCTTTTTAGAATAGGCTTAACCACCATCTCCTTCAGACATCAAGGAAAAATCCCATCTCTGAAGGAGACAGTGGCAGTCAGTGAAGGCCATTCCAGCATGCTCCTTCCAGCGATCTTAATCAGCCAAGACGCGCAGGAGTCGAATGGAGAGGCCGCCGGCCTGCAGAGGACCAGTGGCCTGGAGGCCTCAGCTGGTGTAACAGGCCCAAACATGACAAACTGAGTAGACTGAGGGGGTGCAGCACCGACCACACTCAAGGGTAGATCAGTGCAACCGGAGTCCAGATCGGAATGAGTGGCCTCTATTTTGGATTTAAGGAAGGCTGCAAATGACTCACTAATGAAATCACTAGGAGGAAGCCCTGGCAGACCAGAATTGGTGAGGTCTCGAATTCTGCCTAGCAATTCGAGGCCGCACCAATCCTCAGGGGAAAAACTGAAAGCCAACTGTCCCCAACACCACTGTAGCAATGATGGGTCAACTCACAGAGAGTAACATTTGAAGCCAGGTCTCTACATTCCAAGTCCAGCAGCATCCACTGGACTAAACTGGCTGCAAAGGATAGTGAAGCAGAATGAATATATCCTTCCCTCCCTAAAAATGTCAGCCACAAGACAACCCTTATTACGTAAGAGAAAAGAGAAAAGGAAAAAGAAAGACTTATATAAAAATGTGATTCACAATACAATCTACTGTACACTTCTTCAGTGGCTCAGTTACCAGGAGGTTGGCTATCATAAAAAAGGGTGAAACGATTCATAAATTCATAACCCAGCAAGGGGGAAATGAATCCCATAACTTGCCCTAAGCCTATTAATTTTGTTTTCCTATATATTGAAATACATATATTAGTAACAGACTTTGCATTTTGGGAGGAAGTAAATCTTAGAAATATATATCTAAGACCTAGTAGCGCCTGACAGAGCCATTAGCAGACTCATTACTGCAAGAGGGTTATTTACCACACATTGTCCTATTTTGTCCTTTGATATACTCAGCATGATGGAAGTGCCTCTTGCTTAAAGCCTCCGAACTGAAGCTCTGCTGTGCCAGGGAAAGAAAACCAGCAGGACCTTCTGTATGGCACCCTCATGCTAGATGAGGCTTTCAATCCATTGCTCTGTGGCTTTTTTACCCCCTCCCTAACTTCTCCTTCAGTTTTAGCCGAGTTCAGTTTCATCCTCTATGACTTTCAGAATTCCCAATTACACTTCTGCAGTTTTAATATGTCTATGGAATGGTAACTAAACATGAATTATAATGGGAACTAAAGTCACTCACGTAACATGCCTTGCCATTTAATTAGCACCTTCAACAAAATGGGTTTTCCAAACCATTCGGTCAGAAAATGCAAGTTATGGAACAAGATAATGCTTTTGACTTCACATTACACTCCTCTCTCTCTCTCTCTCTCTCTCTCTCTCTCTCTCTCTCTCTCTCTCTCTCTCTCTCTCTCTCTCTCTCTCACTCACACCCACACTCAGAAGTAGCCTGAGGCCTCAAAACATAACAAAACCTTCAAAGCACTGTCATTTCTACTCATGATTTGGAACATCAACTCAGCATCCCTACCCAAAGTTTGGAAGAGGGAGAGAAAGAGGTGGGGGAGACTGAAATCTCAGCCATAAGAGAGAGAAAACCTCAGATAGATCCCCAATACATTCATTCTTTTTGTCAAGGGAATGACCTGACATTTATATAGGAATGCTACATACAACCCAGCTTGATGTAAGATTAAAGAAAGAGGATTTGAGGGAGGCGTTGACACTTACAGGAGGAGACAGAGTAAGATAATTTAAAAGTTGGCATCAATCCAGGCCAAGGGACCAATGGTTTCAGTGTTTTGATTGTTTTGTGTTTTTGTTTTGTGAGAACCCTTTGTCAGATCTTGAGGTTTATTATTGACACAGAACTGAGTGTGGTTCTGGTAACACAGAGCCCTCTACTGTTGCACTGGAGTACTGGCATTAAAAGGAGGAACAAGGGAAGCATTCACACCATATTAGGAATACGTTCCTCGCATTAATACTGACCTTAAGCCCAGAGGATTTAGTGCTCAAGCTTGTTTTGTTTACCGAATAAGCAATTCCAGTCCATCCATGTCAGCTATCAGAATACAATAGACTTGTCTGACAGATTTATGCCTTAGGCTGCAATAACATGTTGGTTTACATGCAGGCAAGTCCCCCTGATATATTGGTACTTCCTTCTAAGCCAAGAAGCCTGGTTTTTTTCACATCCTCTTTTTGGAAAATCACACCAAATGTAATTAAAAACCAGCACTTTTTAAAGGTTAGATAATTGTGCATTTTAAAAGCCGTACTTCAAGTAAGCATACCCTTTACCTATTCAGGGCACACATTGTGCAAGCCCACCCACCTGTGTGTCTTCATGTCACAGTGTGGCTCCAGTGACAGATAAGGAAAGCTATTTATCACCTAGGACCAGGCAAGGCACTAAATCCAACCCTCACTTAAAACCTGTATGATGAACAGACTGATCCGTTAAGCTTGTCTTTCTCCAAGTATTCATAAAATGTTTGTTTTGTTGATCTTTTGAGTTCTGGAGTGTTGAATTTCCAGTGAGAGAAAAATCTATTTTATTAGCAAAGCACAATTTTTATGTTGCTTATCTTGAAGATTCCCACTCTAGTCACTCTACCTATTTGTTACACTGCACTTTTCTACACGCACACTTTACACAGCCAGCCAGTCAGTAATTTCAAGCCAAACCTTATGAAACTTCCAGAGACACTTGGGACGGTTTTAACCCCTTCTGTTCAGTCTCTCTTATACATGTACAACAAAAATCACATTGTATCAGTATATCTCGTGTAGAAATCCCCCAATATACTTTACAGAATTACATGAGCACTTATCCATTCACTAACAGTTGCTTATGCATTATGAACATCAACAGTTTAAAACCACATACAAGCAAAACAGTACAAATCGCTTGATGACAAACAGCGAAGAACACGTGTATCAAGAGAGCATGCATCCAATTTCTCACGCTGGAATTCAGTCAAATGTCTACCTTTAGCATTTCAAAAACCTCTCAAAGGCTAAATGTGTTTGCCCTTTTTTCTTTTTAACAAGTTAAGGCTACAAATCTATAGCCACTTTCCAAGGAGAAAACTCCACTGCACTCAGTAGAGCTTACTCTTGAACCAATATGTATAGCTTACACCTAAGTTTTGTCACACCTTTAAAACAGATTTGTAGGAATCCACACTAAAGACTGCTTCACACTTCTGTTCTACTAACCCTGTCACAACAATGCAAAAAGTACCAACCATGATACCAATTTTTCAGCAATCTTCAGTCTTGTGTCACCCCCTGGCCGGGTGTGGCTGGGGACTGCCCTCGCCTTCAAAATTCAAATACTGTACTTCGTACAGTATGAAAGCTGATGGATCAGGTGATGTCTCAAAAGCAGATTCACAGCCAGACAACAGCTCTGTTTAAGGTATAACAAAACAAGGACAAAATGTTCCTTCTAATGCCCCAGCCTAGCTTTACAACCTTGCTCAGAAGAACTGGTAGGATGCTGCTTGCAGCACCAGTTCTATAATTAATCCCATTAATAACAAAAACTCCAGCAGCTTCCCTTATTCCTTGGCCTCATCTCAGCTATAGCAGAAGCATTATGCTAATGCCTGCAACACAATACTGATGAGAAAAATGAGTGATTATGAAAAGAAAAGTCAATCTTGCTCTATAAAAAAAAGTACTGCTGGAAAGGAAGGAGGGACAAATGGTTGAGTTAGATCTTGCCAGATATTTTTTGACAAAGACAGGCCATTCTTACCCAGTAGCAGAAGAAATGTCAGCTCCAGCAGAAGGCACCTCATCTTTGTAGAAGAGAGCAAAGAAAACGGCATCACTCTTTTCTCACTTTTTCCTCTTGTTTATTCTTTTATCTTCTGCTGTAAACCACCACCTAGTTTTATATTTCCAGGAAAGAATATTTGGTTCAGTAAATCTGACAAAGAAAAACGAAAAACAGTAGTAGTCCTGAAGGAAAGCCTTGGTGGGAGGCTTGAAAGTGTCCTCAGATACTAAATGATTATTCCAAACAGACACAAATGCCTTCCTGAATCCTGGCACATTGTGTTTTGCAGCATCTACTTGGGTGTCTCCCACTCCAGCTTCTACTGCACAGTTGGGGCGCACTGTAGCTTTCTTGAATAACCCTCCCAGGAAGTAGAGAGGAGATGGAAAATCTGTTCATCAACTGGGACTCAAAGAACAGAAGTATCTCCAGACTGCAAAAAAATAACAAAACACATGAGTCCAAGTCCAGTAGTGGACAGTCTGGGCAATTAAGCCAGCTGCCTTTTCAAAATTTAAAATGTTGCTACAAGAGTCCAAAGGATTAAAACCTTGCAAATCCCGATCAGATTTTGTTTTAAGTTTTTATGGATCAAAGACAAGACAGAGCTCTCTGCCTGTAGATGCCCTCCAGGTAGGGAGTTTGGTTGGGTGGAGAGAAATGTCGCCCTCACTTCTCTTTCCTTTTAAACCAAGGATAGGGCAAAGCAGCAACTTATGCCGGTATGTCCCTTCAGCCGCCGATGCTGTTCAATCTGGTTTCCGGGCTCAGGGATGCACCAAGTAGAATTGCTTCTCCCTAAAACACACAAACATGGAAACTTATGAAGGAGGAAAGAAAACCCCATCGGTAGTGCTGCGAGATGGCAAGCGGGAAAGGGAAGGCAGAAGGGAGGGGTGTCTAGACGACGCGGGTCGGGCAGAACTAGGGCCGTTTCACGAAACCCAGCCGCGTCCCGCCTTCTCCCCCACCCACCCACCCACCCCGCTCCCGGAGAAAGAGACCAGCCCGCTATTGTTTCCTTCCTTGCGCGACGGAGCCACCTCCCCCTTCGCCCCGCTCCCAGCGGAGGCCACCAGGTTTCGCAGGGCGCCCTGTGCGAGGAGGGAGATTAGCGGCAGCTGAGCCCGGAACTGCTCCCGAGCAAAAGGAGGGCGGCGGACTCGTTCCCCCTCCCCACGCACACACAAACCCCGCGCCCAACCCTAGCTTTTCCCACACCCCCATTCGTTCCTCAGGACAGGTTCTCGGATAAACGAACCCCACTTCGGACACTCCACAAAGCGAGGCAGCGGGCTCGCCCCCCCCCGCCCGCGCCTGCCAGGGCGCACGGCTCCCGGCGCGTCCTGTCCGAAGCCGCCTCCGCCACTCGCGGGGCCGCTCCACCACGTGTCCCGGTTGCCCCACTCGGCCCTCACAGCAGCCGCCCGGATTACGGTTCTTGGTGGTTGGGGGACGGGGGGGGGTTGCTGCTGCTGCCGGCGTGGCTGCCCCTGCCCGCGCGCTGCCTTTTTGCCCGGCGCAAAAGCGCGCGGCGTCCCCTCCCTCGACCCACCTGGCGGCGGCGGCGGCGGCGGCGGCTCCCCTCCAGCCCTCCTCTCCGGCTCGGGCTTCATTCTCCGTTCAAAAGCGGCTGCAGGGGGTGCCGAGCGTTTCCTCCCGGCCGGGAAGCTCCGCCTTGTCCCCCTCGGCCCCTCCTTGTCCTGATCATGCTCTCGCAACCAGAGAAAAGCGCCGGCTTCTCTCTCTCTCACACACACACACGCGCGCGCGCACTCTCCTTCCTTCCCTCTTACCCCCTCGCGGCTCCTCGTCTTTCTGCTGCCCAGCCCGAGCCCTGGCCGGCGACAGGCCACCCCTCGGGGAGGAAAGAAACGCCAGGTCTCCCTTCTCGCTGCCGCGGGCGAGGGGCGAAAGAGGGACGGAGCCCCGGGACGTGGGGCTGGGCCAATAATATTTGAACCGGGACGCCGGTGTGTGAGTCCTCCGGCAGAAAGCGAAGCAAAGCAAAGCTGGGCGGCAGGGAAGCAGAAGGTCTTTCAATCATTAACGGTGACGGCCGTCTAGTAAAAGCCGCCGTGCACGGGTCGAGCGAGTGGGATTTGGCTGGGCGGGTTTACCTTTTTTAAAAAAACTCATTTTTTATTTTGTTTAGCCATCGGTATCGAAACATGACGATTTTTGTAAAAGCCCCGTAGTGTTCTCGACGGGGTTGAGGCGCTGAACAAACAAAGACGGTGTGGTGCAGTGGTTAGAGCGATGGAATGGGATGCAGTGGGTCTATCCGCGTTGCTTCTCATTCCAGCGGAGCTGCGGAACTCGACCGGTGGGCCAGGCTCAAGGGCCAGGCTCAAGGCAGATGTGCTCCAAAATGAAGGGGGAAAGCCCTTCGCCCTGCTTCGGAGTCGTGGGTAGTAGGAAGCTGGATATAACTATTATCACGTGACAAAAAACACAAGTGTGGCGCTGGAGATGGATAGGAGGGACTCATAGTTTTAGAAGTAGACCAGAGGATCAGAGTAGCCAGTGTTTGAACAAGTGGGGTGACAGGAAACAAAATGTGCCAGCTCCAAGTGGCTTTTTATGGGGCTACCTCCAATTTGGGTGTGTGTGTTTAGGACTAAATTGTTTGAAAATTGCTAATTTAGAATATAAAACACTGCAAGTGCCGCTCACTTGGTTAACCTCAAAAACCCAGATGCTGCAGTGCTTTTTTTGAAGGATAGGTGTGAAATCATAAAAGCCAACTTGGACAATGAAAATAAGTCATGCTCTTGAAAGTGTAAAATATTGAGCTGCAACCCAAGAGCAAATTTCATTTCTCCTTCCCCCTTTTAGCAGGTGTGCAACATGAACACATTCTGCAGTTCTGCTGCAAGAGCAAAAGTGACTGGATGCATATGCATTATATATGCAAGACAAGCTACGGCACGATCTGGAACGATCCAGAAACTGGCATATCTGTTCCTACCTGCAGTGCCAACCATGCAGAGTGAAAATCTTGGCTTCTAAGTTGCATGGCTGACTCTCCCATGACATAATTCAGTATGCTGACTCTGCAGATGTGCAACTAAAAATCTTTTGAGTCATGCTGCTCTTAACAAAGAGGATCCATAAGATGTGGGGAGAATTAAACAGTAAGATTCAGTTGGAAAGTGAAGCAAATAAAGTAGGCCTTTTGTCAGCTTAACAAAGGGTTACTTTTGTCGGGAGCTTTGAAAAGCCGGTCACGTGGTCTCCTTCGCCCCCACATTTTAAGACTCGGAAGACGTCCGGGAGAAACAAACGGTTGTCCCGAGGACTTGTGGGCGGCCATCGTGTTTCCCTGAAGCAGAGCAGCTGGGTTGGTTTTTTTGGGGGCGGGCCGGGAGAGGCTTCTCTCAGCTTCATCGCCCTGTGTGCCCCGCCCGCCGCTCTCTGGGTGGGCGCGCGCGGGGGTGTCTTGCAGCGGCGGCACCGACATCCCCTCTCCCTCTGCGCAGCCCTTCGCCATCCCTTGCCAGCGGAGGGGCTCTGCTCACGTCACCCGGGACGCTTGCCCCCTCTGTTGCCCCTGCCCCGTGTACAGAAGGCAAGATCAAAAGAACGGGTTAACCGAAATATCTATGCATCGGCATTTCGGAGAAAAAGTCAGTTAAAAAAATAAATATATATATTAACTGGCCACACGTGACTTTGGATGCGGCGGGATGCGAAGCGAAGAAGATTCCCGGCCTCCGGCAAAGCACGGTTTAGGGGCGTGGTCGGGTGGCGCCGAATCAAAGAGGAGGAGCGTGCGGTTCTGCACGGAAATTGCAGCGAGAGGTTCAAGCCAAAGACTCAGAGGGAGAAAACAAAAGTTCTGTGCCAGTCAATAGTCTCCGTGCACTTGGCTAAGCGGATGGAGGTGTTGAAGCCACCAGTTGGGCCAGAGAACTGGAATTCCATCTGCCATAGGCCGTTGAGCCCCAGATAAAATAGCTGGTCAAAAACCCTTCTGGATCTAGCCATCTCATCCTGAATATATGCATAAACATTTCCAGTGATAAAGCATATTTACATACCCACCCAGTTACAGAAGCTCTGGTGGCTGTCAGCCTGATTCCAGGGACAAGTAAAATGTACAGTACTGGATGTAACCTACCAAGCCCTAAATGGCTTAGGTCTAAGTTAACTTAAAAATCATATCTCCCTGAAGGAGACTGCCCGGGTATTAAGAACATGAGGACGGGCTTTGTCTGTTCTATCACTCTTAGAGTTACCTTTGTTGGGATCACAGGAGAGGGCTTTCCCTGTTGCTGCTCTGAGACTTTGGAACGCCCTCCCACAGGAGGCCAGACTGGCCCCATCTTTGCTGTTCTTCTGCAAGCAGGGAAGACCTTTCTCTTCAGGCAGACGTTCCCTGTGACTGATTGTCTGAGAGGCTTTTAAATGTGGGTGGGTAGATTATGTTTTCTTGCTTCTAAACATGTTTTGGTAATGCCTTTACCTAACATTTTAAAGATGTTATTAATTTTTTTCTTAATATCTGAATAATTTATTCTTTTAATATTGTGTTTTTAATTATGTAAGCTGCCTTGGGTCCTGTTTTTAGGAGAACGAGAGGATAAAAATATTTTAAATAAATATTTTCAAATGGGAAAGCAACATAAAAAGAGATGAGACAGATTATATCGGCAGGAAAATGCAGGTGAGCTCAGCTGTGCTTTCCTCTGAACATGAGCAGTATAAAACACTTAGTTCTTCTGAAACAAACCCTTATAGATAGTCAAAGTTGGAGTGGAGGCTTGGGAGAATGAATGTGTGGTGAAGGCAGAGAAAAGAATGGAAACGGCACCAGTGCAACCAAAAAAGAAGCAAACATTGAACAATTGAGATAGATAATATGCATATGAATATGCATACATAGCTGTATACACACTGGTATTTATGCATATGGAAGTCTACAGAACTGATGTCAGGGAAATGTAAATAGAATTGCAGCCTCTGATATTGAGTCCTCTGATGAATTTAAAATTCTGCCAAGATGAACCTGCTAAGATCAAAAAGTAAAAAGTCCGGCATTTCAGTTTCCCCCTGCTGTGTTACTGCTACATAAGAATCCACTGAAACTGATTGGTGAAAGACTTAGGGCAGAAAAAAAGAAAGTACATTTCTGCCAAGTATAAAGTTCATAGAGGTGGGGCTTTTGGTGGAGAGTATTAACAGAGGTTGGACACAGTATTACAAGAACAAATGCATTAACATTAGCACTTTCAAAAGCAATTAAACACCCATTACTCATGAGTATCAATTCATATTTGCAATGTGTTGCTTTAAAAAACAGTTGTGTTTTTAGAATTGTGTTATCAGAGAAGACAAAGAGAAGAGGAATGATTTTTAAGGCAAAGCGAGCAGAATTGTGCAAAATAACATAATTTTCACAAAATAACAGATACTGTGTTATTGCATGAACTGAAGGATCAGAAACACTGGATGGGACATTTGTGCCTTTTCTTAACAATCAGCCATTGTTTTGTGCCTGTTGTGAGTGGACACTCAGTTTTCTCTTTGGAAGGAAAGGATGTATGGGTTAGTTCATACAAGTTAGGAAGAGCTTAACCAGAAAATATAGGACTTATTGGGCTTGGTGTCTCTGATGATAAGAACCACTGTAGTATCTGGGAAGGGGTTATTATGATTTATATGACTGAGGTTGCTTGAGGGATAGGGCAGGAGGGAGTGTGGTGGCGAGGCTAAAGGGGAGAAGAGGAAGGCTGGACTTGGCTGTCTGCTGTCTGGGAAACAGCTGTTGTATATGGCAGCAGATCATAATGCTTTTATTTCATTTTTAAAAAATCCTGCGACCTGGTATAGTGCTGTGCCAGATATCAGGAGATAAAAAAATAACACAGAAAGGGGTGGAATTGATCTCAATGAATTGATTCCACATCAACCTTAGAGGAGTAAAATAACTTGCTGCCACACAAATAAACCCTGATCCCTTTCAAAATAACCTGCATGTGTACATATCTCATGTATACACCCCAATTTAAATCTACAATGTGCTAAATCTAATTGAAATGGGGGTTGTTGTTTTTAAGTACAGTGGTGGGATTGGGCTCTTCGTCTTGTTTGTGGGGTAGGAATCTCTTCAGGATTCAGAATTTCTCCTTGAGGTATCTTATCTACTCAAGACAACCTAAACATGTCAAGATATAGAATATAGAGTGAATCAGTGTTAAATAATCAGTGTAAAATAATCAAGAGGGAATATAAACAATACAATCCTAAAAATGTACATTTTCTTTTAAAAATAGACTTTTGAACAGCAGTTTACCAAAAGTTATTTCAAAACAATCGGCCAGTTTCAGCCAAGACTGGAGACAAGGTCAAACATGGTCTTGTAAAGTAATTTCTTTCAAACTGGAATAGAATTGAAAGTGTATTGAAACCTTTGATATGCAGAATGTTGTAATATGTTGACACAACTAGCAGTTGATGTTCCAGGAACTGTGATTTGCTCTACTTTACTGTATTAGTAAAGCATCTTCCCTCCTGGTCTTTAAGAAACATCTAAAGATTAGATTAATGATTTGCTATTATGTATTTTATTTTTTTCATTTTGTCTCTAGCCCATCTTGCTCCTGTTTGATGCTTTGATATACAGTATATTGTTTATTAAGTTATTATCTTTTTACTTATTGGATTGTTTATCTATTGTATTGTTTGTTGGTTTGATATCTGCTCAATTTTGTAAACCACCCAGAGTAGCCATGTAGCTAGATGGAGTGGTATATAAGTTTAATAAATAAATAAAATAAATATGTGAGGGGAACTTCTCAGAGGGAGAAAGAGTGACCCCTGCACAACGCAATGTGGAGAGGGATGAATGGCTGGAGAAGCAGAAGAGCAGGGGGACATTCCCGGCACAACCCCCTGGATCCTCAGGTCAGAACCATGCTATGGAAGGGGTTTTATGATGCTCTTAAGATAATAGAGGAACAGAAGGAAAAGGAGAAGGAAGAGGCCTCTGGGGTGACAGGAAATAAGGGTGAAGAAAAGGTGGGAGGGCCCCACCAATCAGGAGTGGTGGAGGTGGGGTTCGGAGACTGTAAAAAGGGGAAGGCACGGGTGCTCCCTCCAGGTTGGGAGTGGGTTTGGATGGAGGACCCATGGACGGGAAACTGGGAAAGGATGATGATGCCTAAGAAAGAGGCCGAGAGTTATAAACGCCGGGTGCACAAACAAGGTTGTTCCTATTGGGGAGAGAGAGAGGCCCGCGAATATAACCGTAAGCAGAAGGAGATACGGAAACAACTGGAGTTGGAACAATGGCTGGCCAAGCTACGGGAGGAGGCCAAGGCCGGGAAGCTGAACACCCAGATGGACTTGACCCAGAGGGACGACTATCCATTACGCTCCCGTCCGCCGAGGCACCCTGGACACAAGTCAACTTCGGAGGTTGGGGTGCAAGTGGGGAGATCCCGTCTCTCAGGGAAGGAGGTTGGAGTGCAAGTGGGGGAGCCGCGTTAAAGATGTTGAAACCGTTGTAAGGAAAAGAACCTCTGTTGTAGTAGAAGAACCAAATAAAAGCTCTGTTTATTCGTTTCAAGACATGCCTTCTTTGAAGTTGGAACGGTGGGACGCTTGGGCAAAGACTGAACCCTCACAAAATATTAGACCCTTGTGGTTTCAGCCTATCGAAATCCACAGGCTCTGTAACTGTTAGTCAAAACAATAATGCTTATTGTCATGGTTGTGGCTCGTCTTGTCTGATTTACAAGGAACTGTATTTAAAGGAGGTGCAAACATAATATAAATTTCCATTATAAATTTTCTGAGCATTCAGGCCTCTGAAACTTACTGATTCTAGAAAAGTGAATATTTAGAGTCTGAAGTAAAAGGTAAACATCTGAGAGAAATATGAATATGGGGAGGCAGGAAGTACAGTAGATGGCCACACAATGCAACACAATATGCCATGCTGCACACACACCAAATATCAACAAGGATACCAGTAAGCAGTATCATGTAGCAACAGACAAGGATAGCATGGATTTTCCTCCATAGATTTAAACTGGTTTGGCTCGGTGAGCAATTAGAATATTTTTCTTTGTGACCACAGGTTTTCCATACCTGTAAAACGTTTGAATTTTTTCAACAATCTTTATGCTTATGGAACTGAGAAGCAATATAGATAAATAAACCTTGTAGAATTAGACAAGCTGATATCATTCCAACAATTAAAAAAATATACCTTGGTAGCAGATAAATTTTGATTTAATTGGAAATTGTCTATTTTCATTTTGAAATTAACCCTTAACTGGAATAAATGCCAGCTGTGGTAAATGTAGGCCTCTGAGCTGAATTCCATCAGCTGTAGGACTTGGGAAGATGTTCAGGCATCAGACTCTGCGACATGACAGATAGCAAATAATTTAATGAATGTTCTTTACATTCCTAATATCTAGGAGATAAGCTTCAGCTTTTTGCCCCAAAATATGATTGGCCATGTCTGCCTAGCTTACTATTCTAGACTGGTACAGATTTCTGCTTCTAATGATGGACTATCTATACTTCAACCCTAAAATTCTGAATTTCTCCAGTTTTCTCTTAAAAATAGGAACTAACAGAGGGAAGATATTTTTAATTTTTTTCAAAATCATCCAGAAAATCACTGCAGAAAAAAGGCCAGTCAGCATCAATCTCTGGCTAACTGTTCTCAAAATATCAGTCATAACTGTGACTACCCTGTTAAAACACTGAAAGGGGCAAAATGACTATTTCTAATGAAATAAATGGACGAAATAGTGGCTAGGCAAAAGTCAGCTGCAGTCAGAGAAAGAAACTTACTTAGAGCATCCTCCATATGCTGAGGTCATTTGGGCAACCAGGAGACCAGACATTTTGTTGCTGCAACCATATATTCATTTACCTGATTTCTTTCTAAGTAGACCTGTATAGGGTTGCCCTTTTAGTCTGCAGTTCTTTAAGGGCCCAAGATTTCCCCTATTTAAACCTGGGAATCTTTGTTATCTTATTATGAAGAGAATGGGCTGGCGTGTAGTGGGGGTACATCACCCTCAATCAATGAACTAGTCATGCCCACCTCACAACCTCTTTGCTTCAGCGTACTCTCCAAAGCTGCTTCTAACACCCCTACACTTGCTACTAGAAGGGAAAGATATAACAGGGCAATAGATTTTAAGTCAGAAAAATATTGACCTGGAAAAGATTTGTGCATTCCCTCTCTGCCCATTTTGCTCCCAATACTTCCCTCTGCCAAAGTAGTTTTTCATGATAACAATTGGTCATTGATCGACCATTGCACATGTCGCCCCAACATTGGAATCTGGGGATAGCCCAAAGACTATCAAGTACTAATATTGAGTGACTCAAGATTCCAATTGATGAAAGCAAAACTTGGGTTTTATTTCAAAGAGATATCAAAAAGACAAAAGGGAATGACAAAAAGAAAAAACAGCATGTGCACAAATGGAAGACCTCGAAGCATACAAGAGGACAAACTCTTATACACTAACTAGAGATGGGCACGACTCAAAAAATGGTGTTTCGTTTGTCGTTTGTCGTTTAGGGGGTCCATTTCGGTTCATTTTTGTTTTTCGTGAATTTTTTGCAAAAAAATCATTTTCATTTCGTTACATAATGAAACAAAAAAATGAAAACAAAAAATTGCTGTTTCGTTAGCATTCATTACAGTTCAGTGTATTTGCCGCAACGAAAACGAAATGCATGACAAAATTTCTGTTGTTTCGTTTCGTTTTGTTTCATTTTGGAGACAAAATTCGTTTTTCGTTTCATTACGTAACGAAATGAAAAAATGAAAACGGAAATGAAAAATTGCTCGTTTTGTGTCCATCTCTACACATAACAGATCAGTTGCCATTGGCTGGTGGAAGGATACATAGCATTACATAGTCCTGATTAGCTAAGACAGTGGGGCAGCTGTTCCACCCCTGCAAATCTGAGAAATTTCTGTAGGATATGGTCGAGACAACTGGCTCTATAGTGAGCCTCTGTGGTTTTGCTTAAGTACAGAGCGACCTAGGACTTTCCACAGTTTGCAAAAGCAAGTCCACCCTCCCTTGAGGGTCTGTGGGACCATGTAGAGTTCAGATATAAAGATTCCAATGTGGACCAAGACATCAATAACAGGGGAAATTGTGCAATATATATTTCTGACATACTGCTCACACACACTTTTAGATGTGCTGTATGGTTTGGTTCCAAAGCCTGGAAGAGCTGCAGTTGGTTTTGAATCATTGGCTACCTAAACTCAGTTGCTTCATTGCATAAAATCTTGGAGTCAAGAGGAAGGAAGGACTGACATAAGAACAGCCTTGCTGGAACAGGCCACAGCCCATCCAGGCCAGCATTCTGTCTCACACAGCGGCTCACCATTTGCTTCAGGGTATTCCCAAGCAGATGTCTTCAACTGCTTATGATTCCCTGCAAATGGCATTGAGAGATAGCCTGCGTATCTCTCCAACCTAGAGGTTGTCCTTAGGCATCCATAATAGCCATTGATGCCCTTGTTCTCCATGAACTTGTCTAATCCTTTCTTAAAGCTGTCAAGGCTGACAGCTGTCACCACTTCTTCTGGCAAGTTCCATAAGGCAAGACATATCGTTGGATTATTATAGGAGTTTCTTTTCCAGTTTTGTAGAGCTTTTTTCAATACCTGTGGACAGTAATGTCAATTGTTCAGTCGAATATTGGACCCAGGAAATCCAGGAGTATCTTTTTCTATAATCAAGAGCCAGCAAGTAACAAAGCCATCATTTTGCTGTATTCTACTGTGGTGTGTTATTGTTGCATTTTAACTTTTTAACAGATTACACATCTCCCAGTTAACTTTGATTACTGGATAGCTTTTTTAAATGTATTAAATAAACAATCCAGAAAGAAGCAAATTTTCAGTGGATTGCTACCCTGTAGTATTTTAAATAAGCATTTTATAGTTTTAGTAGAAGGTAACCATAGAAATAAATATTATAGGATTTTGAGAAGTAGCAGAAAATTAGTAAGTGCTACTTAATAAGATGGAAGGCTAATTTAGCTTTCATAACTCTGCTCTTCTTTCAGAATATTGCATTAATGCATAGTAACAATAGTGTACATAAAGAGACCATGAAAATGACTTTATGGCATTGTAATATTAATCCCATTTCAGTTAAACTCGATTATTATAATAAGAAGAATCTGCTAAAAGCTGTTAATTGGCACCTGTGCTCTCTGTCTGGATCCTCTTAATCACTATGCCTACTTTCTTTTCTGAACCCCAGTAATAACATAAAAATAGCTTCGCTCCTTACTCTTCCTTTTCATCTTCAGACCTTTTTTAAAGTATTTAATTTGATTTCCAATTTTTTTAAAGTTAGCCTCTCATCTGTGAAGATTCTCAGTCATCCAGGTTCATTTAACTGGGAGTTGAGTCATGGCTACTGGACTTCCAGTAGCCATGACTCAACTCCCAGTTAGCCTCTCATTTATCCCCATTGCACAGATAAGGTAATTGAGGTAAAAGAAAATGCATTGACCTTTCCATGGCCATTCCATAACAGAGTTGTGTTCTACAGCAAATGTCTCTGCTTTTGCTTGATGATTCCCCTTCTATCTCTTTTCAAAGCATTCATTTTCCTAGGCCTCATCCATAATACATTTTGCATCATACCTTGCAACATGACTATTACAGTCTTGGCATAAGCACAAGACTGTTAGAATAACTTGGTTTTGTTAGGCAATAAAGAGAGGTTCACCTTGTTCTTGGCTGTATATTGTCCCTTATTATTTTAAACCACTTTGAGTCCTTTTCCAAGTACAAAGGTGGGGTACAAATATTCAAAATAAATAAATAACAAAGCTATCACAGACTTAAATGGAAAGTTTGCACAGGCAAACCAAGATGCTGCTAGTCTTTCATATTTATTTATTTATTTATTTATTTATTTATTTATTTATTTATTTGACTTTTATACCGCCCATCTAGACCTAGGGCTACTCTGGGTGGTTTACAATATGCGATAATATGACAATTAACAAGGAATACATTTAAAAAACCAAAATACAAGGTGCATAATAAAATAAAGTATACATAAAATCAACAAAAAACTAAAATGAAGATAAAAATGGCAGGAGAGTGATAAAATGAGGGGGAGAGGAGAGAGAAAAAGTATGATCTCAAAAGGTGGCCTTAGGGCATGGATAGACATACAGTGGTACCTTGTATAAAGGAGTTAATTCATTCCAAATAAAATTATGTTAAGCAAAAATTTTCCTTTATACAAATTTCCTATAGGAATGCATTGAAAACAGAGTAATACCTAATCATGACCATTTTTATGTTGTACGGATTTGCCCCACAGACAATTCTGTTAAGCAAATTTCCCCAATCCCCAGAAATTTTTATGTTGTACAGATTTTATGTTATATAAACCATTTGTTATACGAGGGTCCACTGTATATAGCAAAGCAAAGCAAAGTGTTCTGCTTATATACCGCCCCATACCACTTCAAGTAGTCTCTGGGTGGTTTACAGTTGTTTTTAATTATGCAGGCTACACATTGCCCTCCCAGCAACCTGGGTACTCAGTTTACCAACCTCGGAAGGATGGAAGGATGAGTCAACAATGAGCCAGCTACCTGGGATTGAACCCCAGGTCATGAGCACAGTTTTACCTGCAGTACAGGCATTTAACCACTGTGCCACGAGGCTCCCATATTGATACAAAAAGTTGAATGGTCTTGGTTCATATTGTAAAGTGCCAGATACCACTGCAATAGGATCCAGTTTCATGGGCTGAAATCCACTACTTAGTCTCAGTTAGAGTAGGCTCATTGAATCAGTGAGGATTTGGTGCATCAACACATGCCAATTCCATTGATTCAGTAGGCTTATTCTAATTGCATCTTACTACTGAATTTCAACCACCATGTGTTGGTTAAAATACTGTAGCTGTATAATTCTGCCTTTTTATCCTTAAAAGGATCTGCTGTTAATTAACAATAGTTCAATATTCTTTGCCAGTAGAAGGCCCATCTACATCTATTCAGAATTTCCCATATTATCAGTTGAATTTAAATGGCTAGAGAATTCAAAAGGAATCACTAGCGAGAACAGATGGAAATACCCTTGTTAGAAAAGTGAGTTTCTTTCAAATACATTCAAAGAATTATGAGGCAGACGTTATTAATACACTTTTTGAGGATAGAGAATGTAGTCCAAATGAAGAGTAGTCATATGAAGAAATATTATACTGTGTAACCAAAATTAGAATAGAGACATTATAATAGTAATGGAAATAAGAGTAGGTAGCACTTTAAACAGGTTTTATATGGCATGGGGTAGTGTGGGCTGTAGCCTTTTATAAATGCCCTTCTGAAAACCTGTACTACGGTCAGTGAAACCTAAGCTAAACTAAACATGTTAGTCCTTAAAATGCCCCATGACTCTTTGTTGCAGATTACTAACACGGCTACTTCCCTGGAAATAATAAAATTATAATTACAGTTCTATGGGAGAAATGAGCAACATGACACAAGGAAGGCCAGTGGTGATACAGCTTTGTTATAAAAAGCTTCCTGCACTTAACTTTAATTCACTGCTTTCTCTGCACTTATTGTTATGCACACCTTGCTTTGTTTCCCCTGCCCAGAAGTTGGACAAGTTACTTTTTCAGGACTGTAACTCTCAACTCAGAAACCAATTTCTTTCTGTTCCCTAAAACAGTGGTTTTCAAGCTTTTTTCACCACGGCACCCTTGTTGAACTAAAAAAAAACTTCAGGCCACAGCTACCCTTAAAGCAGTTTGAATACTTAGCAAAAGAAGAAAAAACAGTGCAAATTTAATGCTCAGTTGTCTTTAATGTGATGAATGAAACTGTTTGGATGAATTTTTCATTATTTCCTTTATGTTATGGGAAGTTTAGTTGATTGCCATGTTATAAAAATGGATTCTACTGCTAAATTGCTAAAACATAGAGAAAATTAAATATTATTGCCATGGCACCCTTGGCATACGCTCGCAGGGCCCCAGAGTGCCACGGCACCCAGTTTGAGAACCACTACCCTCAATAATAGAACTAGACACCACCCATAAAGACAAGAACCTGACTGTTTTTATTTTTTTGCAAAAGATTGTGGAAGAATATTACTGAGGACAAGGTATTTGGATTTTGTGCTAAGTAGTTGGTGATGGCCCTCTCTTACCTGTGTAAGCTCAGCGGGATTCAATGTCTTAAGTCAGGCATGTCCAAACTTCGGCCCTCCTGATGTTTTGGACCACAACTCCCAGAATTCCAAGCCTGTATTTCCAATGGCAAAGGACTGTGGGAGTTGTGTTCCAAAACATCTGCAGAGGCCGAAGTTTGGACATGCCTGTCTTAAGTCTTTCAATTGTGACCTTCCTGCTAGTTTGACTCAATCTTTGAGTGTCTCATGCACCAGCAGCTTATAGTCTGGGTAGAGGTAATGGTGACTGCTTTTGAATTACTGCCAAATGATGATATTTTATTTAAAAGGATTAGGATAAAGCCAGATTAAAGATCTTTTTAAGGTAAATAGGAATAAATAATCTTAGAAAAGCAGACTTAGACAGTTCAGAATGACTCTCAACAGGAAAAATAACAAGGCAAACTAACCTAAACTATGTATTTATAGATGGGTCATACACTTATCCAGTAGTAATAAACAGGCTTCTGAGTTTATATGAAGCACAACTTGAACCAAATAAGGAGTAACATTGAAAAACATAAGACCCATTTTAACTTAGCTCTGAACTTCTTGATTAACGTTTTTCCTCAGCAGCAATGATGATACCCATCAGCCAGTCCAAACCTATTTCTCAAAACCTGGTGGAATACTAGTGAGCTTCCATGCCTCCAAGAGAAGACAGCTGAAGTTAACTTGCAGTGGCTTTAGTTAAACTGACCTTGACTGGCACTGTACAGCATAACAGGTGCCCTTCTCATGGGAACCTCTCCATAAACTGGTATCACCTCTCTCAAGCCGAAGGGGGAAATGGTTTGGTTTTACACTTCTTCACAGAATTTTTAACCAAAAGATTATCTAATGCAGGGATGGGTAAAAGATAGATTGGGATCTAACAATAGCTACCTGGGTAATTCATAATGCATTGGCAGGTGTCTCCATTTCCTAGTATTCTAGTAGAAGCCGTTTACAGAGCCAAAGCTCGTGCATCTCGTGGTCTGTTATAATTTCAGCATACGTTTCCATTTGCGTAGGCAGCAAAGATGTTGACAAGTCTTTTGGTCCGAGTCCTGAGTCTGAGCACCAAGCACCAAATCTGAGCCCCTATTAAAAGCAACCTTTTTCTCCCCAGGAAAAAGGGAGAGAATGGATGAGTCAAAAGTCAAGTCCAAGTCATTGGGGGAAAACAAAATAAAATGAGTCAAGTCTGAGTCAAGTCTGAGTCAAGTCTCCAATGCAACTTGACAGTGAATCCGGCAGCTTGAGTCTCCATCCCTGGTAGGTGGGTCAGCACAAACATTATGTTTGCCTCCTTGAAGTAGAGCTCTCTTTCTGTAAGACTGGGCAAATTAATGGAGTGATTGACCTAAACATCTTCAAATATCTAGATCCAAATCTATTTAATGACAACAATATGGGATATTTGCTTTCCCCCTGCATTTGAACACTATAAGCCAGTGTTGGTGAATCTATGGCATGTGTCCCAAAGGTGGTCCCTTTCTGTGGGCGCCCAACATCGCCCCTTCACAGCCACCTGTATCCAGGTTAAATTGCTGCATTGGCACTTTGCGAATAATTAGTGGGTTTTGAATCGCAGTTTGGGCGCTCAGTCTCTAAAAAGTTAGCCATCATTGCTGTAAACCCCACATTATTTTTCTATCTGGAATATGTGACTTGTGGATTTCACTTTTACAGCAGACTGAAACAAAAAAATTTCAAGTGCCAACATTCAATATATATGGCCATCTCCAGAAGGAAGAAAACCGTGCTCCAAGAAAGAACAGGAAAAACACTTATTGGGTACTAACATGATTCCATAGACAGGAAACCCAGTCCAGATTAAGAGAGAAATGCTCAAACGCAGTGGGCCTAAATGTATGAATCTCTCAGTTTCAATGTTTTCCTAAATCTGACTGTCCCTCATTCTGAATATGAAGAAGTTTATGAATTTTTTTTTTTGGGGGATCTTTTTTTAATGGATAGCAAATGTCTTCTCTATCCCATCTAATGCTAATAAGTTTTTATGTTAGTAATTGTACTGAGATTTTCTTTTTTAAAAAAATTCAAGTTCTTAGAAATCAAGATTGCTGAAGATTGCATTTAAAAACATACCATTTACATTAGCTATGTTTTGAGACCATTGCTGCAACAGAAGAAAAATAGGCATTTATAATTACTCTTGAGTGTCTGCTTTATTTATGCCTCTAATACAGTGATGGGTTGGGGAGTCAGCCAGTACTATCCAACACAAAATGACTCTCCATGGCACAGCGGATGCCACAGAAGTCTTTTACAAGCCACCATATCAAGCAGGGGAGGGGGGGAGAGACTATTTTAAGATAAATCAACATGTTTCCAGATTTTCTGGGCATCTGTCACCAGGCATCACAGTGTATGGTGCCTAATCCTACAGCAGATTTTCTTTTAACCATTACTTGACAAGGAGGTCTGTTGAAATGTATGCTTCCTTAATGATTATGTCTCCATCAGTATATTTTTGACGTATAAACCATAATGTGTTTGGAAGAGTGATGCCATCTTGCTGAGACAGGGCTAGCAAACAACACAAGAAATTCTTTTGCATAGGATCAGAGGGATACAAAGAAATAGCAGATTACAGGAATATAGTGTGGAATATATTTTGTTCTTTTGCCCAGAACAAAACTTGGTGAAGTTGTGGCTTGAGATGACAACTCCCAGAACCTCTGGACCTAGCCAATGTTTGCAGGGATTTGGGGATTTACAGTCCCAAACAGTTAATTTTATAAACCTGTTCCAGAACAGCATACCATGCTGAAGATACAATTTGTGCTAGAGGAATGTGGCTAATTTGTTTCTTTTTTATATGCCATGAATATAATATCTGCAGCAGCATGACATCAGCCTGTCTCTATCTATCTATCTATCTATCTATCTATCTATCTATCTATCTATCTATCTATCTATCTATCTATCTATCTATCTATCTATCTATCTATCTATCTAATCATCCTTTGATGTTGCCAGTCTGCCACACATCCCCATTCCATGTCCATCATCGTTTCGTGCCCATCTCTACTCTCTGCCCTTTATCACAGCACTTGTCACTCCCATTAGGGCCTTTCCTCGATGCTTTTGCATCCATACAGTTTTTAGGAACTCCCCTCTTCAGATCCTCCTAGTGCTGCCAACTGCTACAAGTATAGCAGTATATGGAACCCTTAATATGAAACAGCATTTTGGATTTCAGGTTGTAATATTATGTTTGAACACTGTAGTGTGGATCACAGTGAGTCAATGTGAGATCAAAACATCAGACTGAAAGCAAGGTGTATTCCAGTGTAGATCCACCCATAATCCCTGGTAAAGTGAACGTCTTTTGGGTTTGACAGAGAATCCAGCTTCCATGACACCATTGGTGAGTATAAAATGGAATACTGCAGTATGTGTTACATGGGGCTCCTTGAAGGAAGGAGAATTCCAGATAAATACATTTTATTTGAATTACCATAATCCCTTTAAAATGATAGCTGGATTTAAAACACATTTGAACCTGGTACTGTATATTTTATACTGTATTTTAGAAATATTAAATATAGAGGATGTATACCATGTGATGGGTGATGCATGTCTGTTCTGGAATACAAAGACTCAAGCTTTGGACTTAGTGGGCCCTTATCTCTGACACTAGGGGCCAGTCTCCTGTCAAGATGGACACAATATCTATTTTCAGAATTAAACTGCAGAAGAAGAGTAGTGTCCCAGATGCTAACATAACATTGTTGCAGGTGTTATGACATGTAAAATCACAGAAACCAGTCCATACCACTTATGCCTTTCTTGCTGGCTAAAGAGCAGAGATGCTTTTAAAAGGCCTCGATACTTTTCCCTAGTACTTTAATATCTTAGTGGTCTAATTGGAAGGGCCTTTCTCTTGGCTCCACCACCTTCCCAAACTCAGTTGGTGCAGACACTAGAAAGGGTTCATCTCCTTCCTCTTGTCCTTCTGTCCACAACAAAGACTTTCCCTTTCTGCTTTTGTGCAGCAAGTTATCTCAGGAGTGCTAGTTTTGAAGTTACATATTTTAAATGTCTTAAACCTCTATGGGGAGAAAGGTGGCATAGATACTGTATGAAAAACAACCAACTAACCAACCTATTGTTCTTTTTGGTTAGTTACCCATCCTGGTATGTGTTTGTATTTTGTTGACTTTACAGCAGCACATTTGAGCCTAAGTTCCAACTGATCAAAATAAGGGGAATGGGGTCTTATTCAGCACACTTTCTTCAAAACCAAAGGAACAAGGGTCTTTGCTGTTTTTCTTTAGGTGCTGACAGAAATCATAAAGTCATGAGTATGGGAGGACATGTTTTCTTTGATCAACAGCATGTTCTCCCTCTCAAACAGCTTGCTCTTCATGAGGTCAGAAAGTGTTCGGCTAGAGATTTCCTCGTCTCACTGTTTCATCTTTCCCATCCTGTCAAAGACTGAGAGGAGTCAAGTCAAATTGAAACAGGCGCCTCCTTGACATGAAAACTTTCATGTTCCTCCCTCCATATAGACAATTAGTGCACAGCGGAGGCAAACAGACATCTAGTCATGACCCAGGCCAGCGCTATCTCTCCCTATATTACATAGTACAGAACCGTCAGTGAATATGTCACGTGTTGGAAGAGAAATAGCAAAGGTGCAATGAGGGTTACTGTGACTGACATTATGTAAAACTCAAAATACTCATTTCTCTAGTAGAGAGGAGCAGAATGTGATCATGAAGGGTGGAAGTAGGATGGCTGGCTGCCCCCTCATTATGGAATACCCTTTCTCGGGAGGTGCAGCTGGCCTTTCTGTCAGCAACTGAATCCCTACTACCTCTTTGAGGGGTGTTTGGGGAATCTGTCAGCAAATAGATTTGCTTATAGTTTTAAAGAATAGGAATAGGAATAGTTTTAAAGAATAGGAGACTTTTTGGACCAACCCATTTTTTTTAGTTGGTATATGAGGTGTTGAGAAACTCAGATGCTAGAAGTGCATTCTGGCCCCTGAATGAGTGCCACCAGGGTGATTTCATAGACAAGTCCTCTTTGAGGCAAACCTCTTCAGTTTGGGCTGAAGTCTATGATGACTTTATAAGGAATGAGATAGCATTATTGAGTTATATTGGTGATAATCTACATATTTCCATGTAGATCTCGTGTATTGCCTCAGGCAACACGACCCATTAGCAATGTCGGAACAATAACTGTTGAAATTTTGCAGTGGAAAATCACCCACATAAGAACTGTAGTTCCATATCTTCCGTTTTATTGTGGAGGCAAAGAAAATGTCTTAAGGCCAAACTACATAAAGAGGTTGAAATCATCGTTAGAAAGAGAAAGCACATTTTCCTCCAACAAAGCTTCATGTTAGAGAAATCTGACTTGCAAATGAAGTTCATGTTTACTTCCCAATGAGGACCAATCACCAAACAAGGCAAGTAAGTTTGTTAAAAGCAGACATGAAGCAAGTTGTGGCTGAAGGATCAGATACTGTATCTCTTATCACTTCTACAACCAAAGATTTTAAATGCAGAACACATTGTCTCATCTACTTTGAACCGTTGGGTGTATCATATGAATGTTTCTGTCATGGGAAGATTTCCTGAGGAAGTTTCAAATGAGAAAGCATTCATTTATTTGTCCTGGGGACACAGATATCTCAGTGGTAGATGTTGCAGGTGTCTGCCAATTTAAACCTTCCATTATCCTTAACCAGTGTCCAGAATGACTGGAAATCCAGCAATATCTGAAGAACAAATATTTCATAATGCAGTCAATATTCAGGTTCAGTCCTACTGACCCTGGAAAGGAGGCAGAAATCTGCTTGAAGTTTTGCATTAAAAACTTGGAGAGCTTTTCTTGTTGAGAGTAAGCTGTACAGATCAAAAGATGAGCCAAAGCTCTGACTCAACACAATCAGGTTCATATGGACATGTCTCTGCTTAGGCTGCCTTCAGCATCTGGCATGGGGTTTGTCTACTGTGAAATCGAGCCATTCTTAGTCATGCGTGTGGTCAGGTATGCAATAGGTGCCCAGACTGGTATGGCTCTCTGTTAATCATCGGTATTCGATAGAAATTAATTCAGTTTCCTCCAGTTCCAAAATCACTACTTGGAAAAAGGATTCAAATGTGCAGATAGCAAAATTTCTAGTAAAAATGCATCATAGAACCATACAAGAGTGAAGTTGGAAGGGGCCTGCAAGGCCATCAAGTCCAACCCCCTGCTTAATGCAGGAATATAAATCTAAGGATATCTGCCAGGTAGTTCTCCAGTTTTCTTTTGGATGTCTCCAGTGTTGGAGCACTCACCACTTCTTAATGAAATTGGTTCCATTGCTGTACTGCTCTAACAGTTAGGCAAAAGTTGGGTTCTCATAACTTGAGCTCATTGTCGCGTGTGGGATGATGTGGGATGATCAAGAACAGATCCTGCCTCTCGTCTGTATGGCAGCCCTTCAAATATTTGAAAAGTGCTATCATATTGTCCCTCAGTTTTCTTTTCTCTAGGCTAAACATGCCTAATTATCTCAGTCTTTCTTCATAGGGCTTGGTTTCCAACACCCTGATAGTCCTTGTCACCCTCCTCGTATCTTGTTCCAATTTGTAGCATCTTTCTTAAAGTGCAGTGCCCAGAATTGGACACAATACTCAAGGTGAGGCCTAACCAGTGCTCAGTATAAAGGGATGAGCACCTCATGGGATTTGGAAATTATATTTCTGTTTATGCAGTCTAAAACAGCATTTGCCTTTTGTGGCCATATCATACTTTTGGCTCATAATCAGCTTATGATCTACAAGAATTTCAAGATCCTTCTCACACTTTTTCCTAGGTGCAGTACTTTACACTTATCCCTGTTAAATTTCATTCTCTTGGTTTCAGCCCAGTACTCCAGCCTGTCAAGATCATTTTGAATTTTGTTTCTGCTTCCAGGGTGTTAGCTATTCCATTCAATTTTGTGTCATCTGCAAATCTGGCAAGCAGATAAAAGGCAAACTATATGAAGCAAAGAACACCCACAATGAGATTGCCACTTTCCTTTCCTTTGGTAAAAAGTGTTTGCATTGGGCCTATATCCTCAAGTAGAATCAAAGTGCTTGCATGTGTCTGTTCACACACACACACACACACACACACACACACACACACACACACACACACACACACACACACACACACACACACTTTATCTGGATCAATGTTGTAGTCAGAGTAGACCACCAAGGTGTACTAGGCATCCTATTTGAAAACCTAAATTCCCACAAGGTTCTAAGGAAATCGAAAGTTTATTTCTTATGTTGTTCTATAGGAAGTGGAGCTTGGAAAAGTTAATTTTAGAGTTTTCAGTTTAACTGGTAAATCTCAGATTTACCAACTAACACCAACCATATGGGTTGGAGTGTGGGTGAACAGGAGTTAACGGGTTAATGGTTCTATAACTAGCTTGCAGCTACCATTATCAGCAAGGCTTGCCATGCCAAGAAGTTTATGTCATGGTTTACTCTGTGCATGCTCTAGGCATAAACAGTCCTATTGTTTTACTTATCTCTGGCTAAGCCAATGATAGCAGTTAAATGTGGCTTCATGCATACATATGATTGACCTTCTTTGTACTCAATAAAGATTGCTGTGGGGGTGCGCACGGAGGAACTGTCTCTGTCTTTCACACCAGATACCACGTCTGCAGACTTCATTCTTTCTGACCGCACACTTTGAGGGCTGGTTTCCCTTCAAGTGGCGCCCCGGTGTGAGGCAATTCGTTTGTGAAGCTCTCGGTGTTCGTGAGGATTGGACGCGATCTCACTGCTGCTATTTTCATCCACTCATCCGACCGGCCAGGTCTAGGCGCGCCAAAGCATCTTCAGATCCCGGTGAGTTGCACTTTGTGAAGATTAAACACTTAGAAACATGGATGGGAATGCTCTTTCCTCCCCGCGACAAAAATTCTGCCAGGAACTGCATTATCTGCTCACTAAGAATAGCTACACAGCTTCCTTACAGGAAGTTGAAGATCTTGCCAAAACAATTGCTGAAATATGTCCCTGGCTGCCACTAGATGGCAGGTTAGATCTTCAAAAATGGGACAAAATTGGCTACTCCTTTCAGGATCATCCCAGAGTTACTATTCCGGTCCAGCACACGTGGTTTAAGATCCGTGTGTGCCTTCAAGGACTCGCTCCAGGCAATATTTTATTGGCACAAGAGTCACTGCCAGCCCTTCCACAAATCCTGCCTCCCAAACCAGCCTTTTCACCAATTCCGGCTGCCAAAACCCCAGCACCCCACCGGTGAGCACAGCTCTGCCTGCACTGCCGTCAGCTCCACCACCAGAATACCCAGCTCTTGAATTCCCCAATCGGCCGCCAGACCCACCGCCTGATCCCTCTCCAGCCTTGCCCACTGTAAATGATGGGGGATTACACAGTGCTGCCTTTGCAGCTGCTGTTTCAGCAGCAGCCTTGGACATGGAGTCTGCTCCTTCTGCTTTTCCAGTCCTGCGGGCTACAGCTCCTGCCCAGGCTGATAAGTATGCCCCAATTCCCTTTGAAGCCTTAAAAGAATTACATCACAGCATTCACGACAATGGGCTACAGACTCCCTACATCTGTAGCTTGCTGGAAGGTCTCACCCTTCAAAAGCTGCTCCCCACAGATTGGCGGATGATTATCAGGGCCCTCCTGACCCCCACCGAGGCCATGCTTTGCCTTCAAGAGTGGTGGGAATTGGCAACAGAAAAGGCAGCTGAAAATCTGGCTCATCACCTCAAGGCTTGGCGTCGCATATCAGCCAAGACAGACGCCTCTGCTGCCGGCTTCACAGCCATCTGCCAGGGAGCCAAGGAGCCGTTTGCAGAATGTATGGATTGCCTTATCGTGGCAGTTGAGGGACAGGTGGAAAATAAGGACGCCCCAAAACTCCTGATTAAACAGCTGGCCTTTGAGAACTCTAATGCTGACTGCAAGCCAGTTCTCACTCCTCTCTACAGCCGTCCTGATATCTCCCTATCTGATATTCTGCATGCATGCCAATTTGTGAGTACTCATTCTGATAAGGCTCAGCTTCCTGCTGCTGCAGTTCAAAGTCCTAATCCTAATCCTGGGAGAACAATAGGGCACCATCCTGGGCGGCAGCCTTTCGGGATGATGATGGTGGTGGTGGTGGTGGTGGTGGTGGTGGAACGGAAGCGGTTGATGGGACGTGGAACAGTAATCATGATGAGGGGGAGGAATTCAGTTGTATCCAAGGCCCCCTGGGTGCCTCCATTCTCCTTGCTAAGGATGTGTCTCTGCACACCCAGTGGCTAAAGGCCCCCCTCCTTCCTTCCTGGAAAGGGCACATCCCGACGGATGCAATAGACATGCTGTTGCTGTGCCTTGATTTACTCTCACCCACTGTCCACATCACTGCCGGCCTGATCACTGCGTCACATGGATTACATTCTTGGATCAGCTCCAGAGATCACTGATACACACCTGGAAGTGCTTTCTTCTATCCTTAACAGCTATGGACTGGGCTTAGCCCTGAAAAGGTACACTGTGTTCCTCCCTACAAGTATCTGGGCCATCGTCTGTCTGAAACATCTTCGATTCCTGTGCTGCCTACCACAAAGATTCCTGACTGCTGCACCCGCAGCTGCTTGGAAACATCAGCTGAGCACGCTCGTTTTTGGCACTCACCACAACAGATCTCTCCCCCCTCTTCTCTGCCCTCGCCAGCCGATCTTCACCTGCTGATCGTATTCCCTGCTCTAAGGAAATGAAATCAGCTTTGGCTCTCATCAACCAGCGGTTGCATGAGGTTGCAGTGGATAGAATTCTACCACAGTGCACCTCTTTGTCCTGCGCCATCCTGCCTTCAGCTAAACAACCAACTGCCATCCTTTATGCCCCTGTTGATGACCGGGGAATAGCCATTGTGGAGTGGCTGCATCTCCCCCATCACTCCCTCTAAGAATGTTTACACCTTGCCAGAGGCTGTCTCAGATCTTTTCATAAACTGCAGGGGGAGGGCGAAACAACTGGCTGCTTATGACATTGACTCTTGTTTATTTTTCTTTCTCACAGGCATTTTTTCAACACTCTGTCCCCTTCCAGGTTGCAACAGATGGCCGCATACGGGTCATCAGACACAATCCTCCTAAGGATCAGAGACTCAGCTTTTTGCATTTAACTTCCTATGGTCTAACAACTTGGTTGTTTTTTTTTTTTTTTGCAGCCTTTGCTGGGCAGGACTCCAACGGTTCTTGGCAGTCGCTGTGATTCTCTTTTGTTACTAATATGATAGTGGATTCACAGTATTTTATAAGCTGGCATTCTGCCAAGCTTATCTCTCTCCAGCTCTGGACTCTCAATTGTGCTTTTGTCTCAGCAAACTTCAAGGCCTTCTACAGGAACGCCGCATGCTGTGCTTTGTGGCCTATTTCAGGGCACACACAAATTTGTTCTCTCTGTTTGACAATCCCATTGCTAGTCATGAGATTTTTCTGACTTTTGCACCCTTTGGAACATAATAGTTTGGGTCATTCTATTGCAAACTGTCCTGAACTTACTTTCAAGGCCCTGCTACACAAACAAATGGGGGGAAAGGGGTGCCTATGGGAGATGTCAGTACTGTGGTTTCCAAAATGCTTTTTGCTTTAAATTGTCTGCTTGCTTCCCAAAACAGGTCTCATTTTCCCATTGAGTTGCATTTCAGGACTGAAGAACAGCTCCCCCAGCCCTTGGTATCGTACCCCTGGATATCCTGGGATGAGGATACGCTGTCATAGCCCTGGACAAAGGTGCCGTGTGGATTCCAGCATGCTGCGTTCGGCCATGGCACTCCTCCAAGGATCTTCCATCACAGTGATACTTTTGGCATTCATTCTCCTTGTGTTTGATGACAGAACTCAATGTCAGGCTGCAGTGCCTTCTGAGCTACTTTCTAGTGGCCTACAGACTAACGTCTGGCTTCAACTGGCCAAAATCAGTAATGTCACCAAATTTTGCCTTCCTACCACCTATGCTGTTGGGGATTTGCTTTCATCATGCCTTATTCCGGTTTGCTACCATAATATCACAGACTATACTGGTCTTCATGACCATATGAACAGTGAGGAGGCCTTGATGGCGGATTATACCAATGTGGCCAGCTGGGGTCCAGCCACCAAGCAACTCCCTAAATCTGCTTTTACTCTTTACACCCCAAATGTTGTAGTAGGGAAGGGTTTCACTTGCACCTGCATGGTGAACTGTTCATCCAACTCACAGAAGCCCCATTGTCACAATACTGGTACCACACAATTGAACTGTTCTGTTATTGTTAATTCATCATTTCTTTTTTCACATGTTTTGCTACCCTCTGGATGGTTCTGGTCATGTGGTACTCGCACCTTCAACTACATTCCAGCTAACCTATCAGATGCTGTTTGCTGCCTGTCCCTGACTGACCGTAGTCTTGCCTCAAAGACAGGAGGGCCTGTCTCGACAACGCCAGGACACCTCAGGGCGTCCTTTGGGAGAGTCTTGCTCTGGGGGTGTCCTAATTCAATCTGAAGCTCAAGCATTGGGAGGGGTTATTATCCCTGCAGTGCAGGCTTTTACAAATTATAAAAATATCAAAGCTCTTGCCTGCTCCCTGGATAAATCTATTAATCACACTTCCAAGGCATTGGCATTGTTGGCTAGTGAACAAACTGATATTAGACAGGCTACTTTAGACAACAGAGCTACCACTGATTTTATCCTGCTGAAATTGCATTTGGGCTGTGAAGCAATGCCCCACATGTATTGCTTTAATATCTCTGATCATAGTAGTGCTATAGACCACCAGGTGCAGGAATTCTACGATCTCATCTCTCACATTACTGAGAATGTAGATCCCTAATGGTGGTCCAGCTTAAAGGCTATGCTTCCAAATTGGAGATGGGTGAGACAAGCTTTGATTGCTCTGCTCATTATTGTGGTATGCATTATTATTATCTGTTGTTGTATTTAATGTCTATCCACTATATCTCAGATTTTTGCTAATTGCTACTTCTGGTTTCACACAAAGACAATTGTATGCTATGCTTCAATATCAGCCACTACCCTATATGGAAGGAGATGATTCTGATTCTGTTTATAACTGGGACAAGCTCACTGCTTCTTTAAAGTAAGGAAAGTGGGAATGTGGGTGAACAGGAGTTAATGGGTTAATGGTTCTATAACTAGCTTGCAGCTACCATTATCAGTAAGGCTTGCCATGCCAAGAAGTTTATGTCATGGTTTACTCTGCGCATGCTCTAGGCATAAACAGTCCTATTGTTTTACTTATCTCTGGCTAAGCCAATGATAGCAGTTAAATGTGGCTTCATGCATCGTATGATTGACCTTCTTTGTACTCAATAAAGATTGCCGTGGGGGTGCGCACGGAGGAACTGTATCTTTCGCACCAGATACCACATCTGCAGACTTCATTCTTTCTGACCGCACCCTGGAGAGCTGGTTGTTATAGGCAAACTGTGACTTGAAGGCATTTATGTATTTCTCTGGGCTCCCGACCCTTGATCATTATGAAAGATATAGTGCCAAGTCACTGTTAGTGGGAGGCAGTCAGGAATATTCAACAGCAAAGAGGAGAATTGCTAGGCCTAATATTCTTTTTCCTGCCCAAACATATTTTCTGCATGGAAATGTTTTAAAAGATTTGAGACAGGGAAAGTCATATTCATATGTATAGAATGGAGTTTTAGCCATATGAATAAACCCCTTAACATATTTCCAGGGCTCCAGGGCGATATATTTCATAGGTTTTCTGATATAATCCGAAAGTAGATTTCTCACTATGTAATAGTGGCAGATCTGTTTTTCTCCTGGTATTCTCATCAGTTCCTTTAACCTGTGGCCTCAGAGATGAAGGCACAATGCATCATTTGCAGTGCACTGAAAAGAAAGCAGATTTTCTCCCCTTGAATGTTTTAGTGCCATCAATATATATTCTTGGCTCACCTTCTGTTGCTACTGCATAGTGGGGTTTCTCCCAGGCCATTGTCCTTTCATTTCCTTCCTCAGACAGCAAACAGAGCTAGTGAGAGCCTAGAACCAAGGACTCAATCACACATGCAAAACGAACCCCAGTTCTATCAATTCTCGTACCAATACATTTTTTCCAACAGTCACATGGCACATATATATCTGGGAGCATTTACATTGTTTTGAACAGTATAGCTACATTTCTTTTAATTTCAACCATTATAGCAGGTTACACTGCTCTTTAATTTTGAGTCAATTCATTTTTACTGTTTCTTAGAGCATTCAGACATTTGCTTGTCCTTCTTAAAATTTGCAAAAGTGATATATTGATAAAGCGGCACTAATCTTCTCTCTCCTCCCTCTTTCCCTTCCCTCCTTTACTCACTCATCTTCTTTTCCTTGTTTCCCTGCATCCCCTTTTCAAAGTATTGTGAAGAGTAAGATTAAAGAGAGAGAGAAAGAGAGGAGACATTAATACAATGACCCTTTCTTTACAATTCAAAGCAGGATATGTTCCTTTCTCTTCTCTATCCCTCTTTCACCCACAAAGGAGGGGGAGGCTGTTTCCTTCTGAGAAATGTATTCATGTTTTTCTGGTGGTGGTGGTGGCTACTACTAGTTACTGTTGATATCCCTTGCCCCAAACTTCAAATCCTTCCCAAAATTCAAGCATTTTCACATGCTGAAACAATAAGGAATGAAGTGGTACAGGATCGGTATATTTTAAAATAATCTTCCTGGCAAGGAGAAAATAAACCAATTGCCTGGGTAAATGAATTGATGTTAGCTGTGCGTTGTGTGAATGGAAAACTCTGAAATGATCCAAATAATGGCAAAAATGTATTCTGGAGTCAAGGTTTCTTGACAGGTGTGCAAGAGTGTCCAACTCCACCGTCTTCTGTGCAGCATCCTCTCATTCCATGCACCCACAGCAATGCACAAGAGGGATGGAGCTGCACCCAGCAGGTCTGAAAATTAGAGGAGATGTTAACCAGGGGTTTTCTTCTTACTCTTTGACATATTGGCCTTTGTTTATTTGTCTTCAGTTCTTCTGTTTTCTTTCTCCTTCCATACTTTGTGCAGATTTAAGTAAACTGGGACAAATTCTAAGAAACTGTTGTAAACATAACAAGTATTTTTCGCAAAAGCTACTAAGAGCAGTACCTTATGGCGAAGAGGGCTGTTCTCCAGAATATATTGCAATCCAGTTAGGATTGGAAGGCCATTGGTCTGGGCTGCTTTATCGGTATTCTCAGGGGGGGGGGGGAATAGAGGATCATGAAAGTCCCTTCCAACTCGACAATTCTTTAATTTTATTAAAAGACCTTCATGCATTCTCTTTTTATCAGGGTGCCTATGCTTTGAAATTAACCAATAATTCCACTACAGTGTTTCTCAGAAGAGTGGGGGGCAAACAAACCATGCCACAAGTTGACTTAAGTGGTTCAAATGAGTAGCCTTTTAAGCCAGATGGGCGGGATATAAATAGAATTTATGAACCTACCATATGAACCATATGAACCTACCTGGCAGTTAAGATCTAGCCAGGGGGCCCTCCTGAAAGAGCCATCCCTCAAGAAGGTGAAAGGGGTGGCTTGTAGGTATAGGGCCTTTTTGGCCGCTGTTCCCAGGCTATGGAACGCCCTCCCAAGTAAGACCCGCCTGGCACCGACATTGATAACTCCTGTTCCAGAATTTTTTAAACTGATGTTTGTGGATCCTGATGGCAATTTTAGTGTTGTGTTTTAATGTATTGTATTTATATGTTTTATTGTTCTAATTTTATTGTAATTTTGATGTTTTAATTGTTTATTTTGATTGTGTGCCGCCCAGAGACATTTGGGTAGTGGGCGGCATACAAGCTAAATAAATAAATAAATAAATAAATAAATAAATAAATAAATAAATAAATGAGACAGCTAATTGAATACTGATATAAATCAATATACTGTACTTCTAAGCCAAGGGTTACTAGTACATCTAATGAAGCACACATTCCTTTCCATCTTTAACTATGGTGATTAAGATTTAGGGCTTCCCTAGATGCAACATCTAGTTTGGTTTGTTATCGTCTTAAAAGTTCCTTTAAGCAATTGCTCATTCTCCAAGGACTAAAAGGCTTCTGATTTTGACCTGGGGTTTGTGTGTAGTTTTGTTATGGTGGGGTTTGGGGGTATATTCAGCACTCATTTCATAAATGCATCTAATTCTGCTTCTCAGCTATTCATAGTTGCCTGTGGATTCCAGCAAGCATCAGAATAATTTTTATTTGAGGAATACATGAATATAAATGTAGTATTCAACAGTATGAATATAATTACTGCATTCAGGGTTGAATACATGCCAAGAAAGCATTTGCGTTCTAGGAAAGAACGGGGGCATTGTTTTAAAATGGCCACCTCCCTGCCTCACCAGAATATATTACTAAATACTCAAATGTTTCAAAGCGATATTCTTTTAAACTGATACCCAGAGTGACCTCGCTGCCAGATGGGCAGTATAAAAATCCAATCAATCAATCAATCAATCAATCAATCAATCAATCAATCAATCAATCAATCAATCAATCAATCAATCAATCAATAAAATGGTGCCTTCATCTGCCACTGCACCAGAGGCAAAAAAGTTCATTTTATTTGCCTTAATATATAATAGAATACTGTACCTTTCCAATCCTGTACTTTTGACCACATCCCAGCTGGCAAGAATGAATTGACTGAATTATGTTCCTGTCATACTAATCTTCTTCACTGATTCTTCAGAGTAATAAAATAAGTGACATCTCTTCTTTAACTTTAGTGTAAATAAACGTCCCCTTCTCCATCTTATGTTGCTCGAAGGGAGGAAGGAAATAGAGCAAAATCTCTGCACAATTGTGTAGTACTTTACCACTACAGACAAAAGTGGAGTTGGCCACATGTGGAGCTAACTAGGAATGCCAACACTCACAACAATGTGGAAGGCATTGTCCCCTGGTTCTAGTAATGTGAAAATCCAATGTACTATATTCTTTGGACTCTCTTTTGGAAGAAAAGTCAGGCTGACCCAGTTGATGTTGAGTTTTCAATATGCTATCGAGCTGTTTTAATTAGTATGGGTTTGAGAGAGGAATTTAGAATTTGGAAAGGTGGATGGGAAGATACTAAATCAATGAATACTAAAGCATAATAAACTGTAAATATTGTTCTGTTTTAATGTTTCTGTGCTAAGCTTTGGGGGCCTAATTCTCATTGGAAGGACATATTTGCCATAAAAGCTCCATGTGGAACCAGAAGCAAGCAATGAGATAAATATTCAGCTCACAGGTAGAAAGGCACCACAATTGTCTAGCAGGCAAAAGAACTTAAACCCAAGCTTTTATCTTTTTTCAAAGCATTTCATCTATAAGAAATCCCCTAAAACTGCTTTTTCATACTGACTCAAAAGGGAAGAGTTTCACAAAGTCTAGACACAGAGAGGGCTTTTTGTTCAGCAAGTGACTCAAATCTACTACTAGTGCTTCTGAAATCAATTGAATCCACACAGGAAGGAGTGCACCCACTAAGGAGTGCTATTCATGATCAGAGTTCCGCCCCTACTCATTTCACAGAAGATATTTCATCATCTGATTCATTCCTGCCTTTGTGAGAAGCTGAACACTCATGATGACTCCATCCCCATGATGTTCACTCTTTTGGATTCAGACTGAAGTGAACTCAGTACTTGGAGATGGCTTTAAACCCGTTTATACACAAAAAATGGGAAAATCCAGTATGGGAAAATCCAGTATAGATAATTCTGTCGTGTAGTTCACAAAATGGGTATAACCCAGGCAGACCCACTGAAATACCTGGATTCCATGTTAGTTATGAGTCATGACATGACAGTAGTAAGTCCCATTAACAACAACAACAACAACAACAACTTTATTTTTATGCCGCCTTTCTCCCCAGAGGGGAGTTGCCTCTGATTTCGCAGTTTCTGTTTTTATGATTTCATTTGAGCTATATCCCAGTCTTTCTCGGGGTAGTTAAGAGTCTGCATAAAAACAACACATTTAAATTCACAAAATACAAATATTTTATTTTATTTGAATGTGGCAAACTATAAATATCTAAAATGACAAATTGCAGATCTGCTTATTAATCTTGTCATCAAATTGATTCTAAATTATGATGACCCTTCCCAGGGTTTTCTAGGAAAAAGAAGTACTCAAAAGTCCTTCCTTCTGGTGGTGCTCTGTCACACTGTTTGCTCAAGGCTCAAGGCTACACAGAGAGTAGGGCAGGTAATCACAATCGAGCTGCACATACGTTGGGTGACCCTTGGCGGGCCACCTAATCAGAGCCACAGTGGAGACTCCAGCTTCCAAACCCAGGCTCTTCTGTTGATACGCCAACACATTGACATATGATAAGATGAAATAAAGACTATGATGTAGTTTGAAATGAAACCTGCATTTGTGTGTTGTGAAAGCTAACAGAACAGCAGAGCATTCTTTGGTACACTCAGCAGTTCAAACAGTTTATTTCATTGCTAAATAAACAAACTCTTGTATATAGAAAAGGGGGATCATTTTATCCCTTTGCATATATAGCTCTACAAACACTCTTGTTGGATGTCATAATGGGTAAACAAGTAGTCAGCACGGTGTACACTATGCTGCTGTCTAAAACTAGCACACTTGTTATTTTTCCACCTATCAAACCAACAGAGAAATTAATACAGTTGAAATGAATGAAGCACTCATATTTATCTTCCCAGTAGCTTCAAGTGCTTGAAAAAGATTGGTATGGTTTTGCTTTTAAAAAGAAAAAGTGCCAGGCTTTGGGTTTTTCTTCTTCTTTGCCATTTTTGTTGTGAAAAGGTGAGCAATTTTGTCTATCTATTAAAAAATAGGAAACATTATATGATTTTAAACATTATGGGGGATGCGTATTTCCTTAGGTTTAGATGGTATATCCTCAGAGATATGTGCCCTAACAAACAACCTTGCAAATCAAGTCCACGGTTGCATTCCACTGACCAATCAAAGCATGCTCAATGCAAGAGACGGAGCTTAGGAAAATTACATGCTCTAACAAACAGATATCTTTCACCACAGAACAGAGCACCTTTTCTAAACAAGATCTATGAGTGTAGCCTAGTTGACACTTAGTTTTTTTGTGTGTAAATTTGGGGTGGTTGGGTCCTGTAGCCAAATCTATTTATACTGGTATTTCATTGTGACCTGACTACATAGTCCCAGTTCTCCAAGAACACCTTTTGAGGAAGACGCTGCCATGTTTTGTTTTGTTTTTCCTTTTTGTGGGGAGCTCTCTCCTTGTGAGCAGGAAATGACAAGTCCTTTGGCTATTGGGAGCAGATGCATATGGCACTTCTATCAGAAAGGCAAATTTTGCTGAGTTTGTAATAGACACTGTTACATCAATAGCATAAGTTACTCATAAGCTCCATTCAGATAACACAGCTAACATGGAAGCAAATATGTGGCATGTATTTATTGCCCATGCCTATCTCTATGAATTTCTCATAATAACAGCCATCTCATGCTTTAATTTGTTTCAGTTCTTATCTTTCTGAAAGTGGTGTTTATTCACAAATACAACATTAAAATCTCTGGCTTGACTATCTTGCTAAAACCCACATGCATTTTCACTTAAAACTGCAAAGCAAAAACATAAGGTAGAGGTGGGCAATACTTTTTTCCAAAGTATTGTTACTCTTGTGATATTTTGGTTCTAATACAAGGTATTGCCCAAACTTGCCTTGAGTGTTTGCAATGGATCTATGGCTTTCAACAGGTATTGACTTATTCAAAACTATAATTCTGAAAAGAATCCAACAGATGGAAGGGTATGTTCGAGTGGGCCTGTAGGGCATTTCAGGAGCTGACTTTTTAAAAACACATTGAGCTCTTCTGTTCCTAACTTTTTGAGAACTTGGATCTTGTTCCTTTAGTACCATTACCAGAGGCAATAGGTGCCTGCTTTACGTTGATGGCCCATTCAGCAGAGTTTCAGTGTCCAGATCAAGGGAAATATTAGTACCACTCTATTCTGCTTGGGTCAGACCTTACTTGGAATACTATGCTTTTTAGTTCAGAGCACCACAGTTTAAGAAGAATACAGTGGACCGTCGTATAACAAGCGGTTTCAGTCTCCCAGTGTTCCATCATAGTGAGGAAGAACTATAGTGAGATTCCGCAGATGGGATCCGGTTGTTGATACTGATATCTTTTGCACCCATGATGTCACCTGGAAAATGGATCAAGTTTGGCTTTGCTTGCCCTAGTGATTTTCTTGAGTATATCACTTTACTTTTTCTCTCTTAATTTGATAGAATACTAATTATTCAACAATAAAGGATTCAAGATAGATTTTTGAAAATGTGGAGATACCAGCTGTTATCTTTACAAAAGCTGGAAACCAATATAGATTTACAAATGCTTGAAAGCAACTGAATGTAATTTTTGAACACCTAGGAAAATAGCTTGAGGTCCTGATTATTATTATTATTATTATTATTATTATTATTATTATTATTATTATTATTATTATTATTATTATTATTATTATTATTATTAGATCTATAATGGCAACATTTCAGTCATTCTAGGATTGAATACAGGAGGCAGGTTTGGGGGATATTGGACTATGCCAATTTCCATTTGCGCTGCTGCTAGTCCAAATGGCAAACTGGGGACTAAGCTGATGTGGCAGAGTGGCATAGTTGAAAAGTCTGCCTATTTCATGAAATCCCCACTCAAATTACTTCTTTTCTCTTGGTATTTTCTGTTCTGCTTCTGATTTAACACTAAAGCAGCAGGCACCAAACCTCTCTGCAGGCAAGCTGTATTGTGCTGAAGGTCCAGGAGAAGAAAGATATTTTGTGGATTTGTTACAAAGGCAATAGAAGATTTGCAGTTAGTTTCATGGAAGCATGATAAAACTGGCATACACACACACACAAGATCACATACTTGTGTTATACATTTATTAATATAAGCACTTTAATCCCTAAATAGGATTAGATTCTTCAACTTCTCTATCCTCTACCTTGTCATGACTAAGTGAATACAGTAGCGCATTCTGTTTCTAAACATATGGTTTCATTTATTGTTCCCATACTTCTAGAAACACATTTCCTCCATAATAACGGAATGATGTTTTGCACTTCTGAGCAGGCTTTAGCACTCTTGTTTGAAACAGCTACATACACTCACATACACACGTCCGTTAAAATTATTGAATGTGCGAGAAACTACCAAGCAGAAAAAAATAATTATAAACTGTTGGAAAGGTATCTACATTTAAGTAAACTGCTAGACTAGGTTTAAAAATAAATGAAATTGTGTATTTTTAATTATACAAAAGTAAAAAAATAATGGGCAAAGCAAGGGATAGGATACATGGAATACGAATGAAAAATCCACGTTGTAGTGCACCACTAAAGGACTGCTAAAGAACATTCTGCCATATTGTTTGTGCAATGGGATTTGCTATGCAATAATGATATCCCACCACCCAGTCTCCCTTTTTGTATAGTATTGGTCCAAATTTTTCTCATGAGCATACAATTATCTATATCCATGCTCTTATTTTCTTTGTTATACCCATTTCCCCCCTCATTTTGGTTCACAGTGCCGTGACTGAATCAAATACTCTTGCACCAGAAGACATTTGCTATAAAAACAGGCACCAAACTTTACAATTTTCTCACGCAGCACAAATCATGGCACGTGATTTTGGCCTGATTCCATAGATAGATATTCCTGTTGACTGACAAAGCTAGAGGCAATCATAAGCTAAGAATCACAGAACACCTACATTGGGTTCATCATCCACCTTAAAAAGGATTTTCAAAAAGTGTGCAAAATGGCTGAAAAAACTTCAGACCAAAATGCACTACATGCAGGCAGACCTTTTTCTCAACCAAGAATTGGTTAAAGGTGGCATAGCCCTTGGGGGCATTTCCTTCTGTGGGACTGAAGTCTTAGAAAAGAAGCACAGGAGGATGCTTACTTTCACTAACACACTGGAGACAAATTCATGGACACATATGCTCTGAAAGTGCTGCATTATATAATTTTGATAAGAAATGTCCAAGTTTTCCAACCTCATTCTGAGTACGGTATGTTCTTTATCTTGTGAACAAAAGGATCTGTCTTCCTCCTCTGCACGTTAGAAAAATAATGTGAGCCGAATAAAGGAACATGTTTCAACAGCTTCACTGGATGCCAGCTCATTTCTAGCCACAGTTCAAAGTTCTGGTTTTGAACTATAAAGCCAGGAAGACCCGAGTCCAAACCACAGCAAAGACCATATTTTACTTTGTGATTCTGCCTGGGTTTCCAATGCATCAGGGGAGGCCTTTCTCTCACTCCCGCCACCCTCGCTGGTGCATCTGGACAGGAGTCACAGGACACAAAAAGGGCCTTCTCTGTCACTGCTCCCAAGCTGTGGATCTCCCTCCCACAGGAGGCAAGGCTGGCCCCTTCTTTGCTAATGTCCTGTGAGGGGCAAAAACCTTTCTCTTCAGGAAAACCTTTTCTCAGAGTCTGGCTACTTAAGAGAAGGTTACTAAAAAAGGGCTCCTTTAAAAAAATAAATAAATTATATATTGTTTGTTTTACTATTTTAAACTGCCTTAGGTCCTCAAGGAGAAAGGCGGGGTATAAATATGTAAAACAATCAGCCAAACAGAAGCAGTTGTTGAATAATAGTTTTCCAGCATCTTAAGAGACTTCGTTTAAGAAACTGGGCAAATCTAAAACAGGTATTAGCTAATCATATTATTGCAGGAATTTTAAAGTACCACAAGAAACCTCCTTGTGGCCACAAAGCTGGAAAGGCCTGGACAATCAGCCAGTCCTTCTGTCCTTTCTAGATACGTACATGCATGTACTGTACGTGTATGCTGTGTTTCTAAAAAAAAGGGCCCTAGATATGTTTGTTCAAATCCCAGAGATGGAGAGGATAGCTGCAAGCAAGGCATTTCACAGGACTTGGGAAATGTCATGTCAAGGCCTCCTGTCTTCTCAAGACAACCTAAATAAAGAAGAGTGAGGAATTCAGGTCTCTCTAGTACCAGCAGCAGACAAGGACTGAGTGCTAAGCCCTTGTCCTTTATGCATGTCACCCATCCAGCAACACTCATTCACTCCCCTCAAGATATTCCTCATTTATTTGGGACACTGCAAGCAGATGTAATCCCCATCGGAAGTAAAATGGTTGGGGAGAAGCTGATTCGGGAGCATATTAAGTGGCAAAAATTATAAGATTTCCCCCACCCCTTTTATGCATTTAGTGCTATTCCCATCAGTCATCATCAGGTGTAGCTTACAGCCCGTCCACACTGACATATAGTTATGATATATGATTCCCTGATAGCATGGCTCGTCACAAAAGGAAACAGGCCTCATCTGCTTGTGTTTCTATTTTAAATTGATCCATCCTCCCCCTTTGAAGTGGCCCATATCTTTCCGGCACAGAGTTTGAGCATGCAGCCTTTTGGAGATGCTTCATGTAGATGCAAAATAGCTCTTTGTGCTGCCTTCACAGATGGGTACCAAGAATTTAAAAAACACTGCACCTAAAATGACCTTTTAAGCATCAGATTGCACCCAATTTCACTGTGTGGACAGTGAGGTCAGTAAATAGTCCTCTATTCAGCTTACTTGTTCTGAAATAAATAATTCTGAAGGTTATTGGGAAGGATATTTGCTGTACCTTGTTCCAAATACAGATAATTAACCATGCAGAGAATGCTATACAGAAATAATGTTTGTACATATTAAATCCATGTAACTATTAAATCCAAGTAATGAGTTTGACACAGATTGCACAGCCCATTCTTAAGTGCAAACTCAATGTATAGAAATCAGGAACAAAATGTGTCACATATCAAATATTTCAAATATATACCCTGAATTCTCTCTTGGCCACCAGCCTGTGGCTTTCTGTGTTCTGAATGCTGTTGCTCATCTCCATTTATTTATATATTTTGTCATGATTGCTCCCACTGGAAAGCAATGAAGACAAATGATAGGGAATCTGAGATATGTTATCAGGGATCAAAGAAAAGCATTGTGCTTTTTTGTAATCATAGAGCTTTCCTCCCTCTCTCCATTTCTTTTACTCATAGCATACAGTATAAAGAAATGCAGCAAACCATCATATTTTATATTGGTGGAAATGTAATGCAATCATTTTTCCAAGGTTGCCAGGCGCTGAAACTGCTTTCAGGGTTGACAGTTCCAAATATTTTTCTTCTCTGCTAGAGAAGATTTAGCAGGAAGAAAGCTTAATATCTCAATGTACAGGAACAAATCAAGCAATGTGAAGTTATAACAAATTCTAGTGAACAAGTATTCACAGCACAGAGTTTGGGCAAAGGCAATGCGGGGGAGAAAAAGAACAATCCCATAAACATACATGTTATGAATGCAAATAGAAGAGCAAGTGCTTGTTTACCAGAGAGGCCAAGCCCTCTCTCATTTCTTGATTTGTTATGTTGTGAAAGATATCTAGAAGAAGTGCATAAATATAACATTAAACCTCCTAAGATTTCTGAGGCTACTGTCAGTGCAAGCCACTGAAATAACATAACGGTGCACAAACAGGATAAAATAGGCCTAGCAATCAAAGACTACAATCACTGCATAATCAAGTGAAAGTAATCTCTGATTAACTCACTATAATTTAAATTAGTCACAATTATGATCAATTTTGAAAGAAACCTATTTCCAGCAAAAGTGTTTCAATGTAGGAAAATGTAAAGTGATGCATATTGGGGCAAAAAAATCCAAACTTTATCTATCAACTCATGGGCTCTGAGCTATCTGTGATGGATCAGGAAAGAGATCTTGGTGTGCTGGTGGACAGCTCTCTTCTGCACGTTTTCCAGTTCCACTATGTCTTTTTTGAGATGCAGTGACCAGAATTGTACACAATACTCCAGTTACGGCCTTAGTATTGTTTTGTACAATGGGATTATAATGTTGGCTGTTTTATTTTCAATCCCCTTTTTGGTTATCCCTAGCATGGAATTGGCCTTCTTCAACGCTGCCACACATTGGGTAGACACCTTCAATGAGCTGTCCACCAGCACACCAAGATCTCTTTCCTGATCTGTCACAGATAGCTCAGAACCTATGAGTTGATAAGTTTTGATTTCTTTGCCCCAATATGCATTAATTTACATTTTCCTATATTGAAATGCCTTTGCCACTTTGCAGCCCATTCTCCCAGTTTGGAGAGATCCTCCTGGAACTCTTCTCTGGTCTTCATCACCCAGAACTTTCATGCCACCTCACTGCTTATCCCTGTCTGCAGGTCATTTATGAAGAGATTGAAAAGCACTAGTCCCAGGACAGATCCCTGGGGTACACCATTTTTCACCTACTCTCCATTGTGAAAATTGCCCATTGACACTTACTCTCTATTTCCTGTATCTCAGCCAATTCTTGTCCATAAGAGGACCTGCCCTAGTAGCTGCTGCTCAGGGCATGGTCCGAACCTGTAAACACCAGGCAATTCCTGGGTCAGGTTGGCCCTCATCCTGCAGTTACCAGGGCCATGTAGGCTAGATCCTGACAAAAATTACAATGTTATCATGTGTGTTGTTGCCTGTCAGCATGCTGGATGCTGCATGAGCTTCTAGCACCCCTGCACAGTCTCATTCTCAGTGGACAATTGACTGCATACAAAGTTTCATGTTGGTATGTGTGTTCCCTTCAATTTCATAACCCTTGGTGTACGTCTACACCGCCTGAGTGCTCTTGTTATGATTGTATATATCCGTATGTATTTTTTTTTCATTTAATGTCAAGGGCCCTTTTTGCAGATCCTGGTTCAGCTGCACCCTTTGCAGTATTGTACCCTATGGCCCATGGCCCATGGTAAATTTGGCTATGGAAAATTTCTGTTGTGCCCCCTCTTCCCTTGATGCCCCTAAGCACATGCTTATTGTGCTTAATGGTTCATCCACCCCTAGGAGAGGCCCTTCTCTCTGTTCCGCTACCCTCACAGATACGTCTCATAGGAACCCATGAAAGGGCCTTCTCAGCTGTTCTGCCCAGACTTTGGAACTCCTTCCCACTAGAGGCCAGGACTGCCTCATCTCCATTGTCTTTCCAGAAACAGGCAAAGACCTTTATCTTCATTCAATCTTTCCCTGAATGATGGTCATTCTCAGTGGTTCTCAATATTGAGTCACCCTGGTATTCTCACATTGCAACTCCCAGAAACCCCAGCCAGCACAGCTGGTGGCAAAGGCTTCTGGGAAATGCAGTCCAAGAACACTGGGGTGTCTCAAGACTGAGAACCACTGGTCTACCTATTATGTGTCTTTTATATGAATCGACAGGATCACATAGACTTTGTGTTTATGATTACCTTATGGCTTTAGCAACCTTTGCTATGTTTCCAATGGGAGTTTAAATCACCATCCCTAAGTTTACATGGAACTTTACTTCTCTCTCTTTTCTCTCTCTCTCTCTCTCTCTTGTCCCTTTAATGCCCCCCTCCTCCTCCTCCTGTCAACAAATGCTGTAAGATGTCGCTGGAGCCCCGTTCTCAATACTGGTGGAAGATGTCTTAATTGTACTGGACTGTATATTATCCCTCATTCTGTCCAGCTGCCGCTGTCTTCCTTATTCCAGGGAGGAAAGGAGGGGTAAACCCAGGCCAAAATAAAGGAAAAATACCCATTCAGTCTTGCATTTATTTAATAAACAAACAGGCAGGCGCACTACAGCCTTAAGGATTCGGCTTATCAAGGCGGGTGAACGCCTCTTGCCCCCAGTACCCACCCACCCCAGCTCCACACTCAGACCTATAAGAGGCATCAAAAAGGCGGGCTCTTGGTTAAATGTAGATGGAAAGAAGGTGATTATTTCTGAATTGCTCACCCGGGTTGGAGTGGGGAACATCTGTCTTAGCCATTTTATACAAAAAACACAGTGATATGTACGACTTTCCACCCATTTTTATTGCACACACACACAAACAACCTGGCTTTCCATCCTTTTTCTCCTTACACTCACACACACGCACACACGGCTTTCCACCCATTTTTGCAACACACACACACACACACACACACACAAGACTTTCCACCCATTTTTATTGCACACACACACAAACAACCTGGCTTTCCATCCTTTTTCTCCTCACACTCACACACAAGCACACATGGCTTTCCACCCATTTTTGGTCACACACACACACACACACACACACACACACACACATATACTCAAGAAGAGGAAATAACTATTTAAATAAATACATATAGATATAAAATAGATATTTGGAGGAGGAGGGCGACAAAATGCTTGGAAGTGCATGGGGCCCTGTGATTTCTAATAGACCCTACCCCTCAAGCAGCCCCAAAAAAAAAAACTACGATCCATCACTGAATATGACTGCATTTGCAGGTGTTGGTCAACCTGATCTTGAGATGGAACTGATATAGCTGACAAAGTATTTGGGTGTCCAAGTTCAAATGCTGACCGCACTCTTGAGGATGTTGCCCGTCAGAAGGCCATTCTGGCTCAGAATCATCAATGGAGTGATATTGAAAACCTTCCCAAACAGGACCAACTTGTATTGAAACATTGAATGCCATCCCCAACACTTATATAAACATGAAAAAGTATGCATTTGGAGTCCTGTCGATCTTAGGCTCCCATATGTATGTGAGCAGGTCTTTCCAACATGAACTATAAAAACAAATATCGATCACGCCTTCACCAGCTTGCAGCGTGTGTGAAAATGAAGGTGACATATTACAGCCCTGATGTGCAGACACTGTGCACTGAGGTTCAGGAGCAAAAATCCCATTAACCAGGTAAATTAAATATTTTAATTAGCTATTAATTTGCAAAAATATATTTTACATTGGAATGAAAAGTCCTTTTTCTTCTTCAGATTGACAGCTGACTGCACGATCCTGTATATAGCATTAAGGTAAGAAACACTATATGCAGTGTTATATTTGTTTTAAATGTTGCAATGGTTTTGCGGCTCCCAAGTTTTTTTTTTCCGTTGGAAACGGGTCCAAGTGGCTCTTTATGTCTTAAAGGTTGCAGACCCCTGACATAGACTTTGTGTTTATGACTACCTTATGGCTTTACACGGACACTATGTTTCCAATGTTAGTTTCAATCACTCATAAGTTTACATGGAACTTTACTCCCTTTTAACTGCTCTCGTTCTCTTGTAGCTTTAATGTAATGTTGTCTATTAATGCTGTAAGATGTCCCTTAATTCCCTGTTCTCAATACTTGAAGATGTCTTAATTGTACTGGACTGTATATTATCCCTCATTCTGTAAGCTGCCTTGGGTCCTTATTCCAGGGAGAAAGGAGGGGTAAACATACTCCAAAATAAAATAAAAATAAACATTCAGTAGCATTTATTTAATAAACAAACAAACATAGCACTACAGCCTTAATATTCAGATTATCAAGGCTGTGAACTCTCAGATTGGAGTTGTCACTGTATGCACATAGACCTATAAGACCTAAAGCATGGTTAAATGTAGTGTTATATGATTATTTCTGAATTGCTCCTGTTGAACATCTGTCTTAATTTTATAAAAATTCTAGTGATATGTATACTGTACTTATATTATGAAACAATTCTGGATGTTTGGTTTTAGTCCTTTATTTTGTAGTTCAAACAATGGTGTGTACCCAGACTCTAAAACCAGGGTTCCTTACTGCATGCAGTAGAGATGGAGACATGTGGTCTTCCAGATGTTGATGGGCTTCAGAACATACATCTCTAAGCAGTGTAGCCAATAGTGAACAATGATGGCAGGTGGAGGCCAACAACATCTGGAAGACAACAAGTTCCTCATCCCGTCATGAGCTGACCGGAATGAAACTGTAGCTAAGAATGCCATGTGGTACATGTCTGGACATAGTTCTGAAAATTGTTTTGGGGCAACAGCTGCCAGAATCCCCATTCCAATATGGCCAGTGGCTCATGCTGCCTTGGATGTGCTGGAAGTTGTCGTCTTGCATCTAGGTCAATGGCTCCCAATCTTAGGTTCCCCAGGTGTTCATGGACTAAAACTCCCAGAAGCCTTCACCACCAGCTGTGCTGGCAAAGGTTTCTGAAAGTTGGCAGTCTAACAACATCTGGGTTATGCAATGTTGGGAATCACTGCTATAGTGGAATGGAGACAAGCAGGAGTTGAATTTCTGCCCACCATAGGAGCCAGGCCACTGATGTGAAAGAGGCTAAACTTTGCATTTGTAAAAAAGTTATGCTTCCCCCCCCCTAAATTATAATGTGACTCTCTGCATTGTCCACATTTTATTTATATAATAGGCCTGCTTAAGACATTTTGCTTTGTGAGGCAGAACAGCAAAGTTAACCTACCAGCTCAAGGTGTATAGTGCCTAAAGACAGCCTAAATTATGCTTGATACCTGGGACAGAAAATCACATCTGTAAAAATGCACCCAAAATAAAATAAAACTAAATAACGAAGGATCCCATCTTTCTTCCAGTGGAGGGACTCAAGGTAACAAACAGCAGCTAAAAATACATATGTTTAAAATCGCAGTAAATTAAAATATTAAACCAATTCCTAAATCAGGAAGAAGAGAAATATTCTCTATTTGTAGATGTTTTCACATTTTGTTATTAATATGTGCTGTCAAGTTGGAACCAACATATAGTGATCTAATAGGGCTTCCTGGGTAAGAGGGATACTTAAGGAAAAGCTTTACAAAATCCACTCCCCCAGTCATTTTCCAGGACTGAAGGGAAATTCTCCACAATTCTAATCCATCAATGGATCCATTACACCACACTGGGAATCCTCTATTAATATGACTGTTGAGGATTACAGAACATGTGAGTTTTAATACATGTGTTTGCTTGTACAGTATTACGTTTGTAATATGAAGGAGTTGCTGGTGCCAGGCTCCAAAAATATATCAATATGTCTGATCCAATAGTTTATGGGAGTGAGTTCCACTCTATCATCCCCCAGCACCAAGAAGGGATTCCAGAAGTTACTTTCTCTTCTTCTACTGAATGGCAGTTATGCTATTTCAGTGTCATGTTGCTTTCACAGTGTGTCCTCATGGTAGAATGGAAAATAATTTGGCCAAGTAATTTGGGCTAATCCCATTAAAGGGATTTGTTACCTCTGTTTGTAGGACACATACCAATGAAAAAAGTGGGTGTAATTCTGCAGCATGAAGCGGGTGCACAGCTAACATAAGAACATAAGAAGAGCCATGCTGGATCAGGCCAAAGGCCCATCTAGTCCAGCTTCCTGTATCTCACAGTGGCCCCACCAGATGCATCTGGGAGTGCACAAGACTAGATATCTGTCTCCTAGTACCACTCCCCTGCATCTGGCCCTTGAAATACCCTAGTTTTTAGACTGGAGATTACACATCTCCATCGTGGTTTGTAACCTGTGATGGACTTTTCCTCCAAGAATCTGTCCAATCCCCTTTTGAAGGCATCAAGGCCATCACCATATCCTGTGGCAGGGAGTTCCACAGACTAACAACACACTGGGTTAAAAATATTCTTTTGTTTGTTCTCACTCTCTACTCTCAGTATGAGTGGATGTTCCCTAGTTCTGGTATTTTGTGAGAGGGAGAAGAGTGTCCCTCTATACACCTCACTCATGCCCTGCATTATTTTGTATGTCTCGATCATATTCCCCCCCTCAGCCTTTTTTTCCAGACTAAAGAGCCCCAAATGTTATAGCCTTTCCTCATAAGGGAGGTGCCCCAGCCCAGTAATCATTTTAGTCGCTGTCTTCTGCACCTTTTCCAGTTCCAGTTCCACTATGTCTTTTTTGAGATGCGGTGACCAAAATTGTACACAATACTCCAGGTGCGGCCATACTATCGCTTTGTACAATGGCATTATAATGATGGCTGTTTTATTTTCAATCCCCTTTTGATAATCCCTAGCATGGAATTGGCCTTCTTCACCGCTGCCACACACTGGGTAGATACCTTCACTGAGCTGTCCTCCAGCACACCAAGATCTCTTTCCTGATCGGTCACGGAATGCTCAGAGCCCATGAGTTGATAGATAATGTTTGGATTTTTTGCCTCAATATGCATTACTTTACATTTTGCTACACTGAATCACATTTGCCATTTCACAGCCCTTCCCCCTAGTTTGGAAAGATCCTTCTGGAGCTCTTCCCAATCTTCTCTGGTTTTTACCACACGGAAAAGTTTCATGGCATCCGCAAACTTGGCCACCTCACTGTTTATCCCTGTCTCCAGGTCATTTAGGAACAGATTGAAAAGCACCGGTCCCAGGACAGACCCCTGGGGCACACTGCTTTTCACTTTTCTCCATTGTGAAAATTTCCCATTGACACCTACTCTTTGTTTCCTGGGTCTCAACCAGTTCTCAGTCCATAGGAGGATCTGACTGTGCAATTTTCTCAGGAGCCTTTGATGAGGGACTATGTCAAGAGCAGCCTTCTGAAAAGCTACAATGTACACCAGATGGGTTATCTCTCAGGCAGCAGATTTGCATCCCTCCTGGTGCCAGGTATGTGCAAGATGCGCTTCAGGTGTCTGGAGGCATTTTTGAAAGGCGAGAGTACGACTTTCATAAAATCTTCTACATCTTCTGTTTTTACGATAATAATCATACATTATATTATACAGTACCATATAATTAAGAGATTATATCAGCTCCGTATAGTCTTGTTTCAGGATAATTGTCTCCCACTGCTGCAGACAGGGCAAAAATGAATGGTTATTTGCACAACAAAAGGTTTTTTTCATGAGACATATTCTGGGCTGACAAATTGGTTGGAAATAATAACTGTAATTAATGAGGTGGATATAAACTTTTGAAAGGCGCCTATGCACACAGGTGGTAATGAGGGCCACTCAGAGAACTACCATGCCTACTTCTGACTTAGAAGCCCAAATCAGCAACTTTTTTATTTTTCTACTAGCAGCCTATGAAGGTATCACCCATAGTCTAGTTTTGATTTTGTTTGTTTTCATGGCTGCATGGCTCCAAACCTCTTTTTACTGCAAATCTGTAGTGTACATCTAATATGGTTTTGGAAAATGTCCCTCATCCTTTTACTAATTGCATGGTTTTTTTTTTTTTGGAAAAAAAATCTAAATATTTGGTGTGGGGCACCTGATCGATTTCAGACCCCAACTGAGTGGGATGAAGACAGCCTTTAATCCTTTGCTCACTTTGGTCCCCAACTAGGTAAGACTCCTTGCATTTCTCATCTGACATAGCAAAAGCTTCAGCTGATGTGCAGTAGAGTATACAGTAGTCTATCTTGGGGGAGGGGGAGGCAAAGAGCCCCCAGTCAGGATAGAGCACAGGTCAGGACAAAAGGTAAAATTCCCCTTAGTTCCCTTTGCCAAGCGCCAGTCTGGGTCAGGAACCCTAAACCTTCAATGTAACTTTTAAAAATCTATGACACAATTTCCAACTGTACCACCAAATCCAGTTCCCCATGTCTGTCCTGTATTTTACACCTTTTAAGCAAAGGGTGCATCCAGGAGTTTCGAACAAATGCCACTCTGGTTGAAATCCTATTGCTTGGTGTAGTACACTACAACTAGCTTAGGCCCATTGTATTAGGGGGGATTTGGTGAGTGAGTTCAGTAAGTTTCATTTTTCCATAAGGCCTTCTCTAGTTCTGGTTGTGACATATGCTAAACAACAGGATTTCAGCCATTTTGAGTTAAAAGTATCAACCTTTGCAGTGATTGTGACTATACATTTTGTAATTAGAGATGGGTACGGATTTAAAAATGGCGTTTCAGTTTTTCATTTTTCGTTGAGGGGTCAGTTTTGGTTCGTTTTCGTTTTCCGTGAATTTTTGAAAAAAAATTGTTTTCATTTTTTTGTTTTTTGTTTTTCATTTTTACCTGAATTTTGCATGATTTTAAAAGCATTTCCATGTGCGGGAGTCCCCCCAACGCTCCAGACCAGAGAGAAAACACTAAAAAAATGATGCTGGCAGAGACACAGTATAGTCTAGGTACGCAGGGAGGCTGCAAAGGCAGTGGTGGGCGTTGCCCAGGGTGCAAGGCAGCCACAGAGTGACTGCACTGCGGGGCATGGGAGGGTACTCACTGAGAGGTACGCACGCACGCACACAGGGAGGCTGTAGGACTGAAGCTAGAGAGAAATCTCTTCTATCTCTCCCCTAAGAGCCAGGCTGCAGCCGGCAGGAACACAGAGACACACACCTGCCTGCCTGGCCTAAAGTGAAAATAACGAGTCCCAGAGACAGCAATCCCACCCTAACTCCCACCGGAGACTGCAAGGAGGACGGGGGATGCCAGAGCTTCTTACGCCCTCTGTGGCTGCCAGACCTGCCCAGTGTGCAACCTGGGCATGCTATTGGTTGAAATTGTCCAAGAATTTACATGATCCCATCACATGGCTTGCCTCCTCCATTTTGTGGCTGGCGACATCCATTTTGTCATCCTTAAAGGGAAAAGAAAAATACATCACGATGGGAGAAGACAAAAACAAACATTTTAAGGACCCCAACCCCCCCTGGTAGGTATTATCAGACAGTATAAATAATTATCGCTGCGCTTTTATGGATGTCTAGGGTGTTTTTTAACATTTAAAACAGCTAATTTCATTGCACATCGCCATTAACAAAAAACAAAACGTAATGAACCTAATTTTTGTGGTTCTGTTCGGTTCATTCCAATTTCATCACAATGTTCGTTATTCATTTCGTTACGTAATGAAACAAATAACGAATAACAGAAACGAAAAAAGTTCATTTCGTGCCCATCTCTATTTGTAATGTGGATTTATCCTCATCAGAACTCCAGTTTTGAATGAAAATGATTTATACTCTTTAATGTGTAAATGAATATTCCTCACATCAAGATAGTTCTCCCAATGGCATTTGTAAGGCCCAGCAGAATTAGATGACAAATTTCAGTTGAATGAATGTAGACCAAAAGCAAATGAGGTCTGTGGTTGGCCATGATGAAACATGCTATCTTAGAATATCTGTAAATAAATAAACACAGGGATCATGTGTTCAATTATCTTGTTAATTCTCATGCACTAGGATGAACCAGCCATGCTTTGTGTGGGTTCTGGGGTATTTTCTGTCCCCAATGAGAATATGAATGTATTACATAATATAAAAATGTCTTATGTATGTGTACATGCTGAGTGTTTGTGAGTGAGAAATCCAACGTTCCCACAAACATGCAAATCAGGATGATTTGTATAAATTTCCTTTATACAAATTGCGATTTCCCATAAGAATGCATTGAAAAAGTAGTAATCCGTCCATAGCCAAGGCTAATGAGGTTGTCCCTGCTGTGATGCTTGGGAGAGAGGGAAGAGGCAAGGAGACGTGGCGGCTGCAAAAACAGGAGGAGTTGGTGGCGGCGGCCGGTGCTCGGCGTTCAACTGTAGCACCTCGCCCAGCTTGGCCACCACCACCGCTGCTGCTGTTGTTGGGAGGAAGGCTGCCCCTCCTCCTCCTCCTCCTCCTCCTCCTCCTCTCCTGCACGTCCATGCTTCTCGTTGGCTCACGTTGTCGGGTTGCTTCTTGTGCGTGTGGTGAGCGACTGCACAACAGGGCTGGGTGGTTAAAGCAGGAAGGGGGAAAAAAGCCGGTGTATGTGGGGGGGGGGAAGGGAGGGAAGGAGAGAGAGGAGAATTAGAGAGAGAGAAGGCGGAGGCGGCTCTGTGGCAGTTTTCACCTGGAGGGCTGGTTAAGATTTAGGAACATAACGTGAGGTGCCTGCCAGGGACATGGGAGTTGGAGCAGACGACCATGAGATGATGGGTGGAGCGAGGGTGACAAAAGCACGTCTCTTACTGTTCTGAAAGGATTCCCTATCTCCGGATTTTTTTACATTGTACGGATTTTACGTTATATAACCCTACGTTATACAAGGTACCACTGTATTTCTTGGTGCAAAAGCAAAAAGCAAAGTGTGCTGTTTATATAATGCCACCATATCATTTAAAGCTCTCTCTGGGCAGTTTACAATGTAAATTATACATGCTACACATTGCCCGCATGCACAGCAAACTGGTACTCAATTTACTGACCTCGGAAGGAAGGGAGGGTGAGTGAACCTTGAGCTACCTGGGAATGAACCCTAGGTTGTGAGCACAGTTTTGGCTTTAGTACAGCCAGGCCCACAACTAGGGTCTGTGTCACTTGGGGCAAGCATGAATTCTCTGCTGCCACCATCCCAGCAGGGTGTGTACATGGAATAGTACAAAGTAAAAATACTATTTTGTCATTTTATTCCCCCACCAGCCTGCACCCCCCACTAGTTGCAGTACAGCAGTTTAACCACTGTGCCACAAGTACAGGCAGCATGAGGAATGTGGCACCCTCCAGATCTTGTTGGACTGCAGTTCCCAGCATCTGTCAGCTATGGCAGTATATTCTTGTCCTATTCAAAGGGCAGCTTTGATTTTAAATTCAGGATGAGAGATTAACTAACCTGAGATCAGCAGCTGCCCAGATCTCAAAGAGAGATTCATCTATGCCCTTGTCACTCACAGGGTTTTCTCCAGCTGTCACGTTATTCTTCACACCAGCTTCACTATCTTGAGGACATTCTGTCTTTGCAGCAAGGTAGCTGTAGCTCTCCACATGCTCTTTTCCCTTTGTGCCTACTGCATTTTAGCCGAGTTATTGCAGTCAATTAGGACTGCCTCTTATCCTGTTATGTATTTATCCTGACAACAGCACTGTGCAAGGAAGAAGCCTATTGTCCCTCTGTGAAATAGAGAAACTCATTATCCTCCTGCTCCTTCAAGGGGAATTGGGGTAGAGGGAAAATGATTATTTTTTTGCCCAAAGTCATCCCAGAAATTGGTGGCAGAACAGTGAATAAAATTAAAGACTCCTCCAGAATAGTCCTAAATAAGGCCTCTTGAACAGTGTGGTAACCCTTTCAAGCTTGCTGCTTTCTAGATGTGTTAAACTACAAATTCCATCATCCTTGGCTGTTGGCTGAGGATAACGGGACTGTAGTGAAACACGTGGGAGACACCAGTCTGAGACAATCTGCAACAAGTTGAGGGGATGCTGCCCTCTGGAGTACAGGATGGCTCATGGCAGTCCTACAGCATCCCATCCAAATTACAGTGGTACCTTGTCTAAAGGAATTAATTTGTTCCAAATGAAATTATGTTAAATAAATTTTCCTTAAAAAAATTTTACCATAGGAATGCATTGAAAACAGAGTAATCCCTAATCACGACCATTTTATGTTGTACAGATTCGCTCCATAGACAATTATGTTAAGCAAATTTCCCCTATCTCTGGAATTTTTTATGTTGTACAGATTTTATGTTATACAAACTGTTTGTTATACAAGGATCCACTGTACTAAATTATTGCATCTAAATGTACATAACACATAAGTATATGTAGTCAAACCGTAACGTTAGGTTTAGGAAGATCTGCTGAAACAGAAAATTAATATTTCCTTGCCCAGTCACTAGTTTTCTGCTTCAGATTGCATTCCCACACATAAGCTTTCTTTTTTTCTGCGAAGGGCCAAAATGTATTTGCCTTTCCAGATACCTCTCAGGCACACTGCAGGAATGAAAATAGGTGCTTGCAGGTGTGTGCTTGGGTCTATGAGGAATTGTATGCATCCCTAAGACAGGGAGAAAGAGAAAAAAGAAGAATATCTTGGTGAATGAGAAGTAGAGAAGAGATTCTGCTGTGATCCGGACCGTTTGCTTGAACCAACTGGGATTTACTTCCTCATGACTATAATGGGTGTTACAGTGCAATTCTGTACAGGTCTATTCAGAACTAACTACTATTTGGTTCAATTGGATTTCCTCCCAGGTAAATGCATATTGAGAGAGCTAGTGTGGTGCAGAGAGCAGAGTGTTGGACTCTCAAGAGACCTGGGTTCTAATCTTCACTCAGAAATTGGGCCTTCCAGGGGAAAGCAGTAGTAAAACCACTCCTTCAATAGCACACATATCGTGAGAACTCTTATTGGGAGCCAATGTGATGTAATGAAAGTCGTGTCAAACTAGAATTCAGGACATCTGGCTTGTAATCCTACTTCTCATGGAAACTCACTGGGAAAAGGCAGTGATAAAAACCATTCCTTAAATATCACACATACCTAGAAAAATCTATTTAGACTGCTATAAGTCAGATGCAATTTGATGGAATATAACAACAACAACAAACAAACAAACAACAAACAACAAACAAACAACTGCATATAGGATGGAGTGCATGGATGTGGGCATGGGTGTCATTTGTGTGCCTACTGTGCAACACTTGGATGTTTGGGCCTGCAGGGTGTGGAAGCTGTTCAGACCATACTTCAATGGTAGACTAGTATGGGCTGACTAGAATGACCAGTGACATTCCCTTTTCCGCGTGGAGATGTTCCAGGATGCAGTCTTTGGAATCTCCACTTAAATGCACGTGACAGGAAAAACACAGTATTTGCCTAATCAGAGCTCCAAGAAACTAGTTACAAATAAATGGGTAGCTTTTCAGTTCCTTTTTCAAGCAATGAGGTATAAATATATGACCTTAAAATTGCAACTGAACAAGGGGCGATCATACCTGTTTTGTGGTCTAATTATAACTTCGCTAAATGGTAGAGGATGAATCATAGCATGGGACAGTGTTCTTGAATGACATTTCCCAGAATCCTTCAGCCAACAAATAAGTGGCAGTTATCTTAGATCCATTTGAACTGAAATAATTTACAAAGGAACTGACCTACCAAATCCTAACTGATTCCATGGGCCTACTCTAGTGTCATTTAATAGGGCAAGTATCAGAATTTTGATGGTAGGCTGGGACTGGGCTTTGCAAATCTGTTGGCTATTCCTGTAGCAGCAGTACTACACACTGATGCAGGCTTACAATATCTGCCCACCTTATAATGTGCATGTGCACACTGCTACTGTGATTTGATTTAAACATTGCATTATGTGCTGGGTGATAATGACAAGGCAATGTGGTTTAGTTATTGAATATGGGCAGTTATTTTTCTCACAACATTTTCCTATCTTTGTCTTTGGGATTAGGGAGATAGGAGAGCTATATGTTGGGGGGAGCAGCTTGCTTTTTGATACAGGGTGTACTCTATATATGGAGCTGTCAGCGACTGAAATATTACCAGAATGATGAGCTTATAGAAAGAACTTAAGTAGATTACAAGGAGAGATGGGGCATTAAACACGTAGGAAACCCCACTTAACTGATCCTTGTTAAAGGGATAGAGCGGATGCTAGAATTGCCTTTGGTTTTGTGAAAGGCTTCACAGAGGGTGTGTTTGTCCTTCTAAACTACCAAATGTCGAGGAACAGTGGGGATTTTGGGTAGGTGAGGGTGACACAGTCCAGGCTGCTTAAGTCTGAATGCTTTCTGTATGTGGCCGTTGTAGTACAGAGCTATAACAAAGGTGAGGTAAAATATTTAAGTCAAAGGTGCATCAATTATCCCAAGCCGTTATGAAGAGCTGCTTTTGTATAGCCCTCTCAATCATTCCTCACCTGGATATGCTCACCATTTTAAGAAGAAAGTGGGTACATCTTCTAAATGTGGAAAGCAACACATATATAGGAGAGATATTTATGCTCACACATGGAGACTAAACATGAGCAGAAAGTCCCCCCCCCCATTTTGTTCCTCTCATTTTCCTTGTTGGCAAAATCATGGTGGGTAAGGGAGGGGCCTTGCAGGGAGCTTACCAGGATAGGAAATGACCAAAAAGTGCATCCAAATTCAACAAATATTGAGTTGCAAATGTCAAACATTGTGTGTTGTTGTAGTTCCGCACTGGCTGCACCCCGAGTCTCTCCAGAGTGTTGGGAATATAGTGTTTGCTTTGTAGCACTGGAGAAGATTTGGAATAGAAAGAGTTAAGAAGGTTTGTGCCATCACTGGCAGTGCTAATGCTGTCATGACTAAAATATCCATTGCCTTTATTTTTAAAAGATCCTTATGCTCTTATTTCATTATTTACCCTTTTATCAAACCAATTGCAATGGAAGTATAAGGGACACCATTTTATACACTGGCCTCAGGCATGAGGTTTGCTACTTAAAGCTTTATTGAAGTAGGTCCTCCTTTTATAGTCCATGATTCATTGAGGCATAGTACTGTGTATCAGGACAGGGCCTTATGGGTAGCGCTCGCTCTGCCCATTCCCTGTGAATGGCAGAGATGGCTGTGCAGTGCACTTGTCTGGATGTCATGCTTCGTCAAAGACAGCTGGCTCCTCTATATATGTAGATGTGTAGTTTCTGCATGCAGTGGTAGTTCCTTGGCTTTTAATATACTTTCAAGTAGTTTTAACAAGCATCATGAGGCTAAAATAACTGAGGAACAACTGCCACCAGAAATACTCACATTTTATTTTTTGTAAACTGCCCAGATTAGTCCTTGTGCTAGATAGCCACAGTATATAAATCTAATAAATAAATAAATAAATAAATAAATAAATAAATAAATAAATAAATAAATAAATTCAGCATATCCTAGGTATAAGAACTTCCTCAGACTGGAATCTGAAAGTAAAAATTAAAAAAATATATAAATTTGGGTATGTTTGGAATTTTGGAAAGGAAATCTTATGGTCCTATAGCAGTGTCCACGTCAGATTACCCATCCTTTCCCTGCTCCTTGAATTGGTTTACACATTTCTCAGTGGCTACAGTGGGAAGATAGAATGTGTGTGGCTGCTGAATGGCTCTCCCTTGTGCCCTCTCTTGTAGAAAGTCTCCATCTTCAATGCCTTGTCTAGGCCATCAATGTTTAAAAGCTAATTACATGGATTAGTTACTGGAGGGGCTGGAATAAAAAATGTCATCTCCCCTACAGCCCTCGTTATTATGGTCATGCCTACAAAACAGTCTTCTCTGCTGCCATGCAAAACCAAAGTGTTCTGCTTATATATTTGCCCTATACCACTTCAAGTAGTCTCTGGGTGGTTTACAGTTTAATTACAGCATCCAGGCTACACATTGCCCCCTCCCCCGTCAAGCTGGGTACTCATTTTACCAAGTCCGGAAGGATGGAAGGCTGAGTTAACCACGAGCCTGCTACCTGGGATTGAACCCCAGGTGGTGAGCACAGTTTTAGCTGCAGTACAGGCATTTAACCACTGCACCATGAGGCATCTGTGTAGGGCTGCAGAGCTGATCTGAAAGCGCAGGAATTGGAGCAATTCTGCAAATTCAGCAAAAGTAGACTTCATGCACCTCCTGAGATCGCATGATGAAAAAAATCTCAGTGTGCCAAGAATATACAAGACTTTCCCAGCATTTCAGATGAAATCGGTGCATACAAAACAAAACACACACTTAAAAGGCAAATGGCTAAAATGTGCACAGCTAGTAAATATGCAGCAACTTGATTTAGTCAAAGGGGTAAATGGATAAATAAATGTGCAATTTATTGTTTGTTTTTCAGCAAGGGTGTAGGACTCAGGATTGTTTTATAGTTTCTAAACTGCCCAGATTGGTGGCTTGCCACTAAAGGAACAGAATATATGGAGGAAAAGGATGAAAATGTTTCAACACAAAGGACAAGTTGCAACATAAAGATAAGAAGGAAATGCAGCTAGAATTTGGAACAGATAAATTTCTCCATAATAAAATTGGCACACCTGTACCTCCCTCTTCTTGTCTGTCTAAAGGTCTGTTGTAATGTTATGAATATGCAGTGCCAGCCCTAGTATTATGAGGGGCCAGTTTGGACCCTCCTCTGGGATCCTGTTATCTCCCTTAAAGTGTCCAGACATAAGAAAATATCGACTAGATAAGTTCAGTGATTCCTCTATGCCAGCAGTAACAATGTTTGGTAGGACAAGGGGCCAAATTTTCTCTTAGTACCCACTGTAATCCACATTGGCCCCAGAAATGGCAAAATAAAATATACCTGTATCCTAGAAGCACATTTGCCTGGATATCCTTATTTGATTCTGAGGTTGTTTTTGTTTGTTTGTTTTTGTAGTTGTTGTGGAAAAGACTTCCTCTACATACAGAGGTTACCCCATGGGAGGCTGAAGTGTGTGACAATATTTGAATTTGCTGACTTTGGCCATCACGTAGTATAGTTTTTTCCTACAAGCAGGTCTGAATGCAACTGCTCACCGGTGTTCTTTAGCCATGAGAAATAGACCAGTGAATACACTGTGTGACTTGCAGGGAAGAGGTGTACTCAACCAGCACAGCTAAACCTCATCTTCTTGATTCCATGCCCTTTGAGATCTGTTTGTCCTTTACACAAGGTCCAAACAATGGTGAATCTGTCTGCTTAGATGAGAAAGAACCAATGATGTTAGATCTTCAGAATGGAAATGTTGTTGTTGTTGTTCAGTCGTTCAGTCGTGTCCAACTCTTCGTGACCCCATGGAACAGAGCTCGCCAGGCCTTCCTATCTTCCACTGCCTCTCTGAGTTTTGTCAAATCCATATTGGTTGCATCAATGACACCGTCCAACCATCTCATTCTCTGCCGTCTTCTTTTCCTTTTGCCTTCAATATTTCCCAACATCAGGGACTTTTCCAAGGAGTCCTCTCTCCTCATGAGGTGGCCAAAGTACTGGAGTCTCAGCTTCAAAATCTGTCCTTCTAGTGAACATTCGGGGTTGATTTCTTTCAGGATAGATACGTTTGATCTCCTTGCAGTCCAGGGGACTCTCAAGACTCTCCTTCAGCACCACAGCTCAAAAGCATCAGTTCTGCGGCGATCAGCCTTCTTTATAGTCCAGCTTTCACTTCTATACATCACTACTGGAAAAACCATAGCTTTGACTATCCTGACCTTAGTTGGCAAAGTGATGTCTCTGCTCTTTAGGATGCTATCTATTAGGTTTGCCATTGCTTTCCTCCCAAGAAGCAGGCGTCTTTTTATTTCGTTGCTGCAGTCGCCATCTGCAGTGATCAAGGAGCCCAAGAAAATAAACTCTGTCATTGCCTCCATTTCCTCCCCTTCTATTTGCCAGCAGGTGATGGGACTGGTGGCCGTGATCTTATTTTTTTGATGTTGAGCTTCAGCCCATTTTTTCACTCTCCTCTTTCACCCTCATTAAGAGGTTCTTTAATTCCTCCTCACTTTCTGCTATCAGAGTAGTATCATCTGTGTATCTGAGGTTGTTGATATTTCTTCCGGCAATCTTAATTCCGGCTTGTGATTCATCCAGACCTGCCTTTCTCATGATGTACTGTGCATATAAGTTAAATAGGCAAGGTGACAGTATACAGCCTTGTCGTACTCCTTTCCCAATTTTAAATCAGTCAGTTGTTCCATATCCATTCCTGATGGTTGCTGCTTGTCCCACATATAGATTTCTTAGGAGACAGATAAGGTGGTCAGGCACTCCCATTCCTTTAAGAACTTGCCATAGTTTGTTGTGGTCCACAGAGTCAAAGGCTTTGGCATAGTCGATGAAGCAGAAGTAGATGTTTTTCTGGAACTCTCTGGCTTGGTGGAAATAGTGCTTGGTGAATTCTGCATATTCAGTATAAACCCGGCGGTTTCCTCATGAGTGTGCATCTCAAAGATCCTTCTCATTACAGAGCGGGAAACAGGGAGAAAAATCTCGAAATGTATTTCAGTATTTTTGAACTTCACCTATATTTAGAAGCCAGTGAGAATGAAAGGGTGAGGCATTAGCTATTAATGGATCTGTTCAACTAAATGCAAAGATACTATAAGATGGTGGTTGTTTTAGCAACATTCGTAGGAGGCTGTGATTGCTTCCCCGCCCCCTTCCATTCACACAGATGCTCCTGAATAACTCACACCACCTCTGTGATAAAACTAGACAGCGTGCATTGCAGTTTAGCAGATGGTTGCCATGGGTTACCTTAGTGCTCCACAGATATTCCCTTCAAAAATAGTAACATGAGCTTAAAAGGGGGCCCCCAAGACCATCATGCTGGCTTTGCTTGTAGCTAATCACACTTACAGTAAGGGTAATTTGGGCTGCAGTAACCACTTTGGCAAACGTATGCAAACTGCTTTTATTCTTACCCTCAGCAGCAATGCCTCTTTCATGCAGGAACACAGCACTTAGAAAGGAAAAAGTGGAAGCTGAATAGGAGACCCAGGGAGTTTAGCCAGTCCACTGAAATGATACCAATGTCACGGGACGTTACGGTATTTTGACGATGGTGGTGGACAACCTTTGCCCTTGTACAATTAGGCTGATCTAAGTTTGCCCTTGCAATGAACAACATTGGGCGTCAGTGTGGTTTGTTGAAAGGAACATCTGGCTGTCATCCATTCTTCATGCTGGCTTGGTCTAGCAACATTTACATGATTCAAATTCTTTACTCCGGAGTAGGTGATACATGGCCTGCAGGTGTCTTCAACCAAGTAAGCCTGCCAGTCCCTCACAAGAGCCCATAATTTCAGAAAACAGTCTCTGTCTGGAAATACTCTTAAATCCATGATAATAACATGGGGGACTTTTGAAACCTGAGTAGAGGAATGCAGTTATACATACATCCAGAAAGCACAAAAGACTTGAGTGTCTTCCCCCCTGTGTAACAGAATGTCATTCCTCATTCTGATACAAAGTCAGGACCAACCAAAGAGGTTTTTTTTTTTTTGAAGCATAAGGGGACATGCAAATGGCACCCTACTTGAGTAGCATGCAGATTGCATTTCCCCAAAGCTAGTGGTGCACACAAGTATATAGGTTTTTTGCTGCTATGCTAATATTTTGTCTCCATCCTCTTTTTTTACACTGAAATAATATCAGATTCATATCACCAAATCATGATTGTGAATAATGTAGCTGTAGCTCACATTAAGTAAAAACATAGTCTGTCAGATATTGAAAGCATAAAACCTGTCAATGACTGAGTTTTGTGAGAAATCGGCTCCAAATCACACAAAAAAACCCAACACCCGTTATATCTGTTCAAGTGATTACCTTTCTTTCCATGTTCTCCAGGTACTTCACTATTTTTCTCTTCTGTATTTACAATCATGCAAGATGGCGGGCGGCAGCAGCAGCAGTTTCTGTCGGCTGCATTTTAAGCTTGTTTTTTGCTGCCTTGTTTTCATGTTTGGTTTTAATTTTTGCTTTGGGCTCGCCTAGGCTATGGAGGGGGATTTAAGGGGCTCTTCTGAAGATCCTGAGGTCGCCTTTGCCTCTCTATATCAGTGGACGAACTACAGGACTACAGGACGGGTATGAGCGTTCCCTCCCCTCCCCCACCAGGCATGTCCGCCGGAGTTCCATCTCACCGGCTCCATTTCGCCCTTTTTCCTACCTTTGGTGGTGGCCTGCCGGCTGTTGCTGCTGCTGCTGCTGCCGTTGCTGCTTGCCGTCGCGGCGGGTCGGCGTTGGGGACCTTTGTTGCTGTCCCGGCGGTGGAGCGCCGTGGTCGGCCTCGTGGTGGGTCGGCTATTGAGGCCGCCGCCGCCATTGCTGCTGTTGCCGCTGCCGCCGTTGATCGCCTTGGGGCCTCGGCCCGGGAGCAGACCGCTGCTGCCCTTGCTGCGGCCTGCGGCCAACTGACTGCGACGGCTGTGGCGCCCCAGCCCTGGGGGCTGCTGCCGGTGCCGCTGTGCCCCCCCAGTCTGCCGATGGCTGCTGCCGCCGCCATTGCCATCTATCGCGGCGGCTTGGCTTTGGGGGGGGGGCTGCAGCCTTCGCCGCCGCCTTCGCCGCCGCCTTCGGCGCCAGATCGCCCGCTGCCGTCCCTGTCGCCGTCCACTCTCGCTGCGGCGCAGCCTTGAGGCCGCGGCCGGGCCCGCTGGCCGTCGCCGTCGACCCCGGCGCCGGTCGGCGCGGCGTCTCGGCCCCACAGGGGGCCGCGGCTGCAGCCGCCGTGTTCTGCAGCCGGTCGGTTGCAGCTTGGAGGTTTCCGTCGGTGCTGCGGTGCCCCCGACCTGTCGATTTGCTGCTGTTGCAGCCGCCGACCGTCGCGGTGGCCTGGTCCCAGGGGAGGTTCGCCGCCGCCATTGCTGCTCTTCGCGACCGCTCGACCGTCGCCGCCATGGCCGCCATGGCCGCCGCCGATCATCGCCGCCGGCCAAATCTGGAGGCTGCCGCTGCAGCTGTGCCACCCGGTCGGCTGTCTCTGTTGCCGCTTGCCCATCATGGCTTACTTTACAGCCGCCGTCTGCCGCCATCACTGCTGCTTATTTTACCATCGCAGCAGTTTGAACATGGGGACCGATATGGTAGCTGGTTTGGACATTGCCTTTCCCCACTCCCTATCCCTTCCTTTTACCCTCTCCCCATTGTCCCCCCCTTTCTCCCCTTCCTCCCCTTTTCCCCTAGCCCTCCTCAAACCGTTATGGGTTGGGGATTGGAACTTCGATTTTGCTCCCCCCCCCTGCTGGACTGTTGTGGGTTTAGGGTGAGGAGCCTTTCAATCTTGCTCCCCCCCCACTACCGGACTGCTGTGGGTTTGGAGGTGCGGAGCTTTCCATTCTGCTCCCCCCCCTTACCCAATTCTCCACCCTCTGCTAGCACTTGAGGATACCGGACATTCTGGTGCCCTGGGATTACCCTCTGCTGAAGACTGAGGTTGTCTTGCTGCCGTTTGCTGGGCCTAATCTGGCCCCGAGGCCGTTGTTGGCCCATCCGATGGTTGCCGGCCGGCCCCCATTGCTTCCTGCTTCCATTCTCCCTTGACATCAGCCACCTGGAACCTCCAAACATCGACCACCGACCATCTCTGCGAGACGCTCTTGCGCTCCTCTTTTGCCCCGCCCCCCCCTGCCCGGGCTGTGAGCTCATTAATATGTCATTTGTTTGTTTGTTTGCTTTTGCTTTATACTTGTAATTGATTTGGTTTATTGATGCATTTTGCATTTTGATTTTTAGTTGTATTTAGTATTGTTGTGCTTTTTTTTTTTTCTTTTTTTCCCCTTCCACCCATCAGCCATCATGCAGGCAGGGACCGCCATACCTGTCGTGTCGGGTCGTGGTCGGTACGCTAGGGGCTGGAGGGTTAGTCGGCCACGAAGAACTCGGGCCAGGCATCTTGCGCCTGTCCCCCGTTCTGACCCTCCAGCTCACTGTCACGTGCCTGGGAGCCACTCCGCCAGCGCCTCCGATCTTTCTTGCCTTCTGTTGAATGCCAGGTCGGTGCATAATAAAATTCCCATCATTTATGACACCATTGTTGATGGGAAGGCCGACCTGGCGTGCATCACCGAGACCTGGGTGGGTGAAGAGGGGGGGGCTTCGCTCTCCCAGCTTTGCCCTCCTGGGTTTTTGGTGCAGGGGGCAGGAAGATCGGAGGGACGTAAGGGGGGTGGGGTGGCCATTGTGTACAGAGATACCATTCATGTCAGCAGGGCCTCAACGTTGGTGATTCCAGGGTTGGAATGTGTCCACCTGTTGGTTGGGCAGCGGTACAGGTTTGGCATTGTGCTCGGTTACCGTGCTCCCCGCAACCCAGCACAATCCCTACCAGAGCTCGCCGAGTTCATCGCCGCTGCTTTGTTGAGAACCCCACGCCTTTTGGTGGTGGGCGACCTCAACGTGCATGTCGACGGTGAACTGTCTGGTGCTGCTCTGGAATTCATGCAGTCCATGGCCTTCATGAACCTGTCCCAGCATGTTTTATGTCCAACACACAGATCTGGACACACCCTGGATCTGGTTTTTTCCTCGCGTCTGAGAGCTCGTGTCTGAGGGTGTGGGACCTTGTTCCCACCCCCGTGTCATGGTCAGACCACCACCTGCTGTCTTTCTCTGTATCAATCGCCGCCCCACCCCGCGGGGACCCTCAGCCCGCTGTTTGGGCTCGCCCCCGTAGACTCCTCAACCCTGATCGGTTTCGGGAAGTCCTCGGGGAGCCTCCTGGCGGACTGGCTGACGATCTGGTTGACTCTATGGTAGATCAATGGTTCGATGAAACATCACGAGCTGTCGACCAGATCGCCCCTAGGCGCCTCATCCGCTGCAGAGCTCGTTCCTCTCCGTGGTTCACGGAAGAGCTTCGAGCGATGAAGCATGAACGGAAGAGGCTGGAGCGCAGCTGGAGGAAGAACCGGACGGCTATCAAGAAGGCTGCAGTCATCGCTCAGTCCAGGCGCTATGTTCATGCGCTCAGGGTGGCTAGAAGATCTTATTACACCCTGAGAATTAGTGAGGCCTCGAACCGCCAAGCGGAATTGTTCCGTGTGGTTCGCGACCTCACTAATCCTGGACTGACTAGGCCTCCTCCTCCTGATTTCAGTAGTGAGAACTTTGCAGCCTTTTTTCGATCGAAAATTGAGGCCATCCGTTCCGGTTTCGAATCCTGTTGCCATAGCCCACTCTCGGCATCCCCGGCAGCTGTGCCCCCTCGATCTCCTCGCATGGTTGAGTTTGGGCCTGTCACCTCCCTTGAGGCCTCCAGGGCTATTGCCCATTGCCGGCCCGCGTCCACCCCCTTCGACCCTTGCCCTTCATGGCTTATGAAAGCAGTTGCCACGAACATCTCAGGGTGGGCTTCGATCATCGCCACGGCCTCCTTCAGGGAAGGGACTTTCCCTTCCCGTTTGAAGGAGACCGTGGTAAAGCCCATCCTGAAGAAACCGAGCTTAGCACCGGGCGAATTATCCAACTTTCGCCCGATCGCTAACATTCCTTTTATGGGCAAGGTGATCGAGAGGGTGGCCGCGATCCGGCTTCAATCCTATCTGGAGGCCGAGCATGCCCTGGATCCGTTCCAGTCTGGGTTCAGGCCTGGTCGGGGGACCGAGACAGTCTTGGTCGCTCTGCAAGATGACCTCATCCGGAGGGCCGACGGGGGGTGCTCCTCCCTGTTGGTCCTCCTGGATCTGTCAGCGGCCTTTGATACCGTCGACCACGGTATCCTGCTGGATCGGCCCTCCGAGGTTGGGATCGGGGGCACTGTTCACAGTTGGTTCCGGTCCTTCCTCGGGGACCGTCCCCAGCAGGTTCAGCATGGGGGCGAGATGTCGGCCCCTTGGATACTCCCTTGCGGGGTTCCACAGGGGTCGTCTCTCTCTCCCATGCTGTTCAACATTTACATCAGGCCGCTGGCTGAGGTCATTAGGAGGCATGGAGTCTGCTGCCATCAGTACGCTGATGACACGCAGCTCTATGTCTCCTTTTCTACCGCTGCAGATGAGGCTGTCCGGACCCTCGATCAGTGTCTGGGCGCAGTCATGGAATGGACCAGGGCTAACAGGCTCAAACTCAACCCCGATAAGACCGAGGTCATGTTCTTTGGGGCTTCCTCCTCCAGCTACGGTGGCCCGTATCCCACCTTGGAGGGTGTTTCCCTCAGGCCATCGGACTGTGTCCGAAATCTGGGCGTAGTCCTGGACCCGGCGCTCACCCTGGTAGCCCAGGTGTCCGCCGTGTCCAGGGCTGCCTTTTTCCATCTCCGGCGTATTGCCCAGATTCGTCCGTACCTGGATGAGGACTCCCTCAGAACTGTGGTCCAGGCGCTGGTGATCTCTAGACTGGACTATTGCAACGCGCTCTACATGGGGTTGCCCTTGACTCTCATTCGGCGCTTGCAGCTGGTCCAAAATGCAGCAGCCAGACTGGTGGCTGGTGTGCGTCGGTCGAGCACATCACCCCAGTCTTGGCTCGTCTGCACTGGTTGCCCGTTGCAGCCCGAATTAGATTCAAGGTCCTGGTTTTGGTTTACAAAACCCTCCATGGCCTAGGACCTGGCTACCTGATGGAGCGGATCGACCAGCGGTCAACTTCGGCCCGTCCGACTAGGTCGTCGCGGGCGCACATGCTGCGTGTGGCCACGCCTAGGGAGGCTCGGAGAACTTCCACCCGTACCCGAGCCTTCTCTGTGGCTGGCCCAACCCTATGGAATCACCTACCAGCAGAAGTGCGCCTTGCAGAGTCCCTGCCTGCCTTCCGGAAGGCGCTGAAAACCCTTCTCTTCCGGGAGGCGTTTGGGTGACCCATTTCCTTCTTTCTTTCTTTCTTTTTTTTTTTTTTTTTTGGCCCGCCATCTGCTGCAGCCGTTTTGTTTCATTGTTTATTTCAGTTGTTGTTTTAATTTGTTGTCTGTATATTTACTGTAAACCGCCCGGAGTTCCTTTCAGGAAGACGGGCGGTATATAAGCTGAATAAATAAATAAATAAATAAATAAATAAATCCACGACAAAACATGTCTTTGACTTCAAACAGGAAAATGACTTTCCTTAAGAGAAAATTGTGAATCTGAAAATAACATTGAATATGTTGCCTTATTAGGTTCAGTGCATAAAACCTAGCATTATACAAATTGTACAAATATCATGTAAAACAGAATTTCTAATGATGCATAACTTGAGAAGATCTGAAAATAAGGCACCTCTAGGATGCACAGAAATACAGCCTATTGTTAGGAGTTAAATATTTAGATGATGTTGTAGAAAACAATGGGCACACTTTGCAATTGGAAAACATCAAAGCTGTGAGTGCTTGCCCAAATGAAAATGCATAGCAGAGAACTCTGAGGGTGTGGAAAGCAACATCCAAGGCGGTTACTTCAGATTTGTTTTGTCTCTGTTAGAGTTGCGCTTAGGAGTGGTACAAAAAAGTTACTTCATGTCCATCGCACAACTACTGAAATTTGTCTCAACCACGTCCCCGAACGGGTGCTAAGTGCAACAATACTGTACCTGGTGCTGGGGTAGGGTTTTCCCTTGTCACTCTTTGTTCCTGCTTTCTGTTCCAAGACAAGACACCGTGTAGTAACAACTGTCACGCAACAAAACATTCATTTCTGTCAGAAAATTGTGTCCGGGTTTTTTTTTATTTTGACTTTTCAGAAGTGAAATATCGAAAAAGAATTTTTAAGCCCCCCCAAAAAGGATAAAGGAAGCTAGACATATTCAGTGTTTGTCACAGTACAAGACCGTGAGGTAACACTTGTCACGAGACAAGTTATTATGACCATGGGAACACTGAAACAGGGACAAAACCATGTGATCACATCCAACACTGTCAGGGTACAAAACTAGTCGTGGAACAAAGAAGGACGTGAAGTAACTGCCCAAGGTTGCAAGCAAATCTGGAGAATAAATGAACCCATGGCAGGGGAGTCAAAGCCACAATTTTTTTCTGTAGTTTGCTCTTTACATGAATGCTTTCAAGTTCAGTTAATGTTAGCGTACTGGATGGAAACAGTGCTTTGCAGAGAGAAAAGAAATGAAAAGAGACAATTGCATAAGTTTCTGGAACCGTTTGTCAACACTAAACTCATGGCTGAAGTACAGTAGAATCCTATGCATGTATCAACTGGAATACAGCTACTGAATGGCAGGAGATTAACCATAAATAAAATGGCAGATAAAAGGCAGGTTCAAGATAGATAAAGGAAACATTCGGAACAGACAAAAAGAAGTACTTTTTCACAAAGAGCATAGTTAGCCTTGGATATTTTCTGTTAGAAACTGTAGAGACAGCTGCACACTTGATAAATGAAATTCATTTAAGACAAGCCTATTAATGGCTATAGATAACAGTAACTATCTACTGCTCCCCAGGATTGAGGAAGGCATAGCTGCTGCTGAGTAACATGAGCCGGTGCCCTTGTGTCCTACTTGTGGACCACTGAATTCTGGACTAGATTGCCCTTTGGTCCAGTCCAGCATGGCTCTTGTTATGTCCTGTAGCAAAGTAAAAAAAAAAGTCCTAACAGGTTCAGTTGACTAGAATCCTATGACCACATATCCAATAAACAGTAAAAATTCTGCGTAATTCTGCATGTGGCTCTACTAGAGTTTGGGAACATTCCTGTTTAGGGCAGCAACTTCCAGGATCGTTCAGTTACCATGGATGGTGTCCAAGCTGACTGATAGATTCTGGGAGCTGGAGTCCATCCAAAAAGGTAACTTTTGCAAGATTGGACTGGTAAATCTTTATTCACTCTTTTCACATTGAGTGCTAACCTAAGAAACTAGTAAGCAAACTATAGGTCAAGGAAATTATAACCAGGAAGGTGTCATGTTAAAAATTGTGTTGATTGGGGTGACAGCAGGCACCATCTCATTTAATTGCTTCATTAAGCATTCTGCAAAAGGAAGAAATCACTGTTTAATTCAGAGATAATAACCTTCAGCCCCAAAATGAAGATCTGTTTTCCTTAGTACACAATATTTCCTCTGCCTGGCTCTCACAGTGCATATATTTCTGCAAACAAGGAGGTTTTCATCATTTCTACATAAATACTTGCTTTCTCAGCTTGAGGCCAAAACCCTATAAATTTCTAGTTTCTTTATTTATTTGTGTTATTTTTTATTTTTTATATTTATACATTACCTTCAATAGTCAATTAGCATTCTCAGGACACTTTACAAAAAAGGCACCAGCAAAAACAAAATATCAGAGATAGTATAATAATAATAACAACATATCAGAGACAGTATAATAGCAACAACAACAAACAGCAGTATGAGATAAAATCCCAAGCTTTTAAAGCCATGGTGTCTTTAAATTCTTAAGGGTTAAAATCCAATTTTTTCGGCTGGAATACAGCTCAATGGGACTATCCTTAAATTCAAATGCAGGGGAGTGAAAACCACTGGAAGAAGCAACAAAATAAAATATATGCAGATGACATGTGGTTACTATAAAGCAACAATAAATTGAAATTACTACTGAGGAAGTTTGAAGAAGGAAATGCAAAAGCAGGATTGCAGTGAATATTAAGAGGACAAAAACATGGTTACAGAAGAATTAGATAACTTTAATGTTGACAGTCAGAATTTTCAAAAACTTTCAGTGCTTCGCTTGAAACAGAAGTCCTGATGAAAAATGCAGTCATTCAGCTATGAAGGAATTAGAAAAGATCCTGAAGTGTGAGAATGTCTCACTGGGGACTAAAGTGAAGATCCTCTACACCAGTGTTGGCAAATCTATGGCATGGGTGCCAAAGGTGCCACGCGGAGCCCTTTCTGTGGGCATGCAACATCACCTCCTCACAGCCATGGCACTCCCCCCCGCTTGGAGCACACCACTGTGCTCCATGCAGAGAGACGGGTGAAGGGGAGGCAGTGGCTTGTGGACTCATTCATAGCCCCAGAGCAGCATGGTTGGGGCTACAAACAAGCCCACAGACCACCACCACTCCCCCTAGCTTTCCCAATGGTATAGCATCCCATCCGCCTATCTGCCCAGGGTGAGGGTGCTGTGGATGCGGGAAATTCAAAATCCTGCTCTTCGATCCTGACTCTCCTGAAGTGTAGCACCTGAAGCATTTGTAACCCGGGATGTCGGTATTCGCTGGATAACTTGTTAAGATCAAGCTGACCTTGATTGTCAGAAAGTCCTGTATTTCACTAATTCATTGAACCACTAAAAGTCATAAATGACATAAGGTACATAATGAACAAGCAAGCTGTGTGCCTGACTACACTGCTGTATGGTCTGCTATGGGGACAGGAGGATTCACTTCTTTTGTAAGTGCCATTGTGAACCAGCTCAGCCCTACAGTATTCTTACCCACAGCTTTCTGGCAACTTGTCAATGACTACTGTTTCTGAGGAGTGAGTCGAATTGGCCCATTTTGGTTTGATTCCAGAGTGTGTGTGATCGCTGGGATCAAACAAATGCAGCCAGATGGCTGGCTGGCTGGCTGGCTGGCTGCCCCTTTCGGGAAGTCTCTTAAGGGTCTTAGGTGGTTACTTCATGTCCTACCTTCTTCCACAATTACATTTATACCGTGACAGCATTGTTTGTGGTCACGTGGTTTTGTCCTGTTCAGTCCCTGTTTCTGTTTACTCACGGTCGTGATAACTTGTCTCATGACAAGTATTACTTCATGGCCTTGTTTGTGACAAGATCTGCTTTTTTGAAAAAAAAAAACTCATAAAAATAAAGGGCTCACCACACCCCTGTGCTTCATCTATTTGAAATGTCGATCCACAGCACTCAAAAGTTCAAGAGAAATGGACGGACTCAAGTTCATGAGCAGAAGATTGCCTTCGTTGCGTGACAGTTGTTACCTCACGGGACCTTGTCCTGGAACAGGAACTGAGACAAAAGAATTCCCCAGCCCAGGGGCAGGTACGGCTTGTCACGGTCTGTTCCTGGTTCCAGGGGCGTGGTCGAGACAAGTTTTTGCTGTCATGCTATGGAAGTGAAGTAAGTTTTTTTGTACCAGTCCCATGCGGGACAGCAAGGAGGGACGAACGGGACATGAAGTAACCACCTTAGGGATCTTGCCTTTGAATTCCCTTTGGAAGGCAGGAGAGACAAAGCTTTGCATTTCTTTTAAATTATTGCTAACCTATCAGAGATACTTTCAAAGGTCTGTCCCCCCCCCTCAAAGCCCTACAATTGTGCTGTGTTGAGTTTGCCACAACTAAAATTTTTTTAAAAAATTCCTCCCCAAATGATGAGGCAAGGGAGATTTAAAGGGAAAGGTTTCCATTTGTCAAGATTGCAAACAGACTTTCTCTTCCATGATTTGCTGATGCTGCTTAACAATCTTGAGAAATAGAAAGCTTTCCTTTTAAAGGGATATAGGCCTTGATCATGCTAAACTGGGTCACTTGAGATACTGTCAGTCCAGGCATGCGGATGCAAGGATCAGTCCATAAGACATATTGCACTTCATAGCAACCTTGTGTAACACAATCTAGACTGAACCAGGCCAGGATTGTTCAGCTGTCTAGTCACACCCTGTGTCAACTTCCACCAAACCTGTTGATTTAATAAGTCTACTCTAGCTGAGACTAACAATTGCTAGTTCCAACTAGGGGCAACCTATTGAATCACTGGATTAAACCTAAGCATTGACTTACCATTTACCATTTGGTTCATTGATTAAATGTTGGGTGGGATTTGGGCCATGACATTTAGTAATGTTTAGAAATACAACAGAATGTCAGGGTCTATGCCTAATGAGAAGGCTGATGTTGAAGTTGTAACCATGCAATCACCAGGGCGGCTTCCTTGGTATATAATAGCTTCATTAGTTATTATGAAAATAGCTGATCCTTTTTATTTTAGTGTCATAAATGATTAAAATGACTGAGACCATGACGCCCTGGTGGTGGTAAAAATGGAACATGAAAATCAATGGCACTTTGGTGCAACAGACCCAGTTCAGATCTGAAAGTAAACCAGGCATTTGCTGGGCTGCTGTGCATTGCACTCGACTACACTGCTTTGCTTTGCCTGCCGGCTGGCTGGCTGGCTGAAAGAGCTCATCTTTTTAACGGGGATTCATCAGGGATGCTTTTAAATAATGTAGGAAGCATTTGTCTCCAGGGATGATCCTCAGCAAAAAAAAATGTACTCTGCCTTTGTAGTTCAAATATAGCCTTGATTTGATATATGAGTTCCACTGTTAGCAACTTGGATATTACAAACAACACATACAGTGTCTATCTTATATTCTCCCTTGAAACTTCTTTAGGGAGAAAAACACCTTTTATGAGCCAGATACATTTTAATCTGTGTATTTGAATCATTTACATGCTACAAAATTTTAATTAGCACATCACCAGCTTTGAGCTTACCGTTTGTGGAACAAAAACAGCGTGGAGCTCTTTAATGCAATCCAGACTCCCAGGTTTTTCTCTTTCCCCAACAGACAAGGCCACACAGTCTCCAAAAGTCTAGTCATGACTACTCTCCACCCCACCCCTACACCCCTTGCAAGCATAGCCATTGGCGATGGATGATAGGGACTGGAGTCCAACAATATCTGGAGCTCTCACAGTCTACATACAAATCCCTCTAGCCCCAGACCTGAGGATTTTCAGCCAAGTTGCAAAGAGGACTCCCTACACAAAGGATGGTTCAATCCTAGATCTACCCTTGCTTTGAGAAGGGATAGGCAACTTCCAGTCTTCTGGGTATTTGTTGGAATATAGTGCCTGTGATCCATCTATTAGCTATGTTGGCTAGAGGCAGAGGGAGCTGTAGTTCAATATCTCAAGCGCCAACAGCGTCCATTGGTATTCCCACATCCACATACTTGCAATACCTCGTAGCTGGGACACCAAGGCTATCTAGATTAGCCTCTCCAATGTGATGCTCTCTAGATATGTTGGACTACAGCTGTCATCATGCCTTCACAATTACTTGAAACATTGTGCATTGTCCCAGCATCCTAATTCCAAGCAATTAGAATTGTTTTCTGCACCTTCAGGCTTTTCTCTCCTTCCAGAAATGGATTGTGATGTTTCTCATCCCATTGAGCACAATTGGCGACATAATCCTTTTATAAGCACAATGGATGGACCACATGTTAAATGCTGTTGGCATGATTCTATTCCTTGCCCTGCATGGCGATGGCCATTCCTTGGCTCAAAAAATAAACCTTTCTTCTTTCTATTTTGGAAGAATTGTTTTCCTTAAACATAGCCAAAACTCACCTTGCATAGAGAGTGGCTTTTTGAGGAGAGGAGCCTTCTTTGTGCAAAACAGATTATTCACTGCATCTCAAAACGGTGGAAAAAATTGTTTGCATGGAGAGCTTCTACAGATACAGGAAGGTCTCTTTTCTCAAAAATCAGAAGTGATGGCAGAGAGGTAAAGACTAGCAGGTTCACCCTCCTCACCATTATATACTAACTCATTTTTAATGACTGAATAAGGCTAAAATTACACTCCACTCATCATCAATTTATAGTTTGTCTAGTTCTAAGTACCACACTATTCTTCTCCAAAACATTCACTTTGAGAAGGTAATGTGAAAGCCTTCCGTCACAACCTGTAGTCTTCTCCAGGCTCAGTTCACTCAACATAGATACGTGCACCCTTAATACAGGGGAGAGACAGTGGTTTGAGAGTCCCTTTTTTTTTTAGCATTAATGTCCAATTTCTCAACACACCTTACATTCAGAATAATGTTTCCCACAGTTCTGGATGGACTCAGAAACTTTGGAGTGTGGAGAAGAAACGAGTTATTAGCAGTCTTGTCTTTTTATCTGTGACATTTTAAACAGGGTTGTTTAGCTGACATCAACCCATAGCTCTTTCATACAACAGCTTGCTTTGTACTTCTGCTCCCTTTTTCTTATTACTACATGGAGCTAATTCATAAATCTTCCTACCCAGTGTGTGTGAAGCCTTGATTAATGAATGTATTAAGTGAGGCATGTTATAAATCTAGCATATCATGACTATCTTAGTCTTTTGAGCGTTCATATCTCTCAGGGGTGTTAATTAGCTCTCTCTTGAGACACCTCCTTATTGTGGAGAAATTTGATGCAGGGCACCACAGTGTGGCAACAAGATGACTGCAGAGGCCAATCAGTCCTGACAAGACATTGATCAAAGGCAGGGGAACACTTCTCTAAGGGGAAGAATGTTGTGTAAGAGCAGCCCATGTTGTTGTTGTTTGTTTGTTTGTTTGTTGTTGTTGTTATAAATGTCTGGTGGTAGGTTTTGTTTTGTTTTTTTGTTCCTCTCCCATCACTGACATTTGAATCAGGGTGAGAATTGACAGAAATTACAGCTTTTGGTTTCCTGCCTCTGGAAAAAAAAAACATAATACCACAACATGCTTCCTTTCCGCTTTTGCTATGGGAAACAGCATAGGAAGGTGCCTCAAAAGTCGTTTTTCTTGAGCCAATGTCAATATATCTGCAAGCAGAAATATCTATCACCTCCTCCAGGGCACGGTTCATACCACCTCACTCCTCCAGCATTCAATAGCTTAGTTCAGTCATTGAACTTGGCACAACCTTTTAATGAACATTAGTGCTGATTTGCATCTTACCTGGCTAAGGATCTCTTCTCACAAATTGTTTGTAATTGCTCCTTTCATCCTGAAAACCAGTTGGGGAAACAAATGGGATGGCAGAAATAGTCTACTCTCTTGCTGACTGGCAGAGCAACTATTTATCTGGAAAATTCTATTGACTACACCACATACAGAATGTCCGATGTGGTATAACCAAAAGGATGGTGGTAAATTGGACATCCCTGTACTCATTATGTCAGTCCCCATAGCTGGCTTCCTCACAAAGGAGAACCCCACCTCAGTTGGTCTACATCAACCAGGGATTAGGAGGGTTTTTGTAATGCTTAGAACAGGGGTCCTCAAAGTTTTCAAACAGCGGGCCTGTCCACTGCCCCTCAGACACTGCTGAGGGCAGGACCACAGTCCAAAAAAAGGCTGACATGGAAAAAAGGGGAGGGGCAAGTAGGTGGAGTTCCCCCCACAATCAGCCCATGATCAGTGTGTTTCTGTCCCCCCAGCAATGCCTCCTGCTCTGGATTGCTGCCCTGAGGTGCCACCACTGGGATCCCTCTAGTGCGCTTCCTCCAGCTCCTGTGGTTGGAGGAAGGAAGAAGTGGCTCTTCTTCCTTCCTTCCTTCCTTCCTTCCTTCCTTCCTTCCTTCCTTCCTTCCTTCCTTCCTTCCTTCCTTCCTTGTGTTGGGAAGGAGGCTGCAGCCCAGGCTGGGCCACTCCTTGCTTCCTGGGCAGCCGCTCAGGCCGAGGAGCAGCAGCTGTGGCAGGCAAAGCAGGGCTAGCACCATCACATGTGGATCTGGCTGTGCACCCTGGCCAGCATACCCTCACTGTGCCCTGGAGGGAAAGCCGCCTCCTCTTCTGGCCTGGCCCAGCCCGGCTTGGTGCGCTGCAAGTGAGGGAGTGAGGGAGTGAGCGAGGGCTGGCATGGAGGGAGGGGAGGCAGGAAGGCCTGCCCAAAGCCACCCGCAGCCTGCTCACTGGCTGAACCCAGCCAGGCTGCGACGCTCAGTTGGCTTGCTGGCCTGCCCGTCACCGACTGGGGACAAATGCAGCCCTGCCAGCCACCCAGGAAGCAGGCCCGGGCCACTGTTGGTCTTCCCTTCCCTTCTCTTGTTTCTCTGCCACCTCCTCCTCCTCTTCGCTAGTCACTAACCCGGTGGCAGTGGCAGCCTCCAGCTCCAGCCATAGGTGGACTCCCTCCCCTCCCTCCTTCCCTCCCTCCCTCCACAGAGCAAGGCGGCAGCTCAGAGGGGGCTGGCCAGGCAGGAAGTCGCTCCGTTTCCCCCTCAATGGCCCGCTGTCCATCCCTCTGTCGGTCCACTGCCGCGGCTGCTCCCGCCTGGGTGGATGGCTGGTGATGACTCTGCCTGACCCCTTCCTTCCTCACAACCATAATAACACAGCAGCGACAGCCACACAAGGAAGGCAGATGGGCAGGGTGGAGGAGGAGCAGGGGTGGGCCGCAGGCCATGGAGGGAGCAGGGGACCTTGCTGTGGGCCTCCCATTTTAAAGTGCCCCACTTGGCTGTAACAGGCGCCCCAACTATCTGGGTGGCAGGGGGGAGTGGGGGACCTTGCCATGGCCCTCTCACTTTGAACTGTCATCGCTGATCGTCTGGGTGGTGGGTGGTGGGAGTGGGGGAAGTGACACAGCCCACCTCAGCAATAGAAACAGCCACAGAGTCTGGCTTGCTTGCTTATTCTCGGTGGGGGGGGTGAGTGGAGGGGTCTGCAATTAGTCCTGTGGGCTGGATTCAGGATCCTGGGGGGCCGCATCCAGCCCCCGGGTCTTAGTTTGAGGACCTCTGGTTAGAGTAACCACTAATTGCCCATTTAATACCAAAACACCCTTAAATATTTTGCATAGCAATTGGGGAAACTACCAACAATATTATGTTCCTGGGGAGCCCAATTTCTGTAAAAGCTACTGTGAGGATATGTGGATGTAGATGTTTTGAGCAGTCAAGTTGGAATTAACTGACTTATTGGTGACCCAAATAGGGCTTTTGAGGTAAGTGAGATACTTAAGGAGTAGTTTTACCAGTCCCACTCCCCCAGTGGGTATCCATGGCCAAATGGAGATTCAAACCCTGTTCTCCAAAGTTTTAGTCCATTGCTCTATCTCCTACACCACACACTGGAAATCACTGTAAGGATACAGCCTAGCTCAAAAGGAGCAAGGAAGTGAGTGGGTAGAGTACAGATGATGTCATAATCCCTGCTATTTAGGAGGTACCTGGTCTTGGACCCTCTTGGCCCTGCCTCTGCTACACCACTGTGTGCCATCTCCATAATCTGCAGAAAAGCAACTATCAGAGGATGGAGTGCATTACTAAATGATACCTGAATATTGTGTAACTACAGTGGCTCTAGATTTGTCCTTACAGTGGACCCTTGTATAACAAACAGTGTGTATAACAGAAAATCTTACAACATAAAAAATTCTGGAGATAGGGGAAATTTGCTTAACAGAATCACCTATGCGGCAAATTCGTACAACATAAAAATGGGATTACTCCATTTTCAATGTCTTCCTATGGGAAATTTGTATAAAGGAAAATTTGCTTAACACAATTTCATTTGGAATGAATTAATTCCTTTATACAAGGTACCACTGTATTTTATAAATTGAAGTAACCATTTATAAGGGATGGATGAACATATAGGTGGCATGTCTTAAATATGTAATGTCATGAGAGATAAATGCATAAACATAAGAACATAAGAACAGCCTTGCCGGAACAGGCCACAGCCCATCCAGGCCAGCATTCTGTCTCACACAGCAACTCACCATTTGCTTGGAAAAGTACTAAGCAGCACCCACCATTTCAGCTGCTAACTGTAACTGTGTAGGGGCTTCTAAATATTTATATGTGTTTATTAGCTCAGCTTTACAAGCTAGTTTCTCTGAGATTAAAATGAGCAGCACAGATCATAACAAGTGGTCCCTCCTGCAGGGAACAGACACTGCGGAAATAGGAGTAATTTAAATATGAAATATGCCATACGAGAAGAACTCTGAATCACTTGGAAAAGATAAACTTGGGGTTCTAAAAAACGAAGGCAAGAGAAAAATTGTGTAGCCTTATTTTGGCTTTCTTCTCACACAGTTAACAATAGTGAGGATGGGAGGGGAGTATTCTGGGCTAGATCTAGAGGCCTGCCCAAACTACATACACGTGGGGAGAAATATTTGTTGATGGGGCCTCTTATGTGCATATAGGCTCCTCCTATGAAGTCTGTATTAAAACTATGCAATGATCACAATTTTTAAAATAACATTAAAAATATGTTGTCCTGTGCTGTCAAGGTGAACCAACTCATAACAAACCTAACAGGGCTTTCAAGGCAAGTGAGATATTTAAGGAGTGGCATTCCCAATTTCAGTGCCGCACACTGGGTACACCCCCCAAAAAAATACTTGTACAAAAAATTGTGTTGCTTATATACCATACCCTAGCAGTTAAAGCATTCTCTAGGCTAGGCAATTTACAATGTAAGCTACACAGTATCTCCCCTGTGAACTGGGCACTCATTTTACAAACCTCAGAAAGATGGAAAGCAGAGTCAATCTTTAACTGGCTACTTGGGATTCCACCCAGGTTGTGAGCAGAGTTTTGAGCGCAGCACTGCAGTTTAACCACTGCATCATGAGGTACCTTAACTTTTTAAACATTAAGACCAAGGTTTTTTTAAAAAAACTTTAAAAACCTTTGAGAATCTCTAAATCTAACAAATGCAGCATTCTCCAGATCCCATTTATTGCTTAAAAGCCTGTCTGCAAAGGATAATCTTTGCCCAACAGCAGGTTGGGTTTCTTGGCACAGTGCTTTTGAAAGCCTGTGAAAGGCCACTAAAAAGCTGTTTATTTATTTATTTATTTATAACCTTTCTCCTTGGATTTAATCCCCTAGGGATTAGGAAAAAGGGGATTGAAAATAAAACAGCCAACATTATAATGCCATTATACAAAACGATAGTAAGGCCTCACCTGGAGTATTGTGTACAATTCTGGTCACCCCATCTCAAAAAAGACATAGCGGAACTGGAAAGGGTGCATAGGAGAGTGACTAAAATGATTACTGGGCTGGGGCACCTGCCTTATGAGGAAAGGCTAAAATTTGGGGCTCTTTAGTCTGGAAAAAAAGGCGCCTGAGGGGGGAAATGATTGAGATGTACAAAATAATGCAGGGCATGAGTAAAGTGGATAGAGGGACGCTCTTCTCCCTCTCACAAAATATCAGAACTAGGTGACATCCACTCATATTGAGAGTTGGGAGAGTAAGAACAGACAAAAGAAAATATTTTTTCACCCAGCGCGTTGTCAGTCTGTGGAAACCCCTGCCACAGGATGTGGTGATGGCATCTGGCCTGGATGCCTTCAAAAGGAGATTGGACAGATTCCTGGAGGAGAAGTCCATCACAGGTTACAAACCGTGATGGAGATGTGTAATCTCCAGGCTTAAAACCGGGGTACTTCAAGGGCCAGATGCAGGGGAGTGGTATCAGAAGACAAATGTCTAGTCTCGTGCACTCCCAGAGGCATCTGGTGGGGCCACTGTGAGATGCAGGAAGCTGGACTAGATGAGCCATTGGCCTGATCCAGCATGGCTCTTCTTATGTTCTTATGTTCTATCCCTGCAAATAGGGAAACACAAATGGCAAAGTCAGGTTGGGCTGCTGTGGAGTGGCAACTTGCAAAGATGGATACTTTTTTCTTATCTATCTTTTCTTTTCCTTCCCCTTCCTCTCAGCTGCCAGGAGAAATCCTCCATCGGCTTCTATGGGCCTGAGTGAACTTTAAAAAGTAATGGGCAGGTTCTCTTTGATTCCTTTTTTGCAGGCAGCCTGCTTTTCTTGGACTGTTTACCCTTCCTCTCTTCCCCACTGTCTGTGTCCATCTCTAGAAGGAAGTGTAAAATCAATGATTCTTCCCCACCCAAAAGTTCTTTGAAGAAGGTAACATTTGAAAGGTATTTTCCAGATACCCAATTATTTCTCATTGCCCTTCATTTCTGTTTCACAAAAGCAAACAGACAGACAGACAGACAGACAGACAGACAGACAGACAAAGAACATGATGATACAATATATCAACATTCATTCACTTCCATGGCATTTATGTCCAATCAATCAATATGGGGAGCTCTATAGTAAAATTACTTTTCTCTAATTAGGTGGTTTCCAAGTGTCCATGTTTGCTGTGCATAATGTGAGTAGTAGTCCAATACAGAAGACAACAGTTCTAGGAAAGCTTTTCTTATGTGTCATCAAGTTGTTTCTGACTTATAGTTATCCTAATAGGGTTTTCAAACTACTGTATGTGATCTATTTAAGGAGTGGTTTTACCAGTTTGGTGCTCCTATGAGTTTCCATGTACGATAGGGAATCTGATCTCAGATCTCTTGAGTCCTGGTTCATCATCATTCAATGAACTACCCTACACTGGCTTTTCTTTAGTATCTACCCACATACCTAATAAAGTGAGAAATCTCCCATTCTCAAATTCTGTTTACATTTGCAGTCAGAGGACGAAAGTACATCTAGACCATTACTTCCTGAAGAATCATTTTTAGAGAGAAAGAAGTAAACAGAATCTACAGATTCTCTAACAGACAGAAGATATGGAAAAGCAGGGGAAACCACCCAGTGGCCCCATTAATAGGTGGCTATTTACATTTTTATATTTTATGTTTGTGATGAGCTCCTCTTTGAACCAGTTTTATACATCCTGTCCCCAGAAGAATAAACAAATTTGATTGTGCTGGATGGTGGTTGTAAGTGACCCTGTCAGAATTAGCTTCCTCCCCTCCTCCATCCCCCTGACCATGATGTAAAGATAATAATATTGGATGTAACATTTGTCCCCTTCTATTGTAAAAAAATATTTATGGGCCAACTTATAATTGTTTGAAACCTTCAAAAGAAAGTAATAAATCATGTTTCCTCACCTTATCCCAAGAAGACATGAGTTTGAAAAAGAATTGATTCGTTGTTTGTTTTGTGCACATAGTAGGGATACAAGACAATGTTGTGAAAATATTTCAGATATAAAGCTTAGGGTTTCTACACTGCCATTGTCATAGTTACCAACATAATGAAAGAATAACTAGGAAATCCACTCCACAGACAAAATAAGTAAACATAACACAAATAAAAACTCTGTCAGCATAATACTCTCTTATATTTGTGGTCAGAACTAACAATAGTCATTTATGCTTCTCAGCTCCTCCTTTCACTATAGAATTACAAAAATGCTGGAGAATTATAGTAATTAGAGGCAGTTTCTAGGGGACCTACCATATACAAAATGCAGATGCAGGCTATAGTTAGATTATGTATTTTAATGTTTCAGAAAGGCTCATTATTGCAATAAGCTTGTTCCCACCATTTATTGGGAGCAGGGAGACTGGGCCAGCCAATAATACTTTGTTTTCAGAGGCAGTTCAACCCAGTGCCTTCTCAGCTGCCCCATCAAAGAGTAGAACACTGAAGGCTTTAGTGTTGGTTTGTTGGTTTGTATGTTTTGGCATTTCAAATAAAATCTCACCTGAAATCTGCCCCGGGAGTAAACTTAACTAACTAGCTAACTAAATAACAAAAAAGGGGGGACCATGAGATAAGGTTGGAATTCTATATTCACTTCTCTGGCAACCGTGATAGCTGGTGACTCCATCTCCAGAGGTGTTGTGAATCCATTTCAGATTTTAGACTGCACTTCACAGGAGCTGTTGAAGCTGAACTATTTAGTTTCAGCATATTGTGTAGCTCCTGCAAGGTCCAGGCAGGAGCTGAACTATTTAGTTTCAGCATCTTCTGTAGCTCCTGCAAGGTCCAGGCAAAAGCCCACAATGGATTCACAGTATCTTCATAATTGACTTCATCCATCTCCACCACTTTAGAAAGGACACCACCGAACTCTTTGGAAGAACCTCCATCAGGACAAACCTTTTAACAATCCTATTGCAGATAACTGCCCTTTCATGACACCTTAAAGCAGCTCATCACTGCCTACTTCCAATTTTAGGTGAAACATACCTGCAAAATCAGACATTAATCTTGTTAGTCTTTTCAAGAGATATACATCAGCTGTCCTCCACATGTGAGCATATTTGTTCTGGAATCATTTTCCTTAAGTACCAGAAGAGTTGTACCAAATTATGTATGCCTAGGAGCACAGCCATTGTCTTCTCTGAAGGACTACTTTGTAGAAGTCTAGCAGACACAGATCACAATTGAGTGACTGGCTTGAACATTTAATGCAAATACCCTACAGTCAAGGTATATTCTGCTTTGCACCAAGATGACACGGCCTGTTTTGGGCAACCCCATGGAAGATAGACAGGCCTCGATAGCCACATTGAGGAGAGGTGTGAATGTGTGTACGTGAGCCATGGCATGTCGTTGGAAGGACTGGGACAATAACAACTCCTCCCTCCTTTCATTTTGGATGCAGCCTAAGAACATCCAAGCTCCCAGCCTCAACTAAGAAACTGCCTGGTTGTTGTTTTTTTCCCCATCTTGCCAAGGACCTTACATCTAAGAAATAACTCCTAACAAATCCATCTTTTGCCATGTTATAACCTATTGGTATTGCTCTGAGGAAGAGGGTTTCACCCTCGGAATATTAGCAATGTTTTTGTGAATTTTCTAGTAGCCTAAAGGTATCACCTGTTCCACTTTTGTATTGATTTTTTTAATGTTGGGCAAAGGAAGACATCAGGGTGGATAGATCTGTTAGGAGGGCTCAGGCAGCCACCTAAGGCAGCAGGTATGGAATACCAAACTGTTAGATATTTGATAAAACTATAGAATAATTCAGTCCTGCTTGTTAAACTTTCAAAATATTTCCTTCAGGTTCTAGAATTTTAAAACAATTCTTCAGGAACTCTAAAACAAAATTATTATTAAAAGTATTTATGATATCAAATAGCCCTTTCACATTGAGCTATTTCCAGTTTTCACATTTTTAAGAATATTGTTGATGTATTTGGAATTAGAACAAACAATTCTGTATAATGAGCTGACCAGCAACGTTTCAGAAGATGAGATAGGCTTTGACCTTCATGTAAATATGCAGGTTCCCATGCTAAAAATGCATGAAGAATACAGCACATTGTTGAAAATATTGCTTGACATATTTTTATATTGTCCACAGCTTTTATAACAACCAGATGGAAATGGTAATTGCTAGACTGCATATAGAGGTTCTTTTAAAGCCTTCTGTTTAATTTGGCCATGAAGTTCTGCTTTTCTGTAATTCATTACACTTGTTCCACCACAGCATTAATTTAACAACTGGATCCAGATTATTTCCTTGAAACACCTTCAATGTCAGCTTGTAAAAGGAGGAGCATTAAATGAATTGCAGTGATTTACTATGTATAAGATAGATTCATAAACCTTGCCATCTTTGACTGGCCCGAGTTCAGACTACCACCTACATTTTTCACACTCCCCTTCAAGGCTGCCCTTTGCGAAGGAATGACTGCTTGATCACCAGTTGAGAGGGAGCCACTGCCAACTGTGCTTGGATCCTACTCTCAGGAGCTCAAGGCCCCAGGTAGGAGCCCTGTCAATGTCGGGGATGGAGGTAGAGTCATGGTCAGGAAAATTCCCGATCTTTCAATGGCCAGGACAGAGAGGTATATAAAAAGGGGCAGGATCTCAGCCAGGGGAGGAACAAGAAGTGGAGAGAGTCAGAAGAGTGGAATGATGCTGAAGACTGGTCTACCAACCCCTAAGAGTGTATCCCAGAGGGCATCTGAACTATTTATGTTTAGTACTATCTCTTCTTGGCCATTTTGCACCATGATCTATGATTTCATTCTGAAGACTGAAAACTTGAATTTCCTGGAATGCACTAATTTCTGCCAGGTTTTTTTTTCCACAGTGTGTATTCAAATAGATTTCTAAATAGGCCATGCTTTTCTTTCTCTTCAATATAATGTGTTTCACCACATTGCTTGAATATTTCTGGCTATAACCTGTGTAACATCAACAAATGATTATAAATAATTTTAATTGCCTTCAAGAGTGACAGCATTTTCTGAAATGGATAAGGATATTTCAACTGAGAAGCGGGTTTCTTTCCTTTTTTGTGTGACACATGAATGATTACAAAGGTCAGGACCCCTCTAGTCTAATTCTAGCCCCGAATGCTAATATTTCATACTTTAAGATTCATTATTATACAGGCTTTTGAAAAAAAGTGTCACATCACAGTGATCCAGGGGTCTTCCGAAGGAGACCGGTTGTGCACTCACCCTCCTTTTTTTTCTTTGTATATTTCAGAAGGTGCTATTCTTGACCTGCTCTTGTTGCAAAAATAGGATGACACTCTTCAAATGCAGACTGTTGGTGTCTGTCATATCACAAAGTAAAAAGGTGTTTTTAAAAAGAAAAACCGGAGGTGGCCCCTGAGGCACATCCTCAGGGTCTATTCTCATGTGCTCCCCAACTAGAGTGCTATTTCCATCTCATGTTTCATAATCACACGTGACAAGGTTTGGGTCCTCTTTGATGTGGGTGGATAAAGGGAGGGCTCCATTCACCCATGTGCCTCAGAAATGCCCAACAATGTCTTGGGCCAGTCCTGTTCATAGATCATGGATCTTGGGCATTTTCAGTGACACACACTCGCAGAGTTGGCCTGTTGCTCTGCTACAACATCTCATGATGTGAAGTCTAGCTAGCTAGCAAGAAATGTGACTTGCATGCCAACATTTGAACTCCACTGGGCAGCCAGTACTTCTTTAGGCAATGGTTCTTAGAATTTCACAACTGGCCACACTGTCAAAGTGATTCTGGCTGCTGTAATCCAGGAAAGGAACTTTTCCAAGTAGTGAACCCACTTTCACAGGCCATACACCATCACCACAGAAGAGATTTCCACGTTTATGGTGAGAGGGGCCGTGCAGACAGAATAAATGTGCAGAAGGTACATGGAAATGATCTGCAGACAGCCCTGATATTTCTTCCTCTAAGGAAATGCTTGCTAGAGAGTTTTGAGATAGTAAAAGCCATTCTGCCTCAGCCCTGCTCTAGCCTGGAATCTACATTCTTATAGAAACCAGCTGCTGCAAGGCAAACAAAAGGGTTGTAAGAACATTTATTTTAAAGCTCGAGGAACCTCTTGGGATAAACAGTCTAAATTAAAGATCAAAACCGTGGCATGTATGCCAGCAGCATCCCCCTCACTGCTGGATAAGCTTTTCTCTGAGACGTACAGATGCCTTGCTCTTGGATTCTAAGCACCCTTCCTTCCATCCGGCTGTCTCTCTATGTCCCATGCAGGAATGATTAAGCCCTGCACCCTAACTCTCTCCCCTCTCTCACTCTGTTTCTGTCTCTGAGCTGAATGCCCTTTGACTCTTTCAGTTGTGATTTCCTCACTGTGCGGGTTCACCTGGTAAAGTGTTTTTGAATGTCCCAGTTTCCGTTTATAGGGCCTCATGGGAGAATGCTAAATCCAGGCCACTCCTGGATGTATTTAAAGTGATTGTAATTCACATGGATTGGGCCTTAGTTATAAGCTGAATTACATTCTGATTTAGCAGCAGGGATTAAGTCTCTGCATTTTAACTTATTAACCCAGCCCCAAGTTAGAAGAATTCTCTTATCGCAGCACTAAGCTGCAGCACAGGAGACAGCAGGGGCGACGCCCAGGGAGGAATGGGGTCTATCCAGTTTCTTTTCTCAGTCACAGTTGACAATAGTTGTAGTTTTTTCTGACAACAGGTAGCAAATGTAAGAGCTGGGAACTGCTATTACTCCTTTTTCTAATAGGTTTTTTTTGCCATTGGCAACAGTTTAGTTTGGGAACTGACTCTCAGCTCACAAAGCCTTTCTCACTAGCTGACCACATTCTCTCAGTTTTCATATAGTATAACCAGTTTGCAGCATCCAATTTTGTCCCACTATCAGTTCTAAGAGTTAAGAAGATTTACCTTTTTCAGACTACATCTCCCAGAATCACCTGGGTAGCACAATCAACCGGCAATGAGGAACCATTCTGGTGAGTTACAATCCAGAAAAGTAACTCTCCCAGTCTCTGGTTGCATTTTATTTCCAATACTCTCTTAAGTGTTTCATTTTATAATTGGAAAAATTGGTATTTTCTGCCAACACAGTTAGGCTGAATTGCGTTATTGCAAGTAAGCAATGGTACATCATTCAGTACAGCAGCCAGCATTGGGATTAAAAAACAACACTGGTGTGGTGTGATGTAGTGACTAGTATGGTGGCCTGTTATCAGCAGCAGATTCAAATTCCCATTCATCTACAAACCTAATTGGGGCCAAACTAGGTAAGACACTGATGCCACATCTAGAAGTCGTGATCTTTCATATAGCAAAAGACTGCAGAAGCATAGACTTATAAGCTTCTTTTGCAGGTCTATTTGCTGATATACACTTGACAAAGGAGTTAATGTCCTTGGAATTTTTTTTAAAAGAGCAAAAGCAAGAAGTACAATTTTCCTGAACATTTTGCCACCAGATTACCTTGGCCTAGTCAACATCTCTGAACCAACTCCATTTCACAGTTTCATTGTGATGACAGATCTCTCTCTCTCTCTCTCTCTCTCTCTCTCTCTCTGTGTGTGTGTGTGTGTGTGTGTGTGTGTGTGTGTGTGTGTGTGTGTGTGTGTGTGTGTGTGTGTGTGTGTGTGTGTGTGTGTGCCACCCTACTTTCTTTAAACGAAAGTTAAATTATAAAAGTGGAAACAATACCTGTGCATTTATCTTTGTGTGATAGAGCAGCATGGGAGTAACTAGCGGTGATGGCAATCAGGGCTGAATGCAACCCTGTGGCCAATGAAGCATTAGGATGGGGCTCACCTCCACATCTTTCTTCTCTGTGCTTATGTGCTTGTGCAACATTTCATAGGGGTCACACACAAAGATGCAACAACACAAGAAGCTGCCCTCCACTACAGGAAAAAAGTCATGATCCCCCCCTTTCCTGCCGGGGAAGTGAAACCAAAGGCATCAGCCTCCAGCAATGTAAAAGCGGGGGAGGAGAAGGAAAAAGCAGTGCTCCCAGTCCTCCCACCACCCTCAACAAAGGGAAAGGCAGAGACACAGTGAGTGATGCTGATGACAGGTGCCTGTTGAATGTACAGTACTTACCTTGTGCTTCACTATCACCTGCTGCCAAAAGACGGTGTGAAAATGTCTAAAGGCCTGCCAAAGACCTGTACAACATCAGCCAGTGGTATACTTCAGCTAGAGTTTGTAGGGTCGAGTAGCTAGGATTTTGATAGAGAGAAATGGATTCTCCCAGGAATTATATAATTATATAATTATATCTCCCAGGATATAGCTAAATATCTCTGCTGTAATGAAAATATTTGAGTGCATTTGTCGGTGGGCAGTTGGGACCCACTGGATTTTCAAAAGACATACTCCTTTTTTGTTGACATGGGGCGTTTATACACGACCCCTAAACTCCGCCACAAATGGCTGCAAGCTCCGGAGCTTAAAAATGTTTCCCCACCAGCTCCGGAGTTTGCAGAAAATTAAGTGCGACCCCACCCACCTAAGCGTGACCCAGCGCATTTTTCATGTACCTGCTCTCCCGTGGTGACAATCCCTGATGCGGTTTTAAGGGAGTGAGTGTCGGCTCTCCTCGTGTCTGCTTGTTGTTGTTTTTTTGCTTGCTGCCCCTTTAAGAGAAGGAATCAGGAAGCCGGGAGGAATCAGGAAGAGAAGGAATCAGGAAGCCGGGTGGCTTCGGAGATGAGATGCATATTTCCTCTCTTTTTTTCTCCCACCCCTCACGCAGACAGGAGCAAGGAAGTGCTGAGGGGTGGGAACACAGCAAGAGCAACGAACCCCTAAGATCTCTGGTCCGAATTTAAGTGGCCAGCGGATCTTAGGGGTCCTGTGAAAAGGCCCATGGATTTATCCAGCTCCATGAATTTTGGATAAGACTGGCTATGGGGAAGAATACCATTATCAGCACCAAGCGAATCCAAACTGTCCGCTCCACCACTGGAGCCAGCAGTTTCTTCAGGCAGTGCCTCACTTGTGGCAAGCGATGGATGGGAGTGGTATCTTGCTTCCTCCCTTAGCTGATAAATCAACAAATCAATGAATTGATGAATTTCTAGTGACAAATGACAAATCATTTCAGCTCCCTTTTAAAACACTACAAAAAGGCTATAAAGCAACTGGGTTGAGGAAACCCAGTCTTCACCCAACTTGGAGAGGTTGTAGAGGAGAGTTGGGGAAGTATTTCTGCAAGTATGGAGTGTCTTGGTGCCTGGAAAGAATTTTATTGAGGGGGCCTATTTGGGGGAACATAACACAGACATCAAACATCCAGTCTCCACCAAACCTGGAGGAATGGTAGAGGAGAGTCAGTGGATGCTTCATTCCAATTTTATCTCTCTAGGATCCTTTGGAGCCATTTTATAACCCAATGAATTAATGAACCAAAAGTTGCTAAATTTCATCAATTCATATTTGTTGGGGGAATTCCATTTTTGATGAATATGACCTGGCAAATTTGATAAATTGGTGAAATGTGTCAGAAAAATATGATTTGTTTTTCAATTTGTCCCTAACTCTAATATGGACTATCACTGGAAAGACTGGGGTGGGGGTGGGGGTGGGGGAGGACTCTGTCTATTTTTACCCCCATCTTCCAAACAGCTGACTGTTACAACAGTATGTTTGGAGTAAGGCTATGAAGCAGGGAAAGGGCCTTATGCTTCCTGAATCCTTGGATAACTGAACACAGATCTGTGGAACATGGATCCACAGGTCCTGAGGCATGGTGATTCTCCACATGCTCAGAGACATTATTTATTCCTTAACAGTACACGGCAGGAGCTCTGCCCTTCAAAAGTTCATTATGACCCCTGCTTCCCTTTACAACTACATGGTCAAATGCCACAGGATTTGCTCCACTTATGAAATGGGTACATTTGCAGTGTTTTTACTAACCACAGGATGCAAAGGCAGATTCAAATTAATCCAGCCCTGTTTTGCTCCTACTGTGTCTTTTTTTTAAAAAAATAGGTCACTGGGGGACCTGTACTTTTTCAAGCCTGAACAATTCAAATGGGCTTTGCCCATAGTTGTGATAGGTTTTTGTAAAGACAGGGGACTTGCCTCTAGTGGTATTTTGGTGACACAGGCAGTTAGGCATTAGGTTCAACCCCAGGAGAACATGCTCCTGCATTCTTTCCTCTCCCCCAATTGTCCCCCCCTCCCCCATTTTTTCATTAAAAAATTCTTACATATATGAAATTAGTGCTGGGTCATTGTGTCAGCTTATTGCTTGGCCATTACCATTGTTCTTTCTCACATTTGCACTCCTATTGGATCCCCATCAGATTGCTAGAGGTGGGGCCAGGGGAAGGAAGGAAGGAATGGCAGAGGTGGGAGGAAAGAAGGGGGCTGTGGGCTAGAATGAATGGCATTACAACCAACACAGGCAGGTGAACTCTCAAATCCATCTGCAACCCCTGTGTGAGTAGTGACCGCGATTCCAAGTGAAATGGAGGCTACAAATCAAATCCAGTGTATTTGCACCCTGAGTTGCAGCAAGGAGACAATTTCCTATTGCTTTGGCAATTTTGCTTTGTTGTCGCCAAAAGCATGGCACCAGGTTAACCTGGAGGCATTACAGAAAACAGGGCTGGCTCTCTAGAACCTTTCAACAGCAAGCCATTCTCTCAGAAAAGCTTTTGCTGTATTGTCAGGCAGGCAGGCAGGCTCGGTGCCGAGGAAATCTTGGGCGCACCAATATGCTCTTGCTCTTTTATTTATTTCATGTGGTTCCAATTCAACAGCACCACAAATGAGCTTTTAACCTACTGGCATCCTTTTGCTGAAATCTGACAGCTCATTGAGCGAGGCATTGCCACGACTCTGGGGAGGAAGGCTGGGTGTGGGGGGAGGAATTCACCCTTGTTAATATTTCATAAAATGGGGTTTGTGTAACTGTCATGTCCTTTCTCATGTTCCTTTCCTTGTGTTGATGCCTGCCACAGGAGCAGTGTGTTTCCTTTTCAGAAGTCTGTTTCCTTTTCACTCTCTTGTATTTTCCAGTTTAAGGACCTCCAGTTTCTGGTACCTTTACAATAAGAAAGGGGGGGGGGAGCTGTGTGGATTTTTTTAAAAAATGTCTTTTGTGATTTATGCTTTCACAAACACAAACTAGCTCATGAAGACCTGTAAAGGTCTTCATTGGGCTAGGCACCACAGAAATGTGGACTGTTGGGGGAAAAAAATAAATCTTTAAAAAAAATGTCCAGATGTGTTTGCTAGGTTTCTTTGTTAATAATAATTCCTTTGTTTATAACACGGACGACTCCTATTCATACATGCACATCTCCGGTTCATTGTTGGTGAGCTAATACCTGGGCTGGGCATGTCAGACCACTGGTTCAGCTAGGACTGCGTTGTTGCCAGTATCTGCCAGGGACTCTTCAAAACTGGAGGCAAGACAGGAGGAGGCTAGAGGAGGCAGGAGCTGGAGATTCCAGGAATTAAAACCAATACTTTCTGCATACAAAGCAAGTGCTCCACTACTGAGAGACAGGCTCTCTCTTCAAACCATTTTGGGTTCCCGTTACCCCTCTTGCTGCTACTGACAAATTCAGCTGCTGAACAAAGACAGCAATGTTAGCATAAGGGAGGGAAAAATCACAAAAATTCAATTCTTCTTCCTTTCCATTTTGGAAGGGAAGCAAATATTCTATGTTGTAAATTCGTATGGCTCTATGGTGCAGGAGTGCGCTCTTGTACCCTTTGCCATAAACCAATCTGATACTGTTGCTCCGGAATTTATGTTGGTGGCAAAACTGACAGGCATTGCCAATTATAGTGGCAGAAATGTAATCCTCTTAGATTCTGAGAGTTCCAAGGTGGAGCACAAGGTGGAGTACAAAACAACAACAACAACAACAACACAAAACACAAAGAGGAAAATCAGCCATTGGCAAATTGCATACAAAGGTAATTTTAATATTTAGAAAGAGACACATGGCTGAAAATTATGTTATATGTTCTTATTATTATTTGTTTCATTTCTATACTGCCCATCTTCCAGCAGGAACTCTGGGAGGTTTACAACAAGTTAAAAACAACAATATAAGCAAAAAAGAGGGGAAAAACCCTCAGCAAGATGCATCAGGGAGCGGAAGAAAAACCCCCAGATAAGATCAGAATTAAATAAATTAAATTAAAGGTCGCCATATGCCTCCCTAAAAAGCATGGTTTCCAAAGCCTTTTTGAAGATAGGCAGGGACTGTGCAAGGCGCAGCTCACTCGGAAGATGGTTCCACAACGAGGGGCCCACCACAGAGAAGGCACGGTTGCGTGTAACTGACCACACCTCCCTAGGAGTGGCCACTCTGAGTGAGCGCACCTGCGACATTCGAGTGGGCCTGGCCTCAGTTGACCTCTGGGAGATACGCTCCGACAGGTATTCAGGACCCAAGCCATGGAGGGTTTTGAAAACCAAAACCAGGACCTTGAACCTTATCCGGAGAGCCACGGGCAGCCAATGCAGGCGTGCCAGAACTGGGGTGATGTGATCGTATCTACAAGCACCAACCACCAGTCTGGCTGCCACATTCTGCACCCGTTGGAGTCTCTGGATAAGGGTCAAAGGCAACCCCACGTAAAGTGTGTTGCAGTAATCGATCCTCGAGATCACGAGGGCCTGCACAACTGTCTTCAGGGAGGACTCATCGAGGTACGGACAGATCTGGGTGATCCTGCGGAGGTGGAAAAAAGCAGCCCTGGAGACGGCCATCCACTGGACTTCCAGGGACCACACCCAGATTCCTGGCCCTGTCCGTAGGCTGGAGGGAAACTCCCCTCAGACTAGGGAGGGGGCAATTGTCCTTGGATGAGGATGCCCTGAAGAACAGAACCTCGGTCTTCTCCGGGTTCAGTTTGAGCGTGTTGGTCCTGGTCCATTCCAAGCACGCCTCCAGGCACAGATCAAGGGAGCGTACTGCCTCCACTTCAGAGGTAGAAAATGAGAGACAGAGCTGCGTATCATCAGCGTACTGATTACAGCAAACTCTAAATCTCCTGATGACCTCAGCCAACGGCCTCATATAAATGTTGAACAGCATGGGGGAGATTGCTGACCCCTGGGGCATCCCACAAGGGAGCATCCAAGGAGCCGACAACTCATCCCCCAGCTGGATCCGCTGGGACCGGCTGTCGAGGAATGATTAGACCCAGCAAAATGCTGAGTCCCCGATTCCTGCCTTGGCGAGCCAATCCAGCAGGTTATCGTGGTCGACGGTATCAAAGGCCGCTGACAGATCAAGGAGGACCAACAGGGAGGAACAACCCGTCAGCCTCCCTGAGGAGGTCATCTATTTATTTATTTATTTATTTATACAGCTTATATACCGCCCGTCTTCCTGGAAGGAACTCCGTGCGGTTTACAATGGGTGTACAAAACAACAGATTATAAAACAACTAAAATAACTAATAACTAAACTAAAAAACTAAAAGAAAAGAGAAAAAAATGCAGACAAAACAGCAGCAATAGATGGCGGGACTAGGAAAAAAAATTTGGGTCACCCAAACGCCTCCCGGAAGAGAAGGGTTTTCAGCGCCTTCCGGAAGGCAGGCAGGGACTCTGCTAGGCGCACTTCTGCTGATAGGTGATTTCATAAAGTTGGGCCAGCCACAGAGAAGGCTCGGGTACGGGTGGAGGTTCTCCGAGCCTCCCTGGGCGTGGCCACATGCAGCATGTGCGCCCGCGACGACCTAGTTGGACAGGCCGAAGTTGATTGCTGGTCGATCCGCTCCGTCAGGTAGCCAGGTCCTAGGCCATGGAGGGTTTTGTAAACCAAAACCAAGACCTTGAATCTAATTCGGGCTGCAACGGGTAACCAATGCAGACGAGCCAAGACTGGGGTGATGTGCTCAAATCGACGCACACCCGCCACCAGTCTGGCCGCTGCATTTTGGACCCGCTGCAGATGCCGAATGAGAGTCAAGGGCAACCCCATGTAGAGCGCATTGCAATAGTCCAGTCTAGAGATCACCAGCGCCTGGACCACTGTTCTGAGGGAGTCCCCATCCAGGTACGGACGAATCTGGGCGATTCGCCAAAAGTGGAAAAAGGCAGCCCTGGACACGGCGGACACCTGGGCTTCCAGGGTGAGTGCCGGGTCGAGGACTACGCCCAGATTTCGGACACAGTCCGATGGCCTGAGGGAAACACCCTCCAAGGTGGGATACGGGCCACCGTAGCTGGATGAGGAAGCCCCAAAGAACATAACCTCGGTCTTATCGGGGTTGAGTTTGAGCCGGTTAGCCCTGGTCCATTCCATGACCGTGCCCAGGCACTGATCGAGGGTCCGGACAGCCTCATCTGCAGCGGTAGAAAAGGAGACATAGAGCTACGTGTCATCAGCGTACTGATGACAGCAGACTCCATGTCCCCTAATGACCTCAGCCAGTGGCCTGATGTAAATGTTGAACAGCATGGGAGAGAGAGAGACGACCCCTGTGGAATCCCACAAGGGAGTATCCAAGGGGCCGACAACTCGCCCCCATGCTGAACCTTCTGGGGACAGTCTCCGAGGAAGGACCGGAACCAACTGTGAACAGTGCCTCCGATCCCAACCCCAGAGAGCCGATCCAGCAGGATACTGTGGTCGACGGTATCAAAGGCCGCTGACAGATCCAGGAGGACCAACAGGGAGGAGCACCCCCCATCGGCCCTCTGGAGGAGGTCATCTTGCAGAGCGACCAAGACTGTCTCGGTCCCCCGACCAGGCCTGAACCCAGACTGGAACGGATCCAGTGCATGCTCGGCCTCCAGATATGATTGAAGCCGGATCGCGGCCACCCTCTCGATCACCTTGCCAATAAAGGGCACGTTAGTGATCGGGCGATAGTTGGACAGATCGCCCGATGCTAGGTTTGGTTTCTTCAGGATGGGCTTTACCACAGTCTCCTTCAGATGGGAAGGGAAAATCCCTTCCCTGAAGGAGGCAGTGGTGATGATCGATGCCCACTCTGAGATGTTCCCAGCCGCTGCTTTCATAAGCCATGAAGGGCAAGGGTCGAAGGGGGTGGACGCGGGCCGGCAGTGGGCAATAGCCCTGGAGGCCTCAAGTGAGGTGTCAGGCCCAAACTCAACCATGCGAGGAGACCGAGGGGGCACAGCCGCCGGGGATGCCGAGAGTGGGCTATCGCAACAGGATTCGAAACCGGTACGGATGGCCTCTATTTTCGATCGAAAAAAGGCTGCAATGTTCTCGCTACTGAAATCAGTAGGAGGAGGCCTAGTCAGTCCAGGATTAGTGAGGTCGCGAACCACACGGAACAATTCCGCTTGGCGGTTCGAGGCCTCACTAATTCTCAGGGTGTTATAAGATCTTCTAGCCACCCTGATCGCATGAACATAGCGCCTGGACTGAGCGATAACTGCAGCCTTCTTAGTAACCGTCTGGTTCTTCCTCCAGCTGCGCTCCAGCCTCTTCCGTTCATGCTTCATCGCTCGAAGCTCTTCCGTGAACCACGGTGAGGAACGAGCTCTGCAGCGGATGAGGCGCCTAGGGGCGATCTGGTCGACAGCTCGAGATGTTTCATCGAACCATTGATCTACCATAGAGTCTACCAGATCGTCAGCCAGTCCGCCAGGAGGCTCCCCGAGGACTTCCCGAAACCAATCAGGGTCGAGGAGTCTGCGGGGGCGAGTCCAAACAGTGGGCCGAGGGTCCCCGCGGGGTGGGGCGGCGACTGATAGCAGGTGATGGTCTGACCATGACACGGGGGTGGGAACAAGGTCCCACACCCTCAGACACGAATCCTCAGACACGGAGGAAAATACCAGATCCAGGGTGTGTCCAGATCTGTGTGTTGGGCATAAAACATGCTGGGACAGGTTCATGGAGGCCATGGACTGCATGAAGTCCAGAGCAGCACCAGACAGGTCACCGCCGGCATGCACGTTGAGGTCACCCACCACCAAAAGGCGGGGGGTTCTCAACAGAGCAGCAGCGATGAACTCGGTGAGCTCTGGTAGGGATTGTGCTGGGTTGCGGGGAGCACGGTAACCGAGCACAATGCCAAACCTGTCCCGCTGCCCAACCAAGAGGTGGACACATTCCAACCCTGGGATCACCAACGTTGAGGCCCTGCTGATATGAATGGTATCTCTGTACACAATGGCCACCCCACCCCCCTTACGCCCCTCCGATCTTCCTGCCCCCTGCACCAGAAACCCAGGAGGGCACAGCTGGGAGAGCGAAGCCCCCCCCTGCACCCACCCAGGTCTCGGTGATGCACGCCAGGTCGGCCCTCCCATCAGCGATGGTATCATAAATGATGGGGATTTTATTGTGCACTGACCTGGCATTCATCAGAAGGCAAGAAAGATCGGAGGCGCTGGCGGAGTGGCTCCAAGGCACGTGACAGTGAGCTGGAGGGTCAGAACGGGGGACAGGCGCAAGATGCCTGGCCCGAGTTCTTCTTAACCGACTAACCCTCCAGCCCCTAGCGTACCGACCACGGTCCGACACGACAGGTATGGCGGTCCCTGCCTGCATGGTGACAGATGGAAAAGGGAGAAGAGGAAGGGGAGGGAAAAATTCAGCACAACCACAACAACAATACTAAATTGCAACTATAAAATAAAAATAAAATAGGCATCAATACAACAAGTCAGTTATAAATACAAAGCAAAAAAACAAGCATATTAATGAGCTCATAGCCCAGGCTGGGGGAGAGGCAAGAGAGGAGTGCAAGGGTATCTCGCAAAAGTGGCTGATGGTCAGTGATTGGAGGTACCAGGCAGCTGATGTCAAGGGAAAGTGGGAGCAAGAAGCAAATGGGGGCCGGCCGGCAACCGTCGGATGGGCCAGCAACGGCCTCGGGGCCAGATTGGGCCCAGCAAAACAGCAGCAAGCCAACCTCAGTCTTCAGCAGATGGTAATCCCAAGGCACCAGAATGTCCAGTATCCTCGAATGCCAGCGAGAGGATGGAGAATTGGGTAGGGGGGGAGCAGAGTGGAGAGCTCCGCACCCCCAAACCCACAGCGGTCCAGTGGGGAGGGGGAGCAAGATTGAGAAGCTCCGCACCCCAAACCCACAACAGTCCAGTAGGGTGGGGGAGCAAATCGAAGCTCCAAACCCCAAACCATAACTGTTCAAGGAGGGCTAGTAGAGAGGGGGGGAAGGGGAAAGGGGGGAACAAAGGTGGAGGGAAAGGCAATGTCCAAACCAGCTGCTATATCGGTCTCCATGTCCGAGCTGCTGCAATGGAAAAAAGTAAGCAGCGGTGAAGGCGGCAGACACGCGGCTGCGAGGCAGGACAGCAATGGTGGCCGCTGCAGCCCACAAGGCTGGGGCGCCTTGGTGGACGGGCGGCGAAGAGACAGTCGACCGGATAGCACAGCCGCAAGCGACAGCGGCGGCGGTGGCCTCCGGACCTGGGCCGCAGCGATGATCGGCGGCGGCCACGGCAGCAACGATCGAGCAGTCGTGAAGAGCAGCGATGGGCGGCGGACCTCCCCCGGGACCCGGCCTCCGCGATGGTCGGCAGCGGCAGCGGCGACAGAAGTCGATTGGTCAGGGGCACAGCAGCAGCGGCTGGGACCTCCACACTGCCGCGATGGTTGGCGGCAGCAGCAGCAATCGATCGGCTGCAGTACGCGGCGGCAGCAGCCGCGGCCCCTCTGGGGCCGAGACGCCGCAGTGGTCGGCGTCAGGGACGGCAGCGACAGTCAGCAAGCCGAGAGCCACGGCCTCCAGGGCTGCGCCGCAGCGAGGATCGACTGCGGCAGGGGCGACAGCAGGTGATCCGGTGCCCAAGGCGGCGGCGAGGGCTGAGGCCTCCCCCAAAGCGAAGCTGCCACAATGGTCGACAAAGGCGGCAGCAGCAACAATCGACAGACTGGGGGGCACAGCAGCAGCGGCAACGGCCTCCAAGACTGGGGCGCCGCAACCGGCGGCGGCGGCCATGCCAGCGGCAGTCAGTTGGCTACAAGCCGCAGCAAAGGCAGCAGCGATCTGCTCCTGGGCCAAGGCTCCGAGGTGGACATCGATGATGGCGGCAACAACAGAGATGGCGGTGGCGGCCTCCATAGCCGACCCACCGCAGGGCCGTCCACGGCGCTCCACCACCGCGACAACGGCGAAGGTCCTCAGCGCCGACCTGCTGCGATGGCAAGCAGCAGCAACGGTGGCAGCAACAGTCGGCGAGCTACCACCAAAGGTAGGACAAAGTGCGATGCGGGGCTGGTAAGATGGAACTCCGGCAGACATGCCTGGTGGGGGAGGGGAGGGAACGCTCATACCCGTCCTGTGGTTTGTCCTGTAATTCGTCCGCTGATATGAAGAGCAGTGGCGACCATAAGATCTTCAGGAGAGCCCCTTAAATCCCCCTCCATAGCCTAGGCAAGCTCAGAGAAAAAATTAGAACCAAACATAAAAACAAGGCAGCAAAAAAACAAGCTTAAAGCGCAGCCGACGTAAACTGCTGCTGCTGCCGCCCGCCATCTTGGAGAAATCCTGAATGTTATTGTTCCAAATTTTAGTAAAGTGCAAAAGAGGAGATACCTTTATTAGACCACTATAATCAAACATTTTGTGTGATTATTTATGATTTAAAGAAAAATCACTTCTTCAAAATCCTGTGGAGAATGTACAAAAAAATATAACTGGATGCCTCAAAAATTTCATGACAGAAAAGACTGCATGTATAAATGAGTGGGTGTATGGTTAAATGCTTCTCCCAGTTCCATAGGCTTGGAATTGTCCCCTCAGTGATTAAGAGAGGAGGTAGGGATGGCCAGGTTTGTGCAAAACCCTTGAAGGGTCTTATTTTTTTGCAAAGAACAACAACCCCAAAACGTGTATGTCTGCACACCTCAGTCAGTTTTAATGGGGAAACAGGTCTGCCCAAGGGCAAGTTTAGGTTAAATACAATGGATGAGATGAAACAGATCCTTTATGCTGATTTCAACAGATCCTTTATGCTGAAATCAATCACTTTCTTATTCCCCCCCCCCATTTTAGGATTTAGTAGAGGATCTTGATGGCCTATGTTGCTCACCTGAATCCCTGGTTACTGGTCTAGGACCATTGCTAGCCTGTTCTCTCTTGGCATCCTTGTTGAAGAATTTCCTTACATTGTTCCAGCGGGAGTTCCAACACTTTTCAAGACAGTCTAACAAGACTAGAGATGCAAACTTCCCAGAAATTTTGAAGCCATGGGAAAAAACATTGCAGGGAAACTGAAAAATGGGTGGAGGTTGGGACATAGTCCCCCCTCCCAGCTTTTGGGAATTTTACATCTCAAACTAAAGAGAGAAAATCTTTGACTCTCTTAATCTAATTTCCAGATACTGTATGCACTTTGGTGACTTCTTAACCAACACACCTCTCTTTCCTCTGTCTTTCTCTGTGTGTGCCTGGTTCAGCAAAAGATTTGCCTTTATGCTTATCCTTTCACAACCTCAGAAAATACAGTGGACCCTCGTATAACAAACGGTATGTATAATATAACATTTGTACAACATAAAAAATTCCAGATATAGGGGAAATTTGCTTAACATAATTGCCTGCAGGGCAAATCTGTATAACATAAAATGGTCACGATTAGGGATTACTCCATTTTCAATGCATTCCTATGGGAAATTTGGTATAAAGGAAAATTTGCTTAACAGAATTTCATTTGGAACGAATTAATTCCTTTATACAAGGTACCACTGTAGTCAGCTCAGGCATGCCATAATTTGGCAGAGCAGCCTGAATATCAGAGCCCTCTCGGCCATACAATTTTGCTTTCTTTTAGTCTATATTTGCCCATATTGGTTATATATTTTATTAAACGTGTGCATTATTTTAATTGTTTGTGTTCAATAAATTTGAAATTGCTTTCGGGGTAGATTGATTTTAAAGGGCTCTTTAAGGTTTTTGGATTGATTATCTTTTGCCTACCTTTGTTCCCCCAGTAGTTTTTATGAATATTGATAGCTTTTTTAAAAAAATGGACTAGTGCCGGAAACAAGAAGAATGAAAAACAAAATCAAAATGTCCTGCAAGAGATGGTCACAGTTGTGTAAAATGAAAGGACTAGCTCTAGCTGTATTCAGACTGATGAAGCTGTTTGGATGAGCAGTGAAACGTTTTTACCTCTCAAGAAAAAGAAGTCCAGTAGCCATGACTCAACTTCCAGATAAACTCACCTGGATGACTGAGGGCGCTTTTACACGACCCCTAAGATCCGTTGGCAACTTAAATTTGGACCAGAGATCCGGGGGTTGTTCTGCTTTCTGTGTTCCCACCCCTCCGCACTCCATTGCTCCTGTCTGGGTGAGGGGAGGGAGAAGAAAAGGGAGAAAAAATGCAGGCTCACCTCCTTCTGCCGGTTGGAGCATCCCCGTAGGCATTCCAGGCTGTTAAAGGGGCAGGAGGACAACAAAAGGCAAGGAGAGCCTGGCATCCACAGCTTTATAGTCTACACCAGAATTTTTTTTACCTCCGGAGACCAGGTACTTGGAAAATGTGCTGGGGCGCGCTTAGGTGGGCGTGGTCATACTTAATTTTTTTTTAAAGTGCGCAGCTGGTGGGAAAACAATTTGAGAATCTTCACAGATATGAAAGGACTTGTGTATGAAAATTTTGAAAACTACCATCTGAAAGAACCTGACATGTAGCAAACATGATTTACTATTTTTTTTTGTCATGCACATCACTAGAAGCAGTACAGAGTCAGGAAGCAAATAAGAAGTCAAGGATGTTTTACTGAGAGCCAGAACATGTTGCTGAGAACTGGTTAGTAGTGGGATAAAGAGAAATGGGCAAGAGGTAGAATAAGGAACACATATTCTTTAAAATGTTTGTTCCCACACATGTACCATTAGTTGCAACTGGCAGGGAGATAATATTTTTATCACAAAAAGCTGGCACTGTAATAAATATATTAGTCTTTATAGCACCACAGTATCTTTGGTTGTTGTTTTTTTTTTTTTGCTGCAATATGCATAAGATGTGTTTTTAAAGGTCTTTCCTAATTGTCTTGCCCCATTCTTAGCATTTTAGACTTCTGATTAAGGTATTGCAATTGCGGGGCACCCCAGTACCAATCAGCTGGAGTTTGGGGCTTGCCTCCATGAAGGCATTGCGTGCCGCTTCTACCCACCCCCCACCCCCGAGGTGCTGAGAAGCTGCACACGGTGTTTGAAATGTTTTCAGCAAGGACGCCAAGTGCCTCAGGGGAGCAGCGAGCAATGTTTAAAATGTTTTTAAGCAGCAAAGCCAATCTGGCTCCATTGCCTAAAGACATTTTAAACATTGTGCCCCAGGCCCAACCCGACCTGCATCCACATATCGCAGATTTTCAATGATCATGGGTCGAGTCGATCCCTAACCCCCGTGATAGACAGGGGGTTTACTGTAATGTATTTTTGGACTTGTAGCACTCAAGGAAGTACTGTGATACTGTGGCCCCTGGACAGAGAAGAATTTAGCTGGTACCCCAAGACTAACTGCAAGACAAAATATGCCTTGCTTTAGAAATTCACATAATTTCAAGGCCTGCAGTGTGTTCCAGAGAATGCATGCATCCAGTACAATTAAGACGTGTTCAAGTATTGAGAACAGGGAATCGAGGGACATCTTACAGCATTAATAGACAACATTATATTAAAGTTACAAGGGAACGTGAGCAGTTAAAGGGGAGTAAAGTTCCATGTCAAGTTATGAGTGTTGGAAACTATTTGACCTGTGCATTTAAACTGTGGAAGTTCCAACAGCAAAAGGGAAACGTTCCTATGTGATCCCCATGTAGAAATTTCCACACAAAATTCCAGCTTGGATAATGTCTTTATTGGATCACTGAAAACAAAGTGAGTTTTCAGACTCTAACTGAACTCTTCATTAAGCAGGGATGCTTGGACAGAATACCATTGAAATAGAAAGAAGGAGCCGTGTGGCCATTACAAAACACAAATGCAAGACTATATAGGTGATGTGTATAGTGTGTGTGCACAACCTATGCACCTTTGAAGGACTGGGGTGTGAAACTCAATCCTCGGATTCAGATGCCATTTTACAACAGCCCTGCTGCTTCCTACTTCATCTAAGACAGATGTGCCTGGTGAAAATAATCTTGCCAAGGACTTTACATCTGTGATTAACTTCCTGGAAAACTCCATCTTGCAGTTTTTGGACTTTTGGTACTTGGCTTGAACAAGTGACATTGTCCACAAAAGCTTTTATTTTTTATATTTTTTATAGTGGCCTAAAAAGGTATTGCTTATAGCCTAGTCTTGCATTCGGCCATAATAGAGAAAGCCAATACTGTAGCCCCAAAGAAGCAAGCCAACTATGAGGACTAAGTTCCTTACCCAAAGCTATGGGGAGAGCTAAAACTACCAGGCCAATTGCTGCATGCAGACAGAAGGCAATGGAATATCATCTTGTCTCCATTTCAGGTAAATCCGCAAGCTCCACATCACCTTAGCAGCAATCTGGCTTCAATAACAACAAACTTAATATCTTAAAACTATGAGCTTTTTCTTCTGTTCCCAGGGTTCACGTCATCTCTGCTTAATGAAAGGTGCCTGTAGAACTTAAAAAGTATATCCTTGTTTTTGTGACTTCTTACTGATCTGACATAAGCATGACTCAAGCTGGAACTTTTCTTTGGTGGATGGGTCACATGGCAACCTTTCCCTTTTCCTGAAAGGTGCTTATAAAGAAACGGAAGCAAAATGAATGCAAAGGGAGAGTAGCAATGAGCACAGCATCTACTAAGCGCTTACAAGCTTCTGAAGCTTCCCTGCTGCTCTGGTTCCCTTGAACTCTTTTGATTGCAGTGCTTCACATGTGGCGCTAGCTTAACGCAGCCATAGAATCCCATTAAGAAGACACAGGCCCCACACAGGAGGGTCTATTTCTTCTTCCAAGCACCCCACCTGGGAAGTGAAGTTGTATTTCTTTAACTCACAGGCAGATGATGCAGCTCTCTTTACTGTTGAAGCACTTGGATGTAAGGACTGGCTGACTATGAAAAGGGCTTTAAGGGTGAAGGCATTCTTTCCATTTGAGGTCATTACTCACTGAAGACACCAATTTCCGCACAAAATCATTTAATTCATGTTTTGGGGACTGGGTGAGATGGAACTGTGATCACAGTCCAGATTTAGTACCTAGCTTCACAGGTAACTGTGGCAGAACCCACAATTAAAGAGAAATACTTTAACATGTAAATAAGCAATGGCATTTATTGTTATAAAATGTCCAGCATCATCATGGCTTTAAAAGGGAAGCTGAAAAGTCATGGGGAATGACTTTTCAGTCAGTGGCTAATGATCATGACCAGAATAATTACTGCATGCTATTGGACATCAATTGCTGAAGGACAACAGCATGAGAAGATGATTGTCTTCATGTCAGGTTAATCACTATATAAATGAGGACTGTATTGCAAATGTAGTATCATCCATCCTGACATGCAGGGCTCATGTAGGAGTTTCCCCTTCCTTTCTTTGTCATGTTGGAGGCTAAAACTATTGGCCTATTTCAGCCTTTAATTAGATCTTGTGGGGTTCTTCTCATAGTCTTTTGTAATGGTTATTTGATGGTGGGATTAGTTGACAAGTCAATAAACAAGTAGACTTTCTAGCATGTCTTCAGAATCTTCTTCAAGTGCCATGTCCTCGTAGGACATTGGTGATCAGTAGCCTGTGCTGGTTTCGATCTAAAGCTATTCTAAATAGAGCAGCTGTGTTCACTGCGGACCAAGTTCTTAAGCCACAATGTCCTTCTATGAACCAGGCCATGCTTCCCATTGGCTTAAGTTCTTAAGCCACAATGTCCTTCTATGAACCAGGCCATGCTTCCCATTGGCTTAAGTTCTTAAGCCACAATGTCCTTCTATGCACCAGGCCATGCTTCCCATCTATTTTTCCTTGAAGGATAACTTGCAGCAGATGTCATTTCTCATTGTACATTATGTGTCCAAAATATTGCAATTTTCTTCTCTTTATGGTATTGATATTGAAGATTTCTAGCTTTTTATTCATGAGCAATAATATAGCCACATTAGTGACTCTGGCTATCCAAGGTATCATCAGAATGTGTATGTACGTCCACATTTTGAATGCTTCCAGCTTCCTGCATAATATGTCTGTAATGGTCTAAGTTTCAACAGCATCGAGAAGTAGACTGAATACATAGGATCAAAGTATTTGTGTATGAAGCCTGAGAGATAAGCCCTGGTTTGTCAAGACTTTCCTCATTTTCTGGAAGGAATTTCTAGCTTGTTCAGTTCTCCAACAGATTTTGCACAAAGGGTCCCAGTTATCCTTGACATAGCACCCCAAGTATTTGTAAGATGATATTCTCTCAATTCTTTCACTTATATCAATTATATCACTGCCGATCTTGAGAAGGCTCTGTGAACCATTTTGCTTTTTTCTGATAACCATCCATTTTGTCTTCTTCACATTAAGTCGCAATCCCATGGCACTGCTTTCTGCAGCTACAGAATCCAATAATCCTTGCAAATCTGCCCAACTTGTTGCAAGCAGGACAGTGTTGTCAGCATATCTTATGTTACAGTGGTTGCCTGCCCTTTTGTGGTTCATATACTGTGGTCCCGCTATATCACAGGACCACAGTACAATGGAACCCGAAAGGCATTTTAAACATAATGCATTGCTTCTCCTGATCCCACCTCTGCACGGGTGATCGGTGTGCAATGCCTCCAGGGAGGCAAGCCCTGGGCTCCAGCTGATTGGCGCTGGGGTGGGGAAACAAAAGGTTTTTCTCCCCCACCCCAGCACCAATCAGCTGGAGCCCAGGGTGTGGGGAAGGGGAAAAAAGGTTTTAAAAGCCCAGGCTTTTAAAACCTTTACCCCCACTTCCCCATGCTCCAGGCTCCAGCTCATTCGCGCTACGGTGGGGAAACAAAAGGTTTTTCTCCTTCAAGTTCATGAAATAATGTGAAAACATTATTTTCAAGTTCATGAAATAATTTGAAAACAATGACTTCTGTACTTGTCTTTCAAAAACATTCACCCCTTCTTTGCTAAAAGCCGCTTACTCAGAGAAGGCGGGTTTAGTGGGTGTTTGAAGGAAAGATTTCCAAATACCAAGGAGAAGCTTCGTACACAGAGAGATAAAAGCATTCTACTCATGACACGCCAAGTATTTACAAGCTTTAATGTCCGGCACTGACAGCTTCACTTTCATCATAGCAAAGGTCTTCCTCCAGTGGGAGATGAAGCATCTTCCTGCTTCCACAAAGTTCGCCACCACTCCCTTCATGGTCTGCAGTTACTGCCTCTTCTTCATTTCCCTTCCAAGGAAACTTTATCCTTATTAGGTTCCCATTATCTGGAGAAATTCAGCTTGATAAGCTGGAGCACTTATCAAGTTGTCTCACCGTGGTTTAGCTGGAACCAGAAATCATAATTGACACCTCTTCTGTTATCTGACCATATATCCAGACACCAGCACGCTGATTTCAATACAAATTCCCAATCAATCTGATATCACAATTGTACAGGGCCTGTTCTTTAAGAATATTAATAAGTTTGTCATGTTTGACTAAATCAAATGCTTTTTCATAATCAATGAAGCAAATGAATCATCAACATTGAACTCGAGACATTGCTGAACTAGTACTTGAAGACTAAATAATGCCTCCTGAATCCAAATTGGGTATCTGTAATGCTCTCTTCACACTTCCGATATATTCTTAAATGCAGGACTTTTAAAAATAACTTCAGGATATGACACATCAAACTGATTGTCTTATATTCAACACAACTTTTTGCATTAGGTTTCTTTGAAAGTGGTATAAAATGAAGTTGAGCCAGTCCTGTAGGATGGTTCTACTTCTATAAATGCTGTTGTATAAATTGACCAGAAGGGAAAGGGATTATTCTTTCTTAAGCAATTTCAAAACTTCCATATGTATTTCATTGGGGCCTGGGGCTTTGCTACACTTCGATAGTTTAATGGCATGTTCTACCAATTCCCTCATGACACCTACACCATCATTTAACTTGACACTAGAGATGTATTCTAGTGTATTTAACTTGACACTAGAGATGTATTCTAACAAAACGAATAACGAACCAACCTATCAAAGAAAAATGAAATGAAACATTTCATTTTTTGTTCCCCAGTGTGACTTACCTTGTCTTGTAGCACCAGTCTCCTGCCTGGAACTCCCGCAGCCAGGGTGGGGAAAAGCCCGCCCTACAGCTGAGGTGTGTGTGTGTGTGTGTGTGTGTGTGTGTGAGGGGGTGGAAGCCCAGCATCCAGGGACTTAAAATAAAAATAAAAAGAAAAAATAAGAAAAAAGAAAAAAGTGCCAACCTGGCCTGGGAGCCGCATGGTTGGTGCTGTAAAATAAAAATAAAAAAGAATAATAAAAAAGCACTGACCTGGCCCCTGGGGCTGCATGGTCAGTGCTGTAAAATTAAAATAAAAATAAAAAAAAAAAGGGACTTTTAATAATAATAATAAAATAAAATAAAATAAAAACGTTCCTCCGGCCCAGTGGGGGAGGGGAAATGAAAAAATAATTTAAAAAACCAAGGCACTAGCTCCTCTTAAAATAAAATAAAAAAGCCCTGCAAGGGGGACTTTTAAGAATAATAAAAAAACTAAAAATAAAAAAAATTAAATGAAGCAAATGAAATACGAAATGTTTTTTTTTTTTAAAAAAATTTCATATTTAATGAAACAAAATGGGCGGGAAGAAAACGGATCTCTGCTTGGCACCATGGTAAATACTTCTGTTATCTTTAAAGAGATGTTCTATATATTCCTTCCACTCCTGTAGTTTTTCCTCAGTGCTTGTAAAGGTATTACCATTCTTGCCAATAAGAGATTCACTTCCTCTACTGTTATACACGCCTGCTGCCTTATTTTCTTGTACATGTTAAATGAATTATTCTAAGCATCCAATTCTTCAATTTTGCTATATTCCTTTGAAAGTTTTTCATCCTTCCCCATTCTTATTTTCCACCATATTTCTTTCTGCAGTTGTTTATATATTACAGGGTCTCTATTTTTCATCTTCTCCAATCTATGAGGTCAAGAATTTCATTTGTCATCAAAGGTTTGATCATCTTTCTCTTGGACATCTTTAATTTATCTTGGCACACCGTATTCAAAGCAGCTTTAATTTGGCTCCATGTGTTTTCAGCTTCGTTTACATCTGTTGTCTCCTTGATGGTTTTGAATTTTGTGCTCAGGATTGATTGAACTTCAGTTCTTACTGCTGGGTCCTGAAGCTTAGAAATTGCATTTTGACTATTTCTCACCTTTGACTGACATTTCTTTAACTTAAGGTTCACTGTTGCTAATAAAAGATTATTATCTGAATTAATATCTGCACCAGGGTATATTTTCACACATTTAATTGAATTCCTAAAATGTTTATTAATCAAGACATAATCTATCTGATTCCTGATATTCCTTTCAGCATTTGAGGTCCACATATAAAGATGGCACAGTGGCGTCTGAAAATATGTATTTGCTATTATAAGTTCTTTTTGACATAACTGAATTAATTGGTCACCTCTCTCATTACCAATTCATAATTCATAATTACCTACTACTTCAGCCTGTTGGCCTTGTCCTACCTTTGCATTGAGACCACCCATTACTATGGTAACTTCCATTGATTTGGTACATGATAAAGCAGTCTTTGAGTATAAAATTCTTCTGTATCATCATCTGATGCATCACATGTTGGTGCATAAGCCTGGATAAGATTTATCAAGATAGCTTGGAGAAAAATGACTCTGTCTGACACTGGCACAAACTGTCAAACAGTCTTACAGATGTTTGGATGGACTATGAATCCCACTCTTTTCAAGTGATGAGGTTTGTTGTTACCAGCATAGTATACATGATATCCATCTACTACACACGTTCCTGAATTAGGCCAACGCATCTCACTAATACCAAGGATATCAATTTTAAGTCTTTCCATTTCCCTGATGGTGTTGTGGGTTTTTCCTTCTCATAGTTGGCCTGGAGATTCTTAGCATCCCCTGCCCACTGAAGGGCTGCTGGGGACTGGGGGCCATGGCTTTAGGTTTTCCAGTCATGCTCAAGATTTGGCTGGGGAAGATAGCTTAAGTGAAGTGGTTTCCCATTGCCTTCTTGACTGCCATTACTGGCCATTATGTCAGCCACCCATTATGGATCAGACACTGTTTGAAGCCTCCCACTCTGGATCAGACACTTTGGGGGTGGACACCATTAGTCTGGTTTCTCCACTGAGACCTGTCTGGCCTGGGAGACTCTTCTGGTAGCAACACCACCAGCAGCATAACTCTCAGTTTCACTGAAGTACACAAGCCACTCCACCTTGTCAAGGCCTGTGTCCATCGAGAAGTCTTCAGGATCCCTTAAATATAATCACTGTAAGAAAGAGACTGGAGTTGGGAATGAGGCACACACAATGGGGCTGATGAAACTGACCTTTCACAGCTTCTCCTCCTCATCCTCTTCATAGCACTACTGTTGCATTCCTGAAAATGGGACACAGAAGGCTGGAGCCTGTGCAGAGTGGGGTAGTAATGGTGCCATGGGAAAGAAACAACCCAGAAAAGATATCAGAGATGCCTTCCCAAGAGTTATTTCAGGGGATCCCACTTTCCTCTCTGCCTCATTTTACCCCTTTTAGAAAGGTTCTGTATTGTCTACATAATGTTTTCAGGAGCCTGGATGGGCTGCCATGGGAAGCCAGAGGCCACAAAGCCTACTTTTACCAATCTGGCCGTGCACACCCAAATCTGGATCCAACTCATATGGTTCAGAGATGTTTTCCATCTCTGAATTAAAGAGTGGAATAACATCTCCCCCACAAACAATCTGGCATGTTTCTTCAGCACTAAATTTCCTTAAAGATTAAAGAAAACAACTAATCTTTAGCCACCCTGCTTATCTCCACACCCTGACACAGCAGGAGGTAGACACATGGCCTATTTATTGATTGGAGCATATTGATTTTATTTTAGATTGTGGCAAAGGAGTGGATAAACAGCACAAAATTCCTCAGCTGTAAAAGGGGGCTGTTTGGATTCATCTAAGCTAATAGATGATTTTATTTATTTATTTATTTTGCCAAAGAAGGGTACTGGAGCAGTCAGTCTTTTCAGAGTGATCTAGCTTGTAGCCATGTTCTACCTGTTTTGTAGAAGAAATGATGGAGAGGGGGGAATGACTGTCCACTGCTTTATTGTTAATGGAGCATTTTATCTAACCTTAAAGGGTCCTGTTTTGTTTACAGCTACACAAACAGCCTGGGAGTACATGAGACCAAGGACATCAGAATAGCCACAATATTACCCATCATTCATAGCCACCCAGCACTTGACACTCATCTGATTTAAAGAAGAAGGGAAGACAACTATCACTTCCCACGTTGCTTGTGGTATCATCTGATGGTGAATAAGATCTTTGAATAGAAGAGTTATTGGGACTGCGCTGTTTTGTCTGTTTTCCTGTTAATCTGCCAGTTTATTGTAGCAAATTGCATGTTGGACTAGGACTCAGACGACCTTACTGTGGAAACCAACTGGGAGGTGGCTCTGGTAAAACCACTCCACACATATCTCATATACTTCAGAACCATTATTACAGTTGCCTTAATGTGGAATCTATATGGTGGCATATATTGTACACCTTTGGTTTGCATTTTAGCACCATAGCAGCATACTCAGACAAACTGAGGTACTGTACAAAAAGGCTTTGGATCAAGTACTCTACTAGATATATAATAAGCAACACTGAACTGAAAGTGATACAGGTTACTTTGAAAAAGCTGGCCTGGACTTATTAGCTGTTTGCATTCTCAAGTCCCAAGAGGCATTGGAGATCGTAGCCTTCAGAGTTCACTTAAAATCCTATACTAAAAGGGCAAAATATATGTTTATTACAAAGAGGAGACCAGCAGAGGCAGCTATCTGAGATTGAACCCCAAGTAGTGAGCACAGTTATAGCTGCAGTACAGCTGTTTAACCACTGTGCCACAAGGCTCTTTAAGTAGATCTAGTTCTTACTAAAACTGTAAGGGTAAGGTATTACAAAACATTATTTTTTACTCAATGATAAATCAGAAAGAAAATGAGATTAGATATGGTTGAGCCTCGTGGCGCAGTGGTTAAATGCCTGTACTGCAGGTAAAACTGTGCTCACAACCCGGGTTCAATCCCTGGTAGCGGGCTCAAGGTTCACTCAGCCTTCCATCCTTCCGAGGTCGGTAAAATGAGTACCCAGTTGGCTGGGGGGGGGGGCAATGTGTAGCCTGCACACTGTAATTAAAAATTGTAAACCACCCAGAGACTACTTGTAGTGGTATGGGGCGGTATATAAGCAGAACACTTTGCTTTGCTTTCCTAATATCCTCCCTTTTTGTTTAAGTATACAATGCACTCCTTGGCAAACAACACCTCAAATAACTGCTCCCCCATTACAATAGGCTTTGGTGGCAGTATAATTTAATGTTCTCCTAATTCCCTGGAGTAATAGCAGTGAGATGCTTTAAGCAATGTGTTGAGCACCTTTGGGTAAAGGCACATTGCATCACCCAATTATCAGAGTACAAATGATGGAAAATTTTCAGCAATAGATTCAGTGGCTGTTTCAGTCACCTTTTGTCACTAGTAGAGATGGGCATGAAACGAACATTTTTTCATTTCCGTTATTCGTTCCATTACGTAACGAAATGACTAACGAAAATTGTGATGAAAATGGAACGAAACGAACAAAACCATGAAAATTGTGTTTGTTACGTTTCCTTTTCGTTACTGGTGACGTGCAATGAAATGAGCTGTTTTAAATGTTAAAAAATGTCCTGGACATCCATAAAAACACAGCAATAATTATTTATACTGTCTGATAATACCTACTGGGGGGTTGGGGTCCTTAAAACATGCATTTATGTCTTTTCTCAGATCGCTATATTTTTTTCCTTTAAGGGGAGTTAGGGGACATCGACCCAAAATGGCTCCCAGATGCCTAATATTGATTTCTTGGGTATTAAAACACCCTGGACATCCATAAAAATGCAGCGATAATGCGATAATTATTTGAAATTATTACCTACCAGGGGGTTGGGGTCCTTAAAACGTTTGTTTTTGTCTTCTCCCATCTCAATGTATTTTTCTTTTCCCTTTAAGGATGACAAAATGGATGTCGCCACTCCAGCCACAACATGGAGGCGAGCCATGTGATGGGATCATGTAAATTCTTGGACAACTTCAACCAAGAGCATGCCCAGGTTGCAGACTGGGCAGGTCTGGCAGCCACAGAGGGCATACAAAGCTCTGGCAGCCCCTGTCCTCCTTGCAGTCTCCGGTGGAAGTTAGGGTGGGATTGCTGTCTCTGCGACTCTAGCTTCAGTCCTGCAGCCTCCCTGTGTGCGTGTGTGCATACCTCTTGGTGAGTACCCTCCCCTGCCCCACAGTGCAGTCACTCTGCGGCTGCTTTGCACCCTGGGCAACACCCGCCGCTGCCTTTGCAGCCTCCCTGCGAACCTAGTCTACACTGTGTCTCTGCCAGCATGCTTTAAATATCGCGCAAAAAGTGGGTAGAAATGAAAAACGAAAAATGAAAATGAAATTTTTCCAAAAAATTTGTGAAAAACGGAAACGAAACGAAACGGTTCTCTCAATGACAAACGACAAACGAAACACCATTTTTTAAATTCGTGCCCATCTCTAGTCACTAGCCTGGGGGAAATTGTATCATTTTGTCCTCGGCCTCAGACAGCTCAGTGTCATAAGCCAAGCCTAATTAGAAGTTTTGCAAATATTTCAAGTGAGGCACAGGAAACTCTCTGGAAGCAACTGAACAGAAAATAGAAATGCACACAACAAGCAAAAGCTTCCAAATAGAATACGAAACTGGAGCACATAACTCTGTTACAAGGGGTTAAACAAGTAAGCCTCTTATTGCAGTGCTAGATCACTATTGTACCCCCACCCCCACCCCTCAAACCAGAAGACATTCCAGCAAGCAAGGTCAGCCAGATCATTACCAGTTATCTCAGCATTCTTTACCTGAAACTCATTTCAAAAGGCAAGGCTTGTTTGTGCCAGTGAAAACAAAGATGTAGCCTCTAGCTTTATCTTTGCAAATGAGATCCCTAATGATAAAAAATAAGCCCTAGGCAAATGTGCAAGTAAGGAGGCAAACTTTAGGAAGGCCACATCTGGTATGTAAAATCGCCTGATAGCTTCAAGCAGAGGGCAGGGAAGCTGCATCCACAGGTGTCCTATAAACACTTTTCTGAGAGTAAATCACATAGAACTTAAGAAGTTTTTGTTCTAATTAAGGGGTAAAATGATATATCATAAATACTATATCACTGGAATCTGAAATCACCTTCCTGTTCCAGACATGATTCTGGCAGTGATTCCTGCTGAGCCATCACTACAAAGCCTGTGTTTGCATGTGTTTCCAATGACCAACCATAAAACAAAACAAGCAAATTTGCAAATTACAGGAAGTGTGAAAAATGTATACTGTGGTGATCACAACTTTTGGGTATTTTAAAATTTAACACATACAATGACATGATATCTTCAGAGTCTGGAATTACAAAAACAAACAAACAAACAAACAAAACCCCAAAAACCACAAACCTGTGTCACTGTTACTTCTTGCCAGCAATTATAAATTTTGTGGCTCCAGCCACACAGTAATTTATTGCATCATGCATTACTACTTACACCTTAAAATATTTTTAAAAACCTCAAAGGTAATTTTAAATAGTACTTTCCATGCCATTTAGGACTGAGAAGAGAATGACATAAAACCTGAAAAAGTCTGTCAGAATGTCTGTGGTACAATCTATTAAAATGCCCTTTAGAAGTATATCCTTAACTATCTCAAGAGAATGCTATAAACTGAATTTATACAGTCCACTCTGATGAATACAACTCTTCCATCTTTCTCTCCTTAATGGCATTTTTATGGCATGTGAAAGATGGAAGAAGCTTAATGTGTAAAACATAGAAACGGCACAAATTGATGATGTCTCCAGACCCAATAAAATGCCATGTTGGAGGCAGAGTGGTTGCAGATTGAAAGCCTCGTCTAGAAGCACACTTTCTTACAAAACCTGAAACGTGCAACTCTACTTAATTCTGCAGTGAACTCATGTTTGTCTTTTTCCAGTTCTCATAATCTTGTATAGGATGAAGAAAACAACAGACAGATAAACTGTGCCTACACTTATCTAGGCCCAAGAGGAATGATAGCAGAAGGAGAGGGTCCTCCTGGAGATTGCTTTATTAACTTCATCTGTTGTCTGGTACGTTGAAATAAAAAACAAACAATAAAATAAAATTAGCAGCTCCTCATATAAACTAATATTTAGGCCTCTTCTCAGAAGTGGAGAGGAAGCATGAAATAAAGATTACATCTCTTTGAAAGCTTTGTTTATTCTGCAACAGCTCACAGTTCAATATTCCATGAAATGATGAAACAGACTCACCCAGTGAATGTAGAAACAGACTAAATTCTTTGGGCTGATGCTTAGCAGATACAACACAGAAATGTAATGATAAGCTAAGTATTAATGGCAAGAAGAAACAGCAAATATGCACCTAAACATAACCAAGAGGAAATCTTCTCTGTATTTGGATAAGGCTGGAAATGACTTAAATCAATTTTATTCAAATCACTACTGAGAAATACTCAGCTTAATTCCTCCTCAAAAGTGCACACTTGCTTGCTATAACCTTAATATAGTATATATTTTCATAATGCATATTTTTTCACAGTCCTTTTCCTTATATTGATTCCAGTCATAATAATCCTATTTTCATTGACAATTTCAGAAAGACAGGTGAGAGCTTGATTTTGCCTACACACAAATGCACACAGAAAATATTTAGAGCTGACATTGTGAAAAAATTAGCCTCACTCAAGCAAACTACTGAAAAAAATCTGGAAATTTTTTATTTTTAAAAGAATTTCTGGAATAATATCATAGATTGCTGGGGTGCAGAGCTCCAAAAATAACTTCAATCAGAGTTGGAAAATAGGGTTGATCAGCTCTGTTATTCTTCATCTCCATATATTGCTGTTTACAGGTATGCAACACAACATTTTCTTATGGTATCTTTTGGATGATGCATGAGTACAGCTTAATAATTCTTTATTCTACTGCAGTTCCTTTAAAATTCCAGTTCCAGCTGAGCTATGAAAGTAGCTATAGAATTAAACATCTGGATATACAGTGGATGGAGAGATTTGCAAAGAAATATTGCTCTGGGCAAGAAGGGCTAAGTGTTCCCCTCCCAACAATCCTACTTGGCAAATCCTTCTGGATTTTACATTTGCATTAACCAGTTCACAGATGTTTCTTAGGAATCTAGCATTAACAAACCCCATCAAGAGGCAGGGAAAAGGCAAAAGGACATGACTACTTGATATTTCATGTGACAGATTCTTGGTGGTGGTGGTGGACTCTGAACTGGTGGGAGGATATTTATTTATTTATTTATTTATTTATTTATTTATTTATTTATTTATTTATTTATTTATTTATTTATACATACATACTCTGCCTTTCTCATTAAAAAGGATCCAAAGGATATAAGGCATCTTACATCAATAAAATACAATATTTAAAGCTAAAACAATGAGTATACAAATATTAAAAAGGAGCAAACATTCTGAAAAAAAGGTAAACACCAGTAATTCTAAAAACACATGCAAAGCAGCAATGTATATTATTTAAAAAAACCCAGTTACTTGCCTGAAGAGAGAGGTTTTTGCCTGCCTGTGGCACATCCGACTTTGCCTAATTTCGGAAGCTAAGCAGGGTCGGCCCTGGTTAGTACTTGGATGGGCAATCACCAGGGAATACCAGGTGCTGTAGGCACCTGGAGTAGGAACTGGCAAACCACTCCAGTATTCCTGCCAAGATAACTCCATGAATGTAGAGTCACGAAGAGTCGGTCACGACTGTAACAACACAACACAAAAACAGAAGGACAGTAGACATGGGGCCAGTGCAGCCTCCTGTGAGAGGGAGCTCCAAAATCTGGGAGTAGAATCTGAACCATATTATCTTGTGCTTTGTTTTAGAATACACATCCCAAATAAAAGCTTTTTTGAAAATATATTTTTAAATGTTTTCTTTTTACAAACTGATGTGTCCAGTTACAACTTTCATAATTCAAGTGTATTGATTTCAGAAAGATGCAGACTTCCAAAGCAGCTTTATGTTTTGCTAAGCAGATGACATAAGAAACAGATATCACACAGCTAGGTAAAATAACAGTCAATCCTCACTGAGAGGATTTTTTTAACAATCAAGTATGACTTCACTTTTAGTCCTTGCCTTCCTAATCACATCTAATCAGGACTCCAAAGTTCTCAGGCTGTCCTCTCATTATTTCCCCAGAGTGGTTGGGAAATAATGGGAGAAACAGACTTGCTGTACCCTGAATAGGGAGTAAAACGGAATACACACGCCACTGAAACAAACTCCATATGTTAAATCATAGACTCTGTAAAACAGCATATAATGAATTGCAAACAATCTTTTAAATCCTAGGCCAAACTTAAATGCATGTATTAGAGATGGGCACGACCAGGAAAAATGACGTTTCGAGTTGTCGTGTGTCGGAGCCAGCCCGTTTCGGCTTGTTTCCGTTTGTTGCAAAATTTTTCAAAAATTTGTCGTTTTGTTTGTTGTCTGTCATTAGTACTGGTTTAGGGGGGGTAGGGTAGCGGGCTCCTGGAGGCACCTCTCTGGGGTGGGTGCCTCCTCTGGCCCGCTATGAAGGGAAGGCATTTAGCAGGCTCCTGGAGGCACCTCTCTGGGGTGGGATCCTCTGCCCCCTACAAAGGGAAAAGGAAGGGTACATGACCATGTAGCCATTGCGTTCCAAGTGGCACTGGCAGAGGCACCTCTCTTTTGGGTGCCTCTAGCTCACTAAGAAGGATAGCATACTGGCGTACAGAGTTTTTTGGAACTTTGGACTGGTGAGCAAGGTGAGAGAAGAATGCCTTTGCTGGGCGCCCTCTGACTCACTAAGAAGGACAGTGTACTTGCGTGTAGTGCAATGCGAGTACAGATCTTGCTTAGGGTTGGGGTTAGGGCAAGGGCTAGGCTTAGGGTTATTACGGGTAAGGTTAGGGTGAGTTAGTGGGCTGCACCTCTGGGTGCCTCTGACCCACTAAGAAGGACAGTGTACTGGTGTATGGGTTAGGGTTAGGGTTAGGGTTAGGGCTAGGGTTATAGTGGGCTTTTTATGCCCGACTGGCACATCCCAGAAGTCTCAGTCAAAACCTGGCCAAGTGGCCATGCGATTGGTGGAATGGCTCCAAAAATGTGCATGGTCCCATCCCATGGCCAGCCCATCATTGCGCAGGTGTAAAAAAATAAAAATAAAAATAAAATAAAATAAAATCAATGGGATTGGAGACAGACGTTTATTGCAAGAAAAACCCACTGCTGCTACTGTAAAAATTCAGGCAGTTAAAATACCTAATTTTCGCATGTTTCTGTGTGGTGCTTTGGTGGGTTTTTGGACCACGATTTCAAAAAAAATATTGCGGTCGCCATTTTGGATCCCCCCGCACTGCACCGCATGGCATGGCGAGACGACAAGGATGCCCCCCACCAGAGCAGCCCAGGACAGGAGAGGGGGGATGCCGGGGACCCCCCCCCAGAAACCACCCCTCTGGTAGGTGCCCTCACTCAGGCAGGCATATTTTCACCTGCTTTTTTGGCCGGGAATTGGGTTTTTTTTAAACTTTTTTTCTGTGCCGCTTGGCATCGCGCGATCACCGCGATGCCATGAACGACAACGACAGATCAGACCCAATTTTTCTTTTATTGGTTCGAGTTCGAGTTCTGACGGCTTAATTGTCGTTACCGTAACGGAAACGAGGAACGGAAACGGAAATGAGAATTTCGCCAAGTCGTGCCCATGTCTAGCATGTATTGTAACTCACAAACAAACCAGATATCACAATGATATCTCCAGTAACCCTACAACATATGTTGCTGCTGCTGATTGGTTTGGATGAAGTTCAAAAAGTAACCCAGGTGAAAACCTTCAGGTTGTAAATTGTCTGCAATAATTTGACTTAGTTGAAATTATGACAGAGTGAGGATTTTCTGTTTGGGATGATGCGTAGCAAGCTTTGCATAAGTACATAAAGAACCACCTAGCTCATTTCATGGTAAATAACTTCTTGAAGAGTACATCCCACATATATGCACATTTCTCTCAAAAGTTAAATAGGAACCAGAGAGTTCTCCTAGCACAATATCATCCATTCTGGTGCCTCTCCACAAAGAAGTCTGTAGCTATAGAATCCATCGGTCAGTACTAGAGATTGGCATAAGCAACCGGTTTGATGGCATGTAACAACAACTGTGACAGCAGCCTTCCTACAATCCTCATTCAGGAAACCCTTTAAAAAAGGATAGGGTTGATTAGTAGAGAAAAACTTTCTTCCTGCAAAGTCTGAACCAGTTCCATCTCTAGAGATCAAAGTATCAAAACAAAATTCAAATGAATAATGTTCTCCTGTTTCCTTTTTTTTTAAAATGAAGTCTGAATGTATTTTAAATGTGCTGTCCAATTTTGCTACCTTCAACACAGTCAATATATTGATGGGCTGTCTACAGTTGTCAATTTCTAGAGCTGCAATTATAGCTGCAGCTAAAAGTCACTAGACTTTCATTGTTGAGATCCTTTAAAAACCAGGCAGAGGAAAGAGCTCTCTAATTGCTATAAAAGCAGTGTCAAATTTGTTCTGTGTTCTATCTATCTATCTATCTATCTATCTATCTATCTATCTATCTATCTATCTATCTATCTATCTATCTATCTATCTATCTATCTATTTGTTGCTTTTATAAGAGAAGTTTGGTTTTGACTTTACCTGTATTCAAGAGTCAGACATATTAAGGATAAGCTTGTGATAGATTGCCTGAGGTAACTTTAAATTAAATTATGGACTGTTCTTATTGGGAATGCTCCCCGGCTTCCATTGTTCAGTGCACTGAAGGGCAACTCTTTGAAGAATTGCAACTGACAGCTGTTGATGGCTCTCTCTATTAGCCAAACAAGTGCTTTGTCTGATGGAAAGTCATGTCCCTCAAGCCTGTTGAAACAAAGAGAGCTGCACCGAATCTGATTTGCAAATCTGAAAAATACTGTGTGTTCAATCACTTATTCCAGGATGAAACAGACAACATTTGCCTCCCTAGAGTGAAACAAGGGCAATGCTTTGCACTGCCATCTTTCTGCCACAGAATAACAAATCTCCACTTGTTCTCATAGAGTGTGGGAGAAAAATCAGCAACAAAGTTCCTTGTTTGTGCTTACTTCTGTTTGTATATTGTAACTCCAGTAAAGGCTTTTGCTGCAAAGATTACAGGAAAGCTGATCAATCAAATCAGGTTAAAATGGACTACAGTTCAAAAATTTTCAAATTTTCAAATATTGAACAGTTTTCAAATTATTTTGTACCACAAATCCCATAATTTTCTGCTCTGGGAGGTCTACCTGTCAGACAACTATGGTCACTTTTACACAACCCCTAAGATCCGCTGGCCACTTAAATTCGGACCAGAGATCTTAGGGGCTTGTCGCTCTTCCTGTGTCCCCACCCTGGCTGCTGGCTGCGTGAGGGGAGGGAGAAAAAAGAGGAAGAAAAGATCGTGGCTCACCTCCGTTCTGCCTCTGTTCTTGCTGCGGCAACATTCCTGTCTCTGTAAAGTAGCTCTTAAAGGGGCGGGAGCCAAAAAAACAACAAACAGAAGCGAGGAGAGCCCCACACTCACTATCATTACACCGCATCAAGCAATTTTCACCCCGGAAGAGCAGGTACTTGAAAGGTGCGCTGGGATGCGCTAAAGTGGGCGTGGCTGCACTTAATTTCCTGTTAACTCCGGAGCTGGTGGGAAAACATTTTTAAGCTCTGGAGCTGGGAGCCATTTGCCCCGGAGTTTAGGGGTCATGTATAAACGCCCTATGTTTGGCTTATAAGGAAGAAAGGCCTCAACTGAAAGGCACTGTGACCTAACTAAGCCTAGCTATGTTTAGGCTTCCTATTCCTCAGTGTTTCAAACAGGAAGATAGGTGGAGCTAACTTCTGGATGCAGTCTTTTTCCCAGGTGAGAATGCCTCTGTCAGGCAGAACTCCCAGAATGGAGGATTATGGGATTTCTTATTTAAAAATATCCCATCCCTACCTAGAGCAGTCAGGATTTGAATTGGTTATGCATGTGTCTTGAATGATGAAACCCATCCTACTTAACAGGATGAGAGCCTGGAGAATCTTAAACACCTAGCAAGACACTATCCTTCTTTTCACTGCTTATCTCTATTTTTAGGGAACACTTGCCCCTAGGCTCTCCATTGCCATGGTGACCAGGGAGGCCTGAACCCGGCCCACCATGCTGTCCGACCCCTAGGCGGTTGGGGGATCCTCTCAGGTAGCTCTCCTCAGGGAACACTTGTCCTTGGGTTCCCGGTTGCCACAGCAACCATGGGGACCCGAGCAAGGCCCACAGCTCTGTCCAGCCACTAGGCAGTTGGGGGACTCCCCTCAGGGAGCTTTCCTCAGGGAATTCTTGCCCTGGGCTCCTCATTGCCACTGCAACTATGGGGCCCGGGTCTGGCCAGCCACGCTGTCTGGTTCCTAAGCGGTAGGGGGCAATGAGGGGTATTCTCAGTTACAATGGATGGCAGTGAAAGCTAGACATTATTAGCCATCAAAGAAAGCCACTAGTAAAAAATACTGGTTCATTTTAAATGACATGTTGGAGGTGAGGTTTATAGATAGCACACACAGCCACAAAGAAAAGTGAGTGCTAGATCAAATCAAGCCTGAACTCTCCCCAGTAGTTGAAATGACTCAGGGGAGGTGTAAATCTTGTTCTCTGGCTAGTTTATATGAGAAGCTGGGAAATGGGTGTCTTGCTGATATATCGCCTCACCTTGAATCAGTAACTGCCGTCACCACATCCTTATTCATCCATTTGAAATGAATGGAACCTTTGCTTACAAAACAGATGGAAGGAATTCAGTTGTTAAGTCTGTTGCCTTCCCTCAACCTGGGAAGTGCCGCACAGAAAAGGAATGGGGGTGACCTCAAGCTTGCTTGCCCCTCCTTAAATGGGGAACTTTTGTTATATGAACAAAGCATGGGTGATTAGACTGGCTGAGTAATATCTTAGAAGTACATATTAATACATTTTAGAAGAAAAAGTTACAATACATTTTAAACTAAAAGTATTACTGTATGATAGAAAAAAAAGAATCTCTGTGTACAAAATCCTATCATTTGCTTTTACTGCTAACAAGAAGCCCAATTCTTGATCTAAAGAGCTCCCTCAGATAGTTCCTAAATTACATAGATGTGAAATCTTTTTTAAAAAATGCTCACCCAGAAACATGTTGTGGAAGAAAAGGAAGCACAAATAACTTATGCTGATGTTTCTTGTTCACTTCACTTCACAGTGTGCCCTCCATGCTGTATACATCTATTCAGCTTGCAAATGTTCTATAATGAGTCCCATCATTCAAAATAGACAGAGCTTGTGCCATGGTTCTGTCATGGAGCCTGTTCCTGATACTCAAACATAGGACCCGAGACAATTATTACAGATTTATTGCTGTGTCCTACTAAGGAAGCATAATTTTATTCTAGAGAATGCAGGGTTTGTTTTTACATGTGTATAGGTGGGAACAGAAAACATATTCCACAATGATCAGTCTTTCTGCCCAGCTCTGCAGTTCTTCAAAACAGTTTCTGTTTTACTGATTCTGCCAAGATCACTGTGTGGCAGCAGTATTTTTTTGTAGTTTTGCTCCAAGACAAGAAATGGAACCCCCCCCACACGTTTCATTTTTGCAGGTTCTGTACCCCTTCATCTCTCTCTCTCTCTCTCTCTCTCTGTGGATCTTGAAATTGGGCCTTGAAAATCAAACCTCCCAGAGCATTTATTTGTGGATGTTGCTTTGCTTTGCACCTGCAGGCTTTGTGCAGAGGCAAGAGGTTCAGAGCATCTGTAAGCACATTTCCCTTACAAAAGAGGAATCTCATGTGTCTGAAATTAAGGGGCAGCATCTGTTAATTAGTGATATTAGCAGAAGCTGTAATGCCCAAAATATATATTTCATTTCAGAATGCTAGCAACTCTTAACTATGGGGGATTTTGGAAGGATTGGTTATTGGTCTAAATGGGGTAATATTAAATTAACTGCACCAGATGCCCCATTCAGATGGTGGCATATACAATATATATAACTTTTAAAAGCACCTCTTGGATCTATTCAAGTTGTCTATTAACATATTTAATATGCAGTACCAGGTTATTAATATACACTCAATGTAGGTTGCAGGGATGGGCACTAAAAAAAAATAATGTTTCATTTCGTGCTCACCCCCGTTTTGTTTCGTTTCATTTCTTATGAAAATTTTTAAACAATTTTGTATGAAACAAAATGGCTCCCAGGCTACAGGCACCAGATTTGGTGCCCAGGACTCTCAGAGCCATTTTTAAAGGGCTCCTGCTGAGCTGTCAATGGCTGGAGCCCTTTAAACCTGGCCCAGTTGGCACCAGGGGGTTCCCATGGTGCCCACTGAGCCAGGTTTAAAGGGCTCCAGCCATTGACAGCTCAGCAGGAGCTCTCAGAAAATGGTCGGGTAGGCAGCACGAACTTCCTACCCGACCATTTTCTGGGAGCCTTTGTACACAACCCCTAAACTCCGCAGCAAATGGCTGCCAGCTCTGGAGCTTACAATTGTTTTCCCACCAGCTCCGGAGTTTGCAGGAGATTAAGTGCGACCACGCCCACCTAACCGCATCCCAGTGCACTTTTCTTGTACCTGCTCTAGGAGGGTGAAAATCCCCAGGTCCGGATTTAATCTGGTGAGTGCAGGGCTCTCCTCGCTTCTGTTTTTTTTTTTTGCCTCCCGCCCCTTTAAGAGAAGGGGCGGGAGGCAAAAAAAAAAAAAAAAACAGAAGAGAAGGAATCAGGACAACGACGGGGCTCCAGGCAGCTTCGGAGGTGAACCTGCATTTTTCCTCTCTTTTTTCCTCCCTCCTCTCACGCAGACAGGAGCAAGGAAGTATGGAGGGGTGGGGACGCAGAAAGAGCAATGAACCCCCAAGATCCCTGGTCTGAATTTAAGTGGCCAGCGGATCTTAGGGGTCGTGTGAAAAGGCCCTGAGACAGTTCCGTGGGATCGCGCTCCCTACCTGACCATTTTCTGAGGGCTCCTGCTGAGCTGTCAATGGCTGGGCCCCTTTAAACCTGGCCTAGTAGGCACCAGAGGGTCCCCCTGGTACATAGTGCGCCAGGTTTAAAGGACTCAAGCCATTGACAGTTTGGCAGGAGCCCAAAAACAATGGAACAAAATGGTTCATTTCAATGGAAAACAACCGTCTTGTTTCATCTATAACGAAATGCTGCTTCCTGGTTTCATTTCGTTTTGTTTTGTTATGTAACAAAACAATGAAGCAGCAATTCATTTTTTGTTTCCTGCCCATCCCTAATAGGTTGTCATCCTATTTAGACTTCCCTGGGACAGGAGGTAAATTCAGATCAACTTGTGTGTGTGTTGTGTTTTTACAGTCGTGACTGATTCTTCATGACCCCTTGTCCATGGAGTTTTCTTGGCAGGAATACTGGAGTGGCTTGCCAGTTCCTACTCCAGGCACCTACAGCACCTTGTATTCCCTGGTGGTCTCCCATCCAAGTACTAACCAAGGCCGACCCTGCTTAGCTTCCAAGATCAGGAGAGATCTGTCAAGATATGTAAAAGTTGATAAAACATATGTTATGTAGATTTAACAGAATGTGTAAAGAGAATTGTAAAATGGAGGCAGTTAGATTCTGCAGTGTCATGGTGTTAATTTACAAGTGTTAGAGACTAGTAATCACAGGCATGTTAAGTGATGAAGTGCAGGTGGAACTGATTATAACATCATGATTTGTTTTTTTTTTTTAATTTTTATTATTGTTATAAATAAATAAAAAGGAAACCTTACATAGAAATACACCTCATTACCAATCTTGATCTCAAATCTAAATATAAATTCAGTCTACTATGGATCAGAGTCTATTAGCACCTTTTTTCTCATAGAAAACATATAGAGGTCTCCAGCGTTCTCTTGCCTTCTGTAGGTCTTTCTCCTTGAGTATTTCTGACAAAATGTCCATTTCTGCTGTTTCCAAGTATCTGTCCAGAAGCTCATGTTGTTCCGGTAAGTCCTTTGTTTTCCAGTATTTTGCCAACAGAATCCTAGCTATAGTTAACATATACATTAATAAATGTTTCTTATTATAATCTTTAATTAAAAATTAAAAATGATTTGTAATGGTTAGATCAGATTGCATCAGATTGTTAATTAGTGATTGCATCAGATCTTATGAGTGCTGAATAAGTATAAAAAGCACTAGCTTGCCATTTGTTACTTGGGGACTGTTATGGCGAGAACAGTTTACCCCACACTCTGTTTGTCTGTTTGCTATATTGTATATAATGCTTGGTTTTTATGCTGTGTATATTTTGATGTATATATGAATATATGAGTTTTTACTCTATTCATTGTCATTGTCTTTCTGTTAGCCTAACTCTGCAACCCTTTATATCAATACTGACATTTTATCTACGTTACTGCTGCACTGCTCTGTGTCAAACACAAGTAAATATATAGTATATTTGTTGCTTTAATTGCTGATAAGATCGGATGTGCTTAGGGCATCTTGGCAGCTCAGGTGAACTTAGTAGGACCTATTTCTCAGGAAATCTGGTAAAGAACATGCTGTACCTTGGAGTTACTGTATATCCCTTTAATTCAGTGGGACTTGCTTCTGAGTAGTCACACCCAGGATTGGACTCTAAATAAAATATGAAAAGGAGTGTATTTTGAGGAATATATATGACACATTCCCCACATATTTGTGCACTGTTACAGTTACTATGCAGTAGCTGGCTGGCTGGCTCAGGGAGTCAAGTATCTTGGGGTCATGGCTGGCAGTTCAATTCCCCACAGTGCCTCCCAGGAAAAGAATTGTGTAGTTTTGGGCAGCCACCTCCTAAAGAAGGAACTGTAAGCCACCTCTGAGTCCTTTTGCCTAGGAAACCCTGGCAAAGGTCATCCCAAGTTGGAATCAACTGGAGAGTATATAATTAATTCATCATTGCATCAGTTGTCAAATACTTTCTCCCTCATCTCTTAAAGATTTCTGTTTAGGCACAAATAACTACCATGTGGACCATTTTCAGTGCTTGCAATGTGTCGTATTATTGTTATACATGCACACATGTTTAAGCCAAATCGAGAGGGCCACAAAAGAAACCACAGGATGAAACAAAACAGAAGTGAGAGTCAGAATTGGCAAACATGGAAAGGGCAGGAAAAAAAAGAAACAGATATTAGTATGAGGAATATAGAGAACATTTTAAAAAACAGCACCAAAACACAATACATTTAACGAAAACCAAGGGTTTTGCAAATTTGTTTTTGTACTTAGGGCTTTATAATACTTCAGCTTTACCCTGGAACATTCTAATGCTCACAAAATAATGGATCTGTAAGTTTTCTTAATGTGAGTGTACTAATAGTGCTCCATCAATACTGTTTTCACTTACGACTAGGCACCTGGATCTGGAGTCTTTCACTAGGTCCATGGAACTCTGGAAATCCAATGAACATTGTTGCCAGAGCAGATGATGCATCTGGCCTGGGCATCTGCCTTCCGGGAGTCAAGAAGAGCAGATGTTTAGAAGAGCATCTAGGCATGTTCCATTGTGATAATGAGTATTATGGATACCTCCAAGCCTTTAGAATGGGGAAATGAGTTGGCAAATTAGTCAGCAGTCCTCCAACCCAGATGCCTTGAAGCATCAACCAGATGATATCAAACAGATGTGCTTAGGAAGCTGGAAAAGGAAATCTAGATCCATCTCCCTGTTTTGCATTATTGGAGTGTTGGAAGTTCTCCCCAGAACAGGCTAGTAATGAAATGAAGCTGTATGCTGACCAAATTAAAAACAAAAAGAACATTCAAAGGATATTAAGTTGTGGCATAATAAAGACTATTAGGTTCATTTAGGTTCAGTGTATGGATTTGTGGCTCAGTTCCTGTAAAATCTTATGTATATAAACTCAGCCCTAAAAAAAAGTCTTTGGATTTCTATGACAACCAAATCTACTGGGCAGATAGCTAATCACTCTATGCATGGCCTTTAATTTTAAGTAATTAACATCTTGATGATCCCATTCTTGTGTTAACAATATATTGCCATTCTGTTGACTGTATCTTCATAATGTCATCATGACTCTACAGCTCCAGGGATATGTATAAATAAAGAAGGCATAGTATGTCTGGAAAAGTGAATTTTGATTCATGAAAGCTCACACTGAATCAATTCTGATTGTCCAGACATTTTGCCTTGTGCCTTACCCTCCTTAACTTCCTCAGTTGGCAAACTTAGCTATCTTTTTGAAAACTGGGTTCTTTTGTAGTTTCTTGATCTAGTGTAACCTCCCCAAACCTACTTCCCTCCCATCACCCCTTTCAACACCATATGGCTGTGGGTTCAAACAGCTGAAGTCCACACGGCCATGATGTTACTGGATTAATTGATGTAGAATATGAGAGCTGAAATAGCTGATGAATAAACAAACAGGTCAAATGTAAGCCAACACCAGTCAGGATGTTTACAATGACATTCCAGTCCTTCCTTGCACTTTTAAAGGATTTTAAGGATCTTGCCTGCTTTTGACTGGAAGCATTTTTCTCACCAGGAGATGCCTTTTCCCATCCTTGTACTGTAACTTGAAAATGGTTGGAATATTATTACTATGATTTTAAAGTTACATAGGGCATGCTATTACATGGACAGCTCAATGGCATGTTCAAATCATAAAATAATGACAGTAGATTAATACAACTATTTTAAGAGAAGAAATTGGAATGTTACTTCTCTGGAGAGGACTATATTACACTGATTGTGGGATTCTGGAAATTGTAATCCCAAAATGCAGCAATTCCAAGCTTTGGAGCTAAAATGTGTTTTCTAAGAGTGCAGTGAACTGGTTTTGTAGAAGCCTCATCATGTCTCTATATCTCTTTCTACCATGTCAACATAAAACTTCAAATAAAGCCTGGGAAATAATATGACAAATTGTAACTATACTGGGGAAAACTGGGATGGTTAAAATTAGAAAACCACTAAACTCTTAAGAATTTTATCACAAACATTTATCTGCATGAGCTCAGCCTACAATATATTAACTATTAACTATACAGTACTAGTGACTTACCAACCATGGGGAACCGCACCCATCCCCTTTCATTTTTCTTTGATCCCTCAGTTCATTTACGCATTAAGTACCTGTAACAGGAATTGTGAACCTCTAAACAGGGCTACTTGCAAAACCAAGACATCTCCTCACCCTACCCCACAAGCAGCATGAACTCAGGCTTTGCTGTTTCTCTCTTCTAGATGTCCGACAGAGCATTGGCGATATGTGTGGTGGTGGGTGTTCATCAGGCTCAGGAGCAAGACAGAGATTGTTAACTAGTGGGGAACAACACTCATAGAATTTGATTTGATTTGATTTCTGTACCTCCCATCTAGCTGCAAGGCTGTAAGGCTACTTTTGGCAGTTTACAACAGTATGACCCATGTGATAAGACAATAGTAAATAAAAATCAACAGTATTGTACGAACAGAGGCTGAATAGATCTTAAGGACAAGATACACTAATGCTGAATTTATGCCACTGTGTATGTTATGTGTCGTCAGTTAGGACAGACCCTAATAGTTTCAACCTTCTATGCCACCTCCCACTGAATTTTCAGGGTGGAACAGAAATTTAAACCCAGGCCTTCTAAGTCACAATCCATCACTTTTTCCACCCATCCACACCACACTGGATGGGTATACCAGTTTATGGCTATTAAATAGGAATATACACCCTGGTTAACTTGTATTTAGGTTAAAACAGCATACTTAAACTTATTCCATCAGAAAATCAATTTCATATGGGGACACTCTCTGTCTTTCCCTCAACTTGGTTCCAGAATCCTGTTTGAAGTGGCTTCCATGCAAAGAGGTATGGTGGAGGAGACAACAGTATGGCGATGTACATACCATTAATGGCTGCTTAAGAAAGACATTAAGGGACAGGATGCCTAAGCTTTCCTGGCTATCCACAGCAGGGTTGCCAGCTCAGCTCCCTACCACTAGCTACTGAAATTCAGGGCCAAAACCTGACATCAGGAGCTGAACCTGCATCTTTATGCACCTGAGCCAGAGAGGTAGGATTGGAACTACTTTGGGGGCAGCTGTTTGCGGAAACAGGCACACGAGAAATCACAAATGGCATGATGATTCCAAATAGCTGCACACAACCAGCTGCCTTCCTAGCTTTCTCTTCTTGCTCTTGCTTTTTCAGCACACAGCAGGTGTACAAACCTAAACACACACACACACACACACACACACACACACACACACACACACACACACACACACACAGAGAGAGAGAGAGAGAGAGAGAGAGAGAGAGAGAGAGAGAGAGAGAGAGAGCTCTGTGTTGAGCTACTGAGCCACCACTACAGCTGGCAATGAGTGGAATCAGAGATCAAGCCACTTCCCAGACAAAAATCAAAGTTTCTTCTCCTCCAAGACGTCTCTCTCTCCGAGTCGCCTTGCTGCCACAAGGAAGCACAGCAGTCCCCTGAGGTTCAGCTACCTATCCCGCCACCCCTGTTCCTAGTTCAAGTCATTTTACAAGTATTTTCTCTATTTGATATCGGCCTGTTCTAAATTCCTGCAGTAGAACACTTCACTTCAGACCCATTAGCAGGACTAGGTATATAGAAAGGGAATGTATAAATGGCCTCCGAATGCACGCACATGCTTGGGTGCGAGGCTTAATGTTTCAAAATATGTTCACGCTTTTGTTTTACCAAAGACATCTCACCGACATGAAAATGATGGACTCTAATGTGAGCAATTTCAAACCCATTTATGCATTTAGTGCAGCATTTGAAATCGGTAATGGGTTTTATCATTGAAGATACACTCGGGAGATACTCAAATATAAGGGGTGTTAGTTCTCACATTACTAATTGTGCTTGGGGTGCATATCTGAATATAAAACACATTATTGCCCCATCAAGAGAGGAAAGCATGTGGGTGTAGAATAGAACACCTATCTCAGGGGTCTGCAACCTTTAAGACATAAAGAGCCACTTGGACCCGTTTCTCAGCAAAACCATTGCGACATTTAAAACAAATATATCCCTGTTCTCGCACCAGGCGCTGTTCCTAGACCCACGCTCCGGGCCACCAGTCATTTTACAAGTCAGTGGTTGAAAGGACGGGCCTCTGGTATTTGATATCTGCCTTGCAGCCGTGGTTCATGCAAATTCCTGCGGGTGATGCACACACACACACACTTCACACACACAGACCCATTAGCAGGACTAGGTATATAGAGACGGAGGGAAGGGGCGGGTGATGCCACACACACACACACACACACATAAATGGCCTCCAAATGCACACACATGCTTGCCGGTGCGAGGCTTAATGTTTCAAAATATGTTGGGCAAACTTTGGCTGTGAAGGAGATGGAGGGAAGGGGCGGGTGATGCCACACACACACTTTTGCAGCCGTGGTGTGTGTGCGTGTGTGGGCAAAAGAGGAGATGGATGGGTGATGGACACACAAAATGATGGACTCTAATGTGAGCAATTTCAAACCCATTTATGCATTTAGTGCAGCATTTGAAATCAGGTAATGGGTTTTATCATTGAAGATACACATGGATCTCCCGGGCTCCTCCAGATACTCAAATATAAGGGGTGTTAGTTCTCACATTACTAATTGTGCTTGGGGTGCATATCTGAATATAAAACACATTATTGCCCCATCAAGAGAGGAAAGCATGTGGGTGTAGAATAGAACACCTATCCTATCTGTTTATAAGACTCAAAAGTGGCAGCTCAGTTAATGGCGGTCTCACGATTATGTTTTAGTTCTTTTATTTATATCCTGTCTCATCAAGAAACTTCTCCATACATTGATAGAACAAATATATAACATGTCAAAACAACCAATAAACACAACCAAAGAAAAAAACTAGAAAACACTAAAAGATACATCAAAGCAGAAGAATGGATAAAGCAATCCAGCATTAAGCATTAAAAACTTCAAAAGCAACAGTCGGTAAAATAGTAACATTCAAAAGCCTGGACAAATGAAACCAGTTTTATCTGGCATGTAACGCTCAGAAGAGGATACACCAGGGGGGCCCTTCCTACACCCATGAAACATGGATCATGAATGGCCCTGATTGTTCTGGATATAGGTGAAAGGGCAACATGATAAATAGGTGACAGATTGTCCCTAAGTCCTCCACCCCTGTTGAGAGAGGGATTTTCTATACACACATGAATGGTCTCCCTGACACCTCTCTCGAAACACCTATCTACTCTAAAATGTGTACATCTTTGTCATTGTATGAGCGTACTTTGTCCTTCAAATGAAGGTACACTGCTGATTCTGGTCCTGAGCTGTTGCCCCTCCTGTGCTGGGGCAGCCTCCTGTTTAATGGCTGTTTGGTTTCTCCATTGTAGAATTCTGAATGCTCCTCACTATATTGGACCATATATTGCTTCTCTTGTGTTCTGGTGTCTGGTCTTTTGGGCGGATAAGTTTCTGCCTTACGGTGTTTGTGAGTTTGAAGTAAAATGAGTACCTAGCTTGCTGGGGAGGACAATGTGTAGCCTGCATACTGTAATTAAACTGTAAACCGCCCAGAGACTATTTGAAGTGGTATGGGGCGGTATATAAGCAGGACACTTTAAATGGGTATATAGTGTTTACCAAAAATCTTTTTGAGTTCCTCAGACACACTAGCCATGGAAGAACTAACCAGTTTCTTCTGTCAGCTATGAGTCTCAAACCGATCCATTGTTCTGCTGGATTGATACTCTGCCTTGTTAAAGGCCCACTTTAGATATCCACAGACTTCAGATGCCTATCTTCCTTCTTATTGGCTTCTGTGGAGGTGGGGATCTTTCTGCTCTATGGATTAGAGTCCTGATGACTTCAATTTTATGTTGCAATGGGTGGGGGGAGTCAAACAGTACATACTGGTCAGTGTGTGTGTGTGGGGGGTTCCTGTGAATTTCTCTTTCTAGGCTATAATTGGGTCCTGTGACAACAGTGAAGTCCAGGAATGGCAACTAGTTGTCTTTGGTGTTGTCCCTGGTGAACTTATATGAAATATATCAAGTATATTCAGATGAGAGTGAAGTAAACCCAAGTTAGTAAGACCAACCTGTCTTAGTCAAACTGAAGAAGCTTCTTGGATAAGTAGCAAAACATTTCAATCTCATAAGAAAGTTACCATGACTCAACTTCCGGATAACCTCACCTGGGTGACTGAGAATCTTCATAGACATCAGGTTGGTGAGGAAATTTGCTACTCAAAATAAAAGTAAAGTATAGGCAGTTTAGTAAAAATATATTATTCCAGGCTCTTGTATATTATTTTCTACAATGTACCTGTAAAAAGTATTTCACAAAACCTGGACTTCTCAGTAATTTCACAGCAGACGTTTGAATGAAATGAAGTTTCCAGAAGTCTTCAACAGTAGTCATATCTTGCTTGCTATTCCTAAGCAAGGATAATTATGAGATGGGTACCTATTTAAGTACTCACCCATTTTCCTCTTCTAGACCAGGAAATGTGAAATAGTCAGACTTGATCTCTCTTGGGAAGGCTAGCATTGGCACACTATTATTCAATTGTTTTTAAAGATCTCTCAGTTTAAGACTGGTGTTCAGGGATGACTCATGTTGCCTAAAGCTTTACAAAATGAGGTTATCAAAACCTAGGGCCGATTTCCTTAAATACATAGTCGGAGATCAGGAATGATGATGTGCAAAGTCACAGATGTTTATTGCTTACAAACTACCTCCTGATATCCACACTTGGCCCTGGTGTTTCCAGACCAAACTCATACTGGGAGGATAGAGTGCCTGGGGCCAGCAAAGATGCCACACCTTGCCCCGGTACTGTAGTGACTTATAAAGCACCTGAGTTGTACTGTAGGAAAGTTTCTATGTGTTTATCATTGCCTTCCACTGTCCCTGGCCACCAAAGGCTTGAGCTGATAGTTGCTGTGGCCCAAACAATATCTAGAGGACCTCACATTTCTCATTTCTGATCTAGACACTGCTTTTGGCATGCATGCAATGAAGAAAATGGTGGCTTCTCCCTCCTTTTACAGAGACAGTACCAACACTTCGTGTCCCCACAGGCTCAGTACATTCCCCACTGTGTGATGGGACAGCACTCTAAAAGGTTCCTACTCTGATATTCTGTGATGTATGGAACAGTACACATTGTAAGAAGTTGGTATACGGTCCTCTGAATGAGCCACCCTGCTTTTTTTTTGCTGCTGCTGCTGCTGCTGCTACCGCTTTCAGGAGTCTGCTGTTTCTTTCTCAAGAGTGAAAACGCAGCTCTTGGCAAGCCCTTGTTATTTCAGCTAAGGCTCATCAACCATCCCTCTGTCACTAAATGCCTCATTATGTGCAATTAATGGACTGACTGAGAGGAGCTACAAAGTCGCTCTCCCTATGAACTCACTTTGAGGCAGCTGGGTTACTTCTAGCAACTTTTTAAAATGCTGTCAGGTTCATTACCAAGTGCAGCCGGATAATGGGGTGAGGGAGGAAGGAAAAACTGAAAGCAAATGAATGAGAGAAAACCCAGAAGTTATGCAAATGCAGCCTTCAAACAGCTTCAGGCAATATGATACAAGGAGCAGCTCTGCCTTCCCACTGCTCCTGAGCTCTCTTTGTGTTTCCTAAAACTGACACCCCAGATGACTGTTTCATTCCTGGAATTTCGACCTATCACCTCTAGAACCCAGCAGGCTGAGGAAAGAGAAAATTTGACAACCCTATGTCAGATCTGTTTTGATTTGGATTCCAGCACTGAGCAGGGAGTTGGACTTGATGGCCTTCTGGGACCCTTCCAACGCTGTTTTTCAATGATTTTATAAAAGCTCTAAAAGGACATCATATAATTTAGTTAGTTTCAAACCATTTTTGGTGAGTACATACTAGCAAAGTAGTTTTACAGATGTATTTGGATCTCACCTGAAATAATGGCTTGGTGATTCAGCGCACGCACAAACACACATGCACATATCATCTAGAAACCAAGCTTAGCAAGAAAATAAAAACAGTGTTAATAAAGACCCAGGATTCTGCCCTAGCTTCCACTCTGTTTTCATGCCATTTGTCACTGATGTGACAAGCAGAGCCTTCCAAAGGAAGTCTGATCTGTCTTGACTTCTCTTGCTCACAACTCGTCTGTCTAGACATGTACAGTATAAAGTCACTCAAAACAAACACTTGCTACAAGAAACAAAACAAAACAGAAAAGTCTTCTTGGATCTCTCCATCATTTAGACATCCAGAACATCAAGCAATAATCTGACACACATCTACAAAGTACTTTCAGTTTTATTCCAGTGTAGGTATGAAACCTGGAAAACAGGCCAATTCTTTACAAGTATGAGAAAAGCACTCTCCACGAACTCAGAAACATTTCCTTTCCCATCCTAATGGATATTCGGGGTTTAAAAACAAATGCCAAGAATGAGTTTGGGCAATGTTCTGCTCCACTTAAGGCTTAGGCCTTGAATATAACTTGTGTTTCCACACTATCTGGAGATTCTAAGGGATGTATATATATTCCGAGGTTCTGTTCTGTTTTGTTTTTAAAAAGCTCTAGTAAACATTTTGTGGTCATTTCTTATTGCATGACTGACTCATTTAACTCTAAGATCACATATAAACCCACCAAATGAGTGAGCACTATTTTTAATTATATAATTATTTATGTTATTTATATACTTTCTTTCTTCCCTACCTAAAGTGGCTCACAAACAATCCTCAGCTGGTAAGGAAAACTGCAATTCCATTTGTAAATTTTATTTCTAAAACTATTTTTTTATCCTAGTTTAGTGCTATAGTAATTTAGCACTAAACTGATACAACATTGTTTCAAATGGTCATGGTGTCTTGCTACTTCAATCCATTTCACATGCTAAACATGAAAAAACAAACCCACAAGAAGGGATTTGAATGCTGGCAAAAAGGGTGGCAAAGAGGGTGGTGATAATGGTAGGGAAGGGGTGTGTGTGTGTGTGTGATTTGTGGACACTTTAAATGCAACTTCCTTAAATAATTAAACATTTCCGTGTGAATGGAGACAGTAATTTAAACTCCAGGGTTTTGTATAGAGAAGTTCACATCAGACAGGGAAAAGGTCTGTGCCCAATCTCACTAACTGTGAGCAATACCTTCACACCTGTTTTTGCAGCCTTCACTAGGCACAACATTTACATTCCTCTGCTTGATTTTTTTATGGCTGAGAAGCATACATGAAACCACAGGAACATGTCAAAATAAATCTGAGCCAAAGTTTTCATTTAGCACTCTTTAACCAAATATAGGTTATTTTCAAGGGAGGTTAACACAGTTAAGAAGGAAGCTGGTTACAGTGGATTTTGAGCAAACTGAGAATAGGAGAGAAGCACTATGAAATAGGAGGCGGCAGCAGATCAAGACACATAATGTTGTACACAAAGGTTTGATGCATTTTGACTGCAGGTCCTGGATTGGAGGTTTTTCTTTTCCTGCCCACGTCTTTTAAACGTTGGCTGTGATCCCGCGTGTGTTGTTCTTCACTAAGGGATTGACACCACCAGACATGGAATGCTCTAGCCCTGACCTAGGAAAGCTCTTAAGCATGTGCCTAGCTTTAACGACCAAAGAGTAATCCCACTGTGATTATTAATTTGCTTGAAGTTGAGCATGTGCTGCAGTGCTTTCACAAGATGAAAGCAAGCGTATTCAGAACCAGTGTCATCCACAATTTCACAGCAATCAAATGTTGCCTCGCGTGGAAAGAAATCAGAGGATTTCGACACTTTCAACAAGCCAGCAGCCTTTTGCTAGTGAGCGGAAATAAATGGCATCCTCTCTGCCTTTCATGCCACATCCTGGGTTCATTTGGAGTATACCTCCAGACAGATCTTGGAAAGTTACTCTTTTTGGATTACTTCCCCCTCTAGAATTCCTCAGCCAACCTGGCCTTGTCATCTTCAAATTCAATCTGCCATCAGTAACCGCCTCCCTCCACGAAGGCATCCCTTTCCCGTATTCACTGTGCCATAAAATAAAGAAGAGGGGAGGGTGAGGAAGAAAAGAGAAAGGTGGGATGGGGTTCGAAGAGGGAGAAAGAAACCCCACAACTTTCTTTGCACTAATCCAAAGAAAAACATGAGACAGAATTTTTCCCTTCAGTCCTGGCATCTTCATAATAGTATTCAAGCTAGAAGCATCTCGGGGCCTTTGTTGTCTCTTAGTCAGGGATGGGAGCTCTTAAGGTTGAGTTTTAATGTTTAAAATATTCTTTGAACTCTGAAGGTTTTTGGAGGGTGTGCGTGCGGCTCCTGATAGAGATGCTCATTTGAAGAGGAAGAAGAAAGCCTTCAACGTTTCCCTCTTGGTTTGTGTCACTGTCTGATTCTGCTGCAGTGCAGTTTTATGAAGGAAATTATCAGGGGGAGGGGAAGTAGACAGCCCTCTCCTGACAGGGACTTGTCAGCTTTTTCCTTTCGTGTTGGGGGAAAAGTGCCAGTAAATGTATTTTACAGGCCAATCTGAGACCCCGAAGTTTAAAAAATAAATAAATCAACAAAACACCCTATTATTTTCTTCCATTGACTGGCACTGAGTAGGCAGAACACTTTGGAAGAGGAAGGAGACGAATGTCCTTCAAGCTACAGAGGAGAGCCAGAGGTCTTTTCCTTTTGATAACAGAGCTGGGGAACTTTTGGCCCTCTCAGTCTTTTTGGCCTATGGCATCTTTCAGTTTCCATCACCATGGCTGGAGATAGCAGGGTGGTAGCCCTACAACGCCTGTAAAGTCAAAGGTTTTGCCTCCATGTTTTAGAACATGATGGTGCCAGAACCACATCTGGAAAAGTTACTCTTTTGGACTACAGGCTTTTGGACATTTACAGGCTGGCTCTGTTCCAAACTTGCATTTTAAAGGTGTGGTTCCCTGGAAAAACAAGTAGTCATGTTTTCAAGCTCTGTTCCAAACTTGCATTTTTAAACTGCTTGTTGAGGGCCCAGCCCCCTGAAAGAAAGCCCCTGATTTTTACAAGTAGTCATGTTTGTTGCTGGCAACAAAACAAAGCTATCCAACTTGCAGATGGCCCTGGCAGTCCAATTCTTGAACATTCTCCCAGACTACTTGTTTCAGCCCAAACTTAATTTATTTATTTATTTATTTATTTATTTATTTATTTATTTATTTATTTATTTATTTATTTATTTAAATCATTCCCCACCTTTTCCCCTGAAAGGACCCAAAGTTGCCAATAAAAGTGAGAAAAGGTAAGCTGGGCGTAGAAGAAAGGGTCAATGTCATAACCCAAACTCCCAGTCCCTGTGCTCTTAAAATCATTCCCACATTGCCAGTTTTATACATGAATTGGGCAGATATATGTTTAAAGACAAGCCTGACACTGACTGACCTATTGTGCCCCCACAATATACACATTCACGTGAGAAGTAGATTTCTTTAGGGGATTCATCTCTCAACAAGATGTGAGCTGTGATTTTTTAAATAAAAAATTCCGCAGTCCTTTATACACATAATGGGAGCAACTTCATTTTAACACAGTAGGACTTACTTCTAAATAGACATCTATAGGATCACACCATGAGAATCTTGAAGAGGGACAATATTTATTGGGTTCCTTCCTTTGTTCTTTAGTTATAGGGTGTCAGGTCATTTCCAACCATAGCAGGATTTCCAAGGTAGATGAGAAATTTAAGGAATGGCTTTTCCTGTGCTACTCCCTGCTCAATGAGTTTCCATGGCTGAGCAGGGATTTGAACCCAGGGTGTGGTGGCTCATTGGGTTAGAGCATTGAAACTGTTGGCTGCAAAGTCAGCAGCTCAGCGGTTCGAATCCTGGGTGCCATGCAGCAGGATGAGCTCCTGTTGTTAACATCCAGCTCCTGCCAACCTAGCAGTCTTAAAGCATGTCAATGCAAGTAGATAAATAGGTACCGCTGTAAAAAGTGGGAAGATAAACAGTGTTACGTGTGCAAAAATGTGTTCAGCCATGCCAGCCACAACGACCACTGACTTGCACAACACTGGCTTTTTGGCTTAGAAACTGAGATGAATGCCACCCCTAGAGTTTGGCACGAGTACACACATGTGCGGGGAGAACCTTTACCTCCTGAGTCCTAATCAGTAACTCTATTTACTACACAATTTTGACTTGTTCACTGTCTTTTTACAAAAGCACAGCCCTATTAGAAAGAATGTAGTTAAGCTTAACTTAATCTAATTGTCTATCTTTTTCTTTACAAATGGTTAACAAGCCTCACAGGGCTGATTTTGTTCTCATCCGAAAATGGAGTCTTTGCTACTGTGAATAACAAAATAGCATCAACAATACTGTTGGTATTTTTATTAGGATTCCATGGCAACGTCAGTACATGATTTGGTGGTTCCCAAGGAGCCAGATTATTTTCAGCAGAAAGATTTATCAAGTATTTTGCAATTTGTTCTGCCAGCAGAAGCAAATACTTGTTGAACAATTATATAGACAGAATCAGAATCAAACAAAGTCAGAGCTTACTTAAAACAAAACAGCTATATTACATATATACACAGATAAGTTATATGGAGACAAATCATCAGCATAACATCATTGCACATGGCATGCATAATCAGTACATAGCATAGAGAGACAAAAATGGATGTCTTACTCCAAAGGCCCATTCTTTTCACCTGCAGTCTAATAGGAAAAACCTTTAGAATGAATCACTGTGACTTTGCACATTTGCAGACTCCATCTTAGAAATCAATTAAATACATGCAGACCATTTATTTATACATCTGTCTAATACATAGTTCCACTAACTTATATGACACCCCTCCTATTTAATTGATTACTAGACCAAGCTTTTCTCTCAGACTTATAAGCTTGTATAAGGCACAGGTTTTGTAAACAAATCAGCACAATTACAATCAGTGCTATAATATTCAAGTTTCACTAATTTCTGTGACACACAATCTTTCACATTGCTGTACCTCACTCCGATGTGCTTGCTTCTAGATCCAATTTTCTCTTCTTGTGCTACTTGGATCCATGAACAAGAATTATTAAATATTTGTACAGGTAACTGCAGTCTTACACTTGCATCTCTAAGCAATTGAACAAACCAAGTAATTTCATTACAGAGATCACTAATACATCCAAACTCTGACTCTGCAGTACTACATGAAACAAAACTCTGTTTTCTTGACTTCCAAGCAATTAAAGCTTCTTCAAGAAAAAATTACATAACCTGAAATTGACCTTCTTGTTTCTGAACGTGATGTCCAATCTGTATCTGCATAACATGTCAGATTTAATCCTTCTGAAACAGGTATTTTTAACTGAATGTTTACTGTACCACGTAGATATCCGAGAATAAGTTTGAGTCCTTGCCAATGCTTATTCAATGGTCTTGCAGCATATTGACTGAGAACATTTATAGCTGCAGAGATATCTGGCCATGTCCAGGAAGGCAAATACAGTAAAGATCCCAAAACAGACAGATATTCTTCCTTATTTGCAAACTCTCAGGAATTATATTGGATCCTACCTCCATTGGAGTTGAAACTGGATTACACTTCTCCATTTTACACTTCTCCAGAAGCTTTTCTATCTTTTTACTTTGAGATAGAGATTACCTGTGGCATCTTTGCATATATCCACACCTAAGGAATTTTGAATCTCACCCAGAAGTTTAAGTTGAACAGTTGCACCTAGTTCTGTCACAAACCTTTTTACTTGTGAATTATCTGGAACAATTAAGCATAAATCATCAACAAATACAACAAAAATCATTGATCCTTTGGTGTAGAGACATGGGTTTGCTCTACTGCATGTGAAGCCCATCTGAGTTAACTTGGCATCCAAACATGTATTCCATTTCCAAGCATGTCCGGCTTGATGTAACCATGAAGTGCTTTATTCAATTTCAACACTAAGTTTGGATTCTGTAACTCATATTCAGGAATTTGCTTCAAGTATATGGTTTCTTCTAGATCAGCATTAAGATATGCTGTGGCAGCATCAAAATGATGTACTTTGTATTTCTTAGAAACTGCAATGGACAAAGCCATTCTGAATGTGTCTGCTTTAACTGTTGGAGCAAATACTTCATCATAATTTACATGTTTCTGCTGCAAAAAGTCTTGTGCAACCAATCTTTCTTTACACTGTTCAGAATTATCTGCTGTCTTCTTCTATTGGTAGACCCATCTGCAACCAATTGCACTGTGGCCTTCTGGAAGCTTAACAGCAGTGAATACAATGTGCTGCTTAAGTGAATTATATTCAGATTCCATTGCCTTTTCCCACAATTTTTGCTCATGTTGTGGTAAATCTAACACTTCCTGGAATGTTTGAGGCTCATAAGACAAAATTAACTGAGAACCTCTGAGGTGGGACTCCAAAATTGGTTCTTGTTGAACATCTTGGCAAGACCGTGAAGGTGTTCCTCCACTTCCTCAGCTTTATGACCTCCTTCTTCATATTCTTCATGTCTTTTCTCTCTGTCCCCTCCTAAACCTTCACTCTCTTGTGAATAGAGACTTCTAGACTGAGTATGAGACTTGTTTGGCAAGAAAACCTCATCATTAGCATGTATTTCCTTCTAATTCTTGTGTTCACAGAACGTGGCAGACTTGCTTAAATATGGTATATTTTCCTATGATTATCAACAAAGCGCCAGGACTTACATCCTGTCTAATAGCCAATAAAAGTTAGTTTACATGACCTTGGGCTGTTCATACAAATGATACTTCCTTTGAATGTGTACTCATGCTTCAGTTCCGAACGCTTTCATATATTTCAGCACTGGCTGCTTCCCATGTAATAGAAAATAAGGAATATTATCAATTGCAGAATTCCATATTCTATTTACTACATGATTTGCACATTTCATGGCCTTTGCTCAGTAACTTCTGGGCAACGTAGCATCAGCCAACAGAGCATTCATAATGTTTTGAATAACACCATTCCTTCTTTCCAAAATTCCTAGCTCCTGTGAAATTGAAGGATTTGTTAACCTGTGAAAGATTACCTTCTTTTAAAGAAAAGATACAAACTCATTTGAAAGACACTTAGAACCTCTATCTATCTGAATAGACTTGATATGGTTCTCAAATCCTCTCTCCACCATAGCAGTCCATTCCTTGAAGAAGGTAAACTTGACTTTTGTGCTTCATTATGAAAACCCACAAACACCTGGAGAAATCAACAGTTACCACCAGACCAAGCTACATAGTCCCACAGTACCCCCCCCCAAAAAAAAAACAAGTGGATGATAAACCACTCCTGAGTACTGCATGCCTAGAAGACCCTGGAAAGAGTTACCATAAGTTGGAATTGAATTAATAACATATAATTGTTATCATTAAGACTACTGGCAGCAGGATGGTTTCTTTATTACAGCCAGTATCTTGTTCAAGTATGTGCATATATAACTAAAATCAGGGAAGCAGCCACTGCAATGCAGACTGGTCTGGTTTCCTGCCAGCTCATTGGACTGGTTGCCCAATTGGCTGCAAGTACTATACAAGCAGTGAGGCAACTGGACCTGTCTACATCATATACAACACATTAAATGTATTCTGCCTTAAAATTATAATCTATTTTCTCCAAATAACATAAAATAGCATATACAACAGGAACTACGACAGGTGCCCTCCCTCCGCCTACTCGGAAAGTTCCTAAAATAGTGCTATTCGGAGATGCCTTTTAATGCAGTATTGTAGTGTGCTCTGGACATTGTTTTGCGATCTGTTTTAGGTTATGAGTTCTGCTTTGGGATAGTTTATTATTTATATGATTTTACAATGTTGGCTTAATTTTTGTACACCAACCACAGTAGCAATTTACTAGGCTGTATAAATAAACTGAATGAGTAAATCTGGCTTCCTATAATGGGCTGAAGCTGCAGGAAGTCAAATTTAGGTTGAATATCAGGAAAAATGTCCTAGCTGTTAGAGCAGTGTGACAATGGAATGTGTTACCTCGAGAGGTGGTGATCACTCCAATGCTGGAGGCATTCAAGAAAAAACTGGACAACCATCCACCATATCTTCTTTGATTTGGTTTCCTGTACTGAGACTGGTTGGACTTGATGACTTTATAGGCCCCTTCCAATTCAATTATTCTATTATTCTAATAGATATATGTGATCATTCACATTTTTTTATTTTCAGAACACTGAGAGGAAAGTTATGCTTCACAATAGTTATTGCTCATCTGAGGAAAGCCATGGCGAAGCAGAGATCAGAACATGCACCTCTGAGGTTCTAGCCTAGCACTCTGAATATCACATGACTCCAGCTTTCTTCTCTTTCCCTGCTTCATACCCCATGTCTTTTGCAAAAGGTGTCATAGAACCACTTCATTTGTCACTCTGCTACTCCCAGAATCAGCCTGGACCTTTGTTTAATCAGAAACCAGAAAAAATGAGAGTGCTGTGGATCACATTTAACTATGATAGAACATACATTAATAAGATCTATGTAGGTGGGAATGGATAGGTGGCCCAGTGATTAGGATGACAAAGCAGGTCCAAATGAGATTGCTAGAATGAAAGCTGGAAAGCATTTTTGTTGTATTGTGCTGTCAAGTTGCCTCCTAAAATGTCCTCTCAACTGCCCTGCTCAGCTCTCTCATAAACTCGGGCCTGAGGCTTTATTTAGGGAATCTGTCAGTCTCATACTTGGTCTTCCACTTTTCCTACTGCCCCCTATTTGGATCCTTTTAAATTTCTTGAAGTTCAAGAGTCAAAACAGTTACAAATTCCACTGCCTTTTTCCTTTCTACCTCACTCCCTTCATTTACTTTTTCTCCTCCTCGCCTGGAGTTTTCCTCAGTCACAGCAACTGCCACATTGAAATCATCCCGATACAGTCGGCCACTGCTGTCAGTTTTCATGCACACATAGCATTATCCAACATGACGTTCCAAGTTTCATTGAAGATCTTTTAGGTGAGGGCACATCTTTTCATTCAAGTGATACTGCATGTCTATTTTTACTGAGCTTCCTGTGCCTTAAGATCCAACCTCGAAAGGATGCTTCCCACGCGTTGATAGAGACTTACTCATTTCATTTCCATACAGGCAGCAACATTGCCAAATGAACTTTTATAATTGGTATAATTTTGTAAAACAAACCTTTTGTGGTAGAAAGAGGGAAGGAAATGGGAGGCCAAAAGATTCCTTGCTACTTGTACTGAAACTGGAAATCCTTAAAACCTGGAAAATGTGGCCCTTTATATATATTTTCAATGCATTCCTATGGGAAATTTTTATAAAGGATGTTTTCCATTGTAGTGCCTTCTGGATCATACAGATCATACAGATCAACAGTGTGTCTGCTCCTCAGACTTGCTTCATTGACTCCTTCAGAGCTCTATAAATAAAAGAAAGGTTCTGTATGCTTGTTGTCCCACTGTACAGCTGGAAAGGTTTTCAACAAATTTGGAGTCAATTTGGGCTGCTCTGCCTTCTAAAAAGCCCCCCAAAACTACATGGTATGCGTAAAAACTACTTTGCCCCTCCCACTTTATTTCTTTTAAACAGGTAAATGACTTTTCTCTAAATTTATAGACTAGGTTAGTGGTAGACTGATTTGAAGTAAGGACTTTGTGGTATACATGAGTTATTTTGCACCCTTATTTTTTCTTCCCTACAGAGTTATGAGCAAGTAAGAGAGAGTGTAGTGTAATGGATAGGATGTTGGGCTGGGATTCAGGAGACCTGGGTTCAATGCCCAGCTTGATGTGGGTATTGAGCTCACGTGGGGTTGGTGTGCTGATATAACCATCCCTTAAATATTTCTTTTTTTTCTCAGAAACCCTACTTGGGTCACCATAAGTAAGAATTGGCTGGGCAGCACTTAACACCCACGAGTGATGTGGCACATCATTGTAAAGATTTCAAGGAGTTCAATTCAGAAATTGACATATTGGGACATATACTATAATTTTGTGGATGACGGGCGCTGAGCAACCATGCTGGCTGGAAGATTCTGGGAATGGTATTCCTCACAGAAAACTTTCATCTGTTCTTAGTTTAATATCTGATACATCCTCTATTTGAGGACTATACAGTGGACCCTTGTATAACATACAGTTTGTATAACAAAAAATCTGTACAACATAAAAATTCCAGAGTTAGGGGAAAATTGCTTAATATAATCGCCTATGGGGCGAATCCGTACAACATAAAAATGGTCACAATTAGGGATTACTCTGTTTTCAATGCATTCCTATGGGAAATTTGTATAAAGGAAAATTTGCTTAACATAATTTCATTTGGAATGAATTAATTCCTTTATACAAGGTACCACTGTATATTAAATGAATTATTGGAACTTTAATCACTGAGCCTCGTGGCGCAGTGGATAAATGCCTGCACCGCAGGTAAAAATGTGTTCAAAACCTGGGGTTGAATCCCAGGTAGCAGGCTCATGGTTGACTCAGCCTTCCATCTTTCTAAAGTCGGTAAAATGAGTACCCAGCTTGCTGGGGAGGGGGCAATGTGTACCCTGCATACTGTAATTAAACTGTAAACCACCCAGAGACTACTTGAAGTGGTATGGGGTAGTATATAAGCAGAACACTTCATACCTTCCAGAATTTAAAGGCACAAGAAGTACTGATAGCCAGTAATGTTTGATAGCTTTGAGGGTGGTGTGGGGGACATGAGACTTTCCCATGGAGTTGGATAGGTCTATCAAAAGTTAGTTAGCCTTGAAAACTAAATGGAAATAGCATGTAATGCAAGAGCAGCTAGAGTAGGGAGTAGTCAGCAGCAGATACAGGACTGATGCATAATGCAGTGCAGATCCAGCTGGTTGGGCAAATAGAACTGTAGCTTCCAGTTGAGCAAAGGCACAGTCACTTGTGATAGTGGTTTGATTCCTGAGATCCAGTTAGCTAGGGCAACATTTGTTGACAAAATGAGATTTAGGAACACACATATCCAGAGAGAGTAAGAGAAAGAAAGAGTGAGAAAGAATTACAGCCATCTTAGTAACAGCACACTGTAAACATAGAGTACATAGGAAAGATATGTTGATTTTGACTATTTATTTAGTGCAGTATTCTTTTTTAGTAGATACTTTATGGCCTCAACTTCCAATAGCTCATAATACTTCTATGGATGGAGTTATTGCTTGCACTGAACTCTTTGAAGACAACTTATAACATCAAGGGGTTGGAAAGTCTATGCAATCAAAATGATTGCCTATCTGCCAGTTCTAGCAGTACAGTTTAGGGCTCTCCCTCTGTGTGTGTGTTAATTTAAAAAGGCGAGTGTTGTCTGCTTATAAGGTTCAGACATCATGGGGACTCATGACTTGCTGTTAAGTTTGACTTAAGTTGCACCTGCAACTTGACTTGGACTTAAGTTGGTTAAAAAGAAAAGACAGATTTGAATCACAACCTAGGACAGAAAACTTTTTCCAAGTCTCTAGGCAAATTTTCCAAGTTTTTTAGTTCCTTGCCCATGCATTCGCCCTCCTTCCTGGCGAACAAAAGACAGTACCTGTTGGCGAGGTGGTGGGAAAGAAATGAAGGCAGTTACTTCACGTCCCTCTTTGTTCCGCGACTAGTTTTGTAGCATGACAGCGTTGGTCACGATCACATGGTTTTTTTCCCTGTTTCAGTGTTCCCATGGTCATGATAAATTGTCTTGTGACAAGTGTTACCTCACGGTCTTGTACCGTGACAAACACTGAATTTGTCTAGCTTCCTTTTTCCTTTTTTTGGGAGGTGTGTGTGTTAAAAAATCTTTTTCAATATTTCACTCCTGAAAAGACAAAATAATAATTTAAAAATGACAGACACAGTTTTCTGAGAGAAACAAATGTTTTGTTGCATGTAGAGATGTAAAATTTCCAGAAATTTTGAAGCTTGGAAAAAAACCTCATTTTTCCCCAGATTTCCCCCCAGAAAAAAACGGAAATTTTTGGAAAAATTGAAAAAAGTGCTACATTAGCACTCCTCACCCCCTTTTACAGCTTGAAAATCATTCTGTTACTTTAGGAACATAAAATATGACTATGGACAATTTGACTTGGCATAACATTATCACAACTAGCATATTAAAATATAGTGTATCCAATTATTACAAACAGAATTTACTTTTTAAATAATATTTATTTGTAATTGTAAGTAAAGAATGGAGTAACAATCTCCTGAACTGTTTACTAGTTTATGTAAATTAAAAAAACCTCTGCAAAACAATGTTTAAAAATCCAGAATTAAAAATTCATATTTCCTATTCACAGTGTAAAATAAAAATAAAATAAAAACCTAATTCTTGTAAAAAAATTGAAAAGGGGGGAATGTATAGAAGGAAATGGGACTAAGCTTCAATGAATGGGCATGAAATTTAATCAGAATCATTTTTAGAACATAAGAACATAAGAACAGCCTTGCTGGAACAGGCCACAAGCCATCCAGTCCAGCATTCTGTTTCACATAGTGGCTCGCCATTTGCTTCAGGGTATTCCCAAGCATGTGCTTCACCTGCTTATGATTCCCTGCAAATGGCATTGAGAGATATCCTGTCTACCTCTCCAACCCAGAAACTCTCTTTTGTTGCTCTGTATTTTCTTCCAGTGCTTTGAGGCCTAATGAAGAGTACAGAACAGAACCAAACATATCCACATACATGCAAAAACAAAAGTGAAACCTTATTATTTTTCTTGTGACAATAGCAGTACCTCCTAAAGGAATAAATGCATCTTGTTCTTGCATTGGACAGTTCAGTTTGTAACCTAGGACGTGCCTGTCCTCAGTGTATAGAAATGAGAATAATCTGATACTATGCATATTTTTAGAAATGATTTGGGAAATATTTGAACACCCTGTCTTAAAATATTTTATTCATCATGTTAAAATAAAACATTCCATAATATTTTTTTCTTTTTTCAATTTTTCCAATTTTTTTTTGGGGGGGACCAAAAGGCTTCAGGAAAAAAACAGGAAAAAACTGTTCCCCCATTTTTTCCATTTTTTCCCGGGCCTTCACATTTCCAGTTGCTCGACAGTCGTTACTGCACAGTGTCTTGTCTCGGAACAGAAAGAGGGAACAAAGAGTGACAAGGGAAAACCCTACAGCAGCACCAGGTACAGGATTGTTGCGCTTACCCATTCCGGGGGCGTGGTTGAGACAAATTTCAGTATTTGCGCAATGGACATGAAGTACCTTTTTTTTGTACAGCTCCTAAGTGCAACACTAACAGAGACAAAAAGGTCGTGAAGTAACTGCTGAAGAAACACACATCCATGGTTTCCCTTCCTGCTCTGGAGCCCCTCCTAACTCTGGAGCAAGGGCCTTGGGCCTAGATGCATGCACACATGAGGCCTCTATAGGAGCTGCGGAGACCTGCGGAGACACACAAGGCTAAGATAGTGGCTGCTGTTGGTGGCACTACCACCAGGACCAACACCGGAAGTGGGAATACAACACCCAGAATTCCCCAGGCAGGGACTTGAAAGTCAGACTCAAGGTTTGGGACTTGGAATTTCAACGAAAAGACTCAGATTTGGGACTTGGAGCCAAACATTTGCCAACATCCCTTCTGCTTGGTATTAAGACTGGTCAGAGAGATTTGATAAAACAAACACCTTGTCCTAGCAGAGAAGATTAGCAAGTAGCAACCATAAATGGGGTGGAAAGCAGCTGATCTTGGCTTACTGACTGAATGGAACTAATCAATCTTTTGAAAGCATTAAAACGTTCTTAGTCAAATTAAAATATGCTCTTCCCACAACCACTTCACATGCATGAGAATTTGCTCTCAACAAGCCAAACCAAAAGATGTTTTCCCCAGAAAATAGGAGCCGGCGATGGCAATCATGGAAGAACTTCTGCTTCATTATGAACACAACTCCTAGCTCCCATCTGTGTATCCTTGTCAATAGATGTTGATGGCATAAAAATTATTATGAGAGAGAGCACATATGTTACATCCAAAGGCAAGAGTGAAAAAGGAAGGGCTTAAAATACATGACGGTAAATAAGAAGGTAATGAGAGCCCTTCTAGATTGCCTCTCAGGCAACAGATTTTGGATGTTATGAAACCATGCCAAATTGTTAGCGATTTATTTTGTTGTTATTCTGTTTTTATTGCCAGTGCTGAGGAGAGAGCCTTGTAGGACATCCTGATTCATATACTAAAATGATATGAAAGGATCCTAGGACACTTTTAACAAATCTTATTTGGCACAAGTTTTTGTGCACCTGACGTTCACAGTAGCCATTGTGAATTTAAAACACTGATAAAACTTTGGTCTTACAGCTTAGGTCCTAATGTGACCTAAACCCTGTCATGAATGGGAATAAAAGGTTTAAGTTTCCTCCATTGGTAACCATTTCCTCCCTGCATGGGATCTTAGTATGGATGAAATGTTAGAGGTTTTTGCAACCTTGCATGTTGCCTTAGTAGGTTTGGCTGAGAGAGAACTTTTTGGGCTGGTGTGACTGACAACCACTAACAGCAATAATCAATAGTTCCTTCCCTGTCTCTGGATCTAAAGAAAGTCATGCTTCTTTGCTCAGAGTATTTACTTTTCCCTCTAAGCATATCCAATCTTGCCTGTTTTTGGAAGCTAAGCAGGGTCAGCACTGGTTAGTACTTGGATGGGCGACCACTAGGGAATACCAGGTGCTATAGGCGCCTGGTGTAGGAACTGGTAAACCACACCGTATTTCTGCCAAGAAAACTCCATGGGCATGGAGTCACAAAGGGTCGGTCACGACTGAAATGACACAACACACACACACTCCTTTGTCTGTTGGAGTCAAACAGTTAAAAGCAGTTACTTACTCTATTGAGTCTTGTTGCTGAAAGTTGGTCAACCATGTTTTTCCATTTGGTGTAGATCTGTTCAATTGTAAGTAAATGAAACCTTTTCTTTCTCCTATTTATTATTTTTTATCTCAGAGTGAGTTATTGAGACTGTTCTACTTGAATGGAAAGGGGGTGGACTGTTCTGTGGAACTTGAAGCTAATTCTGTGTTTTGAATCACTGCACTTCTTCTGCCAGCTAGAGTAATTTAATCAAAAATTCAAAACTCTGCAACATGAATGCCTCCCCATGGTTACTTGCAAGTAAAGCAGTTGTAGAACCTGCATTTGTAAGGTTCTCTCTCTCTCTCTCTCTCTCTCTCTCTCTCTCTCTCTCTCTCTCTCTCTCTCTCTCTTCTGGACTAGAACTGTCAGATTTTCTAAGCCAGCATGGGTAAAGGATTCTGGGAACTGCAATTGAGGCCACGATTGGACATGGCTTGTTTTTTTGCTTCTTGATTTCTATAATATAAGTCAAAAGACTCTCTTGTAAGTTCCAATGGAAATGGTGGAAGCTGTCACTTGTAATGTTTTATAACATTCATAAAGGGGTCAGAGGTAATCAACTTCAGCCACATCACTTTATTTTCTGGAAAGCAAACTCATGTTTCCCATGGCATAGGAAAATGCACAAGACATTGTGCACCATCATTGACAAATTCCATAGCATGTCAAGTGTGTCTTTTGTGAGAATCTGCAGTAGCTTGTCTTATTTCCCAAGGAGCTAAACACCAAGGTCACACTTTTGATCTGGGCTAAAAGGAAAAAAAGACAAAAATTCAGTACATAAAGAACTTTGCAAAAATTGTATTGGGGGGGCAGGTGTTGGAGAACAAGGGCTAGAAGTAATGATAGTCACCCACAGTGAAAATGTGAAATATAGATTTTCATGATGGCCCATTTACTTTTTATCGTTCAGCCACAACAGCTACTGTAATTCATGTATTCTCTTTCTTGCTTAGTCTAGTTCTTCCAGACTGCATTGTTTCCCAATATTCACTCATTCTGTTGGCCTGATGTGCCCAGTTGCTAGGAAACATATTCCTTTAAAAAATAGTTTCTCCCCCATGGCAGCATCTTCTCTCCCAGCCCTGGGCAGCTTGTTGCCATAGCAGCAATACACCTTGCTTGCAGTGCAGCTTGTGATCATTATTGTGTAACCCTTAGACGTACAGGCATTGGCTGAGAATTGCTTGGATGCCTTCCTCTTCTTCAGCTCTTATTTCTGGCTTGTGTTCACTGGCCTTTTCTGATGTTCTTAGAAAATAAGGATACACTCTATTAAGAATCCTCAAGCCAAAAGGACATTAGTTTCTACACCTTCCATTTTCTGATTGAGTTGAGATGGATAAAACTTCATGCTCTAAATCTGTTCAGTGTCTTAAGAAGCAGAAACATCTCCATTGGCAAAGCAGACTTGGCCCAGCAAGACTACAATGTCCTGGCGTGCAAGAGCATGGCATGAGGTTACCGCACTAAGCTGTATTATTGCAAGCAGTGGCCCAGGCCAGCAGGATTGCAGCTCTAATGAAAGCAGTGTGGGTTAACTTGGACACCGAACAGTCCTCCTAGCTATCTCACTGCTGCCACTAAATATGGGAAGAAAGAAATAGGATGCTAGTGGTTGGCTTGGTTTCCTTTTCACCCCCATGGATTTGCATCTGTTTGGAGCCTGTTGATGTAGGTAGCGGCTTTTGCAAATGTCCTTACTGGGACAAAAGATAAGGCAACAGCAGTGCAGCAGCTGTTCATGGCTTAAAATGCTACTTTTTCTGGATATGTAGGGATTATTTTCTCATACATGCAAGAATATATTGTAGGAAGTGGCTGTATAGTGATGAAATTCATGTTCGGCATAGCAAACGATGATTCCACCCCATCCAGGGAGTTAGAGCCATAGGTTATCAACTAACCTGAAAGATTTTCTGTGCATTGGATCAAGGCAAGTCGATTCAGCCTTAAAGGCTAAAACTGTGGTTTGCTAGGGAGCCACAGTTACAACACAGACATACACAATGTGCAAGGACAAAATGCTCCTATACCTACTGTATACCAGTGTTGGCAAACTGATGGCATGGATGCCAAAGGCGGCACATGGAGTCCTTTCTGTGGGCATGTGACATCCACCCCCTCACAGCCACAGCACTCCCCCCCCTCCACTCGGAGCACACTGCTGTGCTCCATGCAGAGAGTGTGGCAAAGAGGAGGCAGCGGCTTGTGGGTTCATTCGTAGCCTCAGTTTATTTTCCAGACATGCCAGTCTGGGCATCCCAACAGTGGCATGGCTGGAGAGTAAACTGGGGCTATGATGGAGCCCACAAACTGCTGCCCCTCTTCATCCGGCTCTCTGCACAGAGCCATTTTGGAGGTATTGAAATGGCCAAAATGTCATATTTAAAGAAATAGCTTCGTATCTTTGTCTCTTATGATCTTAACCACAGATCATATTTTAAGAAATAGCTTCATCTCTTAAGATATTTCAGAAGTTACCAATTCCAATCCAACAGAAAGATATTTAGTGTCTGTCATATTTGTTTCAATGTCTTCCAACGGATTTGTCTTTCTAAAATCTTGGGAGGCTAAGAACCATAGGTCCTGTTCTTGAATCCAGCATCACTTGCAGGGCTGAAGTGATGTGAGAGCTATGTTTACTCTAGTGCAGTGTTGGTGAACCTATGGCGTGGGTGCCAAAGGTGGCACTTGGAGCTCTTTCTGTGGGCACCTGACATCATCCCTTCAAAGCCACCTGTATTCAGGTTAAATTGCTGTATTGGCACTTTGCAAAAAATTAGTGGATTTTGAATCGCAATTTGGGCACTCAGTCTCTAAAAGGTTTGCCATCACTGCCCTAGTGGTTTCTGGTGCCTATTGTGATTGAAGGCAGAAGAACAAAGTAGCTAATGGTAGGTATGGACAGAGGTGACAAATATGCAAAAGTGTGTGTGTGTGTGTGTGTGTGTGTGTGTGTGTGTGTGTGTGCGTGCGTGCATGCACGCGTGTGTGCGTGTGCATCCACCTGCTAAGTTAGCTAAAATGTTCCCAAATTTGTCTAGTAAATGTTGGAAATGTGCACAAGAACTCCAGGGTCTTACTATCATGCATGGTGGACATGTGATAAAGCGAAAAATATTGGATTAAAATACATACCTGGTTTATCATGTAGACTTTAGCCCAGAACTGTTTTTACTAGGCGTGCTACCAGAAAATTTAGACAAACAAAATACTTATCTAATACTGCACATTCTGACAGCGGTGAGGATAGTTTGGGCACAATACTGGAAAAGCGAAGAAACGCCAAAAGGTGAAATGATTAAGAAAACTTTGGAATGTGGAGAGATGGAAAGACTGACAATGAGAATCAAATAACATGAGGACTCACAATATTACCAAGTATGGAATCTGTTTTATCAATGGCTGGAAAAAAGAAACAAAGAATATGAGAAAAGCTGGTTATAACATAATAATGACTGAAACCCATATATCATGATGTGTAACAAATATTACATATACTTTTTTTGTTATAGAAAATGAATAAAATTTTTAAAAAACTCACTAATTTTTCATGAAGTACTAATACAGCAATTTAAAATGAATACAGGTGGCTGTGAAGGTGTGATGTTGGGTGCCCACAGAGAGGGCTCCGATCTGTGGTTAAATTTATCATACAATTCTTGGAAGGTGGTGCTGAAGAAAAATGTGTTTCAGAGAAAATGGGAACCATTTATTATATACTGAAATCAATCCATGGACTGTCAATCTCATAAGGTTTCGCCACATTATAGAACTGATTGTGTTATTGTTTCATGAAATTTAAATTGTAATGCTGAATTAATTTAAATTTTAAAGCAGGGGCAATGTATGAGTAATTGAGTATTCTCATTCCATTATTCATGGTGCAACCATGAGAGAATATTAATATTAATAATATTGATATTAATATTGAAAGAACTAATAATAAGCAGTGTTGTGAATATCTCAAGACTAAAAGTGCCAATAAAGCAGATGTTTTTGGTGGATTTTCTTCCCCACTCCAGTCACTTGTGGTCCTTTCCTCAAACATATAGTGTGGAAGAATTTGGGAAAGTCAGTTTTTGTCCCATGAAATATTTGCAAGAAATGGTTAAAAGTACCTGCTAGATTTAGAAGATAGCCACTAATTATTCAATTGTGTACACCCATTTATACAGTACTCCACAGTCAATAAGTATTTCAGCACAAGTAAGAAGTTATAAAAGAACTATTATATAGTACATATGCCTAGAAAGCAGCTGAATTTGGGCACCTGGTCTACTGAACACTGGCTGCTCATGTGCAGAATCCTGTGCAATTGTAAGAGTTGGAGAAGCAGTGGTCCTCGATTAGATGATCCATGCAAATGTGTATATTAAACCCAATAATTATGAACTATCAATCTGTCAAGAAATCTGGTTGATCTATGTCAGGCTGATGTTAAATAAGCAAGTGCACATGCATTTAATTACAGGTGAAAGAAATCTGGCCCACCAGATATTTTGCCAGAAATCAATCAAAGCAAAGCAAACTTCTGGATAGCTCAGTGGCTTAGGTCTCTGGCTGCAGAGGCAGAGTTGGGAGTTCAGTTCCCCACTGAGAATCATTGAGAGATACTTGATGATCCATTGGGTCCCTTCCAGCTCGGCAGTGCAAAGGTCATTATAAAGCAAAGCAAAGCAAAGTATGATGCTCATATACCTGCTCATAATATTTAAAGGCATCTTTGGGTGGTTTACAATGTAACTATTATATGGCTAGACATTGTGAGTGTACACACACACACACACACACACACACACACACACACACACACACACACACACACACACACACACACACACACACACACACACACACACACGAGCTGGGTACTCTGTTTAGTGACCTTGGAAAGATGGGAGGCTGAGTCAACCATGAGCCAGCTGCCTGGGCCCATTTGGGTTAGAGATGGGCAAAAAGCATGATGAACTGCTTTGCATGAATTGCTCAGTGCAGCACCACATGTCCCCATGCTTTCCCTCCCTCCTTTCTGCTGGCTGAGCTACTTGTGGGGCTCTGCACACCACTGGGCTCCTACTTCTCAAGTGGCATTCTAGGGAGGAGCTCTGCCAGCTTCTCTCCACCTCTTCCAGAAGCTGACCACTCTGATAAGGAGGGGGGAATGGGGATTTCTCCCATGCATCCATTAAGTGGTCAACTGCCAGAGGTGATGGGAAGAGTCCAGCCAAGCTGCTGTCTAGAGGGGAGTGCTGCCAGAGAAGAAGGATCCCAGTGGCATGTAGATCCCAATAAGTGGCCCAACAAGCCCCTAGGGTGGGGTGGGGGAGCCAAAGTACAGCACCACAGTGGTTCATTGGGCTTTGTGCCCACCTCTAGCTGGGATGTAACTCATGTTGTGAACAGAAGTTTGGCTGAAGTACTCCAGTTTAGCCACTGTGCCACGAGGCATCAGCCTCACTTAGCACAGCCAGTGGTTTAAGTAATCACTGGAGCCGAAGTCCAAAAGATCTAGAGGGCCAAAATTTCCCCATCTCTGCTTTGAATGCCAACATCTTTGGAATTTGACCTTTGGAACTTGGCAGAATGGATTGGTTTTGTCCCAAAGTTCAAGAGCTGGGAGGCTTTGATTTCTGTTCTGTTCTCCTCCAGCATCATTTTCTGTTTCTGTTTCTCAAACTTCAGTTCAGTGACAACAACAGATACTTTCTGTTAGTAGTATACTATTCAGTGACAACCCAGTCTTCTGGATTTTCAGAGCTCACAGAAGGCTCTGCTCAACAGGATCCTTCTTGTTCGACTTCAGAGAAATTATGGTTTAAAAATGAATTAAGCCAATTTTCAATATGTTTTGTTACATTCCATCATCCAGGAACATATCCTGGCTGGCATGAGCAATAAGGGACCAGCTTGAAAGCTGGAGTGTTATAAATGATTTATTGGTCTAATAAACAGACTGAAATTATCTACCTCTTTCCCTTCCCCCTTGCCCGAAGGACCAATACAGCTCCTGTACAAACATTTTCTACTTCCCATTATGTAATGTTACAGAGAAGAAAAACAAGGATACGAGCCCCATGAGATTCTCGCTGGCTGACAGATTCCCTCCCCCACTACCCAGCCAGACTATTAAACAACTTTGAAAACTAAGAGGAAGACGGTTGGTGAGGGTAGTCTGCAAAAAGAGCAGATTGCTGTGTTTTCTGACATGGAGGCCTTTTGCAGCCAATCAAGCTTTTAGGAATCCCATTTACCAAGTTGCCCCGGAGAGGATGCCATTGATTTGGACACTTTTCTCAGTGACATCCTTTGGCTTTAGAGGACAGGTTCACCTCTCAGATGGGGCACGGTGGCTCAGTGGGCTAAGGCTTCCGAAAACTGTCAGCTGCAAAGTCGGGAGCTTGGCAGTTCGAATCCTGGGTGCTACACAGCGGAGCGGCGAGTTCCCGCTGATAACCCCAGCTCCTGCCAACTTAGCAGTTTGAAAGCATGTAAATGCAAGTAGATAAATAGGTACCACTGTAAAAAGCGGGAAGGTAGAACAGTGTTTCCTTGCAGCCATGCCAGCCTCATGGCCGTGGACTTGCACAACACAGGCTGTTCGGCTTGAATACAGAGATGAGCACCGCCCCTAGAGTTGGACACGACTAGCACACATGTATGTGGGGGAACCTTTACCTTTACCTTTCACCTCTCAGTCCCTGCTATGGGACTGAGGGAGAGGAGGCCAGCCAGAATCGTAGCCTCACTTTGTTGTGAGGACTAAGCTCCCAAAATAACTCTCCTACAAAGCAGAATGATCTTCTCTCAGCCATTTAGAACACAGCTGCAGAGCTTCATCACGATTTGCTGTTCTGTAATTATAGGACTGGCACGATTGATGCACTGCCTACAGGAAGAAGAGGGACAGCTTTTTTCAGTTCCGCATCCCAGTATCAAGCACATTTATTTATTTCATTTTTAAAACATTTACTTGGACATAAATGCCATTCATTTGAATGGAAGTTACTATCATGCAAATGGAGCTAGATGCCTTTAGCATCACAAAATCATAGGATCGGAAAGCTGGAAGACACAGAAAATGTCATCAAATCTAATGGCTTGCCAAAGCAGGCAATCCATTGGCTGAAGCACTCCTGAGAAATAACAACCCAACCACAATTTAAACATCCCATGAATTGACTTGGCAGGATATAATTGCTATTGCTTCCTGGAGAGGTAAATAGGTTGGTTACTCACTGGGCAAGCTGTACAGTTCCAGGCAGCCATGGAGTTAGCAAGTGATAAACCACTTCTGAATAATCTACTATACCTAGAACAACCTAGAAAGGTCCCTGTTTAAATCAGATTTAACTTGATTGCATGGAACTATTATTATTATCAATGAAGAAAACTCAGCCACCTTCTGATGTCAGCCATTCCACTGTTGCACATCTCTTACTTTCAGAAAGTAATGCTTTCTAATGCTTAGTTCAAATCTCCCTTTTCTTTTAATTTGACTTATTTTGAATCCTATCCTTTGAAGTTGCAGGGAAATAGCCTGTTCTGTCTTCTATGTGATAATCCTTCAAATATAGGACATTTTATCTCTCCTCTTCTCCAAGCTAAATATTTCTCTGGGAGACACAGTGGGGAATCAAACACCCGACCTCTGGATCCATAGCCAGATGTTTGAACTACTAAGTCAGGCCTAGTAGTACAACCCGTCGACTGGGGGTGATTGGTGGCTCACGGGGCCACTGGAGGTCGCCCGTCGGATACCCGCTGGCTCCTGACCTACCCAGTGGCGATGTGCTTGGGAAGAGAGAGTTTTTACCCCCACTCGCCCACCCAGACATTTGGTCCAGATTTCTCCCCTTCTGTTGCCATGCCAGGGGCCCCTGGGGTGCCCGGGGGGAAGGGGAGGGTGTGCGTGCTTGTGGGGAGCATGGTGGCTGCAGTGCCCTCCTCCTCTTCCTCCTCACTTTGCTTTCAGCCTGCAGCATGACCAGCAGTGGCGGGACTGCTCCATTGTGTTGGAAGGCCCCTGGTTCTGCTGCTCGCCTGCCCTGGGGCCGGGCTGCTGCCTGGAGCTGGTCACAGTGGCAGTGGAGGGGGGAGGGGGAGGGGCGAGCAGAGGAGGGAGCATGTGTGTCAGGGTGAGCAGCCAGCCTACTTCCTGCAAGGAGTGGGGCACGGCCCGAGCTCTCGGTGGGTACCCGAGAGTGCGGAGACCACCATCGCCTCTCATCTGAGGATGGAGGTCGCCGTGTGCTTCGGCCAGACTCAGGTGTTCATGTCTTGTGGCAATGGGAAACTGAAGGTTTCTAACCTGACTGAGCAGGCTGTCACCAGGTGTCAGAGGGCAATCATCAGGTTGAGTCAGGGCGTGCCTCCCATGGGCGGCTAGAGGGCAAGGTGGTGGTGGTGGCACTGGGGTGGGAGAGAGAGGGAGGGAGGGACATGGTGGTCATAGCTGGGAAGGGAGCCCAGGTAAGTGGGAAAGAAGCCCCCAGGTGATTGGTGGAGGTGGGGGAAGGCTGTGTCAAGCCCCACACACAGAACACACAGCAAGCCAAGTTCAGTTCTTTGCCAGGAACTTTAGTTGTAATCCAGATAAAGTACAAAGTACAGTCCGAGTCAAGCCAGAGTAACTTACAGAGCCAAATGCCAAGTTCAAGGGAAACAGAGAAATGTCGTAATCAGGAAGCCAGTCCAAGGTCAGGAAACAGAGAACGCCATAGTCAGAAAGCTGATCCAAAGTCAGGAAACAAAGTCAAGATAACGTGGTGGCAAGGTAAGTGATGTGTTGCTCCCACAGAGGGTTCAGGGTAAACTTGCTAGCTTTATCCTAAAACAGGGAGCACACCCATATCTCTGGCAAGGCTCCTGCTAGAACTCAGGGCTTTCAGATCTAATTCTACGCCTATCATTAAAGATCCTTTCCCTAGCTCTCCTGTTAGTTCTCCTTTGCAGAATCCTGCTCCTAGCCCTTATAGGAGGAGGAGATGTGCCCTCAGCTGCGTCCTCAGACTCAGCTGCCTGCTGGGTTGAACTACAAGGCTCCTCCTGCTGCTCTTCAGCATTTAACCCTTCACATTTGGGTTCCATGACAGGCAGGGTCCTGGCAGGCTGGGCTGGAGGCTTGCTTTGGGTACCTAACCTTGTATGATTCCAGGAATGTAACTCTGGCTGACGTAACCCAAGTGAAGATGCATGGAGAAGGTAAAATGTTTTTCAAACCTCTTAAGTGCAAATTTGACAGAGTGTTGTATATTCTTTCTCTGAAAAACAATCTGCTTAGTGTTCCAATGTTAGTAAAGATGGGATTCGGAGTGCAGTTCAGTGAGAACAGATGCATGATTATCAAGGATGGAAAAGCTTTGGTTACAGGACAACTGCAAGATAACTTGTTTGTTATCAACACAGTTGAGGCATCTGTAAACACAGTTCAAAACAAACCCCTACATGACCGGTGCATTCATATTCTACACCACCGTCTGGGACACTTTTAAAAATAAATAAATATTTTTATTAACAACCGTACTGTAACAAAATATAGTACATTATTTTCCTTATAATTTCTGCTAGTACAATTTATAACAGTTTATAACAACCCATTGTATAACCCATTTTCCATCTTGCTTAATTTATCATTAGTTTCAGTATCTGAGTTTAACAGTGGGTGCCATATTTCCATAAAGCTGTCCTGTTTAATTTCCCCTCTATAAAATCACAAGTCAATTTTTCCATTACTATCATTGCCCATACTTTGGTCCTATATTTTTCCATATTTAAATTTTGTGCTGATTTCCAGCATTGGGCTATTTCATTCCTAGCTATACCTATGAGGGTTGCCACCATTTCTTTATTTAATAGTTTTTCATTCTCTCTGGTAAAAAGTGAAAACAATAATAGCATTTCATTTGGAATTATTTTCTGTTGTGTTATTTTTTTCCAGCCAACTAATCACTTCAAACCAGAATCTCTGGACTTTGGGGCAAGATAACCACAAATGTTCTAATGTTCCTTTGTGTCCACATTTTCTCCAGCATAATTCTGATATTTCTCTATTAATTCTGTGCAACTTGTTAGGACATTAATGCCATCTGTATACTACCTTTAACACCGTCTCCTTAGATTTTGCGGATATTGATTTATATGGTTGAGTGGACCATATTTTTCCCATATATTTTCTGGTATTTTGATTTTTAGGTTTGTTTCCCAAACTATCCTAGATCCTGCATTACTATCATAATTTTTATCCAAAATATTTTTATAAATTAGTGAAACTAACCCCTTTTTCTCCTTGTTACTACCTGTGCAATAGTTTTCAAAATCTGTTAATGGTCTATTAAATTCTGATTTCTTACATAATTGGTTTGCGATGCTTCCTATCTGGAAAGCTAGCAACCAATTATCTGTTCTTCCTTTATTTATTTCTTATATCTGTTTAATTGTAATTGGTTTTCCTTGTACAAACAGATCCTTTATTCTATAGACTCCAATGTTCTTCCAATGTTCTATTTGAAGATTTTGATTCTTAGGTTTTAATTGTGGATGTTCTGAACAAGGACATAAAGGGGATATTGGTGGAGCAAAGATTTGCATATGTTTCCTCCATATTCTCATAGCTTCATCAGTTAAAATGTTTTGTATTTGAATATCTTTTTTTTACCAACCTAGGTATAAATAAGTGTAGACTGATTAATTTCATTTTCCCTTCCATTTCCATTTTAGCCCATTCTGGAGTATTCTCCTCTTTTATAAAATTAGTCACTTGTGCTATTTGAAAAGCTTCATAATATCCCAGTAGATGTGGTATTCCTAATCCCCCTCTTGAATTTGGCCGGTATTTTACAGACTTTATAAATCTAATAGATCTTCCCTTTCCTGCAATAAATGTTTCCAATTTTTTCTGCCACAATTGTATCTTTTTATTTTCTTGTTGCAGGGGTATATTTTGAAATAAAAATGAAAATTTTGGTAATATGTAAGCCTTGATTATTGCTATTGTACCTAATAATGATAGATTCAGTTTCTCCCATTTTTAATTTTTTCTTTCATATTTTTCAGTGTAATTTTATAGTTTCTATATACTAATTGATTTATATTTTTTGTCAACCATATCCCTAAATATTTAAAACTAGAGTAACATAAGTCCAACTTTGACATTGCCTTTATATCCTTCTGTTCTATTATGGGCGTGTTAATACATAACAGTTTAGATTTTTGATACTTAATTCTTAACCCTGTATATTTATTAAACTCATCTAGAATCTGCCTTAGTGTTTCTATACTTTTCAATGGATTTTCCAAAAATAAAAACATGTCATCTGCATATAAATCAATTTTGTATTGCTTATTATTTATTGACATGCCTGTAATATTACCATTTTCTCTATTTTTTGTTGCCAGTGGTTCAATGGCCATAGCAAGTATTAATGGAGACAAGGGGTCTCCTTGTCTTGTTCCCCTGTGTAACTCAAATCTCTCTGAGTCTATTCTATTTATCATATTTATCATATTTATCTATTTATCTATTTATCTATTTATCTATTTATCTATTTATCTATTTATCTAGATATCTATTTATCATATTTATCATAACTGTAGCTTTAGCTCCTTTGTATAGAATTCTCAAAATGTTAATAAAATTCTCACCCATATTCATTTTCTCCAGTAGATAGTATAAATACCGCCATTCGACACGATCAAATGCTTTAAGAGCATCAAGTGATATTATTATCATTTTATTTTTATTCTTATTAGCTGTATTTATAACATTTAACACACGACGGATTGCATCACACATTTGTCTCCCAGGCATGAAGCCATACTGATCAGTATGAATATAGTTTGTGATAAAATTATTAATTATTTGTGCCAATATGGATGAAAAGATTTTTTGATCCTGATTTTGTAGTGTTATTGGCCTAAAATATGATGGAAGTATATTATCTTTTTCTAGTTTTGGGATTGCTATTATTCTTGCTAGCTTCCATATTTCAGGTGTTTCCCCCCCATTCAATATTGAATTATATAATTTCAAAAGATGTTTAGCCACCTCATCTTGCCATGTTTTGTAAAATTGGGATGTGAAACCGTCACATACTGGAGACTTCCCTTTTCTTAATCTTTTAATAACTGCTTTAAGTGTCCTGTCTGGGACACTTAAATTTTGAAGCAGTAAGGAAAACTCTAAAATGTGTGGATGATGGGACTGTGCAAAACTGAAACAAGTGCTTAGACAGTCATGTTTGTAAAAATGCAAAGTCTAAATCAGTTCCCATAGCAAAGAAAAATTCCAGGCAATCAGAGAAACCATTGCAGCTGGTTCACATGGATGTCATAGGTCCATTGACACCATCCATTGGCAGGTCCAGGTTTTGTCTCATTGTCACAGATGATCATACCCGATATTCTTGGGTTTATATAATGAAGCAAAAGAGCCAAGGGTTTGAATTCTTTAAAGATTGGTTTGCAATGGCAGAGCGTCTTTACAAGCATAAGATAATGTCTGTACAAACTGAGAGAGGCAGTGAGTCCTTATTGAACCAGTTTATGGACTATCTAAGAAGGAGGGGCGTGAAACGTAGGGTCACGAATTTTGTCCAGCCAAGTGTTTTATGGGTAGAGTAAAGGGGCATTCCTTTTTGTGTCCTCCTTTTCTTTTGTCCTATTAAGCCATGTTCTGTCTTTAGTGTCTGAATTCTCTTTTGTAATACTGCAATTTCATATGGTGCAATTTCAAAGGTGCAGAAGAGAGCGACTAAAATGATTACTGGGCTGGGGCACCTCCCTTATGAAGAAAGGCTAAAACAATTGGGCCTCTTTAGTCTGGAAAAAAGGCGCTTGAGGGGGGATATGATTGAGACATACAAAATAATGCAGGGTATGAGTAAAGTGGATAGAGGGAAGCTCTTCTCCCTCTCTCAAAATACTAGAACTAGGGGACATACACTCAAATTGAGTGCTGGGAGAGTAAGAACTGACAAAAGAAAATATTTTTTCACCCAGCGCGTTGTAAGTCTATGGAACTCCCTGCCACAGGATGTGGTGATGGCATCTGGCCTGGATGCCTTCAAAAGGGGATTGGACAGATTCCTAGAGGAAAAGTCCATCACGGGTTACAAACCATGATGGAGATGTGTAATCTCTAGGCTTTAAACCAGGGTACCTCAAGGGCCAGATGCAGGAGAGTGGTATCAGGAGACAGATATCTAGTCTCATGCGCTCCCAAACGCATCTGGTGGGGCCGCTGTGAGATACAGGAAGCTGGACTAGATGGGCCTTTGGCCTGATCCAGCATGGCTCTTCTTATGTTCTTATGTTCTTATGTTTATGGTTGACCATATATTTTTCTTCCTGAGTTTCCATAAAATGACAGAAATAATGAGCAATTTTTAGCCCATACAGTCTGAACCCTCTAGAATTAGAACATCTCTAAGAGAAGGCTGCTCAGGCTTTGCTTGAAGACTTTCAATAGAATAAAATTAGCTGGAATGAATCTCATTGATTTCAGTAGGAACAAAGCTCAACTGACTCAATCTAGATCGCACCTACAGAGTTTAAGGAAACAGCATTTAGCACATTTTCAGATGTTTGACCACATACTTTCTTAGAGCTTGATCCCTAGAAGAATACCCCTTATGAAAGTGCCTCAAACAAAGGTTTGTGCAAACTCAATTAAGATCAAGCAATTGTGTTTAAATTAAATCTTCTCCATCTTCTCTCCCTCTGAGCTGATATTACAGTGTACTGCAATCATAAATATATTTATTTAGTTAGCTATGTTCAAGAAGACCTATGTCTTAAAAGAATGAGTATAAAAGATATACATCTCCTTAGTCAACCATCAATTTGAATTTCTGTTCCAATATACAGTAATTATTTTTACGCTTCTCTGGGTGTCTAGTCAATGAGACACATCTTAGGTAAGCAATCCTGGAGGAAGAGAAAGTTCCCTTTATCTGAGGTATAATGCCTTTAATGCACAGGTGCCCATCTTCCCAATTAGAGGTGGGCACGAAACAGAAAACCGATGGTTCAGTTGGTTCTGTTTCGGCCCCACCCTTGGTTCAGTTTGGGTTCGGGTCCATATAATTTTTTTTAAAAAATAATTCTTACGAACCTGAACTGAGCTGAACTGGGCTGGGCAGCGGTAGACCGTCCCGCTGCCGTCTCCAGAGGCCCAGCAGTGGGAGGTCTCACCACCGCCTTCGGAGCCCTGGCTATGGCCAGGCCAGGCGGAGGTTGTCCATCCCACCACCACCTCCAGAGTCCCAGCAGTGGGTTGGTTTACTGCCATCGTCCCGTCCCGCTTTTCCCCCCAGCACTGACCACGTGGCCCCAGGGGCCGGGTCGGCACTTTTAAATATATTTTTTATTTTAAAAACCATTTTACAGTGCCAACCATGCGGCTCCCCAGCCAGGGCAGCACTTTTATAAAATTATTATTTATTTTTACAGCCATGATGCCAGGGCTTGTTTTTTTCTTCTTCTTCACAGCTGGGAGGTGATAGCTTGGTGCCAATGCCTCTCAAGTTTGCTTCCCCGTAGCTGGGGTGTGCCATTTTTTTATTTTTTACTTTTATATTTTTTAAAATTTACAGCACCGACCACATGGCCCCCAGGGCTGGGTTGGCACTTTTTAATTTTGTTACTTTTAAAAACATTTTACAGTGCAGACCATGAGGCTCCCCAGCTGGGTCGGCACTTTTTTTGTTATTTTCATTTTTTTCCAGCCCCGATGCCAGGGCTTGTTTATTTTTCTTCACAGCTCAGAGGCGCTTGCTTCCCTGAGAGGCTGGGGCGACGCCATTTTAAAATTTATTTTATTTATTTTTTATTTCCAGCGCCGCCAAAGAGAAGTCGGGACTTGGTGCAGTGGGAAGGTAAGTGTCTGCCAAACAAAAAACAAAATGAACGAAATGGAAATTTCCATTTCATTTCATTTCGTTTTTCTGTGATGGGTTGGTTCGTTATTCGTTTTGTTAGCTACCGAAATGAATAATGAATAAACAAAATGAATTAAAAATTCATTTCGTGCCCACCTCTATTCCCAATCAAAGCTAACACCAGATTTTATCAGCTCTCATGAAAGTATTTTTATGTGCATTATATTTATTTGGGCTGTAACAAGCTACTGGTCTGCCAAAGGGTGGCCTCTTCCAAGCAGGGCAAGGGGTCACCACAACATGAGGAAGTGTATTAAAGGGTCACAGCATTGGGAAGGTTGAGAATCACTGGCCTAAATAAATATGCTTGCAAAGCACATGAAAATATCATGAGACTGAGATAGTTTTGTGTACATGTGCACACATTCATACAATTTTGCAATGGTTAAACAAAGGTCCTCTCCAATGGCATGTCCTCTGGACTCTGGGTTGAGTCTTGACATCTCAGGGAATGGAAAGCTGCTGATCTGACACCCTTAGGCCTGGCATGTCCTCTGGACCTTGTCTTTCTTCTTAACACCAAATGCTGTTGTTGTTTAACAATCCATGTAGTGATGTAGCTAAACAGACATTTGACTTGAACTGTGTTTTGAGCAGGAGCCGCTGTGCACTTTCAACCTCTCAGAACTAAATCATATGGCACTGTGCTTGTAAGATATGGTTCTCTATGTGATTGCATTTCTTGCTTTCTGAAATTCCTTTGTATCTGGGCGTTTTTATGTAGGACATGCCTCTTTGCCCTTTGGTTGCATGGTTTTGTAGGGCTGACATTGTGTTCAGAACAAGAAATTCCTGGAAGCCCCAGAATAAGACAACGTAAGAATGAGAGGTTAACATACTTACATTTCTAAACATTAAAAATATAATAATAATTGTATACTTGGGGTCTTAAGGACAAATGAATTCATCTCTAATGAACTCCAGAAAACATCTCTAAACCCCTTAAACTGCTCCGAATTGTGGGATGAAACATTATACAACCTCTGTTTTTAGCAGTTAGGTATTTGCTGTATGCCTTGGTTCACTATGCTTAGTCACACTTAATGACTCCTGGGAAACATGGAGGTAGGTTGTTCAGAGGAGTAAAGTCCAAAGGTGATAGTCTCTTACTAAGTATGTTCTTAATGTTAAATCAGTGAATGTTAACTCAGCAAAGACTAAATTGTTGGGTATGTTTTTTTGCAGATTTTCTTTATATTCTGCCTTAGTTTAAAGTGCCTGGATTCTGCGGACTAAAAACTTTGTTTCTTGCACCATACTGAAGGTAGAAGGGGCATTCTTTCTAATAGTGTAGTCTTTAGTTGGGTTATGGTAGCAATCAACAACAACAACCATACTGCTCCAGAAGAAGTTTCCGAATCACTGTCTCCATCATGGGCTGAGATACAACTATGGCGGCAGAGCCATGGGCCTGGAAAAGAGTGACAGGCAATGTTGGGCAAGAGGACAGTGGCTTGATTTGGTAACAACACAAGCCAAGCAGCAGGCAGAGGGCCAGCCCCAATTTTCTGCTTTCCTTGATCCACCATCAAGGCCAGACTAGCCAAAAACAGGACACTTAAAGGCTCCCCACCCTCCCAGGTGCACAGTATCCAAATGAATGTCAAGTGCACAGTACCCAAAGCAAGCTAAGTTATTTTGGCGTTTAAGATGGAAAATCTCACAAACACCTCTTTTCCCTATTTGACAGAAAGCTGCAATAATATGAATGTAAATAAATAAGAATCTGCTGACTAAGGTGATTGCTTCACCACATGTAATAGTACAGTAGTGCAAGCTTTGTAACCATATAAGGGTCTTACCTTGCCTCATGATAATGATGTCCTGTGTAGGCATTATGGTGGAGAGAATGTGTTATTTTATTTCACTGAGAGGTTACTGTGCCATCCACTGGAAACATTTTGTGCAATCTAAGATTTTTAATAAGGAGGCCTTGTGGCACAGTTGGCTGTACTGTGGCCAAACCTGTGCTCAGAACCCAAGGTTAACCAGGTAGCTAGCTGGCTTGTGTTTGACTCAGCTTCCATCCTTCTGAGGTTGGTAAAATGAGTACTCAGCTTGTCTGAGGGAAGGCAATGTGTGGCCTGCATAATTACATTGTAAACTGCCTTAAGTGCTAGTAGAGGTATATAAGCAACAGACCTTTGTTGTTCTTGACACAAGGGTGTTCAGAAAAGTTTGATAGTCTATTGAAATATATTTGCCAGGACTTCCAAAGAGCAAATTCTTCACATTTCCAACAGTCCAGGGGGACATCGAAGCAGTCTCCTTGAAAAGTTGAAAAGCCTTGTGAGTACATGCGGGTTTCCAGTGGGGAAGAGTGTGCAGCCAGCAAATCCTTCACTTCCAAAAACAGTGCACTGTAAACTTGCTTAAATTGTGAAATGATCTGATATAAAGAAAGAAAGGACAATCTAGATTGTATTCTGCCTGCACTATAGAAAGGGGACACATCCAGAGCACTGCCTAGTTAAATGCTGTCAGATAAATTCACTTATATGCTATTTAACATTTGCAAAAAACTTCTGGGACATATTATTTGGGGACTCAGAATGTGCTGTTATTGAAATATGGATGACAAAGAGCTGTTTCTTTCTTTCCCATTGTTCTGCAAGGAAGCTGTTAATATTCTAAGTCAATGTTTCAGGGTGGGAATGAGTTTTCTGAGGGCTAAGAAATGGAATCTCCATCCAAACAAGACAGAAGAGATGGCCTCATTTGTCATCCCTCTCTCCTTACCTACAACCAGCTTAGATATGTCACTTTTTTGGACTATAGCATGCAGAATACTTCACAGAGCCATTCTATGAGCTACAGGTCCAAAAGTAATATTTCTGGGAATAGAGGTTCTGATTGGGGCAGCATTGCCCCCTCCAGAAAGGCACATAGGCATGTGACCTTGAGAGTGAAGCTTGGTTTTGGGTTGCTTAGACAACAGTGAGGCTTGGAGTTGGGGCGGGGTTCAGATTTCCCATCCTTGGGACTGCTTGCTCCTAGACTACCCTGCCTGCTCTGTAGGTTTGATGGATGCTGGCTTCTAAATACGGGCCAGAATCCTACTGGTATTCACGTAACTTGCTGCAGATAATTGTGACTAACTGATAAAGTGTCAGGGCACATCTCCATTGTACAGTTCAGCGCATTACCAAGTGTGCAACTGAAAAGATTAGGGATGGGCACAAAATGAAAAATGAAATGCTGTTTTGTCATTTTGTTACATAACGAAATGAAACAAAACTGTCATTTTTTCCATTAAAATGAACCATTTTGTTCAGTCTGTAAAATGGGTCCTTACCTGCTGTGTAGGGAGCCTACATAGAGGCTCTGAACCCCAAAATAACATGGCAACACTGAGGCAGCCATAAGCCCTGGACAAGCATGTCCAGGGAGCAGAGCAGGGAACCCAGTGTGGATAAACCAAGACAGAGCTGGGTGGAGGTCAGCCTCCAACAGGCCTGACTCAGGGGAAGAACAAATGGCAACCCAGATATCAGAATGATCAGGCGACATCTGGTCTGTGACCAGCCCGAAGCTCCTTCCTCTCCCCTATCAATGATTCTCCACTAGGAAGCATTTCCTCCTCGATAAGGGTTGGGAACATGAGAAGCCACAGGTTGGTCCAAGACCCTCACTCCCCCCCCACCAATGGAATTCGTACATGACCAAAGACCATCCTTCCTCTGTCTTCCTCTGTCCTCTTGTCAGTGCTTCTCTCTCCACCCCCTGTGTGCTTGTTTACTGTAACCAATAAACAAGCACAGAGAGATGCACGCCTGGGACCAAGAGATGATTGTAAATAAATTCTGTGTCCATGTGTAGTCAATAATCCTACACTGCTGGGCTCGCTGCCACCGCCACTGCTTCTCCTGCTGAACACCCCATCTGGAGAGGGAGAGCAGGCTGAGGGAGGCCCTGCTGCCACTGTGCTGCCATGCTGGAAAGGGCCACCAGGGCCACCAGGAATCCCTACACCCACTGCTGCCACCGCTATTGAGGACGTGAGCTGGAGAGGGCCAGTGGGGGCGCCAGAAGGCCCTGCGCCAGACACCAACGCTACTGCTGCCGAGAAGTTACCGCTTTTTCTCCTCCCATTGGCGAGCATAGCCAGAGAAGCAGTGGGTCCTTTAAACATTTTTTTCACTGCAGAAGCAAGCGCTGATGGCCACCGTCACTGCCAGCCCGCCACTGATCTGACGCGGGGCTGCCTCGTGAGGTGGCAGGGAAGCTTCTTGGCACCCGCTGCCCCCAGCGCTGCTGACGATCTGGTGTGGGGTAGTGATGCCGCTGGAGCCCAGAAGGAGGAGGGGGGGTAAGTACAAGCCCCCAGAGAAATGAAACATTTTGTTGTTTCATTTTGTGCATTTTTTTTAAAAAAAGTTGCATGAAATGAAACAAAACAAAATATGGGTGGGGATGAAACGGAACGGAACAGAACGGAACACTGTTTTTCCGTTTCATGCCCATCCCTAGAAATGATCCATCAAACCTTATCATGTCGCCACAAGTAGCCACGGCAAGCTGCAGAAACCTTAAGTGAACACCAGCAGGATTCTGGCCACTGACTCTAATCAACCAGTTTCTACACCAAGCTAACTTAACAACGGTCTTAAATGAAAAGAAAGTTTAATAAGGAAATCACAAGTCTAAGGTAACCAAACACAATGCCTCCTTGAAAAAGAGAAAGGCTGCTAAGGAGGAAGGATGAATAAAAGTGAAGTCTGAATTAAAAATATTAGCCAATAATAAATTTTAAAAAAAGATAAGATGGGAGAAAATCCAGTAATGAACTCTAACAAGTGTTCCCTATTGCAGAGGTGCTTGTTCAAATGCAGTTACTCATTTCTCCATTCCCCACTTGGGATGACAAGGCTCTGTACAACAGAGAGTAAGGAAACTAGCAAAAAACCTAGCAGATCCTTCTCTAAAAGGTCTGTTTACCTCCCTGCCTACTCTGATCTCATGCCCAGCTTTTAAAAATGCAGATGAATTGTTAATTTCCTTCACTAAGATATAGTTGGCTTTAACAGCTGCAATTTAAGAATGTATAATGAAGTTTTCTCAATGTTTTGTGTGTGCTCCCAGTCTTGTGGCATGTCACCACTCCCCTAGAATTTCTCTGGGGTCATTAAATGGGAGAGAAAATGAACTGCTTTCCCCACTAGATTTCTACTTCCTTTAATACAGAAAGATTCTCCAGTGTCTTCACGCTGTTTAATGGATCAGTAAGAAGAATGCGGTTAAGCACAATATATCACCTATGCAAAGAATCACACATTGTACTTCTTGGGCCCCTAGATGGATTTGCTGCCCACAAGAGTCCAATGCAGGAGCTAATTGGTTGACTTTGTGACAGCTAGAATCTTAATGCTTGCACTCTTCTGCATAACTTGTTCAATTTGAAACCCAGGATGGCTGGTCTGGGAAGTCTACAAAGCCTGCACACACTGATTATGATCTTTTATGATTGTTTGTTATCTGTATTACACTATAACCCAAAGACTCACTCAGCATCAAGAGTTGTTTTTTTTCCTGGGTGACATCTGTGTAGGTAATGAGCACATCAAAAGCTAAATCAAGGATGGAGACAAACACATCTTCATTTTAATGCCAAGGATATTACTAAGTCACCAGTGGTTGCTAAAAATTTAAGACGCACAATAAAAGAGATATTCTGCCCCAGAGAGGTCAGGCTATATACTTCAAAAGGAATCCAATCAGTCTAAAACTCAGATCTTTTCTGTATGATCTTCAACTAGTTAAATGTCTGATGTTCTTATATTCCTTTCTGCAACACAGTCCAAATTTCTTGGTTTCAGCTGAAACGATCCCATATTTTTAAAACTAAAAATGTGGACTATTATTTATTTATTTATTTATTTATTTGTTTGTTTGTTTGTTAGTCTTATACCCTGCCCATCTTCCCAAAAGGGAACTCTGGGTGGCTTACAATTAAAAAAGTGGGTAAAACGGAAGCAAACAAGAAAAAAGGGAGCAAGATGGTGGGCATACCCGAAACAAAATAAACGTGGGCAAAGGAAAAGAAAGGAAAAAAGAAAACTAAACAGAAAGGTCACCGAATGCCTCCCTGAAGAGAAATCTTCAGGGCCTTTTTAAAGGCAGGCAGGGGCTCTGTTAGGCGCAGCTCACTGGGTAGGTGGTTCCATAGCATGGGGCCCACCACAGAAAAGGCGCAGTCACACGTTTTCCGTGTCTCTCTGGGTGTGGCCACCATCAGTGAGCACGCCTGAACCAATCTCGTGGGTCTGGTCCCAGTTGATCTTAGAGAGATACGCTCTGCCAGATACTCTGGTCCCAGGCCGTGGAGGGCTTTGAAAGTCAAAACCAGGACCTTGAACCTAATCCGGAGGAAAACGGGGAGCCAGTGCAAGTGAGCCAGAACGGGGGTGATGTGCTCGAATCGACGAGCACCCACCACCAGCCTGGCTGCTGCCTTCTGCACCCGTTGTAACCTCCGGACCAGGGTCAAGGGCAACCCCACGTAGAGGGCATTGCAGTAGTTGATCCTCGAGATCACTAGGGCCTGCACTACTGTCCTCAGAGAGGACTCATCGAGGTACTGGCGGATCTGGGCGATCCTGCGGAGATGGATAAAAGCGACCCTGGAAGCAGCCATCACCTGGGCTTCTAGGGAGAGGGCTGAATCCAGGACCACGCCCAAATTCCTGGCCCTGTCCGTAGGCTGGAGGGAAACACCCCCCAGTTTAGGGAGGGGGCCATTGTGCCCAGACGAGGCCGCCCCGAAGAACAGAACCTCCGTCTTCTCTGGATTCAGCTTGAGCCGGTTATCTCTGGTCCATTCCAGAACTGCCTCCAGGCACAGATCAAGGGAGCGAACTGCCTCCTCTGCAGAAGACGAAAAGGAGAGATAGAGCTGCGTGTCATCAGCGTACTGATGACAGCAAACTCCAAATCTCCTGATGACCTCTGCCAGCGGCCTCATATAAACGTTGAACAGCATAGGTGAGATTGCCGACCCCTGGGGCACCCCACAAGGGAGAGTCCAAGGAGCCGACAAGTCATCACCCAGCTGAACCCGCTGAGTCCGGCCGCCAAGGAAGGAGCGGAGCCAGGACAAAGCCTGACCCCCAATTCCTGCCTCGGCCAGCCGGACCAGCAGGTTACCGTGGTCGATGGTATCAAAGGCAACTGACAAATCAAGGAGATCCAGCAGGGAGAAACACCCCCTGTCGGCCTCCCTGAGGAGGTCATCCTGCAGAGCGACCAGGGCAGTCTCGGTCCCGCGAAGAGGTCTGAAACCAGACTGGAAGGGATCCAGGATATGATTTTCCTCCAGGTATGACTGGAGCCGGACAGCAGCCACCCTCTCGACAACCTTGCCCAGGAAGGGAACAATGGCAATTGGACGATAGCTGGATAAATCGTCCGAAGCCATGTCAGGTTTTTTCAGAGTGGGTTTCACCACGGTCTCCTTTAAACGGGCAGGGAAACATCCCTCCCCGAAAGAGGCCGTGGCAATAGCAGAAACCCACTCAGGCATGTTCCCTTCGGCAGATTTAATAAGCCAGGCCGGGCAAGGGTCAAAGGGAGTGGCTGCCAGCCGGTAACAAGCCATAACTCTGGAGGCCTCCACTGGAGACACCGGCCCAAACTCATCCAGGAGGGGAGGATGGAGGGGTGAGGCCCCAGGGTTCTCAGGGGATTTGTATAAAGGAAAATTTGCTTAACATAATTTCATTTGGAATGAATGAATTACTTTATACAAGGTACCACTGTATTTGAGTTAGTGCTATGAATTCTTAGGTTGTACAGAGTAGGAATGGGAAACTTTGGCCCTCCAGATATTTCAGATTTTGCAATTCCCACAACCTCTTGCTATGGGCCATTCTATTGGTAGGTCTGGCAGAAGATGTAGAGCAAAATATTAGGGAAACTTATTCTTTATAGGTTTCAGCACCTTAGGCCATTGTTAAGGCTATGGAGACTATTGTCTACCTAACAAGCCTATTCAGGCCATTGTTCATCTTATGAGCCTATTTCAGACCAGGGTGACAAGAGGTCAAAGCTGACTATAAGATGGAGGACTCGCACTAGCTGTATTCGGACTGGTGAAGCTGTTTGGATGAGCAGCGAAACGTTTCTATCTCTCAAAAAAAAAAGAAGTCCAGCAGCCATGACTCAACTTCCAGATAAATTCACCTGGACGATTAAGAATCTTTACAGACACAGAAACTCAAAAACCTTTCCACCCCAGCCGAGCCAACAAACAATTAGTTTGGTAACATTTACAGCCTTTAAATAAATACTCCAAAGAGCTCCTTTTACCATTCTCATTTTCACTAAATATTGTCTTCAGAGTCTGCAAACGGCCTTTTGCTGTCCCCAAGGCATTGCTCTTTCTGGTCAGTACCCATCAGCTACTGTTGCCCAAGCCAGTGAGTTTCTGTATCAGGGCTTGACATTCAAGCACAGCCCTAATGCCGGACCCTCTTGAGTCTTTTGGCTGTGGGAATAGGGATTTGCTTGTTAGTTTAGCTGGTCTCACACTGTTCTGCCACTGCTACTGTGCAGGTGGCAACAAAGGTCATTGGCAACGCATGCTAGTTTTGGGGTGGCCTTTCACCCCTGCAGAACAAGAAGACTGCTTGGTTCTCTTCAACATCAGCGTTCCCAAAATCTTCCTGGATAAAATGAAACCATGCAACTGAACAATGCTTCAGACTGGAGTACAAAAACAGTCAATGTTCTCTGCGCTGCCGGGTGGTTTTCCCAGCGGCAGGTATTCTTAGCTAATTGGTCTTAAGGTAAAATCTTGACAGCTACAGGTTTGACACTTTTCAGTTTTGTGTCCCTAGTGAGATAAACCAGATAGAAATTCCAGGAAGTGCATCCTAAAGAAAAAAGAGAGACTCGCTGAGCACACTTATGTTGCTTGTGTTTCTAACACGAATTGCTTCACAATATCAAAAAATAACATGCAAGCAATAACAATTGTAATACATATCAGACATTTAATAAGAGAAGGAACCTCATGAAAATTCTTCACTAGAACTGCATTTTCAGTGAGGGTTGCTGCTATGCAGAACACTGAATATCACAGAAAAATATCGTAAGCCAAAATCTCTCTCTTGCCTTTGCATGCAAAAATGCAATGCAGTGTTCTAATAATTGAAGGCACTCTTGGATTTAGATAATTTGTGGCCTGATTGTATGAATACTTTCTTGACAGTAAGACCTACTCAATTCCTAAGGACAATTAAAGCTTATCCATCCATACAGTGGCATTGTTTCCAGTCAATTCAATGCACTGGTAGGTTCTTTCCCCCCTTGCTGATTTGTATTGTTTTGAATTGGAATCCCAATATTTTGATTCAGATGTGGGAGGGCAACTGTTGCTGAATGTACTAACTAGGAGGTGCCTATAAATCTTGTCCACACACATCTTGAATTGTACCACAACATTTTGCTTCTTCCTTATTATCTTTATCTTTTTCTTTTTCCTCAACTTTAACTCTGTCCCATTCTCCTTCCTCCCCATAGTTCATCTGCCCAGAGTCCATCTATAACACACCTTCATTATTTCACTGTACAAAAGTCTCCCAATTTCAACTTATCTACCTCTTTCCCTGCACCATAATATTCTCCGTTTTTAATTCTTCCTCCCACTGTTAGGCTTTTGTGATTGATCCACATGTCAGACTTTCCCTGTGTTCTGTGCCATTACTACTGCCTCACACTGTTCCCTGTTGCTAATTTTACACATTTGATATGGAATGCTCTTCACTTTATTGCAAGTGTGACTGTTAATGTATGTTATTATTTCTGTTCCTTCCATGGAAGCATATTTTAAAAAGTTGTGCATGTTGTTGATCCCTCCTGCAAAGGCAGATGAGCTTGCCTTCAATTACCAGCCCTGTGTGCTCATAAAACATTCATGGAAGGAGGCTATTACAAAGTATTTAGTCAGGTTCCAAAAACGAGAAACAAAAATGCAGTGTCTTGATCTTTTGAAATATCAGTCCTGGCATTATAAGATAACTAGGTGTCTCAGTGCGTAATTTATGCAAAATGTAAAATGAAGCGGTATGGAGGTGCCATTACAAATAGGGAGGGAAATGCTTCTGATCAGCTCCAAATTAATATAGGGAGTTCTTGAAAGCAGAAGTAGGAAGTAGGGAAAAGGTACGGCAACCAAAGTGGTTTCAGTCTCATGGACACCAGGATATGTACCTAAAGACAGAGTGGACATAAAGAGAGGTAAGTAAATGCTCAGTGGACACTGGACTCTAACCTGCCCCACAAGGCTCCTAACAACCCAGAAGAGTGACTTCTGAGTAGGACAGCCCAATCACATTCATCTGCTCCATCTGTCTAGGGGAGATTGATGCAATGAGTGTCAAAGTGCCCCAGGGAACAAAATTCCAGTATTGGGGAGGGGGGGTATCAATATCATGAAAAAGAGACCAGAAGGGTGACTTTCAAGTGGCTTCCAGCCCAACCAAATGAACCTGTCCCACATGAGGAGGGGGGTGGTGCATCCAGTCACAAAATAGCCCCAAAGACCACTTTTAATTCCAGTCAAAAATGCACATTGCACAGAATCGTGCAGAACAATGATATTTGCATGTTGCATCAGATAAGAGGGGAGTGAAATGGCAAAATGTGTTCAGGAAACACATCTCAGAAGATACTGAGACAGGAAACCAACATTATGCAGAACAGCCCTGACTAGCAATTTCTGGGTAGGATAGCATGCAAAATTCCTTATGTCCCATTGTGGTAGAGAGAGCACAAATGCAGCCTGCCACAAAATAGCCACAGGGACCACATTCCAGGGCCTGGTGTTATAGGACTACAGTTCCTGAGACATGGAATTCTGCAGGTACTTTGCAGGTTCTGCCAAGTGGATGCTTAAAAAGAAGTTCTCTGTCTTCAATTGTGTTTCAGTGTGAGTAAACAAAACAACATAGATGGTTAAAGAGTAATAAATTCACAAAATTTACTGTGACAGAACTATAATCTGCCATGAAGTTACACAGAACTGCCTAGCAGTTATAATGCATCATTTAAATCATCATTTAAATGGTGTTGCTTCAGATAAATTACTGAATTCACTAATTCATTAACCTAACACTAATGTGTATTTAGTCTGCAATAAGTATTATGGGGAGAAGAAAATGAATTCCTTCCACATGATGCATCTGAGGTATTGCTTGAGATAATTTACTACATTCACTAATTCAGCCCACAAACTGCTGCCACTCCCCCTTGCTTTCCTGACAGTGTAGCACCTCATGGGCAAAGAGGTGGATAGGATGCTACTTTTTAGGAAAGTGATGATCGAAGACCAGGTTTTTAATTTCCCGCGACCACAGCAATGGTGCTATTGTCGCAGGAAATTCAAAAGCCCGTCCTTACTTTCCCGAAGAGTACCACCCCATGCTACCCTTCGGGAAAGAGAGGATTGAAGAGCGGGGGTGCTGTGGCCATGAGAAATTCAAAAAGCTGCTCTTCGATCCTCACTTTCCCAACAATGGGTGCTACCTTTTGGGAAAGTGAGGCTCGAAGAGCAGAGTTTTGAATTTTTCATGGCCACAGTGAGGTTGCAGTGGCCGCTGGAAATTCAGAAGCCTGCTCTTTGATCTTCGCTTTCCTGAAGGGTAGCACCCGAAGCATTTGTAACACAAGGTTAAATTGCCATATAGGCACTTTGCGAAAAATAAGTGGGTTTTGAATCACAGTTTGGGCACTCAGTCTGTTAAAGGTCCACCACCACTGCTCTTGGGCAAGTAGGAAGACTTGCAATGATGGCGAGATCATTTCAATGGGATCTACAATATTGAATTTCCACACCCACCAATCGCTGAAGGCATGTCATCCTATGGACCAATTCTGCTCATCACTAGATAAATGACCAATGCAGTAGACACTATGAAGAATAGGAAAGCCCCTCAGACTCAATGATCTGCCCACTGCTTTCTGGAAGCTACAGGATCTCCAAGACATGGGGATAACTTGGCTAACAGATTCTTCCATGCCATAATGAATAGTGGCTGTGTACCAACTGATTGGTCAAGAAACACACCAGTTCCCATATTCCAGAAGAAGAGTAACCCAGCCGACTGCACCAACTACCGGTATTTGTCTTCTGTCTCACACAATGAAGAGTTTTAAGAAAATTCTGGACCAGTGCATTCACAACAGTGTCCAACTCACCACTAACCAATGTGGATTTGTCAAAGATTATGGAGCAACCAATGCCATCTTTGCAACTTGTCAGCTCAGTGAGAAACACCATGAGAAGACCCAACCATTGCACATGGCATTCCTAGACCCGGAGAAAGATTTTGACCATATCTCATATAGATTGATCTAATGTGCCCTCCATAACCATGGGGTGCCAAAACCACTCATTGTCTGGGTAAAAACTCTATACAAGAAAACCAGCAGCCATGAGTGGTGCTCAGCTGGCACCTCTAACAGTTTTCCAGTGACAGCTGGGGTGCACCAAGGTCCTTTACTGCTGATGCTCCAGTTTATATTTGTCATCAATACCATCACACAAGATCTGCAGTAAAATACTCTCTGGACCATGCCCTACACCAATGATGTCATGCTTGTTACTACCACTAGGAAAAAATTCAGTGGCAAGTTCAGACATGGAATGACCACCTCAACCACTTTGGACTCTTCCTAAACATAAAAAAATGAGTACCTAGATACTGTTACCACCCATGGAATGCTCTAAATCAGGCCTGCCCAACAGGTAGACCGGGGGCTACCAGTAGCCCTCGAAGGGTTCAAAAGTAGCCTGCCAGCCATCAATAAAAATGTGAGGAGATAAGTTCTCCACCTCTACCTCCTCCAACCCAAGGACCACCACTGCCCCAGCAAAACTCTGGGTCTGCCAGCCCACTGTCTCAGCTGAGTGGGGCAGTTCAAGGGCCATGGCACAGTCCCTTGCTCTCCCTACCAGGCAGATGATCGGCGCACCACTGTCTCATGACCAATTGAGTTGCTGGTACAGAGCGGAGGAAGGGGAGTGGAGGGGACAGCGAGGGGCGGAGTCATGGGTGTGCCCACCTCCTTTGTGTGGTGATGTCCCCCTCTTCTCCCCCCAAAGAATTCCTTCCTCCTATCCTCCAATCATCCCATCCTCATCCTCCCACCCCCACAGCTGCCTCACAGAGACTGTGACCTGCACCTCCTCCTGCTCCCATACTGAGACATCCCTCCTCCTTGCGCCACTGTGGCGATGTGATTGCCCTGCTGCTGGCTTGGCCCATCCCAGCTGCACAGAGAACATGGCAGAAGTGAGTGAGAGCTATGGGTGGCAGCAGCAGTGGCAGCGAGGGGGCTGGGAGGGAGAAGGGGGAAGGGGGAAAACAGGAGGAGAACTGCAGTCAAGTTAGGCCCCGGGGCGGGTTGGGAGGGAAAGTGCACCTTTTAAAAAAAAAGTCTTCCAGTAGCCTGGGCAAGCAGAAGGGGTGATCTGCATAAGCATGCACACGCCTCCCTTGCACCCATCCACACCGGCAAAGCGGGTGTAAGGGAAGCATGTGCATAGTCAGCCTTACCATAGGAATGCATTGAAATATGTTCCCTCCAGAAAGGATTGATTTTCAATGTGTTCCTATGGGAAACCGTTGCTCTACTTACAAAAATGTTTACTTATGAGCATATGCTCGGAACAGATAAAATTCATAAGTAGAGGTTTTAGTGTAGTAGCCCTCATGCACTTTCATCTGGAAAAGGTAGACCTCGGCCTGTTCAAAGCTGGGCAGCCCTGCTCTAAATAAATAGAGAAAACCAAAGAAGGTGGATATCTTTTGGTATCTTGGCCTCCATCTCCAAACGTGATGGGGGCATCAGTGATTATGTGCAAGCAAGGGCGAATGCGGCCTGGTTGTGATGGTGAGAACTCACTGGTGTGCTTTGTGACAGACAAATGCCAATCTGTAACAAATCTGAGATTTACAAGTTGAGTGTCTGCCCTGTTACACTGTATGGCAGAGAATACTGGGCAGTAACAGTAGGCATATAAAGCTGCCTCCAGGCCATGGAAATGCATATGGTGCATTGGATACCAGGTGTATCCCTACTCAATCATGTCACAAATGATACTACCTAGCAACTAGGTGTGGCATCAATAAGAGAGAAAATAAGAGAAAGCCAGTTCCACTGATATGGATATTTCTTCAGAGCAGCACCTGGCACCATCACCTAAACTGTGTACGACCTGAAAATTGATGGCCAGTGGCTGCGTGGGCAACCAAAACAGAAGTGGTAGGACACTATCAATAAGGGCATGCAGATCATTGGCCTTCACCCTGAAGGTATGATCAATTGGGTAAAGTGATGTCTCAGGATCTTGACTCTGCACCTGTGGGGGGGGAGATTCAGGAGCCAATTAGGTTGTAAAAACAGAGATCTGCTGCAGTCAAGCTGAGAAATAAAATTTTAATTTCTTCTCTCTCTCTCTCTCTCTCTCTCTCTCTCTCTCATATCAAAACATTCTGACTACAATGAAATAGAGGTGGGGAAAAATAAGGAGTATAGAAACCACAAAAGCCGAGAGGCTTCAATTCTAAAAGGACACCACCAAGGTTTAGCCTGGCATCCTGCTGGGCATGAAAAAAGTATCAATCAGAACAGGGGGAAAAGAGAACTGAGTTGCTCACATGTATGACAAGTAGTAGTCTGTAGTTCTGTCACATTTTAAACTCCTGATTCTTAAGAGTCTCAAAGATGTGGAATGGTAAGTCATATGTAGACAGGAAGGCCTTTCAGAATCTGCCTTCTATCCAAAGTTTGATAGAACTCCTTTCTTTCTGCAAGGTGTAAAATCTCTTTCTTTGCTGTGCCAAAGCTTCACTCTAGGAAGCACTTTCAGGGCTAGACTGTGGCAGCCGCCTGATGGAAATGTTTAGTTCCTTTTGTTGGTTGAATTTATATGTCATCAAGTCACTTTCGACTGATGGCAACCTGAAGAGGATTTTACATGCAAGCAAAGTGATGCTCACATTTGGTACAAGAAAGGTGTTTGTTTACCTTAGGAGTAAGAAATGTTTGAGGTTCAAACTCGATTCCCCCCCTTTATTTAATAAATTATATAAATTAACAATAACAACAAAAAACGCAAGCCACGTTCCCTTCAGCCTGGGGACCAAAATGGTATACCTTACTAAATCCCCCCATTACATATGTCCAATATTAGCAGACCCCACCACTGAGCAAACTCTGCCACCAATGGGACAGAGGCTAAGAAAAAGAAGACTTATATCTGATGTTCTTTCCATTTTCATTAGTCCCCATATCCCTTCCAAAAATACATATAATCTTGGTTTGGCATTCTCACATTCCCTTTCCCCTGTACATCATTTATAAATTCATCCCATAGCTCATTAAATCTATTGATCTTCAACTCTCCTTTTTGAAACTTAGCTTCCAAAGTTAATTCATCATTACTTGCAATATTCCAAATTTCATTATAAAAGTCATGCAATTGGAAAACCCATTTTGCTTACAGTTTTTTGCTTGCATCAGCCATACTGCTAACACGTTCATAATCATCTCTTATTTTGTGTTATTAACACCGTCATTTTCTGTTACAAGTAATAATGCTGTTTTTTGTGATATTTGAATATTAACTTTCCACAGTTCTCTAATCTCCTCAAAAAACTTATTCCATAATTTTTGTACCCCTTTTCACTCCCACCATAAATGCCAGTACATTGCTACTCCTTTATCACATTCCCAACATTTTTAGAGTAATTTCCATCTGTATTATTTGATTTTGTTGGAGTTAGGTGTCATCTCTATGGTATTTTATACCCATTTTCTTTTATTCTAATTGCCATATTTTTGAATACCCCTTTGTTCCAGGTTTTCTGCCAAAAGGTTCAAGCTAGATTCTGAAAAGGAAGAGACACTTGAGATCATATTGCAAATACCTGCTGGCTACTGGAGCACACCAAAGAATTTCAGAAGGAGATTGGTCTATGTTTTGTAGACTACATGAAAGGCTATTTGGGATCATGGGATCATGAGAAGAGATGAATTGGCTACTGGAGCACACCAAAGAATTTCAGAAGGAGATTGGTCTATCTTTTGTAGACTACATGAAAGCCTATTTGGGATCATGGGATCATGAGAATAGATGAATTGTTCTGAAAGAAATGGATGTGCCTCGGCACTTCATTGTACTGATGCAAAGGTTATACGCCAATGTAAAAGCTAATATTAATTTATACATGTGACTCATTTTATGTCTACTTTTCAACAGAAATGGTCAAGTATCAACAAGGAAGGGAGCAATCACTATCATTCTCAGTGAATGGCACACATAACATTGTTGTGGCATAGATTTATCACAATGACTACTAAGAATTCGCTCTCTCTTGGTCCACATATCATGCTGGAAATTACCTGTGCCATTGCCAACTGACCTGCCTCCCTCCCTAACCTTATTCCTCTGCTCCTGCTGCCTGTCAACCTAACATAGGTGATAAGCAGCCTGACAGAATGCCAGCAAACCTACTACCCTATTTTAATTGTTTTTCTGTTATAGTAGGATGCACAGCGACTACTGGAATCGATATACAGTCATACCTTGTATAAAGGAATTAATTGAAATTCTGTTAAGCAAATTTTCCTTTGTACAAATTTCCCATAGGTATTTATTGAAAATGGATTAATCCCTAATTGCGACCGTTTTTCTGTTGTATGGATTCTCCCAATAGGCGATTGTGTTAAGCAATTTCCCCCTATCTCCGTAATTTTTTTCCTTTAAGCAGATTTTCTGTTAAACAAGCCGCTTGTTATATGAGGGTCTACTGTATATATAAAATAACAGGGAAATGCTACTTTGACAAGTAAGTCCCACTGTTGTCTAGTAAGGCAAATAATTCCCAACAGCAGTGTTATATAATATGACAATAACAATGACAATTTTTTTTACCATATTAAATTATTTTACAATATTTCAGTTATTGTAAAGAGGTACTCTATGTTTTGTTTTAAGAGTTCTTCCATAAATGTTACATTGCAAGATAATATTTTGCAAATGATTGGAGAAAAAACTGGGATTCTGAATCGCTGCTGCATATGAATATTTGAGAAATTCTGTGCGTATCTATTTTACCATGAATAAGAAATTCTAGCAGTTGTTAATAGGCAGAAATTGACATGCTGAGGGTCCCGCTGAAGAATAAAAACGCTCCATCATCCTCACCCCATGTCAGCAGGGGTTGGAGAACTACAGTTCCCTCCTTTAATGATTTTATTTTTGGTTCTTGCAAAAAGAGATTCTTCCACCTCTCGATTTTGTCATGTGTATATTTATTTATTTATTTTCAGACTTATATACCGTGTCCTATTTCCCTAAGGGAACTCAGGGCAGTTTACACACTTTAAAAACAGTAACAATATATCAGTAAAAACAGTCTTGGCAAAGAAGCGGGGAAAGGGGGGGGAAGGTACTCCCCTAGCAGTTATCGAAGGCGTCCTTGAAAAGCCAAGTCTTCAGCTCTTTCCTAAAGGACACCAATGACGTTGCCTGCTGTAACTCGCTGGGCAGAGAGTTCCAGACTGCAGGGCCGGCCACCGAGAAGGCCTGCTTACGAGTAGACGCCTTACGGGCCTCCTTTGGAGTGGCGACACGGAGTGAGTAAGCCAAAGAGGATCGGGTGGGTCGGGCCCAGTCTAGTCTTTGGGAAATACGCTCTGCCAGATAGTCAGGGGCCAAGCCATGGAGGATTTTGTAAACCAAAACCAACACCTTGAACTTTATTCGGAAGGCAATGGGCAGCCAATGTGGCTTGTGCAGTCATCATCAGACCTGACCGTGGCCTGGGAGTAGAAATTTACAGGAAACCCACCCACATAGATCAATACTTACTGTTTGACTCCCATCATCCATTACAGCACAAACTAGGAGTCATCAGGACCCTAAGCCACAGAGCAGAGAGCATTCCCACCTCCACAGAAGCCAAGAAGAAGGAAGACAGGCACCTGAAGACAGCACTTAAGGCATGTGGATATTAAAAGTGGGCCTTCAACAAAGCAGTGGGCCATCCCAGAAGAACAAGGGATCAGTCTGAGACCCAGACCCGACGGAAGAACCTGGTCATTCCTTACATGGCCGGAGTGTCGGAGAAGCTTAAAAGGATTTTTGGCAAACACCACATCCCTGTTTATTTCAAACCCACAAACACACTAAGGCAGAGACTTGTCCACCCAAAGGATCCGATACCAAACCATAAAAGGAGCAATATAGTATATGCGGTCCAATGCAGTGAGGAGTGTTCAGACGTCTACATTGGAGAAACTAAACAGCCATTAAACAGAAGGATGGCCCAACATAGGAGGGGCAACAGCTCAGGACCAGAATCAGCAGTATACCTCCATTTGAAGGACAAAGGACACTCTTTCAAAGATGAGGATGTACACATATTAGACAAAGAAGAGAGGTGGTTTGAAAGAGGAGTAAGGGAGGCCATTCATGTGAGCATTGAAAACCCCTCCCTCAACAGAGGTGTTGGGCTCCGGCATAGTCTATCTGCTACTTATCAGGCTGTTCTTTCCAAAGTACCGAGACAAATCAAAAAGCCTTCACCACCAAGGCCATAGCTAACGACCCATTCTTGATAGGTTTCAGCACCTTAGGCCTATAAGATGGAGGATTTGCACTAGCTGTATTCAGACCGATGAAGCTGTTTGGATGAACAGCGAAACGTTTCTATCTCTCAAAAAAGAAGTCCAGTAGCCATGACTCAACTTCCAGAGAAATAGAGCTGTGTGTCATTAGTGTACTGATAACAGCAACCTCCAAAACTCCGGATGATCTCAGCCAGCGGCTTCATATAGATGTTAAAGAGCATTGGGGAGAGAGCCGACCCCTGAGGCACCCCACAAGAGTGTCCAGGGAGCCGACAGCTCACCCCCCAAGCTCACTCTCTGGGTGCGGCCCTCCAGGAAGGAACGGAGCCAGCCAAAGGCCAGACCCCCAATCCCCACCTCAGAGAGCCGGCCCAGGAGGATACTGTGGTTTAAAATGTATGTTTAAAAAAGAATAAAAATGAAGTACACATTTAATAAACTATGCCACATTTAGAAGATGCACCAAGACCATTGCTTTGAGACATGCTTAAACCATTTCATCTCCTGTCTTAAATATTACATGTTCCAGTAACATAAATTCTAAATGAACTTGAGACCAGCATCCTATTGAGCTTTCTGCTGCCAGGAAAACACTGAGTGACAAATAGATACATTTTGAAATTCTGGTGAGGGAAAAGCAATAATTTATCAGAGTTTCCAACAAACTATGTCTTGTTTGGGGGTTGATGTTTGCTTTTCTATCATGTTATTAGCTGCCTTTGGCTTCAGAGAAAAGCCAGATACAATCAAATGATGATTTGCATATCCTGTTCCTAAATGTTTCTCAACTTGGCAGAATACATTCTAATGAGTTCGTTACTATCATTCTTTGTCTTATTTTTTTATCTGTTTGTTTCTTCTGTGGGCCATAGGCACCGCAACATGATTTCCATTCCAATGACAGATATTACAAGCTGATGAAAATTATGCAAACAAGAAATACAGGAGAACTGAAGAATTAATCTGCTAATCAGGATTCCACTGGTGATGTGCTATCCCATCCTTGAGTACAACTCGGCTAATTCTGTACGGCTGTCATTTAAAATAAATGCTGCAAACATCATGAACTTTGCAGAAAGCTAAATTCTTAAATCAAACAGTAGAAGTATGAACTCAGCCTAAATCAGATGCCACAAAAATATATGCTTCTGAGTTTCATGCAAGGTGCCAGCACAGGGATTGCCTGCAGAAACATATAGTCCTAGATCGTCTCTTTAACTCAAAATGTATCAGGAATTAAATCTTAGCACATCACTATCTCTCAAAGTTTTCTTTTCTTTTGGGAGCATAAGAATCCAAAACTTTTTAAAAAATTGTAGAGGTAAAATCTTTAAGGCCTGTATGCATAAATACTTAACTCCTAGGACTTTCCTTCCATTGCTCCTGCTGCACATGAGCACTGAAATTTTACTACATGAGTTAAAGCAGTGGTTCCCAACCTGGGGGTTGGGACCCCTTTGGGGGTCTAATGACCATTTCATGGGGCTTACCATGAGCCAGTGAAGAAAAAGGCACAAACAGCTTGGGTCTCCAGGAGGAGAGGGAGGAGGGCTGGGGAGAGTGAGTTACAGCTTGTTAGATTGGAGGGTATGTCAGTCAATGGCACCAGAGGCTGCAATTGGCTAAGGGTGCCTGTAGAAGGAAGTTCTCTCTGGCTCCTGTGGCAGCGGCCTGCCAAAGGAGGCTTGTGGTCTCTTCCAAGAAGGGCAAGGGGTCACCATCACATGAGGAACTGTATTAAAGGGTTGCGGCATTAGGAAGGTTGACAACCAGTGAGTTAAAGTGATCAAGGCCAAATTTCTGCTCTTAAGGGGGTAGACACTCCTTTCATTTCCATCTTTTCTTCTTCTTTCTAAACTGAACGTTTTAGGGTCACAGCTCCTTCCCAAGGACTCCCCTGCCCACTGGGCTACCTAGCTTCATGGTAAAATGGTTAAACTGCTGTATTGCAGCTATAACTGCTCATGGTTAACTCAGTGTTCTACCCTTCAGAGGTTGGTAAAATGAGAACTCACCTTATTTGGGGGATGTGTAGCCTGCATAAATAAATTTCAAACTGCCTAGAGAGTCCTATAAGCAGAAGACTTTGCCTTGCTTTTTGCTGCCAGCTAGAGGAATTTAATCAGAAATTCAAAACTCTGCAACACAATTATCAAAGTTTCCCTCCCTCTTTGATACAATTAGATATAGTGTTCTGCTTACAATTATCTACAAGTAGTCTCTGGGCGGTTTACACTTTTAATTACAATTAGATATAGTCACTTTCGTGTGACTCAGCAGCACAATAATCCCAATAGTCTGAAGAGATTCATTTCCAGTTTCATTGTCTTCTCATCTCAACTTCTTTATAAAGTCACATCAGATTCTGCTGGATGGGGGTCCTTTCCCCTTTACCTCTTCATTTATTAGTTTTGACAGAGTCCTCAAATGGCTCCATTATTTTAGGTAGTTTCACACCTGGCACTATGAAGTTCAAGAAGACTGGAACAACATTATAAGGTGAAGCTCCTCTTGATTCTTACTACAAAAGACATGAGAATAAAAACAGCTACACATTTTCCAGGATTTCCCCATAAACCGGACAGCTAGAAACGTTGTTCTTTTTCAGATTAGATTTTATACGCTACCATATGAAATCTGTAAAAGTACATGTTTCCACCTCACTCAAGCCATTTGGGACTGAATGGGCAAAGACCTGTTATGCAATGTGAGGCTTGCACAAAGTGGATATCACACTGGAAACATTTAATTGAAGTGGATTGAGAGCTTCCTATCACCCTTTCAGGTTCTGGGAGCCACTTTTGCCTGAGAGAAAACCCTTGGGAGCCTCAGGAGAGGGGCAAGGGGACAGTTAGTAGTGAAAACTCACTCCAAGATGGCTGCTGCCAGGACCAGGACTGCCACCGGTGATCTAGTGGTGATGTTGACAAAGCCCCAACCGCCACCATCCTAATGCTTCTGAAGGTTTTCTCGGGGCAAACCAAAGCCCCATTACGTGGAAGGGGGAAAGGCAGGGATAGGAAACCTTCAGTTCTTTTAAATTAAATATTTCCAGTGCCAGATCCAGTTTATGCCAGTGCAACTTTATGCAACAGGAATTGCCTAATGTGTGTTTCATGTTAGTATATACATTTCCCCCAGCATTTTTAGTTTGCAAATATTGTTTTGTCTCTTACTTTCTTTCTATTGCCTCCTTAACACTCTCCACCTCTTGGTATTTTCCCTTCCTTCATTTTTAGATCTTATTCCAGTGGATCAAATTCCTGTTTCCAGTTTGCCATAACCCACTTTCCCACACTTTTTAAAGATGCCTTGCTTCCTCTTAAATATAATACTTTTGCTGAATAATTTATCTTCATTCCACTTTTCAAACACTGAATTTACTCCCAGGAATATTCCAGGGCAACTAGTTCATCCTTTTTTCTTTCTTTTTTGAAAACAAAAACATGCCTTGTATTTTCTCCCCTTTGAATCACACCTGAGTCTTTCTATTAATTCAACACATGACTATATATATCAGAAATTCATCCATTAAAAAAATAAAAGTACAAATACAAAACAAAAATCCTTACTAATCTGATGCATCTGAAGAATGGCTGCAGCACTATGATAGAGCATTCACTTTCTGTGCAAAAAAAAAAAAAAAAAAAAGAGTCTCCATGTGTGGATACTCCTGGTAGGAGGATGGTATTGACAATACTCAGCCAGATAGACAGATGATCTCCCCTGAGTCCTAATTAAAATCCTTCCCTTGGCCTTCTTTCTTATGAGGACGGATTTCTGCAAGGTTCAAATTCTGACACCCAACTCTGAAAGCATAGCCTAGATGAGGTTTTCCGTCTTAGTGTCAGGGTGGAACAAAATAATAGCCCAAATCCTGAACAATAGCACTTTATGTTGCAACATTAGGTTGCAGGCTCTCTAAAATGTTCATGGAAGTAGCATTAATCGATATATAGAATCAGCCAGATCAAACGACAAAAAGGTTGTAATGGATGTCTTGGAATACTATCCCCGTGTGGATTCTAGCAAGCATTATATGGTACAAGATGGTGTGTATGCACTTTTACCCTCATGCCCCTCTATCTGTGCCTTTCCAGTTAATTGATTTAGGAAGTTGTTAGACATTTCCTCCATTAGCAAATGCTATACTTCCCCAGAGCTCAACCAGGGAAACTTAAATGCATTGTTTATTGCTGAAGACACAACATCAATAAGCAAACATTATTGGTGGCCCTTGATTTTTTTAAAAAAGAACTTTCTGTGAAGTTTACATAGGATCATTACTTCAGTCATAAGATTACAATTGATTTTTCATTATGCTGGTATTTGGTTCTTACACTGAAACCTCATGAAATATTGCATTGCAGTCTGCTGTTTTCATAAGGAAAGTGTTTGTGGATATCTTTGTTATTAAAACATAAATACAGCTTTTATCTGGACAAATGAATAGAGGGGAGGATCAGGAATGGCTATAAGGTCGTTGTACTGCAGGTGATAAGGAACAACTCCTGTCATGGTCATTCAGTGAGATACTGAAGGTCATGGATTTTTCCTACTTCTCCAGAAGCCTGGTGTCTTTTCAGAGGGTGACTATTATCATATCAATACTGCCTGGTACATGTGGAGTAGTAATTTATGGTTCCCGGAGAAGGAGCTTTGCTCAAGGTGCCACTTCTAACTGCAGGGATATTGCATTTATTCATGATGGTAAAAAAACTCCATGCGCACTGTCACCGTCCAAATGAGGTGATGGGCAACAGAACAGCAAATGAGCTCTGGAAGAAATAAGCACAAAGGGAGGCACTGGTGATGGCACAGATATTCCTACCCTGACATATGCAATTGGCTGGAACTAATTGGGGTGTGTGTGTGTGCCGGGATGGTAGTGGGAGGAACAGATCAGCTCGGTGAGGTGTAGCAGTGGTGAGGGGCATGATAGTAAATTCAATACTAGGGAAAGAGGGAAATAATTGGAAATAAATTGGGCAAACATAATAATTCCATGTATAATTGAGCATGGTGCTCACGTTTAAAATGGTATATACTGTAGTTCTGTATATCACAAGGTATGATCTCGTCAAATATATGACCATGGCAGTGCCACCAGAACTCAGAAAATTACTTCTAAAGTAATTATTTACACTATTATTGCCTGAAGGCCTCCCCAAGTAATTGAGTATGCTTGTTTTCCTCATTTTAAAAGTAATGTTTTACTTAAAAGGAACTGAAATGTTCACTTAAAGTTACTGTTAAAAAAATTGATTCAAGCTATAGACCTGTGGTAAAATACATGCCTATCTAGTAAAGGTGCACACTTTGTTTGACTATTAAAATAATTAAACAGTGTACTCACACTAGACTGGGAGTGACGTTATTGACAGTGGTGCCGTGTGAGGGCAAGGCAACCCCCCCTTCTTGCTCCTGCTGCGTCATTGCCTTCCAGGCCTGAGCAGACAGTGGGCCTGGAAGGGAAGCTGAGCAGCCTGATCCCCCATTACTTGTGTGTGTGTTGCATCATTACAGTCATGACCGACTCTTTGTGACCCCATGTCCATGGAGTTTTCTTGGCAGGAATACTGGAGTAGCTTGCCAGTTCCTACTCCAGGCGCCTACAGTGCCTGGTATTCCCTGGTGGTCTCCCATCCAAGTAGTAACCAGGGCCGACCCTGTTTAGCTTCCGAAATCAGGTGAGATCGGATGCGCTTAGGACATCCAGGTCCCCCCATTACTTCCCCACCCCTTATGTGACCACCATTCCACTCCACAATGTTCCATACACCCCAGTGATTATGTGTGCTGGTTACTATGTATGTTGGCATTTACTAACCATAATACAGTTCAGAGGCATCAATTGTGTTTAGATGGCAATTTTGCAGTGAATACAACCACAGTACAACTTGCTGTGCATTACTGTGATGTTAGAGTGCCATGTAAAAAGGTAAAGGTTCCCCCCACACATGTATGTTGCTCTAGGGGTGGTCCTCATCTCTGCTTTCAAGCCAAAGAGCCAGTGTCGTGCAAGTCTGTGGCCATGTGGCTGGCATGGCTGCAAGGAAACACTGTTTTACCTTCCCGCTTTTTATGGCGGTACCTATTTATTTACTAGCATTTACATGCTTTCAAAGTGCTAGGTTGGCAGGAGCTGGGGTTAACAATGGGAGCTCACTCCACTGAGTGGCACCCAGGATTCGAACCACTGAGCTGCCGACTTTGTAGCTGACAGTTTCAGCACTCTTGCCCACTGAGCCACCATGCCCCCTAGAGCTCCATGAGGTAACATGAAATAGGCCCATCTGTACTTAGGAGATCCAAGTTCAGTCTTACTGAGTCAGACATTCATTCAATGACCTAAGATTGGTCTCTCTCTCTCTCTCTCTCTCTCTCTCTCTCTCTCTCTCTCTCTCACACACACACACACACACACACACACACACACACACACACACACACACACACACACACACACACACACACACACACTGCTCTACCTCAAAGCATTTTTGGGAGGATAAAATAGAAAGGAGGAGAGCTAGATGCACTGCCTTGAACTCTGTGGAATAAAAGAAGGGTAAAAATGCTTGTTTTACAAAATGATAATGATAGTCTGCCATCCTCCTTTGACTTCTCAATGCCTTCTGAGTTTAACTGCAGTCTTCACAAAAGCTGTGAGGAATGAGTTTTCCCAGCCACAGTATATTGCTACAAGCCAGCCATTTTGCAAAATGATTTTGGGGTGCTTCAGTTTTACATACACACCTTCACTTGGTTGAGATGAAAATTCCTAGAATCAATATATCACTATAACCTCCATATGGTGAACATAGCTGCTGACATGCTTCTACTCACACTCAAGATGGCATGAGCACTGTCATGGCGAGCATCTGGATTTTGAAACATACCTCCTCAACATGTGTAATTTCCCCCTTTTTATCTTGGGTCATCATAAGTCATAAGTGTCATAAATCCTGTATTGCCTGGGAAAGTCCTGTTTTTACCCCTCTTTCCCACCATCTTGCTGGATTATTATTTTCCTGAAGATGTCCCATATTTTAAAAAAAATGGTACCTGCCAGGCAGGCTCTTTAGTTGTTGTAAAGATTAGCTCCGGAAACCTGCAAAACAATTTTAGAAATGCAGATCTCTGGCTGCCTCTGTCAGAGAAGGGCTATTGTTTAGCCTGCCTGTGTGACAAAAGGAACAACCTAAGAAGGGAGGGGGGAGCGAAGTCCCCTCTTTGACTAAGAAGGAGGGGGGAGGAATTGAGCCTCCTCTGTCTAGACAAAGGCTATCTCATTTGAACTCTGCTTATGCTCAGAGACAAAGACATTTTATTACAGAGAAACAACTGATGAAGTGGACATATGTTTGTGACTGAAAGAATAAAAGATTATAGCATGATGAATGTGGGCATAAGAACATTGTAAGCCCTGTAAGGAGAAGAGTAGAATTTAGTTACGGTTGCCTGTTGAATTTATATCACATCAGGTTTCCTTATGTACTTACATACAGTATTCAGATAGTTTGTACACCTATCTTAAAATTCGATACTAGAGCCTGGTTGTTGTGGTGGGATGGCTCGTGGTGGGTGTTGGAAAATTTCCCTTGTTTTCAAATCCAAAACTTGACAGGTATGTCAAAACCTATTTAGTTCCTCGGTGTTGTGCCTCACTTTCCCCAAAAAGCATGAATTAAGTATGATACCAATAATAATAATAATAATAATAATAATAATAATAATAATAATAATAATAATAATAATAATAATAATAATCTTAGAGCTGTACAGATGGAAGAAACCCTGTGATTAATCAAGTCCAGCCCCTCTCCAGGAGACACAGTGTAGAACTGAACTCCCAAGCTCTGGCTCTGTAGCCAGATACCTAAGCCACTGAGCTATTCAGAAGTTGCATATTAGTCTAAATGATAAAATATAAAAACTGTTAAAACAAGAGGGGGCTTTAGCCAATTGCCACCTTATCCCTCTGCTTCAAGGGATTTTTCATGTTACGGCACATCAGGATTTCTTTCCCTTTATCCATCATTCTATCCACTGCCCAGAATCCCACCATTTCATTCTTTGGTTTGGTGGTTTGGTCTAGAGCCAAAACTGGGAAGAGCGAGGGAAAGAGGGCACCCATGAAGACTAGGCTTGGTTGTTTTGCAGCCAGCATTTGTAAAGCAAGGCTGTTGGTGTTTACTTCCAGACTTTGAAGAGTGTGGACGGAAAAAAGGGGATGGGGGGGAAGTGAAACAGCTATGTTCCATATGATGATAACTATTTCATAGGGTACACTTTGAAACTGTGCCAGATTTGTCATTGAACTCATGTCACTGAATCTAATGGAGGATCCCTTCCCTCTTCTAAGCTGTTGCTTCAACTGCCTCATGGGGTGTAGGCTGGCACTGTACTTCCTGCTGAGGGGCAAACGTAACAGTGTGTAGCAGCTAAGAGAGGAAAGGGAGTGGGTGGCGGTGGAGCAGAGCAACGGAGCTGCGCCAAGGGAGAAAAGCAAAGCAAATGCCGAGCGCTTCAAAGAGGAACTTCAAAGCATTGAGGAAGAGCCGAGAGTGACAGATCTAGTTTAAAGAGCCATCTATCTCCCAGCTCTTGCTATGTAAATTATGCTCACTTGCGGAAGAAATTGCTAATACGTTTTCAAACCAGTTTCTCGTGGCTCTGACTGTATCCTTGATACTGAAAAGAATGTTATAGTAGGTCAGGTCCATTGTGGCTGCCAAGAACTGCCTGTTGGCTACACCCTGATCTTTGCTTAAAACTCATTTATCTGTTGTTTCAGCTGAATAGTAAGAGCTAAGCTAAACCAGAGACCTTCCTGAGGGAATAACTACCTGGGATGAAATTCCCTGGGGATATTTTGCCATGGCTATCATGTTTCTTAAAATTTAAAACCTAAAATTGCAAACGACAGATGAGAAGCAAAAAAAGTAACAGAAGCAGGGTCAGAACCCTGACTTTTTCTGCAACTTTCACAAAGAATACTACTATAATAACCAGTGCAAAGAAATAAAGGAGAAAATTGGGAAAACAAGAGATCTCTTCCAGAAGATCAAAGAAATCAAAGGGAAATTTAAACCCAGATTAGGAATGCTGAATGACCAAACACACTATCTGACCAGGAAACAATAAAGAGAAGGTGGGGGAAAGTATACTGAAGACTTACGCAGAAAGAATAAATGGATAACTGACCTTGGTGCTTTCACACAACCACTACAATCTGCTGCAAAGTGCTCACAGATGCGGAGCATAAAATTGCTTTCCCACGAGCAGCGGACTTAAAAAAATATAAAGTGCGACCACACCCACTTAAGCATGAACAGGGCCGGTGCTAGTTTTTTTTAGTGCCCTAGGCGAGGGGTGGGGGTGGGTGGGGTGGGTGGCGGGCGGGCAGGCGTGGCATGGGGCGGGGTGGGGGGTGGTTGGTGGTTGGTGGGGGGGGGGTGGGGTGGCAGTGGGGGGAGCGGGGGGGCAGGGGATGGGGCGGGGGGCAGTGGCGGGCAGGGCGGCGGCAGATGGCAGGGGATGGCATTGGGCACGGGGGCGGCGGCGGCGGGCAGCGATGGGCAGACGGCGACGGGCAGCTGGCGGGCGGTGGGGGGATGGATGACGGTGGCCAGTGGCGGGGGGCGGCGGGGGGCAGCAGGCTGGCCCGCACTCTCTCTCCATTTTGGCGCCCTAATGGAAGTGCTGGCCCTGAGCGTGACCCAGCACATTTTACAAGTACCTGGTCTCGAGCTGGTAAAATTGGGAATAATTAAATCATGACTGGTATATGGAATACTGATAGAACTATTTGAAGCCATAGAGATATAGAAAACAAACAACAGCCCACAGACTGAAAATGTTCAATATACATCCCAACCCCTTGTAATTTCCAATCAGTATGTAGATAAAGAAAGCTAGTTGGGGGTGGGGGTGGAGAATTGATTCATTTGAAATGTTGTCATGGAGGGCAACATTGCAGATACCCTGGACTGCCAGAAAGATGAACAAGTGGATCCTAGATCAAATGAAGTGTGATCTATTTGTTCCGCAAAAATGCTGAAGCTGAGTCTGTCCTACTTTGGGCACCATGGGAAGGCAGAATTCTCTGTAAAGGGCGGTAATGCTGGGGAGGGTGGAAGGCATCAGGAAAAGAGGAAGTCCAAATACAAAATGGACCTACTCCTCAAAGGAAGCCACAGGCTTGAGTTTACAAGAACTGAGTCAAGTAGACAGGGCTTTTTGGAGATTGTTCATTCATGTGATTTCCATGAGTCAGAGGTGAGCTGACAACATATAACAGCAGCAGCAGCAGCAATACTGCATTTTTTTCTCATTTCACTTTCTTAATTTTTCCTGCATTTTGTAATATGGGCACCATTCTGTCTTCAGATGGCAAAGGAGCAGTAATTATAGAACCATAGAACATAGTTGGAAGGGATCCATAAGGCCATTGAGTCCAACCCCCTGGTTGAAGCAGAAATCCAAATCCAAGTACACCTAACAGATGATTGTCTAACTTTCTCTTGAATCCCTCCAGCACTGGAGTATTCACCACATTCAAAGGTAATGGGTTCCATTGTTGTACTGCTCTAACAGTTAGGAAGTGAGTCCAAGACTCTTATTCGTGGACATGGGACAGCTCTGCTGGTACTTACAACGGGAGTGTTTTGCCTCGCACTGCAATGTACAATAGATCTTGCTAGCCTAGAAGAGCATAATTTAAATTCATTGCACAATCCCAACGTGTCTAGTCATCTGCAGAGATGAGTAATCCAGGCAAAATGTTTGCCTGTTAAATTAAATATTTCTTTCTGTTATTGAAAAATGTACCGCAGTAACCCAATATAAGGTGCTAGGAGTTACGACTAGGGATTCAGCCATATGGAATTAGGCACTTAATACATTCACCACCTTCTTTATCATCTCATGGGATAAAGATGTCACTGGGAGAAAGCTGATTTGGGGGAAGTATGGTTTAGTCTTGCACAGTTTTTTAGGTATTTCTAAAAATACCATATATTCTTTTTTAAAAATCTATATCTCACAATGAGCTCTGGTGCACTATCCCACTTTATGCTAACAGAAAAGCTACCAAGCTACTCTCTTGGTAGGGTTTCGGGTATGTCCCAATATTCTGGTGGATGTGTTCTGTTCTGGTTGCAATTACATGATTTACACATGTGCTAAATGAGTGTTTTCTTCTCTGTGAGAATACAATCTCTTCCTGACCATGGCTTCATTTGTACTTCTGGTCTTCCAAGCTGTTCCTTCATTCCACTATTGGCTTATGCTGAATATTCCCTGCATGACAGCTAAACTCTGTTTTAGAAGAGACAGCTGAGTTAGTCTGCATATCAAGTAAAATAAAATAAAATAAAATAAAGAAGAAAAAAATATTGTGGCACCTTGGAGATTAACTGCAGAGCAGAACTACATAGCAAATATTATAATATTATACATGGGCCCAAATCAGACTGAGGAAATGATTTTGTCCACAAAAGCTCACGTTGAAAAATAGCAGAGAGTCTTTAAGGTGCTACTTTGTTCTTTTCTTCATCATGTATTTTTCTTCTATTTTTGCCTGACAAGCTAAATGCTGCTGTTTCATGTTCTGTCTGTATACATCTCCATTACAAATGTACTTTTATTCTGTCACCTTGGCATTGATAGTGCATATTGTCACAACAACTCATTGGTTAAAAAACATGAGAACTGCAGTCAACCCTTGGCAGAGCATGAGGGATGAATGCCATATTTTTTGACCTCAGATGCATTTGACACATAGCATGTGGTTAGTATGTTGGCATGTCAACATGATGGTAACCATGAATTATCACAATAACAATAAGCAGCAGTAGAAAGGAAATGAGTGTGCCTTGTGGCACGTGAGGCACAAGCAGAACACAAAGCAGAACACAACGGGTGAGGGAGGCCCTGGCCACCTTGGTTGTGAGCTGCAAAGTCCCTTAAAACACTAGCACGTAAACGGTAGAGTTGATGCCAGCATGCCCCAAGAAGGAGCGGGGAAAGAGAGAGAAGTAAGACGAATATAAACAGTACATATGGTAAAATTGTGGTAGGAACCAAGGAGTTTGCATCTGCTAAAGAAGGTATTGCCATGTAATTTCTTGGCAGGGCCAGGTGACCTTCATAACCTATGAGAGATTTGGCTGGTTCTGTACAGCCTTTGTTCAGACATTGTTATTCTGAAAACTCAACCATGCAGCCAAACCTCTCCTCTCTGGTATCTGATCACCAGCCCATCTAAAAGCACATTTCATGGCTCTGTTCCTTTTATTCTTTTCACTCTGCTGCCCGACATTTGGTCTGTCTCTTACCATGACATTTCCCTCTGGACCTCAATCTAGTTGGCCCTATTCCAGGATGAATGTATTCTGTTTCCAAATGGTGGTGTATTTCTCAGCTTCGTGAAGGCCAGACATCCAAAAGAAGCCCTCTCCCTCTCTTCTGTGAGCTCAGTGTTGACAGAAAAGAGACACATGAGGTCTCCCCTTGGCCTGATTTAGGGTCTGCCTCTTGGTCTGGGCCTAGGTTTCAACAATTATATTTTCCTGAAATGGCTGAATTTGCTCTTTCTTTTAGCAGTTATTTCTGTCTACTCTCATAAGCAGAACTGCCCTCCTTAAGTCCTGATGGAGCTGTAGTATCATTTTCCCTTTAGGACTGAATGCAGAATGCACCACTTAAAACGAAAGATCACATTTGTTGTTCTTCGACTAGCTTAAACCAGATAATATAGTTAGCATGTTATTTTAAGCAGAGGTCAATTAACAGGCAAGGCCTGCTCTTTATCCTAGCCTATGTTAGCCTCACTTGGCTTGTTGCAAATTAACTGGCAATTTTTTTTCTTCATAATTGGTCACTGAGATATAAACACAGTCTTAGTTGCAACTCTGAGTTTTCAGGCACAGGTCTTTCAAAGACCTGTGTGCATGGGGAGAAAAACAGTATAAAAGCAAGAAATAAGCAATTATCTCATTGTGTGATTTGACCCTACAGTAAAAATGGGAACCACTGAGTTGAAGCAACTTGGACCTCTTTTCATGTATGAGTATTTGTGACAACACCCTGGAAACAGGAGTAATGAATATACAAATCATCAGCCAATCCCAGCAGGAGGGCGGGGAATGGTAGGATATAAAAAGGGTGGAGCCTAGTCAGTTGAGGCAGTTCAGTTGAGTTAAGTTGAAGGTTTTGAGAGTGAGTGCTGGGAGAGAGCACTGCTCTGTGAGAGTTCTGTCAGGCAGTGAGGGCTATACTGTTTACTAGTTATTAAAGACAGGGGGAACTGGAATAGTTGATTAAATCTATTATATGTTAAAGGCAACGCATACCATCCTCAGATATTGTTATATTTATTATTTTCTCAATAAACTTTGTTATTATCTTTATATTATACATCTGAGTCGGTCCCAATTCATAAGGTGACGTTTCTAAAGGTGGCAGCATTACCAAGTGAATAAAAGGTGGCAGCATTACCATTTCCATCACAATTACACGTGTAAAGGAAGGTGTCGTCACAATTTGGTGGCACAGCAGTGGGATGTCGAAATAAACCCAGTTGTGCCTTTGAAAACCTAGTCTGTGAAAGGGGTGACGTCACAGTATTTAGGTTCAAAAAGTTCAAAGAAATATACAAAATTAATATATCTAATACACTATGTGCGGGATCCGTTCCAAGACACACACACACACACACACACACACACACAGAGAGAGAGAGAGAGAGAGAGAGAATGCCAGCAAACACAGATTATAGCAAACACTACTTTACTAGCGAACACTATACACTACAGAGTAGAGATGGGCACGAAACGAGCAATTTTTGTTTTCATTTTCATTTTTTCGTTACGTTACGTAACGAAACGAAAAATGAATTTTGTCTCCAAAATGAAACGAAACGAACCAAAACAACAAAAATTTTGTCGTGTGTTTCATTTTTGTTGCGGCAAATACATTGAACTGTAATGAATGCTAACAAAACAGCAATTTTTCATTTTCGTTTTTGTTTTTTCATTTCATTATGTAACGAAACGAAAATGATTTTTTTGCAAAAAAATCAGGAAAAATGAAAACGAACCGAAATGGACCCCCTAAACAACAAATGACAAACGAAACACCATTTTTTGAGTCGTGCCCATCTCTACTACAGAGTATAGCATGGTAAATGGCTCCTTCTTGTGGTCAGTTCTGGTAACTTCAATGTTAAAACTATTTGGGGCATTTTTCTTTTGATATTTTTAATAGTTTCCAACCCTGAACAAGTGAATCAGTGGACACTGGCTATGGAGGTCCTACTGTATGCACAATATACAAAATACACCAATACAAAATAGAAAAGATGTGCTCCATGAGAGCTGTGAGGTTGGACTATGGAGGAACAGGTTACACCTGGCACGTGAAAGAAAAAGTCATAGGGGTTCTGTACATAAGGGCATTTCACCCAGCGGGCACCACAATGCTGAATGCCCACCTCTGAACTATCACACAGCAGACCTGTAGCATATGTAACCCCACTGGGAGGGCCTCTGCAGTTGAGTCTGAGGAGCCAATAGGTGCATTCAGGAGCATTCCTCTTTCCCTAGAAGTGAGCAAGGCAGAGCATCCAGAGAGGAGCAGATCTCCCTAAAACCTTGGCACGCCATTCATTGCCTTCATGGGGGGGGGGGCTAAGAAATCCAGCCAAGGGTTAATGTCTAGAATACATTCCTCCCCTGCCAGCTAGCTCAGAAACAAGTAATGCAGGGTAGCTGGCTATGGCATTACAGGTTTTTTTGTATGTGGAAAATGAGGATGAGAAATTGCAGCCCAAAGGGTCAATTTTTCAGGACTGTCAAAGCGTCTGAAAACCGGGGTTCAGAATGAAAGTGTCTCTCAAGCCCTTGCTCTAACCTCAACACTGCAGCGTTGTAATAAGGTGCCTTTTATGTAAGTGACCTATTTTCCAGGGAAGCCAGTTCTCCGAGAGGGGAATTGAAAAATGACTAGAGCAGCAGTTTTTAACTTTAATATGTTTTCATTTTCTGTAAGCAACAAGCAGCTGCTGTACCCGCAGGACTTGAAGAACTGTCTGGCTTCATAAATGGAAATATCTCCTCCACCCACACCCCCATGGCCAACTGAGGGGAATGAACAACAGATAAATATAATATGGACAGTGTTCCTTTGCTATACAGGTCTCCCTTAGTAGAGATCTCCCCCAGAGGGGGAAATATTGTTTCCCTGTGCCCCCCCCCCACAACAGGAAGAAGTAAGAACCTTATAGGAAGCTTATAAGAAGTTACAGGTGCAGGTCATACTCCTCAAGAGAAGAGAAAACAGAAGAAATGACTACACTGGCATGATGGAAGAGATGTGGAACTGGGTGATTCCTGAATGAAGAGAATCAAACAAAATGGCCCTTGATGGAATCCACAAACTTCCCAGTCATTTTGGTTCTCAGTTGTGATGTTCACTCCAAACAACCGTCTACGGTTAGGGCTTCATAGTGGAATGGTTAAACTGAAGTGCCACAGCCAAAACTCTGCTCACAGTCCAACTTCAATCCAAGGTAGCTGGCTCAAAGTTCACTCTGTCTTCCATCCTTTTGAGATCAGTAAAGGGAGTACCCAACTCTCTGGAATGCCAGTCTGTATTAAATTGTAAACTGGTAATCATAATTAAATTACAAACTGCCCAGACAGAGCTTAATTGTTTTTAACTGCAGCACCATTTAAAAAAAAACTTCAAAGTGTCTTAAAACAACCCTGCTGAGGGTTGAACTAGACAAGATGGCTGCTTCGTAATTAGGAATGAAGAAAAAGCGAAGGGCCTTTCACGCTTCTCCAACAAGGTCTCACAGCTCACAAAATTGGAAATGATATTGCTTTTGTCTGATGATTGTTTGCCTTGATTGAAACATGCAGCTTCAAAGACTTTGGAAGTATAAAGTTTCCTAAATGCTGGGAAATATCACCTCCTGATGGTGAGGATTCTCCTACTCCTTCTGCTGAGCACGGCTCTTAGATGCCTGTGCTGACTTCCTGTTCAAATAGCATTTCTGCAGGACACTCCCTCCTTCTGACTCCAAGAGATTTCACTGCCGACGGGAGAGGACAAGGCAACATGCATGTGCAATATGTCAGGCTTCAGTACTGGCAACGTGGTCATGTCCCCCATCATGCAGCAGACTTTTGGGTGATTACTTCCGGAATTCCTGAGCCATCGGCCATACTTGAATAAGGATTCTTGGAGTTGTAGTCCAACAGTAGCTTTTCCGCACACTGTAAACATTTAGAAGGTAAATAATAATTTGGGGGCATTGCAGCTCTGACCTCTGGCAGAGAAAAACAGCAGGGGAGTCCACCAGGTATAACTGGAATGCCATCATGAATGACTTTCAGTGCCTGTCTGCCTGAGCCAGTCCTTTCACTTTGCCCAATGGTAGGGCCAGTGAACCAAATCATTCCTTCCCTACTAACAGCTGTAGTTCGAACGTGTGTGCGTGCGTGCGTGCATGTGCACGTGTGTGGGCACATGCATGCATGTGTGTCTGTGCATCTGTACCTTTTTTGCATGCTTCGCCAAATTCAAGTGCTAGGATTGAGGTTCTTGGCAAGTTTTCCTATATAAGTAAAAGGCTTTCTGAATTATGAAGGTAATAGTTTCTCACCTCTGAATCTCTATTTCATGATTATTTAATGGACTTCTCTCACTTGTGGGATGTGCCTCAGGCTACACTGATAAGTGGCAAATATCTAACTTGCTATGTTAGGAAAACTATCCCAGGCTAATGAACAGATACCTTTGGACATTGCAATAAAAGCTTCTTCTAATTTGAAATCTAGAGTTTATTTTGCTTTTAAAATGAGTACACAATTTTAAAAACTGGGAATAGGAAGGGAATAAGTTGTTTTGGAGAAATGAAATTATATCTCAATGCTTGTTGCTTCATGTTAGTTCAAGAGTATTAAACTATAAGGTTTCCAGCTTCCATATGTTTATACTGTCTATGTAAAACCATAAATCTAGCAATATTTATAATTTGTTACATTCAACCATGGTGGATTAGCCACAAAATGGAACTTTCCATTATCCTCCAGGCCCTGGAGTCCATGTGTGGAATGGAATGTGTGGAATGTGCATTGTCACATTCTGTCCACTGCAAGCATCCCTGCATATATCTACCCCGACTCTTTTCCATCACAGTTGAAGAGACATATTCCCTCCTACAACTTCCATATGTACAGATAATTCAGCAAATAATAATAATAATAATAATAATAATAATAATAATAATAATAATAATAATAATAATAATAATAATAATAATAATAATACAAAAAAGCTTACTGAAAATGAAGTCATCAAGGTGCTCTGGGATTTGAGAATCCAGTGCGACAGACACCTTATCCACAATACTCTAGACATCACGATTGTATACAAGCAAGAAAACAAGGTTCAAATTGTCGATGTGGCAATACCAGGAGACACAAGAGTCAGCGGCAAAGAGTTAGAAAAGATAACCAAATATCGGGACTTAAAAATAGAAACAGAGAAGCTATGGAATAAGAAAGCAAAAACAATACCAATTAGAGATGGGCATGAACTGAAAAAATGGCATTTTGTTTTGTTTTGTTTTGTTTCGTTTCATTTAAGACTTCGTTTCATTTCGTTTCGTTTCATTTTTAACATTATTTTTCAAAAAAAATCATTTTGTTGGTTTGTTAGTTCGTTATTCATTTTTACCCGCTTTCCCCCCCAGAGCCCACTGCACGGCCCCTGGGGACCAGTCAGAGCTGGGGGGAGGGGGTACACAACAAAGTGAAATCAGCTAAGGAGTTGGGAGGGGAGGCTGTAAGAGGAAAGGTAACAAAGGGAGAGTTACGTTCTATGTTTCTAGCCTCATTTTTCATGATTACCTTTATACCCTACTATAAGAATTCCAGGTTCTGTATATTTACACTGTTTGTGTAAAACCATAAATCTGGCAACATCTAGATATCCTTGCTCTCTTGATATCCCAATATACTCTATAAAGATAGGAAGAAGACACACAGGGACTGATACGATGCCATGCCTTGTCTCATACACTCATGTCATTCTGCTGAAGATCCATGTTGTAGGTATTACAAGTAGCTTAGTGAGTTGCTTTTATTTTACTGGGGAATTTTATTCTGTGTGTGCTCTTTCATGTTCTCATGCCTAAATGCTTTTTATGCTTTGCTTATTGAGCCTGCTTCTGGGGTGCCTTTTGCTTTGGCCATCTGTAGCATGTTCCTGAACCTTTTTTTCCCTGAGAGTATGCTTTTGACTGTTTTGATGCATTCTTAAAATAAACATTTTCTTTGTATTTTACCCAACAGTGATTTGTGGGAGTTAAAGGGGGTTGGTGTGCTGCAAAAGGTGCCTTGGCCAAAGCAGCAGAGTTTTATTTTTGTGGGCATTTTGTGACCAATCATGTCTGGTTGGCATGAAACCTCAACAGATATAACCAGGAGATTCAGGGTATAACCAGATTGAAAGATGTCCCTCAGCCTCAGTTTGTTGACCTCCTGGAACAAAGGGTGGTGTGGCTGATGAGCTTATCTGCTATCCTTTCAACCAGAATCCTACCATCCACATATAATGAGAATACAGGGCTGATCAAAAAAAGAACTTTGTTGAAAAAAGTGGTGTGGGCTGCAGTTGGAAAAGAGGAATTGTTAACAGGATACAGGTTGATTCAATACAGAAAGTCACAGGTATTTGTTTAGAAAACCTAAGCAGAACATACTGGCAAAGACAATATTACTAGGAAGGGTAGTCAATAGAAAATATGAGATGCTGTTAGTTCACAAATGCAGAACTGATAACAATATGACATTTTGGAGGTCATTAACATATAGCCACGACATATCAGAGGTGATTTGATGGCACATAACATCTTTGGATTTACCATTGTATAGTGACAAGTGAAATGTTTGAAACTATGACAGGATATAGGCGCCACAGCTGTGCTAGCCTTGAGTAAAACCATCCCCAACCACAAAGCAAAAGACTATAATTTCACAGCATAAATGAATAAGCTTCTGAATATTTGTTTTCCATTCTTCATTCTGCTGCTATATGCCTGAAGACGTGGATGTGCCCATGAAAGCTTACATTAAAATATAAGAGTTATTCTTTAAGGTGCTGCGTATTTTTTGTCTTTTGCTTTATTTTATTTTGATTTTTGCCTGGATTTTTGCAGACACAGAATCCCTTTCCCAACATGAATGCCTGTTTGGTTAGGAAGGTATTAAAAAGTTCTCCTCCCAGAAATCTGCTAATTGAGTTCTGACTGAAAAGCAACTTTACTTAGTTCCCAAATCTGCTGTCCAAAGTTATTTCTGTCTTGATAGATCTAACATACTTTGAACTAATGTTCTCCTGCAGGGAGGCAATCAGAACAACACATGGTTCAAAATGCCATTTGTACAAATACATTAGTTAAACATACATGTCCCTTGAGCTTTCGAATACAGGCCACTTCATGCTACAAGCAGGCTGTTTATCTTGCTGTATCTACTAAAATAATGACGTACTACCAGCATCAATACTATAATCCATAAGTGGCTGGATCAATTGTCACCACCCTGGGTCATTCAATATGTTCTGGATTCCAATTCCCACCCTCTCTTACTATTGTTCTTATTGTCTGCAGTTCGTGGGCATTCCAGCAGAACACTTTATTGTACTCACAAACATTCCAAGGGAATTGGGTTAGAAAATAATATTCTAGGTCCTGTGAAAGTACCTGCAATCACCAAGATTGCTCCCCACTGAAAACTATTCAGAAATCCAGAAGTTCAACAGATTTGAGACTACCTTGTAAAAGGTAACAGCAGGACAAGAGATTACATGCTTTCTAAATGAGGCCTTATTCATTTCCTCCAAATTATTTCCTCCCTAAGTTTCTAAACATTTAAGTATATTGATACCAGTAGAACTAAAACCTTCAAGTATTATATTGGTATTCATCCAATTCATTTAAATCTAAGACAGGCAGATCTATAAGCTAAACAATGGGGGGGGGGGTTAATTGCATATCTACTGATCTGAGCATAGCTGTGATCCAACATGCATACGAGGTCCTCAGTTGTTTCTCAGTATTTAGATCTACTGTCTATCAATAGATATATCAGTGTCTGGACACCATATTTATATCATTAGTCAAAATGTTCTTTCCCAAACTCCCTCCATCCTCTCAGTTAAAATTGTAATCTGGCTGCAGTTAACTTTAGATGCCAGGATAGCACTGGTCTACACTTCAGGGGCACCATACATTGCTCTACTCTACTCTGCAAGTCTACTATAACTTCTACTCTTTTAGCTGCAGATCTGTTTCTTGAATACCAGTATAGTACTAGTGGGCTTTATCTGAGCTCTATGAATGCAAATGCATAAGTACATATGTACAGTATATACTGTACATATTACAGATATAAACAAAAAAACCAAGAAATATTCTCTTAACTGGATATGTCTGTTTCCTGCATGTGACTGGGGTGGTGGTGGTGGTAAAATTCTCTAAGCATTCATTGTAGTCATCCAGAATAATCCTTTAGCTACCAGATTCAAACACAACTTGTCATCATTATTTGAGAAGGCATTCTAACTGTGCTATGGAGGAACCTGTTGGTGAAGCAGGACTTAAAACACTTTCTACTAGAACTAATGTTTCTCTGTGCCTGGGTGCATGCTACTGTGCTTGTTGTATTACATCTGTTGCTGATTGATTACAATGTACTGAGCCTCTTAAATGTTTGCAAAGTTGTTTGCAACTTTGCCTCTGGTTTACTTTTGGGGTGTTTTTTTTAAATCACTAATGCAAATCCAGTGGCTGTTATTTTAATTCAAGCCATGGCTAATGCTATCCTTTAATGTTCTTGACTTTCGGCCAGGGAACTGATTGCTGCTTCCTCTGTTTACTGATTTCCTCTCCTATCATTTGCAAGTCTAAATAAGCTACATATTTATTATTAGCTTGCTGTGTTAGAAAAGGCATACCCCCTATGGACCCACGAACACTCCCTTTTATGCTTTTTTCCCTTCTTCCTTAAAGAAATTCTTCTTGTACAAGAAGGCCAAAGAGAACCAACAAATACAATTCAAAATACGTTGGTTTTGTCACATGAAAAAAATGAAATAACTGAATTGCATCCTGCAGGTACGGCAAGGATAAATCGTGTGTGTGTGTGGGGGTGCAGCTTGGTCCATCTGGGCCCTCCCCCAGCCGGGGCCTGGAAAAATTAGCATTCCAGTTAATTTGCCACACCTACCTTGGTGCTGGAAGCAGTTTGCTGGTGTTAATTAGTTTGATGGAAAATATATAGATAATCAATCTATTTTGTCAAATGCATTAATAGCATCTTTGTGGCCTTGTTGCCAGATAGGCATTTTATGAATCTAATAAATCAATAAAATAAATAAAAGTAGTGGGACAAATTAAAGTAAATTTAGATAGCAAGTTAATCATTACCCAGTCCACCCATGTCAGTAGCATTTAATAACCTAAATAACAAATTTTATAATCATTGTGAATAACTACCAAATTAGGGTAATAAATAATAAATAGTCTTGCAGGGCAAGTATTCTGCATATTCCAATATATATATCACAATATGCACATCTTATGGAAATTTGTATCCTATGTTTTTCAGAGAAGGACACATCCTTTGGGCAAAGCACTTCAGCATAAGCAAATGAGGGAGGAATTGCCTCTACACTAAACTGCCTCTTCACGAATACAGTATACTCAAAAGAGGATCAGCATATGTCACATTCTTTTTCCTGTGGTGCCAAAAATTTCAGAGAGTTTTAGAGCGCCGACCCGGCCACCCCTAGGGTCAGCACTCCTTTTTAAATTTTATTCATTTTAATTTTAATTTTAATTTTAATTTTAATTTTAATTTAATTTTAATTTTAATTTTAATTTAATTTTAATTTTAATTTTAATTTTAATTTTAATTTTAATTTTATTATTATTATTATTTTGTTGGCTTTAAAAAAAACGTTTGCTGTCCTGCAGGCCAGTTCGGTGGCCCGCGAGTCAGGTCCAGTGCTCACAGGCCGGTACTTTTGGTCCACAGGCCGGTTCTGTGACCTGCAGGTCAGGTCCAGTGCTCACGGACCAGTACCGGGGCCTGTGCACTGGGTTGTTTTTTATTTATTTTTATTTTATTTTATTTTATTTTATTGTGCCGACCACATGGCCCACCTACCAGCTGTAGCGTGGGCCAGTTGGCTTTAAAAAAAAAATCTGGACCCGGAGGCCAAGGACGACTCCACCACCAGGTAGGAGACACCGGCGGTACAAAAAATGAACTGAAACAAAACAGAAATTTCCGTTTCATTTCGTTTTACTTAGAGGGGGCAGTTCATTATTCATTTTGTTATGTAATGAAATGAATAACGAATAATTAAACGAACCAAAAGTTTGTTTCATGCCCAGCTCTAATATATACATATACACACACACACACATGCACGTGCGCGCGTGCACACACACACACACACACATACTGACTTGGAATACTTAGTTACATGTACTGCATATCTAATCAATCCTCCAGTATGAGAAATGGTGGTGTACAAGGGTTTCCTCTACATAATATCCTCCCAGCAACCCTGTGAAGTAAATCATCCTGAGAAAGAGTGGCAGACTCAAGGTCACATGGTTGAGTTCCATAGTTTACAAGGGAGTTAAGCCCACATCTTCCAAGTTGTAGTCCAGTACCCAAACACACATATAAATGAAAGCCATTTGAATGTGCTGGAATTCTGGATTACACAATGTAAAGTCCTTCCTGAACTTTCAATTTGGACCCTGTCACAGCTTGACACACTTCTTCCTAAGCACTGTTTCTTGCTTAACAAAGCCTGCTTGATCCCTTCTTACAATGAGGTGAATTGTAAATGAAGTGTAGAGAACATCATTACAAGTCTTCCAAGGACATGGGAAAGAAGCATGGACAGTTATTTGTTTGCTAAACATCCGGCTGCTAACTTCACTTGCATCCGGGCCCACCTGGACACTACTTTCAATCCAGTACAAACACCAGATGTTGTTGGAGAACCAAATGCTTGCATATTCTTGGATGGTTTCACTTACCACAGGCTTTACAAGAACGATTGGGAGAGTGTATATGTCTCCTTGATCTCTGACTGGGACCACTAAACTGAGAGATGTTTGGCCAGGTTTTAAAGGCAATTAACCTATTGCCACCTGAAGTAATAGCAGGCCTCTCCTTCTATTAAGCACAGGCAGCAAACACAAGGAGAGAGAAATAGTGGCAACATCTTGCACTCTTTGCTTTTGGAGAGCAGAGCAGTATGAGCCATATGATCTCTTCTTCATCCCTAAAATAGCCCTTTGTCCTCAAGTGCAGCAGTTCACCTCTGTCTGTTGAGTGGGGTAGAACTAGGATCTTGTACTTTGGCACAGGAAGCAAAATGTTTTGAGTATGAAGGGTAGTCTTCATCGTTACACTCACTTTCTCTTTTAGATCAGCAGCCCCAGCGCCGGTGGATGTGGTAACACAAGCCTGAGTTTTCCTTTCTCTTTGCTGACTTCTAATCAGGATGTGTGAATGCCAAATTTCATGTGAGCGGTCCAGGATTGGGCTGCTCCATCTGTTAATGCCCTTGGGTGTGTTGCTTTGCTCTGGGGGCCTATTACTTGCCTTAATCTGGCCACTATACAAATGTGGATGCAGCCCAGAATTGATGAACCTTCTGTTGATTTGTCTTTAGCTTGTTGACTGATAAGGTCTCTAGATAGTTTACATACACATTGCAATTGCAATCAACTGCAATTTGTATTTGTGCATTTGAGTTTTCCTGCCTAATTACAGAACTTTTCCTCTCTCTCTTGAAGGTAATTTTGCTTGTTTTGGCCTAGCCAGGGTAGAACCTGTAGCCTATGCTTATCACTTCTTTTCAGGATGACAGTGAACCATTGGTGGGGAACCTTGGGATATGGGTGACCAAACAATGATCCACTTAACAGTAGCATCATCTAGTTCTTATTTTACTGACCTGTCAGTGGGACTGTCACAATCTTTCTCCCTGATACCATTCTTCCTTTGCCTTATCAGATGACTATCAAGGCAATGGTCTCGTTAAATCAAAACAGGAACAAACATGTTTTATTTAACAATCTTCACTTATAGTTGTTGTGAGTTTTTTGGACTGTTTGGTCATGTTCTCAAAGTTTTTCTTACTGATATTTTCCAGACTCTGTTGCTGGCATCTTCAGAGGGCAAGGAGATCAGGGAACTAGGAGTTCTCTCTGCACTCAGAGTTCCCCCAGATCCCGGCCGTGAAAGCCTTTGAGAATACATTCTTCACTTACTTACTTTCTTCCTTGTTTGCTGCCTTTAATGGTTCTATGTACTGTGGATTTCACTCAGGTCCTTGTGACACCCTCAGCTACTGAAAGGACAAATTGGCTTGAACAGAACAAATAAGGTTTTATTAAAATAATAGTGATAAAAGAAAGCTTATTCCAAGACTTTAAATTAATCCAGAATGTTCATTCCCCCCAGTAAAATCCTTCACTCTCCCTTCTCTTTTAATCTATTTTAGTGCTCTCTCTGATCTTCAGACTCCAAAAGCCCCCCTGTCCCTGGTTCTCTCCACACTGGACTGCACTCCCCCAATCAGAACCATTCTCACCAGCATTCCAAGCTTCTTACACACCCCTCGTTCTTATATATTTTACAAAGTCAAAGCACAATGCATTTTAGCATAACTAAGCATCCAAGGGACCTTGTCAAAAGTCTCACAGAAATCAAGATACACTGCTTCCACAGCATTCCCATAATCTACCAAACTGATAATATTTTCTGAAAAATGAATATGACTCAGGGTGACATGTGTTTGAAGAGCCTAGATCAATTCCTAGTAATTATAGTGTTCTTTCCCAAATGCTCACAGAGGGTTTAATGAGCTACTCTAGAAATATTACTGGTACTATTGTCAAGCTGGCTGATTGTCCAGCCTATTGTTCATGTTCTTCTCTCCCTGCTTTGAAGACAGGTGCCTATTCATATCAGGGTGATGTGAAATCAAGGTGCACTATAAATTGGAGGCCTTGCCACTAACTTTCCTCAGAGTGATGAAACTGCTTGGATGAGTAGTGAAATGTTTCTGTCTCACAAGAAAAAAGTCCAGTTGCCATGACCTAACTTTCAGAGAGAAACATGCAGTTTTTTCAGAATTCTCAAACATGTAATTTGATAACATCTACTCATTGTCTTAGTACTATTGGGTGCAGTTTGGTAGAAGTAGCTGGGTGCAACTCAGCTGCATTTGAGAATATAAACAGGTAGTGAGAGATGACCTCCCTCATCCTTCCCAGACTGTCCTTTACCTTCAGCCTTAGATTGCTATTAGGATTGCTCATGTCACTTCATTACTTCTTCACATCTCTCTCTTGTCCCTTTCCCATGCCAAGTGTATTTTTCCAATAAATACAAAGTTTCTCTCTTTTTTCTTAGAAGTGTGGTCATGATTCCTATATGAAGGAGAAAGTATGCTCAGTCAATCATTCTACATGCAGGGGTGAGGGGGAAGGCAAATGGATCCACTGTGAGGCCATACATGGGAGGCTGGGTTAGGGTTAGGGTTACCTAACCCTAACCCTAACCCTAACCCTAACCCTAACCGTAACCCAACCACACAGGATTCAGCAAAGGAATCATCCTTATTTACAGCTTGTTAATTATCGGAACATTCTCCAACCCATACCTGGTGTTTGTGTTAAGGCATAGCTCTATTGTGACTATATTGTGTCGCATGAGGCTTATTTTAGCACCAGCTGTGTCCTTGAGGTGAGCCTTCCTCAAGGCTTTCCAGACCTGAGATGCTGTTTTTGCCTCCTAAATATAAACAAAATGTGAATCATCCAAAGCAAGAATTATGACAGACATAGCCTTACTGTCTCTTTTAACATTTTCTTCATTGTCTGTATCTGGTTCAGTTTCCACACATTGCCACAGATCAAGACAGATAAGATAGTGTTTAATTCTCTTTGACCATGTAACAAAATTAGTATCATTTAATCTCACCAAAGGCATTGAAGATAAATTATGCAAAGGGTGATCGTAAATGGCTTCTCAGCATGGAGAGGTTTGACCAGTGGGATGCCCCAGGGTGCTGTTCTGGGTCCGGTGCTGTTCAATCAACACCTTTATTAACGTTTAGTCTTACAAAAAGAAGGTTGAGAGGGGATATGGTAACCATGTTTAAATATTTGAATGGGTGTCATATTGAAAAGGGTGTGGCTTGTTTTCCACAGCTTCCGAGATTAGGACTCAGAGCAATGGTTTAAAACTACAGGAAAATAGATTCCATTTGAACATCAGGAAGAATTTCTGGACCAGTAGAGCTGTTTGGAAGTGAAATATGCTGGCACGGGGAGTGGTGGAGTCTCCTCCTTTGGAGGTTTTTAAGCAGAAGCTGGATGGCCATCTGTTTGAGATACTTTGATGGGGGAGGTTCCTTCATGGCAGAGGGTTGGACTGGATGGCCCTTGAGGTCTCTTCCAACTCTATGATTCTTTGATTCCCTGCTGCCCTGTCACTTTCACTGCTGCTGCTGGAGCTGGCTGGCTGGAATGGCTTCAAACAGAATGGCTACAAACCCCTCCAAATTGGCTCAAGCAATCACAGCCTGAACTGATGAACGTGCATTTGATTCCAAAAAATTAGAAACTCTGGGAGCAGAAGAAAATTCTATCGAGTGGTGGTGGTGCCTCTGGACAGATTTGTGTTATTTTTGTGTACTCAGTGGGAAATCATGTGAATCAAACTGTCCCATTTTCTGGAGAATTTCCCACAATATTTATCAATACAGTCACACCCTGAATCTCAGAGGGCTGAATCCTGAAGTAAATGTTGCTCCAGTGTTTCTGCATTTGTTCATCTGTTATTAGAGACCTGAATTCATTTAAAGCAGCTACATACTCTGGCACCACATTCTTACTGTCATCCATCAGCACTTCATCATCTGCATCTTGCTCTGAATACAGCTTTCATTACCTTCAACATTTCTTGCAAGCTGGAGCTCATTCTGAGCTTTAGCCCTTCTGACCTTCTTCCCACTAATTGGTTCTATCCCTGGGTGATTTGTGCTTCCATTTTTCTTATGAATGCCCATTTTAAATTTCATTACATGTTCCCCATGCAGGAAACCTGATTTCTTCAAATCTCTCCTACTTCTCTTTGTTGTTGGGATTGTTTGCAATTATGCCTTTCATATGTGCCCAAACGTCATGAACTCTGGCCTCTGTTGAATATTATTCATCATGGGATCTCACCCATCATTTCTGGAAGGTGGGTGAAATCAGCTTTCTTAAATCCAGAGTGCGGGTCCTTCTAGAATCCAGGATCTAGACAGCAATTACTTTGCAATAGTAATCTTGCAAAATTGGCACTAAATTGCTGCAATATGTAATATACTGGTCTGTCTCAGAGACAGTTTGAAAACATTGCTCTGTTCAAAGGATGGTGTCCAAACTAGGAGACTCTACTTTAACCTTGTAACATCTGGACTGACTTGGTAAAGCGGCCATGCCATTGAGTCTGTAAGACCTAAGCAGGGTTGTTAATGACAAGACCATTTGAAAATTACTAGCTAGATAAATACACCATGATAATGCATGCATCTTTGTGGCCAGAAGCAGCACAATATTCCAAGAAGTTGTCCCATAAAAGCAACTAGGTCACCCTCATAATTGCATCAGCTTTGCACTAAAAAGCTTGTCCAAGTTTAAGCTCAGGGTGTGGCTGCCTCATTATGACTTCCAGCTCAAAAGTACATTAATGAAGAGGATGAGAATATTTTTCATGGAATCCAACAAGGTTCAAATCAAAACCAAATATGCAGTGAAATTGGAATCACACTGGCACAGTAAAATTTATTGCTGAGAGAGCAGGTAATTATCACTTTACTGTCCGCAGAAATTTTCAGAACTCATGAATGCTTAATGGCGTTTCAGTAATGGCATCACAGAACACGTTAATTTCCTTGAGAGGAATATGGACATTGGTAGGGTCATGAGCATTATGACTCCTACATTCTGATGTTCATTGGACAGGTGTCATGGGGAAATTATTTCTTAAGGTTCTTGGCAGTTTAATCTCACCCATAGTAAAACACCAGGTACCAAGGAGAATGGAGATGGAGAATCCCTTTCCTGCTGCAGGAATAGCAACAGAATACAGTAACTGCTCAAGCAGCAGGTGCGTTAAGAAAAATGGTGGGCCAGGAGTTTGTAAGAGCTTTCCTCATGAAGACATCAGGATGTAATGGGGTGTCATCTGCTTTGTGATTGTGCCCATAATATTTCAGGCAGAGACATAGCTAGGGCTTCCGGAGCCCGGGGCAACAGCCAGTTTTTGCACCCCCCCATTGCAAAATATAATCTGGATGGTGGGTGGGGGGCAGTGGGGGGGTTGGTAAGCAATTTGGCACCCCTTAATTGCTGATCCCGGGGCATCCCACCCCCCTTGCCCTCCCCAAGCTACACCCCTGATTTCAGGAGAAATATGCCTTGCTGCAATGGGACTTCAGTTTGCTCACAGATTAAAAGAGAATTGAATTAAAACAACATACAAGAAGGATTAAACATTATGAAATGTAGTAATATTAAAATATATATTTTTATCAGATAATTGCTAATCGAGAGAGGGATCTTTTTCCAGGTGGGATAAAAATACTCTAAAATAAATAAATGCATCTTCCCTCAATAAGAGCCAATAAAAATAAATAAAATATTACCACTGCTCTTATTTTTATTTTTGAGACAGAAAACAACCACCATGATTTCCCACCACCGGTAGCAAAATATCTGAAACCATTCATCACCCACCAGTCCAGTCCTCCCCTCTTGTACTGCACCTCATTTATCCATTGCTCTTTCAAATAGGTGGAGTATGTGCTGGATGCTTTGAGCAGCTTGTGCTTCTGTACACTGAGGGCTAATGAGCAGGGGACAGGCAGATGGCCAGGAGAAAACGCAGTATTGCAGCTGGCAAGTGAGCAAGAGGAAGAGAGGAAGAGGCTGGTGCCAAGGTGATATCTGGGTGGCTTAGAGAGTGATGAATTTATCAAAGCCAGAAAGTGCCCCATGTTTTGATGAACGAGAGGTTGGTCTTGGCTGCATCTTGAACACATATTCCAAGTACAGCTTGATCAATTCCCCATACAAGTAACCATGCTGAGATGCTAAGTCACCAGGCAATGATGCAAACAATTCCTCTTCTTTGGCTGGAAAAGGTAAACAAAAGTCATTACTGCCTCCCCCTACACCTTTCAGGGGACAAGGAATATATGGCCACCTACACCAGTGCTCCCCAACCTTTTTGTCTCCACGGACCTGTATTTGTTTGATTATTTTCCCGTGGCCCGGGGTGGGGGTGGGGAGGGGGAGATGGGGTGTGGGGGGCAGGGGAGGATGTGGGGGCGGGGAGGGGGGGGAGGGAGGAGGGGGAGGTGCGGGGGGCTTCTTGTGTGTACCTTGGGGGCACGGGAGCGGCGCGGCGGCGCTTGCCAGCTGGGGACATCGGGCGTGCGCTCCCCGCGCACGCACGGGCAGGGGGAGCCTCGGGCCCCCGCCTCCTCCTCCTGTCGGCGGCCGGAGGCAAGCGGCGGCGCAGAGGTGCCCCAACCGAGGCGGGCTGCGGCGGTTGCGGCCGCGGCTGGCCGCCCAGGTTCGACTGTGGCTCCGCGGCCGGCGGCGGGGCGCCCGCAGCCGCCGCCGCCGCCGCCTGCCTCGGTGGGGCACCTCTGTGCCGCCGCTTGCCTCCGGCTGCAGCCTTCGGGCGGGCGGCGGGAGGTGGGAGGGGAGGGAGGCCGGTGGGGGTGGCGTCTCCGGCCCGAGGGCGCCACTGGGACCGCCGGCTGCGGAGTGCCTCGCCCGACAGGAGGAGGAGGCGGGGCCCGCCCGCCCAGGAGCCCGGGCTCCCCCACCCCACCCGTGCGCCGTGCCCGGCGGCGGCGACTCCTCCTCCAGCTGCCCGCAGGGAGAGAAGAGGAGGAGGAGGAGGGCGGCGGAGGAAAAGGGGAGGAGCCTCTCCGGCCTCCCAGGCGGCCCGGTGCCCTACACGGCGGCACCGGTCCGCGGCCCGGGGGTTGGGGACCACTGACCTACACCATTGATAAAGACTACTGCTGCAGAAACCAAGGCAGGCCAGAAATCACTACACATGATTTGGCATTCATCTAGCAACCCCACAGCCAAAGGTAGGCCACAAACAGCACTTTGAATTGAGCAGGGAATGCAGAGTCAAGGGATCACAGGGCAAACCATAGGAAGGGTTAAGAAACAAGCTAGACATCTGTTTGAAAAACAAATCAGAAGACAACAAGAATGCAGGGAAAACGACCCAGCACAGTGTATAATTGGCTGTCATTAGACTGGATGAAGTGGTCACCTCAGTAGCTGAGCCCTGGGTGTGGTGAATGTTCCGGAAAGACCTGAGCAAACTTACATGGGAGGAGAAGAGTGCTGCTACACATCTGCTTTCTGATACAAATGCTTCTGCTGCCTCCACTTGTCTTTTCTCCAGAGTAACCCACCTCCTTATGCCCCTTGAGGCCACCTCGTATGTGTGTTGGTCCGCCCTGCTGCCAGAGGTGAAGGGGAAGGCCTATTTGGCTGTACACCTCCCATCAACACTCAGCTTTGTATGCAGCACTGGCAGTTCTTCAGTATGGATTTCTGTCCTTCCTCAGAGCCAAGACCTTCAGGCCCAATATTGAATCTCATGAAACATCACCAGCACTGGCGTAACTAGAGTTTGGAGCACCTGGGGACAAAGTCAGTTTTTGCGCCCTATCCTCTCCCCCAAACCATGTCTCACCCACCTAGCAAGGGGTGGGGAGCAGATCCTGGGAGAACAGTGGGGGAGGGGAAGAAGGGTATCTCCTTCTCATGCCCTCTTTGTGGATCTCCTTTCCAGTTAAGGCTCTCCTATGCAAACCACACAGCATGCTGATAGCACCAAGCAGGCCATTTTTTAAAAGCATCACTTCCGTAGCATGCTTCCCCCTCCTCCTTTCCCACAGCTAAGGCTCGGTGATTGTTAACCCAGGGAAAGGAGGAGAGGGAAGCAGGTGATGGGATCCCCCCCCCAAGCAGCACCTCCATTGCACACTTCCTTCTCCTCCTTTCCTTGGGCTAATGATCACCAAGCCTTACCAGGGGTGGGGGGAAGGAGGAGGGGGGAGTTATCAAGGGAAGTGCTGCTTGGAAAAAGAAACATTGCCTGCTTCCCTCTCCTCCTTTCACCTGACTAAGGATCGCCAAGCCTTAGTGGGGCAAAAGGAGGACTGCTGGTGGGATAGCACATGGGTCCTCCTCCTGCTTCCCTGGGGATTGCTGCATGCCCTGGGGCAAATGTACTTTTCCAGCCCTCCCTAGTTATTCTAGTGATCACCAGTGATTCCTGTCTTTGACCTGTTTGGGCTGTTCTGTAATCCAAGTTGAGTCTGGGCATTGCAGTGGTAATGGGTGAGCATTAGAAGCTGCATTCTGAATGTCACTCCTTTGCATGTTTGCTTTAGAACCTGGAAATAATTTATTAATCTTAAATTTCTAAATGTGAGTCTTTTTAACCCAAATTATAACAATTAAATGTTTTAACCTAATGCAATGTTCATTGCATAGCATTAACAAGGTTCTGCATTATTCATTTTTATCATTATTGTGGCCTCTGTCTAAGAGGCCACAAGCTGGACAGTTTCCACTTTATTGTTAGAGCTCATTAGACATTGTAATTCCTCTGGTATTTAATTAAAAAAAGTTGGGTGGTGGTGGTGGGGATTGACTTATTCCAATCCAGGATTGAAGAAAGTCAAGCAGCAACTAGAATTGAAAAAGTCCATCTGCTACTCTGGACTAAAATGTTGCCCTTTATTATTTCAAATTACTGCCCTGTGCTCTCTATATATGATTTTCAAGGAAAAGAACAGACTATCTCCCTTGATCTATCAATTGTAAAAAATGTAACAAAACAAAAAACCCTCTGAAAAATCTAGCATATTAATATGTAGCCCTAATTAGAAGCAAATCCCACTGAATTCCATTGATCTTAGTACCAAGTGGCTATAGGAGTCTGACTTTCATTTTGAGTAGGGTCACTTTTCCTTTGGATACAGCAGAGGATTTTTTTTTTTTTTTGGTCTTGTGGGTACCCTGAAGTGGACTAGGACACAGAAGATCTTGGTTCAAATCCCCAGTTGGCCATCATGCAAACTCACTGGGGGTATGATTCTGGTAAAATAGCTGGCACCCTTCTGAAATAACATCTACTTTGAAATTCCTGTTAAGGGTGACTATTAAGTCAGTTCCAACTAGATAGAACGTAAGGCACAACACATAGGTACCAGCCACGTTTTTTAAAATCAAGAGGTGTTTGGAGTTTATTGAATATCTCTACGTGTATGATAATAAAGGGAGCCACTTCTTCCATGTGTATTTCAAGTGCAGATTCATTTTAGAAGATAATTCACTCGCCAGGTGCATAAAGTACTCTGACCAGCTCTCTGTCTGACTATCAGGCATTACAGTTGGGAACCCATCATCTTGCATCCTTTCAGAGACATTCCGATCCATGTTGTTCATTCCATCCACAGTCTGTGACTTTATCTGTCTGTTTCTGTTTCTCACTTTACAAGACCAAAGGAAAACAAGTTATCCTAGAAATGTATCATATCATATTTATCATATTCGATCATATCATGGAAATGTAAAGAGCTGTGACCTAGGGAGACCAAGCTAAGCCATCCATGTTGATGACATGGTAGAGGTAAACCTTATCAGTGTGGCCGGTTGGCCCAGTAGGCAGTGATTGCTATTTGCGTGACCACAGCCAAAAGTAAAAAAAGAAGGGATCCTGATGCTCAAATTGCTTGACCTATCCAGTCAAAGCCTGCACAGCAATCATCCCCCAATTACTCATGCACTCAGGTCTAATGGCGTAATAATATTTCTATAGAGCTTAGTAAACTGAGCTGAATGACAGAGAAAGGTGAAGGCAGCTCCAGAATGCAAAAAAGGCTATTGAAGCAGAAATAAAAGTCTTTCACTTATCCTGATAATTCTGCAAAAAATGGCTGCAAGAGAGTGCTTAAGGCATAATGATCTCATCTAAGCCCTCTCTACAGTTCTGCAAAACAGCTGGCAGTGTGGCTGCAAGAAAATTCAGTGTCCAGCGATTTCATCTGAGCCTTTCCTAATGCCTCTCTGTTTGGAGTATCCAGGGTGACTATTGGACTTCTTTGGGAAAGTTCAGCTTGCCTTCAACATTTCCTTCCCTACCAGGATCTAAGTATACTGTTACTATGTACTATGAACCATTTTAACCCTACAAATGACATATTAAATAAGCACCCATTGATGTGTGGCTCCACCTCAGCACTTTGTGCTTTGCCATAGTCAGTATGGGACAATGACCCACGATTCAGTCCATCTTTGCATGTTTGTCCAAAGACAGAATGCATGTCTCTGATTAACTATTAACTTTGCCATCAGGGGTTCAGCTAAGTATAAGAAATTGTGTTCATTTTCGTTTGTGATTACTCTGGGCTGGTTTATGAGTTTTAAATGTACTTTTAAAGAGAAAAAGATGGTGTTTACTTCCATATTCTGCTTCCTATTTGTTAGGAGCAATTTCAGCGTGTGGTGCTCTATTTAGAGGCTGACATTCTATTTCTTAAGTTTATGCTTGTGCAAGCTGATTTGGGCGCTTTTACATGACCCCTAAAATCCGAGGCAAAGGGCTCCCAGATGCGGAGCTTAAAATTGTTTTCCCACCAGCTCTGGACTTTAAAAAAATTAAGTATGACCACGCCCACCTAAGCGTTCCCAGTGCATTTTCCAAGTACCTGGTCTCCGAAGGTGAAAAATCTCTGACATGGATTGCAAAGCAGTGAGTGCTGGGCTCTCCTCCCTTCTGTTTCTTTTTTTTTTTTTTTTTTGCTCCCCGCCCCTTTAAGAGACTGGAATGGTTCCCGGGGCAGCTCCAACGCAGAGTGGAGGTGAGCCTGCATTCTTTTCTCTCCCTTTTTAAATCCCTCCCCTCACGCAGACAGGAGCAATGGATTGCGGAGGGGTGGGAACACAGCAAGAGGAGCAAACCCCCAAGCTCTCTGGTCCGAATTTAAGTTGCCAGCGGATCTTAGGGGTCATGTAAAAGCACTCTTAAGACTTCAGCTGAGGCCTTTTATTGTTCACTGAACATTTCATGCGCCACCAAGAGTCCACAATGGCAATCCACATGCCACCCTCCCTAAATCCCAGCATTTATTGAAAAATTAAATAATTAATCAGTGCTAGTTCAATGAATTAAACTATTTTTACCCAGAAGTAAAAGCAATGAATTAATCTCTCTATTTCTAAAGATGAACAGCATTAATACATTAATTTTCAGACCTAACTGTCTCTAGGTTTTTCCACCAAGAGACCATTTGGTAGTTTGGCAGCTATTAAATTCGTCATCAGCTTATTATATTCTGAAATGAATCTGACTCTTCTCTGAGGTGGGTGTAAACCTAACAGATATTATCTCATTGGGGAAACCCTTCAGCAACTCTGGCAAAGTAGTGTGTTTGAGACAGACAGAAACTGTGGGGATACAGTGATGAATTTAAAAGCCATGAGGTAATGCTACCAAGAGTCTGCCTTCCCAAGTCTATTGGGATATATTTGCAAGGTGAAAATGGTGTGTGTACATAGCTAAAAGGAAAACAAATCCCATTTTTAAAACCAAATGTGGAAGAAAAGTAGATCTGGACCTGCTGGTAGATCTTTGGGTAATATACAGTATACAGTACGTTAGGATGAATGCCAAAACCAGATGGGGTGGCTAGGTCAGCAGCATCTCTTTCCCTGAGTTGCTTGCTCTGCTAACACAAATTGTAGTCCAGAGTACGGATGGGCACCAAATGAAAAATGAAACACAGTTTCATCATTTCGTTAGCTAACAAAATGAAACAAAACAAAATAGGGAAGCAGCATTTCATTAGTAACAAAATTAAACGGCATTTTTGTTTAAAATGAGCCAATTCATTTTGCTGTAAAATGGCTCCCCTGGGCCCTTGAGGCACCAAATTTAATGTGAACCTTCTTTGGACTCTCCCCTTTAAGTCCTCCAAATTTGGAGAGATTTGGGGTTAAGGGGGTGAGATTCAGAAAAAAACCATTTCTAATTGCAATGTTATGTGCTTGAAATTACAGTGGAACTTCCTCAAGCTTTCCCCTTTAAGCACCCCCTGATTTGGAGAGGTTTGGGGTACAGGGAGCCATGTTATTCCACACCAAAAGGGGTGCCAATAGGAATCCTTTTTAAAATGCTATTTGTTAGTTAGTTTGTTTTTGATGTGGTTTCTAGCTACCTGCTGGGGCTACGGTATATAAGAGGCTGGCTGGTTTCATTTTCTTTGTTGTCTGTGTGAGTGAGGGGAGTTACAGTTGTCTCTGGCAGTGCTGCTAGCTTGCTGTCTTACTGTTGGGCTAACTTCACTTCTGCTGTCCCTATGTGCTCAATGCTGCTTTTTGTGTTGTGTGGGTGGACAAAGAGAGAGTGGTTTGTGTGTGTGTAGAAGAGAGAGCCTTTCTCTCGGTGTGTGTGCGTACTGTGTATGTCTCTCTGTGCTCAGAGAGCCACTGCTTTTCTGTTCTTTTTGGGAGGGTTTTATTAGGGGAGGGATTTGGGGCAGACTTTCTTTATTATATTTTATATATATTTTCCCCTCCTACTCCCTTGAAACTACATTTCTTCCCACCCACACATATTGTTATTCCCACCCCCAACCAGTACCAGTTCCCCAGTTCTCAACTGGCACAATATGAATGCACCTGGCCACTCCTCTCAATCATGGCTCCACTTCAAAAAACCAACAAAACAGAACTGTAGTCCTCTTAGTCCATTATTCCTAGCTAGAGTATTCTGGTAAACTCCTGCCTTCCTCCCAGGCCTGCTAGCCTGCCTGTATGTTATAGGTCTGAAAGACCCATTTATTTCTAATATCTGCCTTGGTCTTCTTGATGATGATGGGGAGATCCACACTCTCCCTTCACACCTGAGGGTCTGAAATGGCCCATAATGTTTGTAAGAGCTGCTCTGGACATAGAGGTGTATTTTCTACCTTGGCCTGGACATTCAAGGGAGTTCCACTCACACTCTCTCTTCATACCTGAGGGTCATTTAGCCCAAGCCCATGTTTAATTCTTGCCTGCCTGCCTGCCTGGTGGAGTGCAATTCTGATACAGCCAATTTGCCTTGGTGGGCTTAAAGGGAAAGAGCTTGAGAAAGCTCCTCTGCAATTTCCATGCTGCTAGATGCCTGGGATCAGTATTTTCAAATACTTTAAAATTACAAATGATTTTTTTCCTATGGGCACCCCCTTTGGAGTTGAATAACTTGGCCTCCTGTATTCCAAACTTCTCCAGATTGGGAGTGCTACAAGGGGAGAACTTGAGGAAGCTCCACTGTAATTTCCACGCTGCTAGCTGCCTGGGATCACTATATTCAAGCACATAGCATTGCAATTAGAAATGGTTATTTTCTGGGGCACCCCCTTTGAAGTTGAATAACTCAGCCCCCTGAACCCCAAATCTCTCCAAATTTGGAGGGCTGAAAGGGGAAATTCCAAGGAATGTACCCACTGAAATTGGTGCCTCTAGGGTCAGGGGACCCATTTTATAGAGCAATGAAAAAATGTTTCTAACAAAACGAAACGAATCATGGGGAACACAATGAAATGACACAAAACACAAGTTTTCCATTTCATGCCCATCCCTAGGCCAGAGCTAAATTGGCTGCTGAGTGCACAAATCCCAACAGCTTCATTTTTGACTAGATTTCATTGAGCTACAATCATTTGCTAAAATCAAGCAGCGGGCTGCAACTAGAATATAAGAGGGATCTGATGAGTCAGCTCCTCTAAACACCCCACTGATTCATTGGGGCTACTCTCAATGCAGATTACTGCTGGGTTTCAGCCATGGTGTGCAATCTTACAGTTTAGTTAAACATGCCGTTCCCTTGTGCCAGGTAAGCATATGCAGCACTGTTTAGTTCTTGTCACTCACACAGCCATGCTCTCATTTTTGCTTAGGTAATTAGTTGCAGATGGTCACTTTAATTTGCTATTTTTCCTACTAATTGTCTTTAATTAGAGAGGCACTCCAACTATCCATCACTCACCGAGTCCATCACTTGCTGAGTCATAATGAGTTGGGCTTCCTAGTATCAATGGCTTGCTTGCTTTGCCTTTTTGTCAGTACACAGACAACATAGACTTAAATTAAGTGCATGCTGATCCCCTGCACTCTCCCTTTATTTCCAGTATTGGAATTCCTGGATATCAAGCATTCAACCATTTCACATCTGAGGCCTGTGTATCTCTTTTTGCCCCTACTTCCACAATGCTTGGAATCAAAGGAAGAAAGAAGACTTCAGGAACATACTAACATTAGAAAAGCCCTGCTGAATCAGGCCAAGGGCCCATCCAGTCCAGCTTCCTGTATCTCACAGTGCCCCCCACTGGATGCCTCTGGAAGCACATGAGACAACTAGATACCTGTATCCTGACACCACTCCCCTGTGTCTCGCACTTTGAGGTACCCTTCTCACCCTTCTGGAGAGAAAAGATATCCCTATCATGGGTTGTAACCTACAATGGACTTTTCCTCCAGAAATTGGTCCAATCCCCTTCTAAAGGCATCTAGGCCAGATGTCATCACCACATCCTGTGGCAAAGAGTTCCACAGATTAACAACACATTGGGTAAAGAAATATTTTCTTTTTTCTGTTCTCATTCATCCAACCCACAATTTACTAATCTTCTTTGGTGAAGATACCTGAAGATACCCTTTTGCTTTTCCTTTAAGTTGGGTAACTTTTCATGCAGAGAAGACCCTTGAATAGAGAGCTCTATTTGGTAAAGTAGGACACTAAGCCACTCTACTGTTTACACATGTATTGCCTCTAAACCAGGGCTCTATCACCTTTAGCTAACAGCGGTCTACTGGATAAAGCACAAGCAAAGCCAGGGTTGTATGAGCTTAGTGTGGGGCCATATGGCAAGAAGTAGAGGCCACAATTGCTTCTTCAGAGCCAGTGGTGTCTTATCCTTGTTTATGAGCCTATGCCTGTGACTTTTAATCAAGCTTTTTGAGCCTTTTGGATGTCAGCTTTCATGCTGATATACAGAAGGTGGGTTTTAGAATTGCTGCTGCAATGCAAACACATAGGGAACTGATCATATGCTGGGCCCTTATAGACCAGCCATTTCCCATGTTTTCTCATGTTTTCTTATCTTTTATTTTATTTTGTTTTGTCACAGTTATAAACACAATATGAAAGAAATATGCACTAAACCAGGGTTATGTAAGTCACATAATGAACCCTATAAGGTGGTGTGTGAAGAGTTGTTTCCAGTCTGTGACCCCTCTCAAAGCTTCCAAGGGACCCCTGAGGGCCATATGACCCTTGTTGAGAATGGCTGTTGTATGCTACTAAATTTTGTATTTATTAGATTTACATCCTGCCTATCCTCTGGTGAATTCAGTGGAGTGTGTATGGGTTTCTTCTCCCGATTTTCTCCTCACAACAACTCTGTGATGGAAATCAGACTTTCAACATCCTTACTGGTTCTTTATGACCTGTTATTACATTCATTTCATCATTCAAGGCCAGATTGAGATTAGTTTACATCCAGGATATCAGATTCAGAAAGCTATAAGTGCCCAATCAGACAGGAAGGATGTTTCTCAAGAGTGAGCCTGTATTTGAATGTTGAATGGAGGTCCTAAAGCCAGGCCATGTACTCAAGCAAGGTTATAGGGGACAGTGCAGACAGGCAAGAAAAAAAGATAATGAGAGTACAAATGGTGATTGCACCAAGAATTGGGGACCTACTGGATCCTCAGTCCAAAGAAAGAGTAGACAATAGAGCATGAAGACCAGTTTTCCAAATAGGAATGCAAGGACCACTTAGAGCAGGAACAAGGCATGCAAGAGTTGGAGAGCAGATCTTGGCAACAGAGGTGAACAACATACTTACGCATCTGTGGCTTGGGTTGCTTCCTACCACACTAGCAGCCACTCAGGCAAAACCTTACACCAGTGGTGGTGAACCTTTGGCACTCCAGATGTTTTGGACCACAACTCCCAGAATTCCAAGCCTGTATTGTCATTGACAAAGGACTGGGGAAGTTGTGGTCCAAAACATCTGGAATGCTAAAGATTCACCACCACTGCCTTACACCAAATGAGTTTTCTATCAGAGCCTTGTGTTGCCTCTTCATCACATCCATTTCTGCTGCACTTTGAGGTATCTTCTCTCTCTAGGGCTGTTTCCCCCCTCCTGCCACCGTTGAGGCGCCTTCCTCACTTGAGTGGCTAGATCTTTTCAGAAGCTTTCAGCATCTGGTTCTGTGGCAAGGAGCCACCAGTTGCGTTGATAAGTTCTTCATCCAACTCCAGTTCTCTTCAACTGAGGGATGACATCCTGGTTTTTATCCTCAGAGGAAGATTCTTCCAGGTAGAGCATGACAAAAGACACCCCAAAAGATATAACTGGAATCACTAGCATGGCTCGATTTATCAGTAACCTGATAATCCTCTATCGTTATTATTTGTTTTGTGCCGCTTGCCAGGTTCTTTCTTTATTTTTTTCAGTTACTTTATTGGTTTGATTTGTATATGTTTGTTCTTTCTGTAAACCACCCAGAGTTCCCCAGTCAGCATGGTATATAAATATAAAAATAAATAATAAATAAATAAATATGATGGAATTCCCTCCTTGCCATTAAACAGAGTAAGATCTGCACCTGTCTTTGGTTAGCTTATGGAGTCATGGCTGGAAAGTCTTCAAAAATTTAAATTGTTGTATGTATGTTTGATGCTATACAAAGGGAAAGATGCTTGTAAGATCTGCCTCGCAGATCAGAGTAACTAGAACAGATTTCATAAATTATCCTTTGATTTCTTTGAGTGGGCACTATTTTTGATGCTATGTTCCAGGCAGCAAAATATATTAGACTGGCCCATTTCTCTAGAAAGTGTTGGTTGTTTCCTCTTCTCTTTTTTCTTTTTCTTTTGGTCTGAAGCAAAGGGTTTCCTGTTCTGTTGAGTCTTAATGATATAGCATGCTTTGTATTGCACGTTACTATCACTCTCCAATTTTATTGTTTTGAATGTGTTTATTTCTGTGTTAATTGTTTTATACAATGCAGACACATTTACTTCATGTTTATTGTGTCATTTGGTTGTATGTAGAGTTATATTTAACCCAGTTAAACTACCAAACAAAACTATCCTCAAATGGGATTTTATACTGGCACAGCACAAATGGAGTAACTTCTGAAGATGAATTGTCTCAAATGCAGAATTTGCCATCGACATTATTTGTTGTGTGTTGAGTTGCATGACTCAGTGGCTGAAATCCTGTTACATTGCATAAGAACAATGACATCATGAACTAAAGAATATCTCTAATCCTGTAGTTCCCAATGGATTCCTCATGATGAAAGGGAACCTCAGGACCATTTGCGGAAATCATAACTGCTGTATTTCTGAAAAACGACTGCAGGGATGTCACTGTCAACTTCGTGCTATGGAAGTTTTTGAACAGGATTTCAGGCAGTTTGTGACAGATAATGTCTAGGGCGATTTCCTTAACTTCAGGCAATTTGCCTCTTAAAGTTATGGCACTCACCTTACAATTGCAGGGGTAACTAACAAGACCAACACCATGACTTAGGGCGAAGGAGCATCCTGTGTCCCACAAGTATAGCCTAATTCTAGGCATATTTACATGAAATGCACTCAGAAGCAATTCCCATTGTTTTCTGCAGAATGCCCTGGGAGTAATCTGGTAATTGCAGCTCATTGTGTGACAAACCAGGATATCTGCACAGTTCCTCTTTCCACCCATCACACATTAGAGCACTTAGGACTGATGCTTAGAACTATCACTAGCAGAAGGGGTTGTGGTCAGAGAAGGGTTAACATTGTCTTTCTGCAGCATACCTGACATTAAATAGTGGAACAATGCTGCATAAGATAGTAGCTTATGATTAAGGAAGGAAGGACCAGTCCTGAGGTCAGCAGCAGCCTCTCTTCCTTACCCTCTGCTCCCTTCTCTTGAGCATATTCCCCAATTTTCTTTCCTGAGTTTCTACTGACAGTGCCTCAACGCCCTCTCATGGTGGCACAATTTGCATCTATACAAACTTTTGGCTATGTCTTGGAAACCGATTCTTAATACAGTGATTCGGAACTCTATGAATGAATGTGGGTAAATAGGTCTGGGTGTGGAAAGAAGATGTGCAGTGAAAACAACAAGCAGGCAGCAAAACTGCCAGGCAGATGGGGAGAACTTCACATTTGGTCTCATTTAAGGCATCTTTAACTTTGTACATAATCCAGAATAGGAAAAACTGCAGAAACATTGCAAGGTCCAAGGAGGAGGAGAAAAGGGCAGAACAGTGTATCTAAGGAGTCCCTCTTCTGCATTTTTCCCTTATTCAGTTAGAATAATGCAGAAATATAGCACAACATGATGTTCTGGTTATCTATAAATCCACTTAGAACTTGGCTTCATAGTACCTGGAGGATCATGTTTCCCCATATAAATCTACCTAAACTTAAATTGTGCAGAGGGGAAGCTTTAAAATCCACAGGGGCAGGCATCCTAAGCAGAGATACAAAAGCAAACCATAATGCCTACACACTGCTCCATAGCATGTAATGTGCTCTCTGGGTGACCTACAAGTTAATTATTCAGGGTACACATTGCTCCACACCCACCTGGAAGCTGGGTACTCATTTTACAGACCTCAGAACGATGGAAGTCCAGATGAACCTTGATCTGGTGACCAGGGATTGAATCTCAGGTCATGAACACAGTTTGGGATGCAGATCAGCAGTTTAACCACTGCACCACAAGGCTCCAAAGAGCTCTCTTGAAGTTCCTACACCCAGGCACTAAGGGAGGCTAAACTGACCTGTTTTCTGCTGCCCTTTTCCTCACAAGAGGGGCCCAGAAAGATCCATAGCACTGCAAGACCTTACCCAGCTGGATTCTGTCAGCTACTGAGGATGGGTGTTTTTATTATTTGTGTGCAGTTTTTTTTAACTTAGGTTGGGTTATGCCTTGATTGAAGCACTAAAAGCTTTTGGTTTCTCTAGAATGCTTCTTCACACACAGATGTATGTACAAATCAGGCCCAATGTAATGGCTGTGGTTTTTGAAATGATGCTGCTAGTGAGACAATATAGAGATTATAGACTCAGTGCAAAACAAAGGCGCCATGAGGGACCAGAAGTCTTGTAGCACCTTTAGGACTAATTGGTTTGTATTTTTCACAAGCTTTTCTGTGTCCAAACACACTTCTTCAGATGAATGGAACAGCTGTTCTGGGAGTGGGGGGGGAGTTTAAAACTGTTGGCAGGAAGAATACTGTATGTCAGGGGAGAACAACAATGCAGTGTGTTGGTTCTGGATGAAGAAAATCATTAAAAAGACAGTAGGCAGTAATTAATATTTAACACAAAGGTGTTTAAGTGCCCATTTCCAGTCTCTTCTGTCTTGAGGACAGAAGGCAGAAGCCTGCCTGTGGCTCCTGAAGATCTGCCCATTGTCTTGGGCAAGAGTCACACGTGCAAATGTAAAATGTGCTGCAAAGTTCTTTTAACTCTGCTCTTGACACTGCAATAACAGTTGCCCAAAGTGAAAAACTGATATTTTAGGCTCATTCCACAGGTCCGCAGACTGGAATCTGAGGGATTCCTTCAACCTGGATCCTGACAATGCAACACATGGTCTGTTTCTCTCACTGCTCCCCTGAATTCTGCAATGGCCATCTTGAAGAAGGGTCCCATTGGACCCCTTGTTTAATAATTTAGTACTCCAAGAAATGCACTGTATTGCCCACCCTTGATTCTACATTGAACTTAGTATCCAGATACTATGCTGGCATCTAGTAAGAGGGTTGCAAGGTTCAATGTGGCATCGCTTTCAGCCAATAGGGCATGTGGGGAGTTTCCCCAGGCACGACACTGCTGCTGGGGCTGCAGAAAGCTCACTGCCAACTTTTTCTCGAGGGCCTGTGCTGCTCCTGACAAGTCAGCTGGAACAAGAAAGATCATGCATTCCAATGCTGGTGTTTAACTCCCTGCCTTGCTCCAAATGGCAGGATGGGGCCACCTGCCTGCACCCACCAACACTCCCTCCATTCCTGTCCCCTTAATCTTGGCCTTTTGGTAGACTAGGGAAATATTGCTCAAGCACACATAGATACTCTTTAGCCATACCTTCCTTTCCTTATTGTTTCAATTGTGTCAAATGTCAGTTTGTAATGGCATGATATGCATGTGCTTTCCCTCTCTTGGAGAAGTATTTGGTAGCTAAATTAATTGACTCAGAAGTTTCTTGTCAGCCTCAGAGAAAAGGTGTTGCTGAACCACAGAACACTGTTTCTAAAGACATTATCGATATTGCAGGTGCTGCCATGTGAAACCAGAGCCGCAATCTCTCTCAGTGATGGCCACAAGAGAGCCCCTATTACATCCTTTTCAGCAAATGCAGCAGAAGTGAGTTGAATCCTATTAAAGTTATTCAAAGTGTGGAATTTTGCTTCTGCCTAAAGATTTATTGAATCAGGTGCAGGGCTGCCGAGAAAACTGAACCTGCTACGAGCAGAAGGGCTTGAAAGAAGGCAGTGGGGCAGGAGGATATGCATTTTGATGATAGGTAGGGAATCTGTTTCATACTACAGTTTTTATTAGCAATATCAGATTGATCATTTTGATAAATCTTGTGCCATCTTGTGCACTATTGTCAACCTCACCCTACCAATTCTCTTGTAGGCCTGAAAAGATAGATCTTGAGGTGCCTCATTGTTCAGGGCAAGCCTTACCTAGGAGATGCCTTCCTCAAGTACAGGAGGCAGGTAATAAGCACACTCACTGCACTGCAGCCACTCGTTCTTAGAGTGTTCTCAGAGCCAAGGCCCAATGGGAGGCATGCCCAAAGGAAAGGCCAGGTATAGCAACAATATGTGGGTGTGCAGCACTTCTCACCCAAACACAAAGTGACTGTCAGGACTGTTGTTCAACAAGTGTGAATTGCCAGGAGCAAAAGAGGAACTTAAATGTGCATATACCAAACACACAATTCTAATAGAAACCTCCTTCCCGTAGAATTAACCAGTGCTAGTGGGCGGCAAAAGATGAGCACTTGGTCTGTACTATGGTTATTGGGTCAAGCCAGAAGCAGGAACACCTTTAGTCCCAAAATATTCTGAGGGGCTGTTATTGGGCTTAATGAGATGGGGAAGCAAAGGTGTGACTAGCTACAAGACATGCAATGGAGAAATGAGTAAACTGCACATGTAATGGAAATATGCAAATGATCAGAATAGACAATATTGCTGGGGGAAGTGAGGTGAAGTACAGTAGTAGGAAATAAGCAAGACCTTAAAAGATGGGTTGACTCAATAGAGGAAGGCACAGCTGTTAGTTTGCAAAATCTAAACAGGACTTAATGGAAAAGATATATTGCTTGGGGAAGGGGCATATGAAGAGAGTGCAACCTAACATGCGATATTGCTGGTGTGCAAGATTTGAGCAGAGCAGTTAATAGAAGGACATTTTGGGAGTCAGTAACTCATAGTCACCACATTTCAGAAGCTACTTGATATTGCATGAAATCTTTCGATTCCCCCCCCTTAATTAACAATTAGATAGGGACAAGATTGGAGCAATAGGTACCAAAAACTTTGTAAGGCCACCCCCATCCATAAAGCAAAAAGTAGTAATTTCACAGCTTAAATTATTGAGCTTCTGGATATTTTCTGTTATGTTAATATCTTTTTAAATACTTTTACCCCAGAAACAGAATATGTTTGAAATGTTTGTTTCCCCAAGAAAAAGTTAAAAAGTTCTCCTCCTGAGATTTCATCAACAGTGAAAGAAGAAAAACACCCCTGCTCCATCCAGTCAAAAGTTGGAGATAACCTAGCCTTCTGTTCCCAAAAATAGCCTACTAGATGGCTCTTGAGAGCCCCATAAACAGTTGCTATTCACAAGCAGCTGTTGTTCCCCAGCAACACCCTGGAGGCAGGGTGGCTGCTTATACATCACCAATAAAAGAGAACAGGACATTGACATAAACTACACGACACATCAGAATTTATATGTGTACATAAAAAATAAGGTGCAGAATTACATTTCATTTGGGTATGGAAAACTGCTATCAGTTTTACTTCTTACCGCTATCAGTTTTTACCTGTTACTGCTGTCCAGGTACTCCCAAAGGATAGACCAAGGACCTTCATCTCCATCCTTATGATTCTCTGCCTTTAAATCATATGTGGACTGAAAAAGTCATCCAGAAGAGGATGCCTTCAGAAAGAGGCCTTCCTCTAGTAGCCCTGCAAATGGAGGAATGTTTACTGCAAAACAGCTGGTAGTTCTACAAGTAACATGCAGCCATCATGGTTAGTTGCCAACTAGAGATGGCACAAGTGCCAAACAGTTTGGCAGTTTGTAATGGTTCGTTCTTCAGATGCACACATGTTCTGTGGCCATCCTAGCACCCTTTCCCTGTCTCCTTCAGCAAGCACCCACACAGAGGCAGCATGCCCAATGTCCCTGGCCCACTGGAGGGCCTAGGGGACGGACCCAGGATGTTCACGGGCCCAATATGCATCCAAAGAACAAACCATTATGAAGCGTCAAACCAGCTCATCCCTGTTACTCTATTAATTTTTTTAAGTAGCTATTGCTAGGATGAGTCTAGAGCCGTTGCAACAGTCCCAGTCAGATAAATTGCCCTCCCCCAAGGCAAGGGGCAAAACCTAGAGCAAATGTCAACAGTCTAAACTGCCTACAGATAGTAAATACTAAATAATTGTCCCATTCTATCTTGGTCAGCCTGACTGGCCTTCTGGGAGCTAAAAGTACAGTAAGGAACATTTCCTTACCACCAAGCCTTCCAAAGGCCTTCAGAAACAGAACTCGAGGGTCTTGTCTTCTTTCCAGTGATGAAATCATGGTGATTTTAAGTGAATGAAATTGGATGTACTTTTCTTCAAGTGTTTCCCAGGCAGGATTGATGTTGAGGATTCTAGATGGAAAATTGTTTAATTAATGACAACAAAGATAATTATTCCCTATTGGCTGTTATTTTAAATGAAAATAGCATGTGGTGATTAGGAAGACTGTGCAAGACTGTTCCAGTCAGCAGTATGGTAATGTATGAACAGGGCGGGGCTGTTCCAAAAGGGCTCTTACTGGGTCTGCCAGCAAGACAAGAGCCTCCACAGAAGACTCCAGTGGCTCTTTGCAGAGGCCTCAAGAACACTGTCTTCAGCTCTATGATAGCCTTGTACATCCAGAATGCATCTTCCTGAGTAAAGTGTTCTGCTTATATACCGCCCCATACCACTACAAGTAGTCTTTGGGCGGTTTACAGTTTAATTACAGTGTGCAGGCTACACATTGCCCCCCCCCCCCCGTGCAAGCTGGGTACTTATTTTACCAACCTCGAAAGGATGGAAGGCTGAGCCAACCGTGAGCCTGCTACCAGGGATTGAACCCAGGTCGTGAGCACAGTTTTACCTGCAGTACAGGCATTTAACCACTGTGCCATGAGTAAATAACTTAATGGCTCTTTTGCTCCTTCAAACATTTCCTTAATAACAGATGCCTTCCTTTTCAATGTGTCTCATTGTGAATGACATAATAGCCACTCAAGAGGCTATGCTAAAGGTCTCTGGTCTTTCTGGGGGGGGGGGAGTCTGAAATACCCCTCTTCTCCACTATTGCAAGGCCAACCCATGAGGTTTACTGCCTTCTTCAACACACAGAATAATCTTAGAGCGCTTTTACACGACCTCTAAAATGTGCTGGCAACTTAAATTCGGACCACAGATTGTGGGGGTATGTTCCTCTTCCTGTGTTCCCACTCTTCCGCACTCCATTGCTCCTGTCTGTGGCTAGGGGAGGGAGAAAAAAAGGGAGAAAAGAATGCAGGCTCACATCCGCACACCTCCATCTGCTGTCCAGAGCAGCCCCGTAGGGATTCCTGTCTCTTAAAGGGGTGGCGGGGACAAAAAAACAAACAGAAGGCGAGGGCAGCCCGGCATCCACAGCTTTACAATCCGTATCTGAAAATGTTTGACCTTCGGAGACCAGGTATTTATTTATTTATTTATTTATTTATTTATTTATTTATTTATTTATTTATTTATTTAATTTAACTCTGGGCGGTGAACAGTAAAAACAATAAAAACAGTAAAAACAGACACCAGTGAACAAACATAGAATAGAGGCACTTCTAAAGTGCTCTGGGGCGCGCTTAGGTGGGCGTGGTCATACTTTATTTTGTTTAAAGTCCGCAGCTGGTGGGAAAACAATTTTAATCTCCGCATCTGGGAGCCCTTTGCCTCGGATTTTAGGGGTTGTATAAAAGCATGATAGCTCCTCTTATCACCTAGATATGGGGAACATGAACATTTTGGGACTGCCCTTCCTAACTACCCCAGCCAGCATGGCCATAGAAGCAGAGAACTTTCTCTCCAACTAAATGGCAGTTTGTGAGACACATGACAGACAGAGAGCTGCATCACCACCACCACCACCACCACCACCCTGTCCATAAAAGCTGGTGTCTGTGGTGCCCAACTCATCCTACTAGAATCCTATTTGGATAATGGGCAGAATACAAACACTGTCTAAGGGATTGAACAACTTGTTCCCATTAATTGGAGCTAATTGACAAAGTGCCAGGAGATGTTTGGGTCCTGTGCCTAGTCATGTTCTCAATTGCATAACCGAGATCACCCTGGCATCTTGTCCATTAGTTGTGGCAAGTTACCCAAATCTTATACTAACTCCAATAGGCTTCCAGCCAACTGGAAGACGCATACTGTAAACAGGCAAAATTTATCTTATCTAGCTTCGAGATGACAGGATAAAGGAGTAAAGCTGCAGCTTGCTACTGTCTCCCTCTATGGCTACAGCACGTGTGCTTTTAACAAGTACTTGGCAGGCAGCCATGCAACAGGTTAGGTACACTGATCAGGCCAGTCCAGAACCTGAAGCCACAGTTCGGTGTCTCAACACAGACACCAAGTCTTCCCAGCTCTAGCCCAGGCAGCTCCTGATACACAGGCTGGGCTTTTGGGTTCAACTTTGTCCCACTCCTGCCAAAGTGCATTAAGAGTCTTCTGTTATTTGCTGTGGTGTTGTGCAAGTAGCCTTTGCCTTTCACAACATGTGCAATTCCCCCATAGTAAAAAGGCTGAGAAGTAATTGTAACCCTCAGGCTTGTTTGCAAACCATCCAACCTCAAAATTTTCCTACACTCTGCATTCTTTCTCCGGCCATGGTTTGGGGCAATGGCGGATTCTGCTGACTGGTTTAAGTGTCTCTAAATGACAGGAAATTGCCTAGTTGCTACGAGATGGTCATGGTATTTTTTCTCTTCTGCCCCATATCTTATAAGTAAATGTCTTGTGTTGCCCAGAGGCTCTCTCCATTTCCAGATGCTGTGTGAGCAGTTCCTGGGAAGCAAGACTCAATGGTTTTACACACACACACACACACACACACACACACACACACACACACACACACACACACACACACACACACACACACACACACACACAAGCCATGCATTTTTTCAGAAAGATGTGAGCACTCATAGTAATAACCACATCATTGATTATTAATAATTAATAATAACCATGTCATTGTTCTGGCTAGAGTTTGAAAAAGTGACATTTTTGGACAATAACTCTCATCATGACTGGGATATGCTGGGAACTATAATTCCAAATTATGACACTTCAAAGCTCTGTTTCAGCCTGCTCACGGAGAACTGAATCCCCCTTGAACACATAACATGGGAGATTCCTACTCTGCCTAGGCTGTCAACACAACCACTACACTTGTGCTTCTCAGTGTTTGAGAGCCAAAAGATAAACTACGTTTTACCTACCACACCTTGGGTAGGTATTTTTTTAAAAATCCAATTATTTCTGTCAAATGTGCAAACAAACTGGTAAACCTCAAATAGGTCTTCTCAAAATTGAACTGAAAGACATTCTGAAACATCACCGCTGGCCAAATCCAGTACCTGTAGGTATAGCTGCTCCCCCGTAAAGAGGACAATTGTGTTACATCTTTCAGCAAAGTACTTGAAGAAACCAAGAGGGGGAAGTGGGGGTGTAGCACCATAACGTAGGATCGACTTAAATCCAGACTACAGATGGGCATTAAAAGAAAATATAGTGTTTTGTTTCATTTCTTTAGTAGTTTTGTTTTGTTTTGTTAGTAAAGAATTTTTCAAGATGTTTTGGAGTGAAACAAAATGAAATGATTTGATAATTGCTCCCCTGGGTCCTAGAGGCACCAAAATCACAGGATAGCTTCTGTGGACTCTTCCCTATAAGCCCCCCACACCTGGAGGGGTTTGGGGTTCAGGAGGGTGAGTTATTAAACTCCAAAGGGGTTCCCCAGGAGAAAATCATTTGTAACTAAGGGAACATCTATCTATCTATCTATCTATCTATCTATCTATCTATCTATCTATCTATCTATCTATCTATCTAAAGTTTATATAAGTTTATATACCACACCAATTTTCCCATAGGGAAATCTGGGTAATGTACAAGCAGAGGAAGCTCCCCTAATGGGGGACTATTAGTGGCTTCCCGACTCAATTAGAAATGATTTTCTCCTTGGGGGACCTGCATTGGAGTTTAATAACTCAGACCCCTGAACCCCAAACCTCTACAAATTTTGAGGGCCTCCAGGGAAGGGTCCAAAGAACCTAAACTATGATTTCCGTACTGCTACATGCCTGTGATCTCTATTTTCAAGTACTGTACATAAAAATATGTACTCAAAAACAGTGATCTCAGGCATGCATTGGCACCAAAATCCAAGAGTTCCTTGGATTCTTCCTTGTAAGCCCCCCAAATTTGGAGAGGTTTGGGGTTCGGGGCCAGGTTTTTCAACTGCAAAGAGGGTCCCCCTAGCTAAATGCAAAACTGCTATATGGCATGCACTGGCAATATAGGGGTTAAGCAAGTAATAAATTGACCTATTGTTGGCACAGCACATGCACACACATTTCTAATTACTGCTGGGGGGGGACCCTCTTTGCAGAAGAATAGTCAGCCCCAAATCCCCTGAACCCCAAATAGTTCAACCCCAAATCCCCTGAACCCCAAATCTCTTCAAATTTGGAGGCTTACAGGGAAGAGCTTGATAAAGCTCCCCCGTTTCAATTTCAAAACCCCCAAAAGATGGTTCATTTCATTTTGTCATTAAACAGTTTCTATCATTTTGTTTCATAATGAAGCAATTTGTTACGTGATGAAACAACATTTCATTTTTTTTGGCTTGGTGCCCATCTCTAATCCAGACTTTTAAGAGTTAAGTGAAGAGATCCCTCTGGCTGGATGGGATAATTCCTGTCTTGTTTTATTCTACATCTTGTTCTGTTCTGTTTTCTCCTATATTCAGCAACCAGTATCCTGTTGCTGTTTATCACAAACAGTAGGAATATCACTGGAGTATGTGTGTTTTATTGATGAGTTCATGTCTTGGCTGCATGCCTGGTTGTGCACCCAGACATGCATTTGCCATGCAACCAGCACCTTATCAACTCACCATGGCTGTTTCCACAGTTTCTCTTGTGCCCAGTAACAAACAACAGAGAGTTGGCCTTCTGAATACTGTATATATTATATATCTCTTAATTTCCTTCTTACAAAGTTATGGATAAATATGCACCTTTTGAGAAGTCTTTATATGAAAGAGGGAGAAAAAAGGAACAAAATAAAATTCTCAGCTATCCCTTAAACCACATTGGGCTTAAGAATGCAGAACTACTACCCTCTACTGGAAAAAATGCCAAATTGGTAGAAATATAGGCATGGTTTCCTACCTTTGAGATTACCTCTTGAACAGGCTATAAGCCTGGAGTGTTCCTAGACTTGCGAAATATGCTTCATACCAGGTGAATGTCTGAGACAAAATCATCTGTATATGTTCCTGACCTAACACTGCTGCTTGTGTCAATGGAAGGATGGAGAAACCATGGCATTCCAGCTATTGCTGAAATCCAGCTCTCTGAGCCCACCTGGTCTACCACCAGTGGTCAGGAGAGGTGGGGTGTGGAGTGCAGCAACATCTGGAGGACTAAGGCACATCACTTTTCTCCCTTACGTTGTTACAGAAAGAATTATGGGATCCAAAGGGCCAGAATTTATCTTATTTTGCACAGCAACATGAGATTCTGCTCTACCAGTGAAGAAATACAACACCAGGGGAATAAATCTCATTGTCTCACTCATTGGATATTTGTATACATTTCAGTGAAAATGCATGATGAGGACAATAAGAAGGTCAAATTCTCCATCAAGCTTTGTTACCCCTTAAACCAGGAGTCCTCAACCCCCAGGCCGTGGCCCAATATTGATACGTGGTCTGTTAGGAACCCAGCCACACACTGCCATATTAACACGAGCTCAAAGGACCCTCCCCATTCCTTTCATAGCCCCCTCAGTGGCCAGCAATGTGTTTGCCCAGTGGCCAAGAATGCTTCTCCACACACATCTACGTGGGTCTTTTCCTCCCCCCCCCCCGACACATGTCATGACCATTTTTGTGTTGGTTTGTACATATCTTCCACAAAACTAATCCCTGGTGCCAAAAAAAGTTTGGAGATTGCTGTCCTATACTATATACCATTAGATGGCTGTGATTGCTTTCCTTTGGTTTTAGCATGCACCAATTTGAGCATCTTGATAAAAATCAAGTCCAGGGTCAGCAGAGCCACAAAGAACTGGCTTTGACACCCTAACTTTGAGTCAGTGACTTGGTTGGAGAATGGGCCTGTCAAATATTGCAATAGTTGCACATGCTGTGCTCTATGGCTCCTGGTTTGTGCAGAACTCGGCATCTGCAAATAGTCTGTCAGTCAAAACCAGAATCAAAATCAAAATTTAAAAAAAGGCAGAAGGATGAAACGTGTGGTCACCTGAAAGGCACAAGTCTCATTGCACCAGAAAGAGTCACTTTGCAGAGATCTCCCTTAAAGGGACCTTACAGCCTGGCCCCCAAAAGTGGTAGCCCTATAGAAAGACGAGAAAGGTCCAGCTTGGTCATGGGTTGGACTGGAGCACAATCCCTTCTATGTCATGCAATCACTGGGAAATATATTACCACAGTCCAGAAGGTGATCTATTTCCTTGTGTGATCATGCCTTAACATGGCTACTTCTTTGCAAAATTGTATGGCTTTTCCTGATATAATAGCTTTCTATGTGTTATGCTTTAAAACACCACCAGCAGCAATAACAACAGCCAACAGGAGGAGGAGGAGGAGGAGGAGGAGGAGGAGGAGATATCTTCCCATCTGCTATCTAAAGTGGTACCATCCATCAAGGACTGCAACATGTGATTGAGCTGATGGTGCTGCTCAGCAGTCCACCAGGAAGACAGGGAGCCAATAGTATTCGCACAGAACAAGAGAGCAATGGACAAGTGGAAATGGACGCTTTACAGAAGTCATCTTTGTCACTCTGCAATTAAATGCCAAGGAGCACGACAGCCCATCTCTATCTAGGGCTGCTCAGACAAGCCTGAAAGACGCTGAAACAAGGTAGTGGAGATGGCAAGAATAAGCCAGTGACTGAAGCAGTCAGTCACTGCCTGCTCTCTGAGGTCAAGTCATTTAACGGAAACTGAGCTGTTGAAAGGAACAAGAAAGCCTATATGGCTGATCTTTGGCTCCTGCCATGTGAGGGAACCACTTAGTGGGAAATAGCTGCGTGGAAATGACTTAATGGAAAAAATCACAGCACAAAAGTCACTGGCTGCATTGGGAAGTCAACTGCCTGGATATTAAGCAAAAAGAAAGGATACCACAGCAAACACAAACATCCAGGATCCCCCCCCCTCACATGTATACCTCTGCCTTAAAGTAAATTGAATTAATTGTATTCTTTGCAAGGAACCTATTCAAGGCTTCCCAAAAGGTGTGCAGACAAGTGAAATTAATCCAGACAGCTATGAGGTTGCACAATGGCCACTGGTTCTGCAAACGGCAATGAGATTATGCATATATATGTATTAAAATAGGTATGTGCACTGTCTTAGGAAAATGTGCAACCCAGACCAAATCAATGGTATTTCTTTGATGTTGGAACATCCACACAGCCCTGTCTAAAAGACTTAGTAAGACACATCCTAAGATCAGATTTACACCCTGGTGGACCTGGGACAATCACTGACAACATATCAAAGAGGTAAGGACAATCCATCATTTTTGAGTCCAGACATGTGAGACCCCGGTGAATATACAGTGGTACCATTACTTACAAGCAATTTGACTTAAGAGCAGAAAACCATTGGTGTTTTAACTTCTGCCTTACAAATTTTAGAAGCGGTCTGCTCTACTTACAATTTGTTTGTTTGTTTGTTTGTTGGCTACTGCTGCTCTACTTACAAGTTGTTTGACTTATGAGAATACATTTGGAACGGATTAAACCTGTAAATATTGGATATGTAACTAGACTATGGTCTATATTTAATGCATAAGAAGTAACCTATGATCCACTCTTTCACACACACGTACAGCTCAGGTGCTTTTTTGTTTCACTCTCCCTTTCCCCCTCACTGTAACTCCTTTCCCCCTCTCCGTAAATCCATTTTTAAAACATGCCTTTAAAACAAACCTTTCTAGCTTTCTGCTATGCCAGCTGGATGCTGATGCCAAAATGCTCCACATTGGTATAATTCTTCTCTGTGTATTAATGCATTTTTGACCTCCCAGGCCTATTTTTGGAGAAAATATTTCATACTTGCCTATGACTGTATGTAGAATGAATAGGGCAGTAAGTTCTAAACAAAGGGAAGCTGGGGAGAGAATGAGAGAATGAGAAATGGAAACAGAATACGAGAAATTATGACAGCCTCTCCAAATTGGCCTAGTACAGTGGTGGCTAACCTTTGGCACTCCAGATGTTTTGGACTGCAACTCCCAGAATTCCAAGCCTGTATTGCCAATGACAAAGGACTGTGGGAGTTGTGGTCCAAAACATCTGGAGTGCCAAAGGTTCGCCACCACTGGCCTAGTATGTATTTCTAGCTAAAGAGTATCTATTAGTTGCACTGAGTTAGGATATCAGAACCTGTCTGCAAATATTCCTAAAATATATTGATGTATTTATACAAAAGTTTCTTCAGAGAAACTGCAGTGTTTCTAGGCTTTTAATGTTGTCCCTTCCAACGCAGGATTTAATAGGAAGTAGAGAATGTTAGTCCTATCACTGAGAGCTAACATTTCCACATGCAGGGTGTTGGGGGGGAGCTGCATTTAGCCACATTTTCAGTCCTGAAATCGGATCACATGGTCATTTCCTTCTTGCAGCCAGCCAAGAAGCTGTTTGTCTGGTTGTTGATGTTTATACCCCACCTTTCCTCCAATTAATCTGAGGCATTATACAGGATGTGGCAATCTTACTCTCCCTTTATCCTCACAGCAACCATGTGAGGTAGGTCAGACTGAGAAAGCATTGACTGATCAAAGGTTTACCGATTGAGATTCATGGCCACTGCTGAGACGCATTGCCATTGCTCCGGTACCAACACTTTAATTGCCACACTTCTTGAGTCTTTGACTTGTTGGCAGTATCAGTAGTATGGTTATTTTTAACCAGACCGATATAGTAGTCTGGCACCAGCTTCTTGGAGTGCTTGTTTTAGTTGTAAGGCAGGTTGAGAGCAAGTCATAGGTTTTCCTTAAGAAGAGCACCAGGTCTAGTGGGAGTTTCCAATTGTCCAGCATGAATATGCTCATTTCCAGCATTTGACACCACCCCGTGTGTGTGGCTTCTGTCCTTCGAGCCTCTGCTCCTTATACTTAGTCCTTTGGGCAAAATAACAGCTTTCAAAAATGTTTCTAAGGGTGGAAATGAGTGCAGCCTGAATCAAAGCTGCCAATACAAATGAGCTATGCAGACTGGTTTCTCCTGTTCCCCTGCAAACACATGCTTTCCTGCCCTTCTCAAGAGACAAGGCATATTTTACCCACATCTGCATTAGTTTAAGCAATGCCCTGCATTTCCACCGTAAACTGCAACACAGCTAAGTGCTTTGCTCAGTTCATTCAGCATTCCCCTCAGCTTCATTTAATGTATAGAGAGTTCAGATTCCTAAGTGGTCTACAGCTGGCAGTCAGTTTTGCTCAATAGTGCTCTCATTATGGGCCAGTTTCAACTTATGAATTAATTTATAAGGCAATCCATTTGTGCAGGCAGTGCTGCTGGAGGCACCGCCTTGCATTTCCACATGCAATGAGGACTAATGAGGAAAATTGTAAAAAAGGAATGGGAAGCCCACTGTTGAAACAAATGCAGCAAAAAAGAGAATAGCTTAATCAAGGAGACAATGGCAAAATTTAAAGCAAGGGAAGAATAATGTTCCTAACCCAAGGCTACAGCATAACTAGAATAAATCAAGTGAAACCAGTGGATCTCTGGTATTATAGGTCATATGCATACTGTAATTTTCCAAAGGAATATATATCCTTCACCATGTACACACACGCACACGCACACAAACAAACAAAGGGGGGGGGAGTTGCGTCTGACATTTGGATTCCCAGCATCATCATGGTGAAGGTGCAAGGAAAGAAAGGCTGAAATGGGAGTATGCACTCCCATACTTAAATCCCAGCAAGGCTGATCCTATATATTTAGGCAGCATCTAATTCTTCCTCAGTTCCTCAGTAGGTGGTTGTTCCATTTTTGCTGCACATATGGAAAGAGTAGACTGTAGGATATTTTGGCTCCCATGCCAAAATAACTAAGGGCTAAATCACATGTGAGAAAGAAACCCATTAGACTGATCTTTTTATCCCTCCCTTGTACCGATACATTTTTTCCAGCAGTCACATGGCATGTATATTAGACGAAGTGCTTACACTGTTTTGAACTGCATCGCTACATTTCTTTCTATCGGAACCATTATACCAGGCCACACTGGTCTTTAATTTTGTATTGATTCCTTTTCTGTATGGTTTCTCGGGGCAAATTTGTGTCCTTTAAAAATACTACAAAATAACTATTTGTTAGAATCATAGAATAATGAAGTTGGAAGGGGCCTCTAAGGCCATCAAGTCCAATCCTCTGTTCAGTACAGGAATCCAGTTCAAAGGATAGCTGGCAAATGGTTGTCTAATTTTCCCTTGAATATCTCCATCACCGGAGCACTCACCCCTTTCCTCCAGGTAACTGGTTCCATTGTTATACTACTCTAACAGTGAGGAAGTTTTTCCTGATATTCAAATCAAAGCTGGCTTCCTGTGACCTGAGCTTATTATTACTCGGAATGACTGGGAACAAACAGCCTCTGCCAGTTCTATGTGTAACTTACCTTTCAAATATTTGAATAATGCTATCAAATCTCCCTTCAGTCTTCTTTATTCAAGGCTAAACACACCCAGTTCTTTCAGTCTTTCCTCAAAGGGTTTGGATTCCAGTTCCCTTATCATTCTAGTGACCTAGGGCGTTTATAAACAACCCCTAAGCTCCGCCGCAAATGGCTGCAAGGTCCGGACCTTAAAAATGTTTACCCACCAGCTCCGGACTTTGCAGACAATTAAGTGCGACCCCGTCCACTTTAGCGCGACCAAACAGCAGTTTTCTTGTACCTGGTCTTTGATGGTGACATTTGATCCGGTGTAAGGATAGTGAGTGCGGGGCTCTCCTGGCTTCCGTTTGTTCTTTTTTTGCGCCCCGCCCCTTTAAGAGATCTGAATGCTGCCGGGAACAAAACGGAGGTAAACCAGCATTCTTTTCTTTCTTTTTTCTCCCTCCCTCAGGCAGCCAGCAACCAGGAAGTGCGGAGGGGGGTGGGGACAGAGGAACCCCTAAGATCTCTGGTCCGAATTTAAGTGGCCAGCGGATCTTAGGGGTCGTGTAAAAAGGCCCCTAGTCACTCAAAAGCTTATCTGAACCTAGGTCAGCTTGCCAGTATTTCCTGATCTGTGCCTGAAGCATTTACTTGACTTCAAGTTAGGACAATGCTCTGCTGTGCTTGCGAAAGAAGCCATTTTTTTGGAAGTGGACTCATTTTTATTGAATGCTGTACCAATGGTGGTTTAACATCTCTTCCCTCCAGGCTTTTCAATGAGCTCTGAAGACTAATTCTTCCCCACCTACACTGAACCTAGAAGGATGTTGTCAACATGCTGGATCTATGATATTTCTGTCAGCTGAATACAAGTTAATGTGGTTGGGCCAAGTGGTTTTCTGCAGAGGCATAACCAGGCTGGGAGCCAGGGCCCACAAATTTAGAGGGTACAAAAAGTTGCTGCTGGAGGGATGTGAGCCAGCCCTTTTGCAGGAGGGAGCCATGAACTCCAATCATTTGTAGCAAAGCAAAACGGGGGTTGAGCCAAAAGGGATTTGTCGAGTGCCAAATGAAGCTGGGTAAGAGAGTGGGGGTGGTATATGACCCATGTTCCTTTGTTTGAGGAATGGGGGTGTAACTTAAGAGGCAGCTTTTTACAACTGTCCTTCTTGCCTCTAACAAGACTCCTACCCTAGCTGCAACATCATCTAGCCATGGACTTTAAAAGTAACCTCCTGGTGAAGCACTTTTTTTACCATGTCTGAACTTCTGAGACCTGCTTTGAAGAAGAATGATTTACACTCGAAAGCTTGCAATGTTCCTTTTTTATTTTTAATAGTGGCCTATAAAGGTATCGCCTGTAACCTATTTTTGCAATTATTTGTATCAGTCCCTTCTTTCTGAGCAGAAGGAACTGGGCACCATGGCATGTCCACACTCCACCTTCCTTAACATTCCCCCTGTATATGCCAATCTCGCATGACTTAGACTGAGCTGATAGAGCAGAGGCTGCCTGGATACCAAAACTGCTAGGTAGAGCTCTGGACTGGAGTCTTCTCTTATTGTTGCTGCTGCTTCTTAATTGTGTGATTGCTGTTTTTTAATGTAGCCCAGCTGGTGGACTAAATTAATCACTTGTTTTAATGTCTATGGTTTTTGAAAAGTTCTGTTTTAAATTTATGCTCTGGAAGCCATGTTAGCCCTGCAGGACAGAAGACCTGTTACCCCAAATACACTACACATATGTCTGTGAAGATTCTCAGTCATCCAGGTGAGTTTATCTGGAAGTTGAGGCTATGGAGACTATTGTCTCCCTAATGAGCCTGTTTGGGCCATTGTTCATCTTATGAGCCTAATTCAGACCAGGGTGACAAGAGGTCAAAGCTGACTATAAGATGGAGGACTCGCACTAGCTGTATTCAGACTGATGAAGCTGTTTGGATGAGCAGTGAAACGTTTCTATCTCTCAAAAAAGAAGTCCAGTAGCCATGACTCAACTTCCAGACCCTGTTGTTGTTGTTCAGTCGTTCAGTCGTGTCCGACTCTTCGTGACCCCATGGACCAGAGCTCGCCAGGCCTTCCTATCCTCCACTGCCTCCCGGAGTTTTGTCAAATTCATTTTGGTTGCATCGATGACACTGTCCAACCATCTCATTCTCTGTCGTCCTCTTTTCCTTTTGCCTTCGATTTTTCCCAGCATCAGGGACTTTTCCAGGGAGTCCTCTCTTCTCATGAGGTGGCCAAAGTACTGGAGCCTCAGCTTCAAAATCTGTCCTTCCAGTGAACATTCGGGGTTGATTTCTTTCAGAATGGATAGGTTTGATCTCTTTGCAGTCCAGGGGACTCTCAAGACTCTCCTCCAGCACCACAGCTCAAAAGCATCAATTCTGCGGCGATCAGCCTTCTTTATAGTCCAGCTCTCACTTCCATACATCACTACTGGAAAAACCATAGCTTTAACCATCCTGACCTTAGTTGGCAAACTGATGTCTCTGCTCTTTAGTATGCTATCTAGGTTTGCCATTGCTTTCCTCCCAAGAAGCAGGCGTCTTTTTATTTCATTGCTGCAGTCGCCATCTGAAGTGATCAAGGAGCCCAAGAAAATAAACTCTGTCATTGCCTCCATTTCTTCCCCTTCTATTTGCCAGGAGGTGATGGGACCAGTGGCCATGATCTTAGTTTTTTTGATGTTGAGCTTCAGCCCATTTTTTCCACTCTCCTCTTTCACCCTCATTAAGAGGTTCTTTAATTCTTCCTCACTCTCTGCTATTAGAGTAGTATCATCTGCGTATCTGAGGTTGTTGATATTTCGTCCGGCAATCTTAATTCCGGCTTGTGATTCATCCAGACCGGCCTTTCTCATGATGTACTCTGCATATAAGTTAAATAGGCAAGGTGACAGTATACAGCCTTGTCATACTCCTTTCCCAATTCTAAACCAGTCAGTTGTTCCATATCCAGTTCTGACGGTTGCTGCTTGTCCCACATATAGATTTCTTAGGAGACAGATAAGGTGGTCAGGCACTCCCATTCCTTTAAGGACTTGCCATAGTTTGTTGCCATCCAGACCCTACACATATTTTAAATTAATAACAGAAATGAAAAAACCCACTCTATGTCACATTAAGTGGGAGTATAGAAACTGCTACTTTTAAAGTTATCTAACACCAGGTCTCAAATCAAACTATAAATGTAGGATGGACAGATTCTGTGTTTTACTAAAATCTTTATTACTGTGAAGGTCTGCTCAGTGATGGATTAGGAGCAGTTCTTTCAGCTACTGTGCTGTATTCATGATAAATGAATGTCTGCCTAGCATGATAACTGCAAGATTACGCAATCTGATTAAACGTTTGAATAGCGATTTGATAAACTGTCACCCGCAGAATGATTTAGCTATGCACTTCCCAAAAAATTGCTTTCGCCAGCCTTCAACCTGGCTTTGGCACACCACATGTATTATCTAACTCAGATGTCTAGGTAGCTGGTTTTATAGAGTTGTCTAAGAACATGACCACAGACTTGAGAGATGGCCGCCAGGTGGCGTTGGGTTGTCACAAAATCCCCAGCGGCAGCAGAAGCAGCCTGCTTTCAGAAATGAAAATCATGTTTATGCATTAATGTAACACATCTGAAAATGCAGCAAGAACTCCTGGTGTCTTTACTGCTTTGCCCATTGCCTCAAGATTTTTAGATATCAGGCAATTTTGTGTAAATGTTAAATTATAGCTACATGGTAGTGCAACAATGTTATTATGCTACAGAACAAAACATTATACAAGGTAGTTGGAAAAAAGAAGGCCAAACAAAACACTATAATATTGAAACAGGACTCCAGATCAGCACCAAATTTGGCACACCAGTAGCAGATTGTCAGCACTTGCACAGTGTCAAATTTGGGAATGTTTGGGACAAGGGATTTTTGAGTTATGGGTTTTAAAAAGTAAAAGCATCCCCCACCCCAAGAAACAGGCCACCTCAAAATCCCCTGATTTAGATCTAATCAAATCAATCAAAAAGGCCAGTTTTACTTATCTTGAAATAAAAAGTTACTATTGCTCAAGCATGAATATGGTTATTATAGAACAGAAAATCCTCATTTAAAATGTTATATATGGAGGTTAATTCAGGAATTATGTATTGTAGAAGTTTAACCAAATTCCATTTACATTCATTCTGTTTAAATATCCCTAATTTAAATATTTGGGGGATCCACCTAATACTGGTAAATAAAAGAGACTTGCAGCATTGAGCCACATAATTTGGGTGTGGTCCTTCAGTGGCACACCCTTTTGTTGAGAAGTTGTTTGTTTTATCTTTGTTCTGGAAATTTTGCAGAATGTGTAGAGGCCTTCAGGTGCTCTGAGACCATATTTTTACAAAATGGAAGGTAAGAGGAAGTTGGCAGAGTTGAGGTATGCCTGACATCATTTGCTAATATTGTTGCATGCCTGGAAAGAAATGATCACCACCTGCTCTGGAGCACTCTCAGATCACTTCTCACTTGAGCATACCATCCAACCCCTGTGAACTCCAGCTGATCTCTTGGCTGGATTTCTGAGCTGGATACCAAGAATTCCTCTTTAGCGCTACAGCAGAAAGGATGGTGGAGAGGGAAAGCAGAACTCCACATCCCCTCTCCACCACAAAGTCTAGCAGGCCTGTGTGTTCAGTGCCATGCACACACACTTTCCACATGGCCAAGATGGGGCCTTGCCTTTTGCTTGAAATCTGGCACGTACATCGTAACATAGGAATCTGCTTTATACCGAGAGGCTCCATTGGTCCATTACACCTCAGTGATGTCAAGATTTCCAAGGGAGGATTTCCAAAGGTGGAGTCCATTTTAAAAGTATCTGTAAAAATAAGCACAAGTTCCTATGTTATGAAACACTAAACAATAGTTCACTCATAAATCAGGAATCACGGTGTAATGGCTGGGCATGGGCAGCAACTAGAGCAGTGTTGGTGAATCTATGGCACGGGTGCCAAAGGTGGCACATGGAACCCTTTGTGTGGACATGCGACATCGCCTCATCACAGCCATGACACTTCCCCCTCCACTCGGAGCACACCACTGTGCTCCGTGCCAAGAGCCAGGCAAAGGGGAGGCAGCGGTTTCTGGGCTCCTTTATAGCACCAGTTTTCTCTCCCACCACGCCACTTTTGTGATGCCCAGAGTGGTGTGGCTGGAGAGTAAACTGGGGCTACGAATGAACCCACAAGCCACCGCCCCTCCCCTCTTCTTTCCCGGTGGTGTATCACCCCATCCGCATGTCTACCCAGGGCAGAGAGGTGGATAGGGAGCTACAGGTTTTTTAAATTCCTGTGGCCACAGCGAGGGTACTGTGGCTCTGGAAAATTCAAAAGACTACTCTTCAACTCTCACTTTCCCAGAAGGTTACACCTGAAGCATTTCTGTATTCACGGTATTCAGGTTAAATTGCCATATTGGCACTTTGAGAAAAATAAGTGAGTTTTGAATTGCAGTTGGGGTACTCAGTCTCTAAAAGGTTTGTCATCACTGAAGTAGAGTATCTGCAAGGGGACCAGGACCAGGGGGTTCCCAGGGGCCAAGAGTGTAGTTAACCAGTCCAAAGTTCAAGAGTCACAGAGAGAGTGCTCAGCCAGTCCAAGGTCAAGAGTCACACACAAACACAGTCTGACAGGGAGGGGGATGCCAAGCAGGAAGACTTACAGGGTAGCAAAGTTCCAGGAATGATCAAGGTAACAGGGCTGAAGCCTCAGGAGTCCAAGGTCTCACATTGCTGAGGAAAGGAACAGGGAGTGCCAGCTGCTAGCTTTATGCCAGTAGCAAGCCCACCAGCTGCACTCCCTGGTTGCCTCAGCCTAAGTGAAGCCTGACTCTGCAAAGAGACAAAGTCAAGCAGCCCCAATCCTGGCACACTGGGAGAGCTTTTCTACTGAAAGAAACCATGTTATTTTTCTAGGCCAAATAACTGCACTTTAAATTAATAATATATGATTTACTTTTGTCTCTACCAGCACTAATTCACAATTTAACAGGTTCACCCCACCCCAGGTGCAAGCCAAAGATGACATATCCTTTACAATTTACACCTTTAATGTTAATGTGTAAATTAGTCAAAGTGGAACATGTTCCATATGGACACACTCATCGCAGGGATTAGTTCTCTTTTCTGGTGAAAAAAATGAAAACTGAGAAAAAGAAGTAATGGGAAAGGCTTTAAAATATGCATGGTGCATATAAAATAGCATGGTCCCCATGATATGCTGGATGGCTGGGAATTTAGAACACACAAAAAGGAAGAATCTCTCACATAGTACATGGGTGAACTGTGGAACTCACTGCTCCAAGATACAGTTATGCTTGCCAACTTGTAGCTTCATTAGGGGAATAAATAATTTCATGGCAGTCATTGGCATCAATGGCTGCCCATTTAGATGGCTCTATATTGCCCTCAGTATCAGAGACCATATGCCTCTCAGTTTGAGTTGCAGCAAAACAGGAGCAGGTGCCTTGCTAATTCAGCCATATCACACTTGTAGAATTCTAGTTGGCCACTGTGTGAACAGCAGGCAAGGGTGGAATGGGGAATGCTTAGATGGTGTATATACAGTAGTTGTGGTCTGGATTTTGTTTGCACAGGGAGATATGTTCCCTATTGTGTGTATGCCTGCATTTTACAAATAGGCCTGGACATATTTCAGATGTCTTCATGTTGTCAAACACTTCCCTCCTTCTTTTGCGGAATGCGTCACAGTGCAGAGATGTTTTAGTTGCAAAGCGTGTCCATTTCTGTGGGAGATGCGGGCTGCTGGGGAAATCGGCGAGGAAATCAGAGTGATTTCACACACATCCCGGCTCTGCTCTTCTGCACCCAGATCATGGAGCATATCAAGGCCCACGTGCTCCCATTCGGTGATAGGCAGCCTCTCTCGCCCAATGAGTGATCGAGAATGCTCCATTCCCGGCTTCTTTGGGCTTCCCTGTTGGAGGGCAGTTGGGAGGGGCTTCTTGTTCCCCTTCAGCCGCTGACAAATCTAATCAGCACTTGCCTGTCTGCAAAAGGCAGCCTTTTGGTGGTGTTGCTTGCAGGCGGTTTGCCTGCATACACTTTAGGGCAGTCATTCGACTCCCTGGCATGAATCCGGCAGCAAGCAGACAGTGCTGGCCAGCAGCTGAGAGAGGGAGAGAGAGAGAGAGAGAGAGAGAGAGAGAGAGAGAGGTGCAGGCCAGCAGCAGCGAAGAAGTGTTAATGGCCCACAACCCCCGGAGAGCCAATGCTGTCAGTCAGAGTTTGAAATGCCATGCTTCTGTGTGTCTGTCTGTCTCACAGCTTCATGTATTTCAATGACCCTTTGTAGTCACCATTGATCAAAATGTAAAGGCCAATGATGAGATAAACTATAATGGGACATCTCGTCTATCAGCTACTTTCTGGGATCTTGTAATGCATTTATAGACCTCTATGTGCTAAGCAAAAATAAAAATAAAAATAAAAATACATTGGCAAATACCCCCTCTGCCATTATGCAATTGATTTTTACTGAGCACTGAAATTGCAAATAACATTTGAAGTAATTATATTGAGCCTCCTGTTTTATGAGGCCAGCTACTTACAGAGTGCTCCATTACTCAGAGTCTTTTCAAATCGCTTACATTCGCAACTCATATTAACGGTCTGGTTGCAGTGCAGAGATGGACAACCCCATCCAGAGCGATTCTTCTTACCCAAGGTGAGACTGAATCGTGCCGCCTCAGCTCAGCAGGACAACACCCCTGCATTCCTGAGCAGTGGCTTGTTGAGATGAAGGTATTTCTCTCACACAGCACGATCCCTGCAGCTCAGCTTTGTCTGTGTGAAAAAAAGAAGAAGAGAGCAAGTGGGAAAGCAGTAGGAAGAAAGCATGTCTTCAATGAATTGGAAAAGTAGCTTGCAGACATCTTCAAGCTCTGCTGCGATCCCCTGGCTGTCATAAAGCAAGCCAAAACAAAAATTAAAAGTTCATGAGTGAAATGTTGGGATATTGCATTTTTCTTGTACTTATCTGGAGCTTCGACATAGCCACCTGGCCTTTTGAACTCTGAATGGGATAAAGCATTCACACAGGGGCACATGATTTAGCAGTAGGGAACTCCATGTGTTCTTTGAGTCTTCTTAGGAAGATTGGCTGTTCAAGTCCAACTGGCTGTGTCTTCAACTGTTGCATTGGGGCAAGGCGGAACCCTGGGCAACATGCCAAGGAAGGACATAGACAAAAATGTTAGTTCAGATGTCTAAAATTCCCTCTTTGGGCATTCAAAAGGCAGCTAATTTGAGATGGGAGAAAGTTCTAGCCCAGGCCTTCCTCCATGTGATGGACAGTCTGAGAAGGAGACAACCTGGTGCCTGTAGAGTCTCTCTGCATGACTGGGAGCCCTAATATTTCACATCCTCAACTATGTAGAGAATTTGCATGCATAGGAGGTGTTTTCCTTTTCAGACCCTCCCTTTCCTTGGGAAAACCAGAAAATCCATGGAGTTTTCTTGGCAGGAATACTGGAGTGGTTTGCCAGTTCCTACTCCAGGCACCTACAGCTATTCCCCAGTGGTCTTCCATCCAAGTACTAACCAGAGCCAACCCTGCTTATCTTCTGAAATCAGATGAGATCAGATGTACTTAGGCAATGACCTTTGCAATAAACAGTGTGAAACCCAAGAACATCACTGTTTTTTAAAAAATATCTAAGTTATTGAACCCCAGAGGACTGAGGGATCCTTGGAGTTGTAATTCAAAACATATCAATATTTGAACTACTGGTCTGAGCAATGCAATGCAGAGCTGACCTCTTTCACTAGAAATGCAGCCCCAGAAAGATATGCTGAAAAATTCAGGCAGAAAACCAAATTGTCCCTGTAATTTAAAAAAAGTATGGCTTATTGTTCCACTTCAGCCTTCCAAAACAGTAGCTAAGAGAATATTGCAAAAGAAGGAAACAAAAGGCTGTAATTTGAACAGTGGTCTGAGTCAATATAAGCATGAGAGAGTTAGCTGTTGAAGTGATTTCGATTGATTTCAGTGGAGCTTAATGCTGATAAATATGGCTTTATTCATATTCAGTTGAAGTTTATGGAACTATATTTTACATGCATTTGATTAAGTCCAGGGTGTTAGCTTTATTAAGAATATCTTTCAGTAGCAGTCAACAGCGACCAAAGCCAAAAGGAAGTCAGCTCACATTGCTGTTGTCTGGCTTAAATGGATGGCAAAACTAAAAACAGTGTTTTACGCTTGGGTTTCATTAAAATGAGAACATTTTTGCATAGCATAATATCAAACTATCATTTCTGTTCTTTTTCTTGAAATCTTTCCATCCTGCAGGGCCATAACCAACCACAAAATCATCAACCATCAAAACAGTATACTGCAAATGGCATGTTATCATAAATACTGTATAGGTTACTTTACCCTTGCACAATGTGACACAAAATTTATGAATATTAAAAGAGTGTCATATAGATCCTGAAGTTTGGAAATTGACATATTGAAATGGTGGCCGTGCCAAGTGCAAATAGCCTTCATAGCTTTCAGAAACAATAAAGTGTATTCCCATGGGAGAAAATAATGTCCTAGGTATAGATTTGCAAGAGCATGTGATGGTATATTCAGGTGCATTTTTGAGTTGTTGCGGGTCAATAATCTACATTTAACCAAGTCCCTTGGTGTGTTACTGGCCATAACACTTGTAAGGCAGCAGCTACATGCTGAAATAATAATCAAAGAGGCAGAGAGAGATTGAGGGAGAGAGCGCAGAGCTGGTTATAGAGTGTGTTAATGTGAATTCTGGGACTCCAGCTTATTGATCACTGAAAATTCTTCTACAGTGTCCTTTTGACATTTATAAATACAACAATTGTCTCATACTGGCAACTCAACCAGTTCTGACTACTCTTTCCTTCTCCTAGGATAGTTCCACAAAATTTCTGCAGTCCCTGACATTCCAGGTTTTTATTTCGGCTATCCAAAAGATGTAAGGGATGCCTTGTTACAAACAGAGCAGAAAGGAACCATGGGAAACAGTCCATCCTGCAAGTTAAGTTTGTTTTCCTAGATTAACTGGGAGAGAAGACATTTACTGCTATGCTACTTTTCAATTCATTTCTAAGGTCAGAGTCTTGTTGGAATCTTTCTATTATTTTTGTCCATGTACTGTATTAGAGTTCTTTACAGAAGATAAGCGGGATATAAATATAACAATAAATAAATAAATAAATAAATTTCTTGGTTGGTTGGTTGTCTCTCTGTTTGGTAGCTTGTTTTTCACCTGACTAGTGGAAAATCTGAGACTAGGAATATGAACTGGAAGAAATTAGCAGTACTGTACTAGGGTTCCAAAAAAGAAAGCCCCTCTCCCCATTTCCTGCTGCTACACACAGACACACAGACACAGACACACACACACACACACACACACACACACACACACACACACACACACACACACACACACACACACACACCAATAATCAACAACTTGAACTAGATGATATAATACCAAAAATCATTCCAGCCTTGTCGCGCAGTGGTTAAATGCCTGTACTGCTGTACTGCAGGTAAAACTGTGTTCACAACCTGGGGTTCAATCCCAGGGAGCAGACTCATGGTTGACGCAGCCTTCCATCCTTGTGAGGTCAGTAAAATGAGTACCCAGCTTGCTTGGGAGGAGGGGGAGGTAATGGCAACGTGTAGCCTGCATTATTAAACTGTAAACCACCCAGAGAGTACTCGAAGTGCTATGGGGTGGTATATAAATAGAACACTATGATTTGCTTTGCTTTTTATTCTGCCATCCAAAAGATGTAAGGCTTGGCTTTACCTCATCAGAAAATCATCAGAAGAGGGTTGAAAAATGCTGTATAGCTAAGAGGAGAGCCTTAAAAATCTAATGAGGGTTGTTTATCTTCCTCCCCCACATATTGTAATTTAACTTACCTTTGCTTAATGCTTTGTCATTAGGAGGTAAACTCAGAATTCATTTGCAAGTCTGATGAATCAGATATGGACATTGGAAGGATCTGAATGCCTGGAAGGAAAAACCTAGTAGAAGGAAAGATTTACTCCCATGATATGTGATTTGATTTTGGTGGGTCACATCAGATTTCAGGCTTGAGGAACAATCTTCAGGCGAGAATATGCTTGCTCATTTAAACATATTAGAATTGTTTGGCTTCTTTCATAACCAAATGTGACTCACGTGGGGCAGTAAATACTAAACAATAACCCAGTTTAGGTAATTTTTAGAAGAGCTATAAATGTTGCAAAACAGTGCATTCTGTTGCCAGTGCTTTGCAATGATCAGCTTTTCCAGGCACTACCAGATTGTGATATAGGTTGTCAGCCTGAAAAGTTATATAAAACAATGTTGTTTAGAAAGTTGAAGAATATCAGAAAACTGTTAAGTCTTATATTTGATTAAGATGGAGGAAGAGCAACGTTAAATGTCATTCCTGAGATCTCACAAGCAGTGAAAAGAGACCAGGTGTGGGGAAGTGTTAAAAATTGCTATTTTAAAAGTATAAGTCTTCTTTAAATGAAATTTTGGGATATGAGCATGTGGGTGGGGGCAGGGAAAGTTACAAGGGTTCTCCTGGTGTTTGTCCTCATAATAAAACCTTGGACTTCACATGTTTCCCTCAAGACCACACCAATCTAGAAAGATTTGCATTACACCGGTATGTTCCTCCTGTGTAATGCCAATTTGGTTCTAAGTTGCAGTTTTAGGTTGCAGTTCCCCACATCTGCCAGCTATCATGCAAATTGTATTTCTGAAACTTTCCCAAGCTCTGAAGAGATTAGGTCATATTCTTCTCTATCCCCCTCAGTTCCACTAGGACACTACTTTTTAAAGAACCAGTTTGCTCTGCTGTGGCCTAAATGTATAGGCTGATGATTAGCTGGGGTTTTTTTTGGGGGGGGGGGCTCTTCCTCTAGCAGATGCTTCAGACGTTCCATGCATTTATATTGTAAAGGCACTATGCCAATGTTGGCGAATCTATGGCACGGGTGTCAAAGGTGGTACTCGGAGCCCTTTTGTGGGCAACTGACATGGGCCCTTCACAGCCACCTGTATTCAGGTTTAATTGCTGTATTGGCATTTTGTGAAAAATTAGTGGGTTTTGAATCGCAGTTTGGACACTCCGTCTCTCAAAGGTTCATCATCACTGCATGATGCAAAGGAGTGCCTATACAGTATACTGTAAGTTGTAAGCTGTTTTTGGAAGGACATTTTTGGAGAAGAAAAGTTGGTTGTGCATTTTTCAAGAAAATATATATATATGGCAACCAAGCCCCAAGTGCCTCAGATCTCTGAATGCCTCGTTTTAGAGAAGCATATAAATCAAACAGTCTAGGGTATTTCAGCAGAAGAGATTCAGAAGCAGTGGTTTTCTACCGTAGTTTGACCGGGTGGCTTCACTATACCATATGAGTTTCTGAAAGGAAGGAAAAAATGCTAAAATAACATGCAAGTGACATTTGAAAACCACATCTACTGCTGTTCAGCTCAGTGGCATTCTCAGAGTCAGCTGTTTAGGGCTTGAGGATCACTTGAGAGCCTGTCCCACAGTACTGCAGCTGGATATATGATCACACACAGCTTAGGGCATTTATACACGACCCCTAAGCTCCGCCGCAAATGGCTGCAAGCTCCGGACCTTAAAAATGTTTACCCACCAGCTCCGGAGTTTGCAGACAATTAAGTGCGACCCAGCACACTTTTCTTGTACCTGCTTTTTGATGGTGAAAAATATTTGATGCGGAGAGTGCCTGAGCTCTCCTTGCTTCTTTCTGTTGTTTTTCTTTTGCCTCCGCCCCTTAAAGAGGAACCAGGAAGTAAACAGAGGTCGGAGCAACCTCCACTGGCACCAGAGGTAAGAATGCATTCTTTTGTCTCTGTCTAAGGCTTTTTTTCCCTCCCTTCCCTCACACAGACAGAACAAAGAAGTGCGGAGCGGGTGGGGACGGAGGAACAGCAACGAACCCTCAAGATCTCTGGTCCGAATTTAAGGGACCAGCGGATCTTAGGGGTCGTGTAAAAAGGCCCTTAGTGGCTGTGGTAAGTTTCTGTTCCTGAGGAGAAACAAAAAACCCTGATAAATATGCTTCACTCAGAATGTGAGGTGCTTTTTCTGTCTCAGGTAAGAAGAAATGTGGCAGTGTGCTTTTAAAAAGGCCAACATCTCACAGAAATGCCTGTTCAAATTCAGAGACCTTTTTCCTGAAAATTGCTGATGAAATTGACAATTTGGCGTACAGTATTTGTGATGTTGACTAATCAGACTATTCAAGTAGTAGGACCAAGGGGCACATTCTACTCCAATCCTTTTATAGGCACTTGGTCAGCTGTTCATAGGCAAGGGCAGTCTCTACTATCCAAGTGGATTAGGACCTGCGTGTGTGTATTCTAGGCCAGGTATCATGCCAGGCTATGGTTTCCTTGGATACTGCCTCCGTTTTAATGGCACTGCGAAAATATTAAAAATATCATTTTTCACAACAGCTGGCAAAATGCAGTCATAGGATTTTGGTCATTGGAGGTGGCCTAAGTCACTTTACTGTCTGAGGCAGAGCCACAACAGTACTTCCTTTTGAGGTGAGGGTGTGTAGTGTGGCTCAGAGTGAACACCCAGCCTGGGATCACCCATGTCAGAAAAGCTTACACAGATTCCTCTTCCTATCAGTACCAACATGACAGTAGTAAGTAAAATTACATAACAAACTGATCTGTTTTAATTATCAAGGTTAGAAACTGCCTTATTCTGTTAGCTGCCTTCATTCTGCTTAACAAGAAGGCCATTGTCTCCCACTGTCACTTCCCTATACATTTCCCAAACTGCTAAAAAAAATAAGACCAGACCAGAACATTAAATTCAGATGCTTAAAACACTCTCCTGTTCCCCGATCCCCCAATAAAATGAAGGTTATTAAAAAGCTCCACTGGGGAACAGTGATGATGGGAGAAGGGTAAGCTTAATTCCCCCCTCCCTCACTTTCCCATTTGTGTTCTTCCCTTAGCTGCCTTTCCCTGAGATTACTTTTCCTTTAACAATCTCTTGGGAGGAAGCAAGATCGAACCCTGTGGTATTGTATATTTGGAGCCTTAACTCTTGCCCAGCCAAGAATTTCACAGGTCTTTCCTACTGCCGTATGGAAATGAAATATTAACTCCGAGATCCAGACCTGAGGCAATCCTGCAGGAAGGAATGGATAAATTGGCAAAAGGTTTCTCTCCACATGAATTTGTTCAGCTTTTTGAAACTGGCAATTGCTTGCAGGATTCCATCTTTTAGTCAGGTGGGAATTAGAAAATAAAAGGTGAACAGGAGGGTGTTCTCTTTTGTTGCTGGTCAGGCCATTCCTTATCTTGCTTCAGATTTTAAAGGGTCTATGTCTGTTGTTCATTATCTAATGATAATCACTTCAGCTCTTGGGTCTGGATCTCAGATATGAGGAACGGCAAAAGGCAATGTCAAGAAATGTATTTTTTCAATATGCTTATGCTGAGTATAATTGGTACAATTTTATATTAGCTCAGAATGTTAGATACAGTATTAAGAGACTTATAAGTATCAAGCCTCGTATTGTTAAAAGAAATAAGGACAACAAGAACAGGATGGTATGGGCAATGATACAGATGAAACAGCAAAGAGAGAGAATCCCAAATATAACAAAGAGGGCAGACGCCAGGGAAGGGGGAGGTCAGCTATACTAGCCAGATGAGGAATGCAGATATATAAGGTCTATGATAGGCGACTAGCCCAGTATATAAATACTAACACAATCTGAGGCACATTGTTTGGGTATTAACCCATGTGTAATCCTTTATTCTGCAGAATGACTAATTAAAGGTCTTTTCATATTGGGTGTTCTCTCTCCCCTTCCCCCCACTTGTGTGTAATTGGAATTAACTTACCAGGTGCTCAATGTGTTAATTAGGCATCCCTGGTTCAGTTCAAACCATCAACCTTTCTGTTAAAAGAACTTCTCTGTTAAGTCTGTCTATCAGCAGTAGCTACCACAGTCCATAGTGGGACAGTCTAACAACATCTGTGGCCCACCATCACTGATCTAATCCCTAGATGTCTCTGGCTCTCCTCGTGTTCTGCCTTCTCAGGCTCTGTTTCCAATGGTTGGGCATGAATGAAGTACCACAAGCCAGTTTTGTGAACCTAATTGTGCATATGAAAACTAGGCATGTGGACTATCTTTGGACCAATGTGCAAACCCTGATCATATATATGCCATTACAGGATGACTGTAGGGCACAGTAAGACTGCAATTCAGCTTTTGTATTCCCACTGGGAACCACAGGGTTTAAAAAATAATTTGCTATTTGAATGGCGAGAAGGCAAAACTGCAAGTAGAACAGTTTCACTCATCTTTGGCACCAGCAGCTCAGACCAAGCTGTTGGCACCAAAGAAGATGAGTGGCAGCAGAACCCTCAAATGAAGCCCTAAATCTCCCCTAGACATTCCAGTTGCTCAGACACTAGGTAGTGGTTAGACTTACATCATCATGTATTATAATAAATATACCATAGTAGCCCCTCTCACAGAACTGTATCCCTGTTTAGATAGCCTTTTTACATTCGAGGATGTTCCTTTTCTTTGTTTTCTCACACTGCTGAATTTCCTACACTTGACTAAAATAAAGGTTGATTGCTGTATGGGCTTTGACTGGATAGGTCATAATTAGGATGCTGGGTAGCCCCTCTCTCCAAGTTATAGCATTTTATGTTCTCTGCCCTTAGGTGGAATTTTTCAAATTGGAGAAATACACAAATAATATTCAAAACCCAGGTCAACTCATGTTACAATGCCTTCTAAAGATTGCAGGGGGAATTATCTATATGCCATTTACTATATTCAGGTACAATAGGACCCCAGTATCTGCTGGGGATTGGTTCCAGACCTTCCTGTGGATAATGAAAACCATGGATAAGAGAGAACACAAAATTTTTCCCAAATTGCTGTTTTGTGACAGTAGCTTGCTTTACAGTTGTTGTTTGTGACTGTAGCTTGCTTTTCGGCTACTGATTTTTTTATTTAATTTTTGCTTCTGCCAACCATGGATAACTGAATCAGTGGATAATGAATCAGTGGATACAGGGGTCCTACTGTAAAGAGCAAGCTTGGGAAATTCCATGAATCAGTGAAATACAATTTGATAAATGTCCCTAAAAGTAGGAAGATTCACCTGGAATCTTCTATATTTTGAGTTCTTCTCTTCTTTTTTGCTTGTTGCTAATGAGATACATTTAGGATGAATCTTGATAGCAAATTGCAAAATATTCCAAATTCTATCTTCAGAGTATCTTTTTCCTGCAAGAATCCATGCCATGTACTTTTGTGGAACATTGAAACAAAATCCAATGGCAGTGGTGGCTGGTACCACTAGAAAGTCACAAACATTGTGGTTTGGGATTGTTCATCTTATGAGCCTAATTCAGACCAGGGTGACAAGAGGTCAAAGCTGACTGACTATAAGATGGAGGACTCGCACTAGCTGTATTCAGACTGATGAAGCTGTCTGGATGAGCAGCGAAACGGTTCTATCTCTGAAAAAAGAAGTCCAGTAGCCATCACTCAACTTCCAGATAAACTCACCTGGATGACTGAGAATCTTCACAGACATATTGTGATACAGTATTTTAATAGTCTAATAAAAGCATCCCATTACCTTCAGATGGTATAGAAGGACCACATAGATTTTTGTTCTTTTTCGCTGAAATAAAAGATTCCATTACCTCCACATTGCTCCAGGAGGCCTAAAGTGTTGCCACTCTTCTGCTTTATTTATTTGTATCAGAGCATTGCATAATTTAAACTTACGGTCATATCCGTAAAATTAAAATGAATTATAACATTAATATTATTAGATTTTCTAGGTTAGAAAGATAGAGGGCCTTTAAAGTTAAATTTAACAAAAATATACAGTATGTTGTTTTGAATAAATTGCTTTTCTCTGTCAGTGGCTACTAGATTCCTTTCACTTCCCCTGTTTCCCCTTTTGCTTGTCAATAACCTTCTTAATATCCAAATGCAAAAAACCAGGCAAGGTGTTATCTGTATGCAGAGCACTGTTGTGGCCTCATAAATATTGGATATAAAGCTTGTTTTTAATGCAATCAAAGCTGGCATTGACCTAATTCTTTCCTGGTGCTACTTCATATGCTCTAAAACCTCTCTGGCCCTATGGAGGATGTTATATGTCGGCTGATATGACCATATTGACGTAACATTTGCATTTGATTGTAGCACACGTCTCAGTTCCTTTTCTTGTAAATCGAATCTACAAAACAGTGCTTGGAGAAGTTACATTTTGAACTACAACTACCAGAATCCCTCATCTGCTGTGGCCATGGTGTTGTAATTAGCAGTGTCAATTGATAACATGATTAGAGCTCTTCATCATTTTAAATAAAACTGTTTTGCTTACCGCCTTTCTGCCCACCAGAGCTCCCAACATGATGCGTGGTTGGTATAAAAATGATTTAAAACAGAGGTTTAAAAACTTTGTTTAACAATAGATTTAAAACAGTTTCTAAAATGGGCTTATGAATATGAAAGACAATGCAAAAACAATAGACACATGACTTAGAAGCAGATTCAGAAGGAGGGGTTCTTTCATATGTTCCAACTCTAAGCTATTTAGGGCTTTGTCAATCAAATCCATTATCTTCAAATGAGCTTGAAAGTAAACTTGAAGTCAATGTGGCTGATTCAATGCCCAGTCTGGCTGCTTTGCTTTGTGCCGGCAGTAGCTTCTGAACATTTTTTCTGGGGTTGGGGTGGGGGGAGAGGCTCACATAGGAGGGCCTGCTCTTCTACGGGAATAATTAAGGCATCTGTCCATCACTCACCTTCAAATGGTAAATATGGAGAAGAGATATTTGTGGCCCAACATGGGGTTGTATCTGCAGTGTTGCTGCTGTAAAAACATGTAACAAAGAACTTAAGATGTGAGTCTTCATGGGTGCTACTTTGAGTTAAAAGTGGATTCCAGCTGTAAAAAAATGAAAATAATAATAATTGAATACATACATGGCTACACACCTACATCAAACGCTTGGCATACCAAAAATGTAAGCCAAGTATTTCTGAATGTGGCTGACATTCTGTTACTCATTATCTGATGACGGAAGTCCATCTGCTTAAACCTCAGAAGTAAATTGTTGCTAATTAAGAAGACAGTGTAAGCATTGGGTGCTATACCCAAGTTTCATGGCTTAGTGTATAACAACAAAGTCCTATCCTAACTTTCTAACTAGCAGCAGTTTGCCACTGGGATTAACAGTGGTAGGTTTATGATGTCTTAGTTCATGGAATTAAAGGTGATAATGTTGGCAACATGGCTGTGGGGGAAATGGTCTACATTCTTTGCGTATCATAAAGGGTGTGACATCTGAGTTATCTTATTTAAAACTAACTCCTTGGCTAAATTTCTCACGATCTCCAGTGTTTTGAAGTAGCGCATCTATCTTCTGAGCATGTGGACAGCCAAGGCATTTGTAATTCATACAAACCAGCGAAAAATCAGGCCAGGTTTGTTTCAATCGTTGGTACAGGACCCAGCCAAAATACTTGTATTTTCTAGGTTATAAAAATATTCTTAGGTTTGGGGTGATCAATATGATCTCCTGTAATTCCTATCTCAGAGCTCCCCAGTATGAGCAGAGCGACCTTCTGTTCACTCTGCAAGAACAAATGTTCTTATCTAAATGTTAAAAGGTAGTTTGCGGTTTGATGGAGAAGACATGCCTTAAAATTAACATTTCAGCTCATGCTGCTAGACACCCCTGAAAGAACACATTTAATCACTGTTGCGCTACAATGATTTTCTTGGTGTAGCTTGCATATCCTGCTGTTTTCACTGTCAGATACAGGAAGCCTTTTTATTTGATGGTTCTGGATGTGCTCCAGGCCATAGAGATAAAGTCCATACTTCCCATTTTCCATTGTAAAGTCTTTATTGGTTTTCTTATGTTATGACTAATCCGATTTCCAGGAAGGTTTGCTTGCTAGGTTTGTTCATGAACAGTGGTGATGGTGGTCAGAACTGCCTATCAGAATCTGTATTATGCTAGACAATCTGTTGTTCCTATATTTCTTTTTACATTTTTATTAAAAGGTTTTGTGGACTCTCTCAAAACACATTCTCTAGGCAAGTAAAGAGTATATACACTGGGATCAACTCATCCTGTACCTTTTAAAATATATTCCAACCTGAGTCCATGCATTTCCAGACCTGGTTGTTGCTTTTTTATTTATGAATGGGGAAAATGCCAGTGACAGTGATGTTGAAGAGGCTGTACTGTGCTCTAATTGCTTGAGTTATCAACTCAAAGTGAAAACAACAGTCATCCTTCCACAACCACAGGCATAAAGCAAATTCTAATGGTGTAATAATATTTACACAATTTTTAGTATGCTAGGCTGATTGAAGAACCAAGGGGCAGGGGAGACTAGTCAAGAATAGAGATGGGCACCAAACAAAAAAATGAAATACTGTTTTGTTGTTTCGTTACATAACTGATCGATTTGTTATGAAACAAATGGTACAATTGGTTTTGTTATGAAATGAAACCACCATTTTTGCTCTAAAAATGAAATAATTTGTCCTAAAGTCACCAAATGTGGTGGGTAGCTTCCTTGGATTCTTTCCTTTCAGCCCTCCAAATTTGGAGAGGTTTGGGGTTCAGGGGGCTGAGTTATTTGACTCCAAATTGGGTCACCCCAGGGAAAAATCATTACCAAACTTCTCCTTTAAAATAAAAAAGCACTTTCCCAATTACAAATGGATTCCTGGTGGACCCAATTTGGAGTTGAATAACTCAGCTCCCTGAAACCCCAAAGCTCTTCAAATATGAGGGGTTTAAAGGGAAGAGTCCAAGGAAGCTATCCACCAAATTTAGTGCCTCTAGGACCCAGGGGAGCCATTTTATAGCATAACAAATCATTTCATTTTGGCTCATTTCATTTCAGAAATTCATTTGAAATTTTTTAATAACTAAATGAAATGAAACACTATATTTTCATTTCATGCCCATCTGTAGTCAAGAATATTTATTTATAGCCTTAAAACATTTTTACCCTTAAAAGGACCCAAGACAGCTTATATCATTGAAAAGACAATGTTTAACATCTAGAAACAGTAAATACATAAATATTTAAAATAATTAAACAAGTATTTAAATGGTAAATAAAATCAATACTAAAAACACCATTTATAAACTATAGAGCACAATGATCCATGTAAATAAAAAAGGCTTTATAACCAATTCATATCAAATACAGTATTTTGTCATGTATATTTTTGTCCAAAATTGTTAGACTAAAAATTGAGGGTCATTTAACCGTGCAGTTGCAAAACTGTAATTTTGGGTTGGAAAAGTTGGGATTGTCTTATACATGGGGACATTTTATACATGGAAATAAACAGTACTTTGCATTGCTACATCCTGGTAAGAGGCAGCCTGACAATGACACTCCGCCCCTGTGAGGAGCAGGGACCCATTAGGATGGTCCACCCTCGCAGACTATTGGATCCTATTGGATTCCAAAATGTCATGGGAGGGATTCTGGCTGAGCTCTCTGGTGCATCTGTCGAGGCCCTGGTTGACATTTGGCATTCCACCACCACTTGGGCTATAGACACAATCGCACCCAAACATCCCCTCCGTAGCAGAGCCTAACCAGCTGGGTGGTACGATCACCATCTATGGGCAATGAAACAGAATAGCAGGAGGCTAGAGGCCAATTGGCGCCTGGCCCCAACGGAGGATAATCGAAAAGCTGTGAAGGCCTTTTCTAACAATTACCTTTCTAAGGTTAGGATGGCTAGAAGGGCCCATTTTATTACCTGGATAGTTCAGGCACAAAATATCGTGCAGAAGTATTTCAAAATGTTTACAAACTCTCCGGTAATGATCACAGTGTAAGGCCTCCAGATAGTATTACTTGTGATCAATGTGGGGCCTTTTTAAAAGCTAAAGTGGAGGCCATCCTCTGGGACCTTGAAAGCCATCCTTGTAGAGCAGATTTGATTGAGATGTCCAGTGCACCATCCTCTTCACCGGGTTTGGATTGCTTCCAGCTTATTACATTGCATGAGGTGGACAAAGTGCTTGATCATTGTCACCACCTCCTTCTTAAATCCTTGCCCTGACTTGATGAGCCAGGCCAGTTACCGTGGAGTGGGCTGTGGATATAATTAATCAATCCCTTCCTGAGAGTCGGGTCCCCCACTCCCTCAAGGAGACAATAATTAGAACTTGCTTAAAAAGCCAAATTTAACGACAGATGATATTAACAAATACAGACCTGTTGCTAATATCCAATTCTTTGGCAAGGTAGCGGAGAGGGTGATGGCTCATCAACTGTAGTCACTTCTGGAGGAACCAGTGCCCTCGACCCATTCCAGTCCAGCTTCAGACTATGGCATGGCATGGAAACAGCTTTGGTCGCTCTGCAAGATGGCTTGTTGAGGGGGACAGACAGGGGCAATATGTCTTTGTTGGTCTTCCTTGACATCTCAGCAGCCTTTTATACTGTTGTCCACAGTAACCTCCTGGGAAGGCTCTCTGGATTTGGGATTGGAGGCCTGGCCCTGGCCTGGCTCTGTTCCTATCTGGAGGACCAGATAGGATGGTCTCCACTCCTTGAATACTCATTTGTGGAGTCCTCAGGGGTTAATCATCTCCCCAGTGCTATTTAATGTATATGAGAGTCCGCTAGAATAAGTCATTCATGGACTTGGAGCTTTGTGCCATCAATAGGCTGATGACACACAGCTCTATCTCTCCTTCCATCCTACTGCAGATGAAACTGCCAATGCCTTGAGTGCTGTCTTGGAACCATGATTGAGTAGGTGAGGGAAAACAGGCTGAGGCTGAACCTGGCCAAGATGGAGATCCTTCACATGGGGACCCGACAGTCTCCAGATTGGGAACACTTCTCTCCTTTGGAGGGGTAACTCTCTCTGCAGGGGAGCAGATGTGCGGTTTGGGTGTTGTCCTGGACCCAGGGCTATCCATGGTTATCCAGGTGGTATCTGCGGCCCAGTCTGCTTTCTGCCACCTGAGACATATTGCCCAACTGAACACATACCTGGACACTGGGAGCCTCACCGCCCTGGTTCACACACTGGTAATCTCAAGTCTCAACTATTGTTATGGCTTCTACGTGCAGTGGTGTTGCTGGAGTTTGGAGCACTGGGGGACAAAGTCAGGTTTTGCACCCCTCCTCTCTCCAACTGTTTCTCACCCACCCAGCAAAAGGGGGGGCAGATCCTGGGGGAACTGTCGGGGAGGGGGAGAATGGTCTCTTCTTCTCATGCCCTCTTTGTGGGTCCAGTTAAGGCTATTCTGTGCAAACCGTACAGTGTGCAAATAGTGCCAAGCAAGCAATTTTTAAAGCATCACCTCTGTAGCATGCTTCACCCTCCTCCTTTCCCCGGGTGGGGGGCAAGGAGGATGGGGAGCAATTGATGGAGGTGCTGCTTGGAAAAAACAGCCCGTTTCTCTCTCCTCCTTTTCCCTGACTAAGGATCGCCAAGACTTAGTGGGGCGAAAGGAGGACTGCTGGCAGGATGGAGCATGGCTTCCTCCTCCTGTTCCCCCTCTAGGTGCACCCAGATTGCTGTGCATCCCAGGCAAATGCACTCTTCCACCTCTCCCTTGTTACGCCAGTGTCTACCTGGAGCTGCCTTTGAGGCTGGTGTGAAGACTTCAGCAGGTACAAAATGCAGTGGCCAGACTTTTAAACAGGTTGAGGCATAACAACCATATCTCCCCCACTCTGGCCACACTTCATTGGCTTCTTGTAAGCTTCCACACTAGGTTCAAGGTGATGACTCTCACCTCTAAAGTCCTAAATGGTTTGGGACCTTGCTACCTCTCAGAATGCTTGCTTCCCACAAGAGGTGCCCATGATACATGTTCTTTCCAGATCAGGCGCCTAAGACCTGTCATCCCGAGAGAGGTATGCAAAGAAGAAACAAGATCCTGTGCCTTTTCATTGATCGTACCCACTTTGTGGAATGAGCTTCCGCCCAGATTCGTCAAGATCCTTCCCTGGTTTTACTTAAAAGAGCCTTGAAAAGCCTGGCTCTTTCAGCTTGCCCTTTCAAGTTTTTAGTTATACCATCTTAGTTGTGGTGTCACCATCTCAATTTTTTTCTTTACAATTACTAAATTGCAGTAGTTTAATTGTAATTTTAATTTTACCTAAGGTTAATTTAATTTAATCTGGGCTCTTTTTCATTTATAGGGTTGTTGCTGATGTTACTGGGGTTTTACTGCATTGATTGGTTGATTGTGTATATTTATTTGATATGTATCTTGTATAAGTCTTCTGTAAGCCACCCAGAGTGGCCTGATGGCCAGATGGGTGGGGTATAAATTTAATAAATAAATAAAATAAAAATAAACTTGTAGCAGTATATATTCTGGGATATTTCAGTTATGCTCAGAGGGAACAATGAGGTCTGGGGTGTGGCAGAGGCTGTCATGGTTTCTGCTGCTCAGAAAGTTCTGGGGCTTTGACCCTGCACACCGTGGTTCCACTATTCAACTACACCCATGTGTCCTATTACATCACCTTTTTGTAACATAGCCCACATTTTTTAAAATGTATAAATCTCTGGTACCCATCTGTGGTATGACATACAACAACCGAATGACGCTGAAATAAACCTCACCCTCACACACAATAATCTGTCCCAATATTTCAGATAAGTATGAATAGTCCAGCACAGAATCATAACGAGGCCAACATAAAACAGACGTAAATGGATTCAGCAGAAGCAGTTATTTACAGGCACAGAGATATAATAAAAGCAATTAAGAGACACAATATTAAGAAATTGATTCGAAGCTTAAAATGTTGGTGAGCTGTAAAGATATAAAGGCACCAACTTTATATGCTCTTACAATATCAGTTCTCCAGCTAATTATTTGATAATCACCATTGCATTCATTTGAGAAATAAATGCCCAATGTAGATTTAAATCTGCATGTAAATAGCATAAGAGTTAATTAACACAACAATAAATACCCAGCCATTTGAGTATTCTGGTACCTATACTCACCAGATTATACTCTCCGGTAATGAGAAGTGTCTATTAGCACTTAGTGCTCTCTGACTGTAATATCCTAGTCTAATGCATTTGTAGGAAAGGAGAAATTATGATCCAAGGAGTAAATCGGTCAGTAATGAAGGAACTTGGGCGAATGTAGGTCTTTCTTTAATGAAGTATAAGTGAACCCTTATCCACTCAAGAACTTAACACTCCATAAATTTTAAATCTGTGCTTGCTTCCACATTTACTTAAATAAGAATAAAAGTTATTCTTAAATGCTATTTTTCCTTGTTTTAATCTGTTTTAATCCTTGTGTAAACCGCCCTGAGTTCTCATTGTAGGGGAAATACAAATTTGAAAATAAATAAATAAATAAATAAATAAATAAATAAATAAATAATTCTATCTGCTGAGCAAAGAGTTTCTTCTTTTTGAAGCGTATCATACGGTAATATGTTCTGAACTAAATATTATGTATGTATCCTGGACCTGCCAAATATGGTTCCTTAAAAGAGTGCTAGCTGGTCTCCTAGTTGTCAACCCAAAATTGTGAGACATGGGTAACTTGTCCAGACAGAACAACCTTTATCCCACTTTGTTCCATTCAGAGCCACTTGGTGCCAATAAAGCACAGATCTCACTGGGATTCCTTTCCACAAACCCCACTTCTTGGAAGAAATCAGCATTCCTTTACACCCCCCAAATCATCATTCAAAAATCTAGAATGAACCCTTGAAGAATCCCATGTATCCCTTTAAAGTGGACCTGTTTATTGGGTCTTTTCTCCTCTCATGGCTTACCAGGTTGTGCTAACATGAAAGATTTGTCAGAGAGATGCCTGTTGCCAGTTTACCTCAGAAATCAGCTGCCTTCCCAAAACAACACACTGAAATGAGAATCAAACTCTAAAAATGATCTTCTGTTATATTTTTGTGCTACATTTTAGTGATGATTCTTGTTTTTGTGTATGTCTGTTTTTTAATTGGAGTAGTGCTAAACTGAAATATTTCTGTTGATATAGCTCTTGCTGCCTGAATTTTACTACTGGTACAAAGTGAGAAAAGGAAAAACTATCTCCTGATTAAGGTACTATTTAAAAGCATAGGAGAATAGGAGGTTGCCATACTTTTTGACAGCTGGTATCAGTTTAAGCCTTGTGTGGTCTACAGAGACCAAAAAATAAAATAAAAATAAAAAATTAAATCCAAGTATCATCAGTTTACATAGAGTGCAACAAATCTCAATCTGAATGAACACAAAGGGAAAGTGAGATATTCAAGGGAAGCTGGCAAAGAAGGCCAGTTCAAAAATGGAATCAAAGTCACTCTGTCATAAAACTCACTACTGGGCAGAATTTGAAGCTCTGTTTTACAATATAATAGAGAAAATTACAGGAGTCAAAGAATCTGCCTTAGTATAAAAACAAATTGTAAAAAGGCAACCTTAATATAAATGACAACTTTAATTCCAGAGCTTGAAAAAAATTGCTGTTTAGATTTCCACCCTCCATGCTGTATGAGAAATTGGCACTTCAGTAACTTTTCCAAACTAGACTAAATATTAAGAAAGTAAAGGCATATGCAAAGCAGTATTTACTAGTTTTTACAGAATAATTTGGAGTCAGTGCTTAGCTTGGAACCAGTGTCCAATAATTAAAGTGAAATAAAGTAAGGAAACACAAAACCTGTACTGTTTAAGTCCGATTTATTGAAGCCAACCCTATAGACAACAGTCAGTGATCTCACCCTGGTTGGTGTGAGTGAGCAAATAACCATTGATACAGCATCTGTTTTTATAGATACAAATCAGTTCAAGATTTCCCTTGATCTGCATTGGTGGGTGATTGGTCTGTTTGTCCTGATAATCCAATTTCCTGAGCCATTAAGATCCTGATGGTCCAAATCCTTGAGTAAATGTTCCATAGTTTGGTGTCCTATTGTTCAACTGCATCCCATCTGGCAGAGACAGGGGAATTTGGAGTTCCAGAGGATGGGAAGGAACTCTAATTTCCTGCCCCTGAGATCATACCTGTCACGTTTTCCCCTGCACTTGGGGGGGGGGGAATGGGATGGGAGAAGAGAGGTATAATGTGCGTGCGTGCACCACTCACTTTGCCCCTCCCACCCCACCAAACTGCAGATGCGAATGTGGAGACAATGTTGCCTCTGAACTGCCACCTGAAAGCCCCCCCGGGGGGGCAGGTGAGCTGGAAGGGTAGGCAAAGCAGTACCCAATTCCCAGCCAAGTCGTTGCCACAGCCCCTCTGTTGTTTTTAAGGGCAATGAAAAAGGAGGGTGGGAGGGACTTACCACTGACTCGGGATTCCATTCAACAGAAAGCCTGTAAGTGGATTCAGGACCCAAAGTACCCCAGCAGAGCACCACCATTGAGAGCCCTGGTGCCCTCAAATGACCTGTTGCCACCACCATCCCCCATGCCCCCACAAAACCCAGGCATCAAGTCTCCCCAGCTCCGATTGCATGGCACGCCAACTGGAGATAGCCGCTTGAGCTCCGGAGTGGACGGTGGTGGAGAAAGAGGGGAGATAGAGCAGAGGAGGGAGAGCGAATGGTGCACACACATAATCAAATGCCTGCCCCAGAACATTGCTGAGAAAATTATAAATAAGGAAAGACAGCAGGAAAAGAGTACTTGATCAGTGAATATCCTGGCCAAAATGGGACTCTTGACAGGTATGCCTCAGATACAGTTTACCCTAGGGATAATAATCTCCCCCAGGTGCTAGATTTAAGCTTTTGCCACATCCTGGATCCGTTATATACTTCTATTAATTTAAATTCTTAATGTATTCAAGTTCCTATAATTTATCTACCCAGAATCTATAATAAATGTTTTGGATTCTGATTTCTTATGGTATCAGCAGTAAGTCATGGGGCATAGATATGCACTTTGGGTTCTCCTGGTTGTGATACTGAAGAGTTGCATTCTGGATTTCCCTTTTTTTCCCCTTTAAAATCTGTAGAAATTCAGGTGTGTTCTGAGGCTGCACTAATGTGGATGGACTAATGTTTTCCTCCTAGCATCAAATTCCAGGTCATCTGTATTGACATTTCCCCTTTTTAAAGCAAGGGATAAAAGTATCATTAATTTCAAGAAGGACCAAACACCTGATCTTTGATCTTTTCTATAACATCTTATTGCATTTTCATTAAACACATTTGAGTTCTGCCTTGAAGATTCTGAGCCTTGGCTAAAATTAACTGTAGGTATTGCTGTGATGTTAACTGGATAGCTCGGGGAACTGCAGCACCTCTTTACAGAATCAGAATATGCAGAATTCAATTCCCCCATGCCCCCAAGGAGAAAGTTCCAACCTGTGTAGCCTTGGACAAGGTGTACAGTCTCAGGATGTCCCAAGAAGGAGGAAATGGTGACACACTAATGAATAGTTTATGCTTAGAAAACACTGGAAAATGTTCCCACAAATTGGAATCAGTTTAATGGAATGTAATTACAGTGGTAACTCGGTTTAAGTAATTAATTCGTTTTGCATTGCAAAAAATCATAAACTGAAATGTGGTTTCCCATAGGAATGTATTGAAAACCAATTAATCCATTCTGGAGGTCAGAAAAAAGGCAAACCAGGGCATTCCATTTAAAATTTTCTTAAACCAAGGTATCCTCATTCTTTTTGCCATGCGGACATCACACATCAACTTTTAATGCCTTACTTAAAAAATATATATAAACCGGGACTTTCCATCGAAAATTTTTCTTAAACCAATTTTTTTTTCTTTTTTTACCGAGGCATTCTTAAACCGAAGTACCACAGTATTGCTACAGACTGCTTGCCTGGAATATTTAGTAATAGGTGCTACCCGTCATTTGTGAACCAGTCCTTTAGAAAAGAACTGCACATCAGAAATCTGTAAAGAATTATCAGCAACTTGGAAAGGAAAATACGTAAACACTTCCTGTGCTTTCCAGTTCTCCCCACCAAATGCCTCCCACCCAAAATGTTTCTCCTCCCCCTCATCCCTGAGGAAGACATGGGAAACCATCAACATTTTCATTTAATCCTACATTTTCTCAACTTCACACCCTTTCCGTCATGAGCATGGAAAAATGTATAAAGGTTATTAAATTTTTCAGAAACAAACTGAAACAAAAATCTCCCAATTAGTAACAAGCAGATTAACAGGTCAAATATGATGAGGAGCACCAAGACATTAGCACTAGATCCTTTTAGACCTGCAAGTTGTGAGGTGGTACCTTAAAGGACCGAATTTGGTGTTTCAGCACATCCCATAGATGATCAGTTGGATTGAGGTCTGGGGAATCTGGAGGCCATGGCAACACCTTCAACTCTGTTATGTTCCTTAAACCATTCCCAAACATTTTTTGCTGTGTGGCAGGTTGCATTATCCTGCTGAAAGAGGCCACTGCTATCAGGAAACACCATTGACATGAAGAGGTGTACGTGGTCTGCAACAATATCTAGGTAGGTGGTACGTGTCAAATTAGCATCCGCATGCATGCCAAGATGCAATGTTTCCCAGAAGAACATGACTTAAAAGAAAATGTGACTTATCAGACAGGCAACCTTCTTCCATTGCTGCATGGTCCAGTTCTGATGCGCATGTGCCCATTGTGGGTGCTTTCGTGGTTGACAGGGGTCACCATGGGTACTCTGACTACTCTGAGCCTACACAGCTCCATACATAGCAAACTGCAGTGCACTTTGTGCTTCAACACCTTTCTGTCATGGTCAGCATTAAGTTGTTCAGCCATCTGAGCTACAGTTGCTGTTCTGTGTGATTGGGTCAGATGGGCTAGCCATCAATGAGCCTTGGGCATCCATGATCCTGATGTTGGTTCACTGGTTGTCCTTCCTTGTGCCACTGCATGCAGGGAACATCTCACAAAACATAATGGTTTGGAGATGTTCTGACATGGTTATCTAGTGCACTACCCTTGTCAAAGTCAGTCTTTTTTTTTTTTTTTTTTTTTGCTTGCCTGTATTTCCTGCTTCCAGCACATGGTCTTTAAACTGACTCTTCACTTCTTCCTAATATTATTTGGCACATGCCATTAAAGCAATATAATCAATGCTATTTCTTTCACCTGTCTGTAGTTCAATGTTGTGGCTGATCAGTGTACAGTATATGCTGTATACCGTATACAATCGAATATAAGCGGAGTTTTCAGCCTTATTTTTGGCTGAAAAAAATGTCCTCGACTTATATTCGGGTGAATATAGTAGCCGGCCTGGGTAAGGCAGAGAAGGGCTAGTCCTCCTTATTTTTGAGTATATACAGTAAGTCACATCTAACTTATTCTTACTCTAATGAGATTTCCAAGATAAGAGAGATATTAAAGGAGCTGTTTTACCAGTATCAATTCACCATTGCCTTAGTTTCTGTGCCTAAAAGGGGATTAGAACTCAGATCTTTTGAGTCATGGTCCATCATTCTATCCAGAAATTTTTTTTAAACTAAAGCTCTCACAATTTCCCAATTTCTGGAAAAATTTGGGAGTAGTAATCCAGAAATTAAGCTTTCCTGAGCTCTGCTTTTGCTCATTTCTCAGAGATTCTGCCGAAGGAGCCGCTCTATGCCCTTTGAGCCTGGGATATCTAGCATCTCACCCATGCGACACAGACACTGATAAGAGCTACCTTCCAAGGTTCTCATTTTCCCCCATTAAAAAGAGCCCTCCTTATTCTTTTAGTCTGTCAGTAATCCTGCCTCCAAATTCCTGCCTCTCTCTCACAACATTATCTGACTCAAGCGTATGCCCCACTTCATTAAGCCCGTAAGCCAGCGGCAGGATGGTATCGCACTTGTATCCGTTTGCAATTTAAAACAGGCACTTGCTTTAGATCAAAGCTGTGGCAGCAACAGCGGGAAGAGAAATTAGAATCTCATGCCATTTCCCTTCGGTTTCATTGCTACTGCACATCTCACTCATTACCAAGAGAATGAAATCTGCGCCCGTTCAGGCTGCCGCTGCCTTTTATCCCATGGCCTCCATGTGATACATTATTGCCACATTTAACACCAATTGGTCATGGCCCTTCTTCTCCTAATTGGACAGTGCTCTAGACGCACAGTATTAAAGCCCCCATCAGAGGGACACAAAGCAACCATGCCACCCCTAAACCTTTGGGGCTCTTTCCATCCTGCTCTTGTTATTACCGGCGCCATTCCCATGTGCTTTTAAACAAAATAACAGAACTGCTCTCCCCCTGCCTGTGAATTTTCATGCTGGATTGACAGCCCCAGAGACTACTGCTTGCTCTGCCTTTCCCTTTATTCTTTTTTATCTGCACAAATACAGCCCACGCTGCTGTCAGTCTGTGTTTCCTGCTTCGTCTTGCCCCCGACCTGCATGAATCCCCCTTGGCCAGACCCAATCTCCTCTGTCAATTCCACAATGACACCCGTTTAGACGCAGCTTCTTCCTGGGAGCCCCGTACTGTCAGGCAAGAGTGCCCCAGTTTTACCTGGACAACTCCTGTCATTAGCCAGAGCTCTGCAGGCAGATGATTTGGGGTATCATTACCTAGTAGCAAATGGAAAATTACTCCATGTTTTATGGTTGTGTTTTCATTGCCGGGGGAGAGAAAGAATACTGTGGGCTCTTCAGCTACCAAATTTATTTATTTATTTATTTATTTATTCATATGCCACCCACTACCCAAAGGTCTCTGGGCGGCTTACAATAGAAATTAACAATTACAACAAAGCATTAAAATGTCAATTAAAACAATAAAAACATTAAAATAATGCAAACACATTGAGACCTGAGTGGAGTTGTTACAACCTGGACAACATTTGCTCTGCCACTCAGGCAGCTAAATGTCTTTCACTGGGCCTATTTCTGACACCAGCATATTCCCACTAGCAGTATCATGACTGATTTGCCCTTTCATTAGAACACACGTGACTCACCACATAATACTTCCATGTGCCTTCACCTCAAGGAAGAAGCGCTCCTTCTGCCTCTGCTTCTAAGTAATTATGGCCAAACGCCTATTGAACCTGCACAGCTTCAACAAAGTTAGAATAAATGAATTAGAAGGGCCTATGATACCCTTACTCAATGCTGGAATCCAAGTCAAAGTAAATCTGAGGGATGGTTGTCTAATTTTCCTTCCAGTGTTGAAGGACTCACCACCTCCCAAGGTAATATAGTTGGTTCCATTGTTGCACTGCTCCAACAGTCAGGAAGATTTCCTGATATTCAACTGAAAGCTGCCTTTCAGCGATTTGAGGACATTAAGACATGTTCTGCACTCTGGGGTAACAGAACTAATCTCAGCCTTCCTGTGTCTTTTATTTTCTCAAGGCTAAACAAGTTATTTATGTTGTTCCTTGTAGTGCTTGGTTCCCAGCCCCCTGATCATCTATGATCCTCATCTGAAACTTTTCCAGTTTGTCTGTATCTTTCTTAAAGTGTCCACAATTGGACACTTTTACTGTTTTTAACTGTTCAGTCGTAAAGGCTCTGTAGCATTAGCACTTTACAAACAATGTCAAGCCACGTCAACTCAAGCAGAGGACTCTGAGAATCATGTCAGTATCCTCCAAAGTTTCCATTAAGAAAAAGATTCCACTAGTCCAATAACACATAATTATACTATGTGCACCCATATTGTTGTTGTACAAATAGTGATCCAATGAAGAAAACCTGTCCTCTGATTTCAGATTATTATCTTCCATTCTTTCTGGTGGGACTTTCACTATAATATACTGGTCTCACAGGTCATCTTGATGATTGAGCTGGTCAAATTTAACTTCATAACATGTCAAAGCTGTCGAAATTTAGCTGTATGGTGATGTGACTTTCAGAAAGACTGCAACATTTCATGTTCTTTGACTGACTTAAAGTTACTGCCTATCTTTTCAGTGTCAGCTCCACAAAACAAATATGAATCAGGGTGATACATTTTCCAGGTAAAAACAGTTCTATTCAGAAGATTTGCTCATACATTTGTCCAGTGTGTGAAGGGAGAAAAGGCTACACCACAGAGTCTCAATCTTGACAATATCCACGTGACCAACATAGTTTCTTTACATCCATGTGGACATGGTGTATCTCCAACCAGAACAAAGCTGATTGAAAACTTTATATTTAACTTAACTTACAATGGTTCCGTGTCTGCAAATAGCCAGAGACGTTGGAAGCAACTACTGGAAGAAACACATCTACTTGCAATTTGTCCTGTAGCAATAGGATAATTACATTATTTTTAATTGTAACTTCAGAAAGAATAACCACTCCTTTTCAGTGTAAGCCTAAATTAGTAACTAGCTAATCGGAATGCCCAAGGGTTAACACAGACATAAAACAGTGGCAAAAGATTTATTTCAGTCTTGAGAAAATTAATACAAGTTGTTTACTGGAGGTGGCTTAAGCAGTCTCAATCATTTCTGATTCACACTTTTTCTGATGCTACAAAGCAGTAAACACTCTCAAAAAGATCAGAAAGAGTGAGAAGCAAGCATTGCAGAACCATGAATGAACAAGACACCACAACAATTTGCAATCCTAGGATCAGTTTGAATTGTAAGCCTTATGGAATTGTTCTCGCACCAAGAGAAGCTGACATTGCTTAGAGAGGAATGATTAGCCCCTGCCCTCTCTGTCATCATTTTCAACATGTGTAAAGCAGAAATCCTGCAGAAACGGCAAGGAGACAGTATCACATATTTTTAGTGCCAGCCTGTTGTGGGCTTTGAAGTGATGAAGCAGGCTGGCACTCAAGCTACGTGATACTGTCTTCTTGCGGTTTCTGCAGGCTTCCATGGAAGGAAATGCTCAGTGGCATTTACCTTTGAGTAAATGTGCAAAGGACTGTTCTAAACACTGAGGGTGTTGGGAGGAAATTATAGCATTAGAGAGAAAGGTAATTTGTCAAGTTCAGAAGAATGTCAGGAGGCTGCCAGTATCTTCAGAAGGCTGAAAATAGCTACCACAAAGGAGCAAAAGCAAAGCAAAGTGTGTGTTTATATCTCACCCCATAGCACTTAAAATACTCTCTGGGCAGTTTACAATTTAATTATGCAGAATACACACAGGGACACACACCCTCAGTGAGCTGGGTGCTCAGTTTACTGACCTTGGAAAGATGGCAACCTGAGTCACATTGAGCAGGCTACCTGAGCCTGTCAGGATCGAACTCAGGTCATGAGTCGAGACTTAACTGCTGTCCTGCAATTTAACCACTGCACCACAAGGCTCCTAAAAACCAGGATCATTTACATTGCAGGCCTGAGCCTAGAGCCAACTGAATTAAAATGACATTTGCAACCCATAGAGCCTCCAGTGGTATGACCTGGTCAGTCCATTTCCACACTCCTGAGACTCCTTGTTTCTTCCTCAACCACCCTGGCACTGCTGTGGCTACTGGATTTGAAATCGGGTGGTGCCAGTGCTCTGAGTTCTTCGCCAGGAGCTGCCTTCTTTTCCAGATTCATTTTTCTCTTTGACATCAGTTTGGCTTTGAAGTGTAACCCAAGGAAAATAGCCACCAGGATAAGGATCAGAACTGGAGGGTAGAATAAGATGAAGTGGTATAGCGACCGAGAGGAACAGATCTGGATAGAATTGGTGGGTGCTGCAACAAACAAACAAATATATCATAACTATTTTTCTTATTTATAAGTTTACAACAGGACTGAAAGTGTGTGTGTTGGGGGTCATGTTTCCTGGGCACTGTGCTGGTGCGTGTGAGAGGATAAAATGACAAAACAGTATTTGTACTTTGTACTATTCTGCACCCGCTGCTAGCGGAGGGGGGAGCATGGAATCCATGTTTGCCACAAACTCTAGTAGAGAGCCTGATCTAGAAAAAAAGACAAAGTATGGTTTAAACACCGATTTCCACAGTCTCTGTTCAAAGCCATTCTAACAGATAAAAAGAGCAGACTTTTAAGTTAAGACTCTGAGGGTTTTTAATATAGAGACCATTTGCATAATACGTCTGTGTTCACATTTCTGAAGATGTGCATTGTGATCAAGAAAGACTGATCCTGAAATAAATATAGGGAATGGCTTGTAGGAACAGGGCATTTTCGGCAGCTGTCCCCAGATTGTGGAATGTTCTCACAAGCAAGACCTGCCTGGCGCCAACATTGATGACATTCCGGTGCCAGGTAAAAACATTCCTGTTCCAGAAGTCTTTTAACTGATTATTGTGGGTCCTGATGGCAATTTTAGTGTTGTATTTTAATATATTGTATTTATTGTATTTAAATGTTTTATTGTTGTAATTTTATTGCAATTTGATGTTTTAATTATCTGAATTGTTTACTTGGATTGTGAGCTGCCCAGAGACCTTTGGGTAGTGGGTGGCATACAAGTTAAATAAATAAATAAATAAATAAATAAATAAATAAATAAATAAATAAATAAATAAATAAATAAATAAGTCTTAAAGCAGGCACAATACTTTTGTTTTTATGTTGTTTCAATTTTTGCATAAGAGGTAGCCCAGACATCTTGTGCAGCTATACTCTTTCTTGGGGCATATCTGCACTATGGATTTGCTCCCTTTTGGATCCTTTGCCATGTAGCCTAGTACTATGTTCATAGGTGAGAAGAATCAAGGAAAACTACAAACGAGCATAAACCAGAAACAGTTAACTCAAAACCAGAGTATTTCAGTGTCCCATGTTGTAAACTAGCACAAATTAGCCAATTTATGCAACATAAAGTCACCAGTATAGTCCAGCAGAAATGTTTAGCTGGAAACAGAGATCATTAAGAGATATAAAACCACGAAAGTTATTAAAACTCAACAAAGATAGGGAGTGGCCCTCTGTTTACTTACTGTTCATCTTATTATGTCTCTCTTTATCACCAGTAGATGCTGCCTGAAAGTGGGTCACACCCACACTACTTAGCTCTTGCACTCATTCATGCTACTCTAGTAATTTGACATGTCTACTAATGCTATCTTGTATTTGTAAACATTTCCTTAGCCGCTAAAGGCAAAACAAATCTTTGACTTTCTTTATGGGGACTAAAATGAGAAATTAGGCCCTTTTCTGGCATTTATGAGAAAGCTTAATTATACAGATGGGTCTTGGGTAGAGCTCGACTGATGTATGAATTCTGAACTATTTTGGATGTTCAATTGTGAGAAATCACTTCATAGCAATCCAAGATCAGGGTCATGTAGAAATAAGAGTTTTGCAGCACTTTAAAGATTAACCAAGTTCGGCATAAACGTTTGCAGACTAAAGCTCACTTCATCTGATGCAGCAGTCCATTAAAATTTGGGCCAAATAAAAAGTTCTTAAGCACACACAAAATTCCTCATATTCTTTTACTACAAAAGATTAAGCAGTATTCTACCTCCCATTTTTAGAATGTTAGATTTGATGGTGACTATTAAGGCTGGTTCATTGGAAACTTGTTCTTTCCTTACTGACTAATTAACATGGCTGCTCCAAGACTAATATGGTTTCGCCCTGAAAAACACTGATTTGCCATGTGAAAATTATGTGTGGAGCATCTTTTGAGTTTTTAAAAGTATGGCTGTAAGCCTTAGAACCTAAGTTGCAGTCCTTTCAAAAATAGTTCTTTGAACAACTGGCTTGCCTGATTCATGAAATATTATGGACAGGTTACATATTACATTTGTAACCCTTCTTCTTTCATCTTTTTTTTTCTCCTCAGAAAATCTCTAGGGAGGGAGGAATTAGCTGCACCATTATTTGTAAAATGAACCACTAGGACCCAAGTCTTCCATTTGGTCCTTTTGCTTCTTCTAGAGATGAGGTAAATTAAGCCGGCTTGGTGGCATGAAGTGTGGGAAAGGGCGCTCAAGTGAGCTCTGGCATGAAATCTTATGCATTTGTTTTATAAGAGTATGCCCCTTCACTAGTGTTCCTTTATTGCATCCTGTATTTTCCAGCAGTCACAATCAGATGCGGGGCTAGAAAGTTCCGATGCCAAGAGTAATGAACACCCAAAGATCAGAGCATTATTACCTGAAGGAAACACCACAAGGCTGCTGAATCCAGATTGACTTGATGCATAATGAACCTGAGCACCACTGCAGTTGGCTGCCTGCCATTCTTCCACGTGACAGTAGAACAGCCCAGCATCTGCCATCTCCACGTTCTGCATGGCCAAGTGGAAGTTGCCCACAGAAGGGTGGTGGAGACGCAACCTTCGTATCAGCTTCTTATTGCCACCATACTCAATGACACCATTGTCCTTCATTTTCACCAGTGTTTCTGTATGTTCTGAAACTTTAAACCAGCTGATTGAGAAGCGGGAGGTGGACTGTGCTGCCAGGCTCTGCAGAATGCATTTCAGGGTCACATCCTCATTTTCAGTGGCAATGATGCTATGGTTTGTTCTTTCAATGCGTAGCTTGTTTTCTGGTGACAGACAAAAAAGGCTGATTTGTAAATAATATTTCCTACTTGAGGGTCCTGTTATAGAACAAACAAGCAGGCCGTCCTTTATTAATGTTCATTCATTCCAGATGTTTCCTTCTTTACAAGTTATATTTTCACTGGGTGGAAATTGTACCCCCAAAGTGTTTGCTTAAATATTGTAGCAGTCTGATGTCTATTCATGACTATGTCTGCCTATGCAGAGAGCTTGCAAAATGACTTTTAAAAATTAGTCATGGTCCCATGCCACCTCATGACTGGTGTTGAAGTTACTGCATTTTTCTGTGTATATAACACTTTCCCCCCTAAAATTATGGCACTGAAAATTAAGTGTTATCGTATGCATGGAAGTAAGCCTTTCCTGAGGGGTGGCAGTGGGGTGGAGGAGAATCCACATTGGCCTTGCTGCTCCTCTTCCTTTCTGGCAGCCCTTGTTTACTCTCCGTGTCCTGAAGACTTTGTTTCTGCAAGGACCAGAGCCCTCTTTTCAGTGGGAAAAGAGTTGGGGGTGGAGCAGACCAATAATAAGTGCCTTTCCATGCTGAAAAGAAGGATCAAAGGGTCAAATCCTTCAAGAACATAGCATAGAGAAGGGCAATCAAGCACTGCCAGAGAGGAGGTGAAACAGCAAGGTCAGTTTGGATTGTCTTCCATTCCACCCCCCTACTGTTTACCACCCCTGCTGTTTTCTTTTCTTTCTGGGAGTGCTTGATTGCTCTCCTCTCTACTTTGTTCTTGTAGGATTGGATCATTCTTTTCAGTGTGGAAGGGCACTTCTTAGTGGGCTGCTCCATTCCTCAAGCCTTTCCCCGCTGAAAAGAAGAGTCCATTCCTGCAAGAACAAAGCAGAAAGGAATCTTCAGAACATGGAAAGGAAAGGAAAAAGCATGGGTTGGGTGGGGTGGGGAGGATTTATTAATTTGAGATCTTAAAAGTGGGGGGTATCTAATATATGGCAGCATCTTATGGACAGAAAAAATATGATATATCTTTGAAAAGTAATCTTTTAACATTCCAGTTAATCAAAAATTGACTTAATTAGTTATTTTTCAGTTACTTACATATATATACACAACTGAGTGCTACAGGACCCTGGTCTGCAGTGAAAAACATACTTTCTTCCTATTCACATTATAAGTGCCTGAATATCCACAGCAGAGGACAAAGCAGTGGAATGAGACAATCTTTGAACCATGTAACTCCCCTCTACCATTTTTGTGGTTGGATGAGCCTCATGGTGCAGTGGTTAAATGCCTGGACTGCAGCTAAAACTGTGCTTATGACCTGGGGTTCAAGCCCAAGTAGCCTGCTCATGGCTGACTTAGCCTTCCAGCCTTCTGAGGTCGGTAAAATGAGTACCCAGCTTGCTGGGGGATGTTTAGCCTGCATAAATAAATTGTTAACCACCAAGAGAGTGCTTTAAACACTATGGGGCAGTATATAATCAGAACACTTTGCTTTTTTTTTAGGTCAGTGCTGTAACTATAAAAGTAATTGAAAAGTATTTACTGTACCACAGTAGTGAAATCATCCTTTTACAAGCAAAATTTTGGCTAAGACATATGTCTTAGCCAAAAAAAGAAAATAAGTGAAATGAAATGAAATGAAATGAAATGAAGAATAGATTTCTACAGAACTAGTAACTAGTTGCTTCTAATCTGTGCTAATATCCAGGTTCCAGAGTAGGTGCTGGGTGAAGCTACTCATCATAACCCCTTGTTTGAAGAAATGTGCAGATTGTGCAGATATGTCTACTTAGAAGCAGCTACTTGTAAACAAACATTCCAGTGTGCTGTTTGGCTCTTGAATCTAGACAGCCTGTGACATGAGATGTGAATGTAAAGTTGGATGCAAACAAATAATAAAAATAAACAAATGTCAAGGCAATACATGTCCTTTTATAGAAAGCTGCTTAAATAAGATTTCTCCTCCCTTTTATGGGTAAAAAACCCAAACAGCAGTTTTGCAAAAATATTCAATATGTGTTACACATAAAATGGCTCTGGTTTTTATGGAATATACTCTTCTCCAACATGACTATCCACACTACTTTAGAAGTGACAAGGAATTGGGATAGCCTCTAAACTATTTCTGGCATTGTTTTGGACAATTACTTCTTAAAAGGTCCTGCCAGTTTAGAACTATCCATTGGTATTCAGTGTCATTTTCTAATCAAGTCAGAAACACTGTGATGAAGCAACTTTTATCATGAAGTACATTCCAATTGTTTCAATGGGATTAAATTCCAAATCAGTGTGTCCAGAACCACAACTTTAATTATCCTTTGATTGCAATCTTATTCTCAAAATTCCACCTAATGGATAATAGCTATCCACGAACTGGTATGCAGTATGCAGTGTAACAAAATACCATGATTTATCTTCAGCCCTTAACCAGGTAAGCTCCAAGCCAGCTAGCAATTATGTTCTAGTGAAAACTGTAATAAGCCATATAGAGCAAAGAGACAATTTCCATCTTCCTTATGCCCCTGGTTTTATTTTATTTTGTTCTCTTTTTCTTCTTTCTGGCCTCATCTTCAGTATTGTGTGATTCCTAGACTTGTTCCGGCCCTTTACTGCATTAAGTTTTGATTGTGGCAGTTTCTCTTTCTCTCTTGTTAAATACAGAATATTTTTCTGCCAATTTTGGTTTCTGATGAACATGGCTTCTTGTGAGCCTGGCCTACCTCTTGTTTCTTTGTGGCCTCATTTTGCCTGCATTTGTATAGGTGTAGGAGCAATGTGTTTGCTATTCCAGAGAGAACAATGCCTGCAGTAAAGCCTAACCAACAGGATAGAAATTGTACAAACAGTGGGGTGAAATACATCTGCATGAATTCTGAAATTTATATTTAAGGATGTCTGTGGGAACCTTTCTTTGAAGGGTGTGTTCCAGAGAACTGCAGTGATGTGCACTTGCTCCTGGTTGACGTGGCATGCCTGGAAGGGAAGTGACCTTCTATTTCCATGACCTTTTGCTTTCAGGCAGGGCCAAAGGACTAAAGGGCAACCTCCCCCTATCCAAGCTCCTGTTTTTGTAAGCTCCCCAATCTATTGCTTTTAAACATAGATAAGATGAATAAAACAAAGCCTTCTGGGAGGAACGCAGCAGTTTTGTGCATGTGTATCTGCTCAGCTGGCTGAGAAAGGCATTTGTCTCTGTATGTCTCTTTTAAGTTCTGTAACCAAGGTCAGCTTGGCTTCAAAACCCTCTCCAGTGAATTCCCAACAATGTCACTCACTCCTCACAAGCAGGTCATCTGAGGATGTTGCCTCCAAAGGAAGCCCGTAAGTCAGCCACAAGAAATCGGACTTTCTCAGTGGCGGCTCCTCGACTTCATGTGGACCTCTCCCTGGCTCCCATGCTCTTGATCTTTAAAAAACCATTTTAGAATGGCTTTCTCTGGTTATTAATTTCCTTCTACTGATCTGCTGATATTCTAATTTCTTTCCATCTCTCTTTAGCTTATTCTGTCTGTTTTTATTTTTAACATTGTTTAATTTGATTGGATTTGATTTTTTTTTGTAATCATGATGTTATATTATTTTTATCATATTGTATATTCTATATTGTTTATTGTATGTTCAATTTATTGGAAACTTCCCAGAGTGGCAGTCATGCCAGATGGACAGTAAATAAATAAATAAATAAATAAATAAATAAATAAATAAATAAATAAATAAATAATAAGAGATAAATAGATAATTATCATCATGTCCCATCAAGTCAATTCTAAGTTATGGCAACATTTTTCTGGATTTACTGGGAACAGAATATTCACAAGTGCCTTACATTCCCTTCTGAAACAGCCCACTATTAGGGTGATGCTCTGGATCCTAAGTGCTACTGAAATGCAGCTGAAAGGTCTCTCATTTAAAACAGAACACTGGTTGCAAGGTGTGCATTTGACTATTACTACCAATACTAATATTAACAGCAACAAAACAAAGTGTGTTTTGTCTAGCTTTCATTCTGAGATCTACTGCTCCAAGAACATTAACTCAAGATAAGTGAAATATGGCATGCATGTTAGCCATATGATTGGGGTGTTGTTTCATTTTTAAAACATGTCAATTGATTCTAATTTAGCTTTGATTTAGACATATTTTCTGCATTTGAAGGGTGCAATACCACCTCCAGTCATTAGATGGCAAACCTCCTAAACAATAGGTTACAGCTTGAAGCCAGGGGTGCTTAGCATGCCTCTTTCATAAGATTGAAGTAAACAAAGTCCTTCCTCAGGAGTCTAGAAGGATGTGCTCTGGTAAGAGCCATGCTTAGGGTTGCCAATGGTCCTAGCTTCTTTCAGAAATCCACAGTGGTACTTCAGGGGCAAAAAAATCAAAATTTTATCTATCAACTCTTGGGCTCTGAGCTATCCATGACGGATCAAGAAAGTGTGTTGGTGGACAGCTCAATGAAGGTGTCTACCCAGTGTGTTGTAGCAGTGAAGAAGGCCAATTCCATGCTAGGGATTAACAAAAGGGGGATTGAGAATAAAACAGCAAACATTATAATGCCATTATACAAATCAATAGTAAGGCCACACCTGGAGTATTGTGTACAATTCTAGTCACCGCATCTCAAGAAAGACATAGTGGAACTGGAAAAGGTGCAGAAGAGAGTAGTCTAGTTTTGCATTTGTGTTTTATGATGGCCACATGGCTCACCCCTCTTTTTTTTTTTTACTGGATATTCCAGGAAAGTAGCCTTTCTACGTTTTTAATATCTAGTTACATAAATAACATAAATAAGCTAGTTACCTGAAGGCTTGATATAGATCATGGTTTTTGCAGATTCTGTTTTTCCAAGCTTATACCAGCTGCCATCCATTGATAACATCCATTCATCGACGCCACAGTAATATTTACCCTGGACATCATAACCTGGAGACAGAATAAGCAGTTGGTAGATGTGGCTGGAGACTTTCTTACTATGAAATCTTGATTTATGATGAGGAGAAGTGAATCCTTCTCCATATTCCAATATGTTACTATAATTGGTCTTTAAAATCATCACTGGAGCTGAATCCACGGGGAACAATGGCTGAAAATACCAAGCGACACTCAGCTGAGAATTCCCTTTTGTCAACCGTGAGATGTTGCAGTCAATAGCTACGTCTTCCTTGTTAGAGATTTCCAGAGACTTCGCATCCATGTGGACTACCAGCTTGCTTTCTACAGGAAGAGATAAAGAGATTAGTAGTTAATATTGTTGGTGCTATTATTAGGGAGAGTTCATGAGCTGAGTGTGAGGGGGAAAAACCCTTTGCTCTCTCCACCCCAATTTGGGATCATCCCCTGCATTCCAATCCCAGGCTGCTTATGTCCATTGAAATATTGTCTTAAAGGAGGCATTAGAGGGCATTAAAAGGGCAAATGGAAATAGGAAGCATTTATTAAATACATTTCTGTGTTCAGGGAACATGTCAGAACTGCAACTCTGAACAATATAGTAACTGAATATTTAATGCAGGAACAATATTGCAATGCCCTTATTATTCTGCAGCCTACTGTTCGGCATGTACTGTAGACTCCCTGTGATGAACATACAACACGGCACAATCAGGTTCTAAATCACGCATAGAGTTCAGGTGCCTTTTGCTGACACCCTGCTTTTTGTTTATGCTCACATGCCATGGACAGTACTAATAGGGATGCAAGAGGCAGACTAGTCCCTGCAGAGCTCCCTGGTATGTGATTCTTTTCCTTTGGAACTGGGATAATGTTTGGAGAAAAAGTATTAAGAGAAACCTCTGCATTGGAATTTGTGCTACAGATGTCAACATATGTAAAAGTTGATAAAACATATGTTATGTATATTTAACAGAATGTGTAAAGTGAATTGTAAAATGGAGGCAGTTAGATTCTGCAGTGTCATGATCAGTGTTGGAGACTAGTAATCACAGGCATGTTAATGATGAATGCAGGTGGAACTGATTGTAACATCATGATTTGTAATGGATAGATCAGATTGCATCAGATTGTTAATTAGTGATTGCATCAGATCTTATGAGTGCTGAATATGTATAAAAGGCACTAGCTTGTCATTTGTAATTTGGGGGACTGTTGTGGTGAGAACAGTTCACCCCATACTCTGTTTGTCTGTTTGCTATATTGTATATAATGCTTGGTTGTTATGCTGTGTATATTTTGATGTATATATGAATATATGAGTTTTACTCTATTCATTGTTATTGTCTTTCTGATAGACTAACTCTGCAAACCCTTTATATCAATACTAACATTTTGTCTACGTTACTGCTGCACTGTTTTTGTGTCAGGCACAAGTATATATTATTATTATTATATTTGCCTGCTGCCCCTTAAATCTGCTGACAACAGACAGATTTAAAAGCTGCAGTTTGCAATATCATAAAAGAGGGAATATCTATTTCTCTTTCATTTCTAAACCTCCATCTTTAATATATAGATTGTTGTTGCAAATATACTGGAAAATACAGTATTTCCTCATCTTGTTTTCTTGTGAAATTTGAAAGGCTTTATCATAACTTTTGAATTACTTTTCTAACACATATTGTCTGCAATCCTATTGCTTAGTGCACTAAATTGCACTACAGTAGATGAATGAAATCTGTGGGGATTTCACAAATGTACTCATCCATAACTTTCATTGATTCAAATGGACCTACTCTACCTGTGATTTATTTTAGTGTAGTAAGTGCAACTAGAGTAGACCTATTTCAATCAGTGGAATTTATGGAGGACTTGACTCATCAAATCTCCACTGATTCAATGTGTTTTTGCAGGAGGGGCACTGGAACTGTGAATTCATGTAGTAATATCATGGCTTTGTATCTGAATTTTTATTTTACTTTAGAGCTTGAAAGACTATGTACTCAAAGCTGTTTCCTTTGTGTTGCAAATATACTTCAAGTTCCAGATTATTTTGGACATCATTTTTTACCACTCCGTAGGTTCTATGGCACCTTCTTCTTTAGCCGAGTACTGTATTCCATACAAGTGAAATTTTTAGAAGTATGGTTATTTTTTCCAAATACCAAAGCAACAACAGGTAACAGAAACAACCCCCCAAGTGGCTGCTTTCCCTGAGTTCTATTCATCAATACTGTCGCAGCGTAGGAGTTGCTCCATCCATGCATGCTTCTAGTGCCCTTCCTGGACAAACATATTGAAAATCTACTATTGAAGGTAAGGGGCCATGTCATCCTTCAGAAAAATAGCAGTTCCTACCTTCGCCAGCTCTCCCTCTCCTTTTCCATTGTAATTTTGAATCTAAGCACCTTCCTAAAATATACCCATCTTTTGGGTTGAACCAAATGGTCCATAGGGATTACATATAGAGATGGGCACAAACTACCAGTGGTTCGTGCTGGTCTGGCAGGTACCCAAACAGGTGCTCTGGAAAAGTGGCACCCTGTAACCTCTGGCAGATGCTCACTCGGAAGCAGCACCCTGGTTTCTGTGTTCCATCTCCCCAGGGAGCTGCCTCTGAGTAGACACGCCCTGTGGCAGGCAGGACACTGAACTGAATAGCACCTGTTTGGCCATCCACCAAACTGGCACAAACCACCAAACCAGTGGTTCATGCCCATCTCTAATTACACATTGGAGCTACTTGGCCAGAATCTGGAAATTACAGTTCCAGACTCTGGCCAAGACCTGTCATGTTCTACATTGCAGGAGAGAAAATGTTCAAAAGAAAAGAGCCAAGTTACAGATGCAATTCTTTGGACATCTTCAAGACTTTGGGGGGGGGGATGCCCCTCTAATCTTTTAGAGAGATTATGAAAAAGCACAGAGAAAAAACCTACACAATGAACTGAATAATTTGTAAGCACAATTGAAAAGCATGTTTATTCAAACTCACACAGCCCTAACATTGTTTGGATGCAAAGAAGTGATACATTCATTTTTTTTATGTTCCTTGCACACTTCTTTCTAAAATGGCTTAATTTGTTCACGTTTTCCAACAGGCAGGACTGAGATGTGCCTCCAGCAGTAGGCACCAAAAGGGAATAGGGCAGTGGTGGCAAACCTTTGGCACTCCAGATGTTTTGGACCACATCACCCAGGATTCCGAGCTTGTACTGCCAATGGCAAAGGGCTGTGGGAGTTGTGGTCCAAAACATCTGGAGAGCCAAAGGTTCGCCACCACTGGAATAGGGCTTCATAGTGTATCTACCAAAGAAAGACAAAGTTGTTTCTTTAGATTACAAATCTGAAAATTCATCAGGACATTGACAGTTTCGAGGCACAAAAGATCATCTCCAGGATCTACCAGTTACTAGGAAAGCTGGATGACCTTCATTAAGCAGCTACAACAGAAGAAGAGGAAGGATAGGCCACTTGTCCTGAAAACTGACCCTACATCCAATGCCCGTGCTGTGGCCTTATATTGCTTCCAGTGCTCATATTCTTAGTCTTGCAAACATGGCCATCCATCCTCTTTTAGGGCCAGCAGTCAAGTCTTGTTGTCAGGCTGGAGCTCTCGAAGAGGTTATTGACTGCAGTTGCATACCCCTGTTGAATGTATGCATATTATTTCTGCTTAATCACCTACCGGGCACAATTCAAGGTGCTGACCTTAACCTACAAAGCACAAAATGGCTGGGTCCAAGCTTTCTGAAAGATTGAATCTCACATTATGAACCAGCTTGGGTGCTAAGGTCATCAGGAGAGGCCTTTTGTCTTCATCTCGCCACCTTCACAGGTGCATCTCAGAGGAACACATGAAAGGTCCTTCTCTGTTGCTGCTCCCAGACTTTGGAACTCCCTCCCGCTGGAGGCCAGGACTGCCCCGTATCTGCTATCTTTCTGGAAGCAGGCAAAGACCTTCTCTTCAGGCAAGCTTTCCCTGAATGAGGGACTTCTTATTATGTAACTTTATATGGATTACCATATATGATTGCATTGACTAATTTCATAAGAACACCGGCGTTTTCCATGGTACTTTCCACCCCCCATAATGGATTTTTCTTTTCTTTTTGTGAGCTCTTGGTAGCTCTACTGTTACCTTTTAATGTTCTAAGATGCCTCTGTTAATCCCCTGTTCTTAACTTGAATATGTCTTATATGTTCCGAGCTGAATATTGCCTCTCATTATTGTAAGCCACCTTGGCCCTTTATCAAGGAAGGAGAAAGGTAGGGTAAAATATTCAAAATAAATAATTAAATAAATATAATCTTAACATGGCAAAAATATATAAATTTTATATGCTTAAGTAGGTGTCAGGTAGTGTAGGCCTATTTGAATCAATGGAATTTATGAAAGAGGTGACTCACCAAATCACCAATGCACTTGAATTGCACTTTAGTGCAATTTACTATTCCAAGCAACAGGATTCTGTCCAATGTCTGCACTTTCTTTCTCTAACCTTCTCCCACCTGCTAACATGCCTCTTCCTTCTCCTTCAAATGTCCTTATGTTCATTTAATTCTCTCCCAGGCCCCTCTTTTTTATACTCACAATTCCAACTAAATTGTTTAGGAGGCATTATTGCCAAGCTGAAAGTAATAAAAAAGTACACAGAAAGAAAACAGCATTTGACTTCTAATTTTTGCATCAGGAAGGTACAGCAGGTTTCTGGCTTTTCCAAGCTGCTACAGCAGTGAACTCCAGGCAAGAAGTGTTACTGTATGAAACGTAGTTATGAAAAGGCCACTGGCAGCTTCTCTTAAGGAAGTACCACAACAAGGTCTGAATGGGCCCCTTCTACTACTATCAAGTATCCTGGAAGCACACAGAGAGATTTCAGAGAAATGGCTGTCTAAATGATACCTATGTACTTGGGGAGATTTGGTTCATTTTCCCTGCCAGGATTCTCATTAGATCTCAGAGCAACATAGTTGATTTCCACCAGAAAAAGTCCATTACAAAAGCTGTGACAGTCTTCCCAACACTAATCTCTCCAAAGAAATCCAAGTTATTGCTTTTAAGTTTTATGTCACCCACAGTGGCCTTGCTAAAGAGGGATGACATGAAAGGAGAAATCAAAACCCACTTCAATTTAATTAACTGAGCACAATCTCCACATTTCCTCTCCTCCTTTGAACCAGACTGCTGACAGGGCAGTCTTGTCTCTCTGTGGTACCAACTGAAGTATGCAAAAGAAGAAGCCAACAGCCGCTTCAAATTATATGCACAGACAGCCTGTGAGCTTTTCTGCAAAAGTCATTGTCTATCCACAGTGGGTGCAAACCTCCCGGTAAGAGTTATTTTTAAAATATTCCAAACATTTTTCTATCCCAGAGAATTGGTCAGATCTATTCTGAGGAGCTCTCGTTTTCTCCCTATCAGATTTGGATATTGCTTATTATTGGTCAGCAGAAGCACATTTTTTTCAAAGAAGGTGGGGCTTGCTCATGTCCTAACATGGCTTAGAAGGCCAAAGTAAAACCTGGAAAAAATACCCCAAAGACTGAAAAGACCTACATCAATTCTTAAAATTCCAGGGAAGCCAAAGTCTTACGCACCTCTCACACAGAGCATGGGTGCAAGGAAAGCCTTTGTGGGAAGAGCATTCAATAGCGAGGATGTCACCACAGAAAAGGCCCTCTCTGAGTTTAGGCTTTTTGACAAGTTTGGAAGTAGTTACAAACAGCATAGTTATTCACAAATGGCTACTTTTTTTATACAGGCATACCTCAGTTTGCAAAATTAATGCATTCTCTGGCACGTTTTGTATCACAAACAATTCATAAACCAGAAACGCACAGCAGAGCAATGCATCCTGGGTACTTTTTTCACAATGCATTATGGGGAAAATCATAAACTAGTCATTGTGGGAAAAAAATTGGAAACCGAGACATTAATTTTCAATGGATTTCCTTTTGTGAACCGAAAATTATGTTAACGGAGGTGTTTGTAAAACAAGGTATGCCTGTAATTAGGGTATTAAACTAGGTTGCATTTCAAAACTAAAATAACAATAAAAATGTTAGTTTTCCTGATGTACAATGAGCAGCATTCTCTACTTACTTTGAGACATAACTATAAACTATTTTTATATTGCTACCAAACTGGCCACGTTTGTATCAGAACTCTGCAGTGTCACATTGCAGGAATTTCTCAAACACTACATGATGGTGCCACTGGGTGGTTCTTTTAGGCTCTCAAATTGGCTTAAGCTCTGAAGTTCACACACATGATGCACCCTGTATCTTACCATAGGGCAAATTGGGAGAGAGCAAAGTTCGTGGGAGGGATGAGATGAGAGGGGTACGCTGAGCAGGACAGGGAAAGGGTTGAGTTAATCCATGCCCTTCTGCTCTGATTCTTTGGGTTAGAGGGTAGAATACTGGCTTTGTCTTGGATGCTGGCAACCCATGCCATTCCACTAGATCTGGCTGTGCAATTATACATGACTTGCTGGTCAAGGAGCAGTTTTTACAAAACCATTTTACAGGCTTGCTTGCTTGCATTCTACTCCTATACTGCCCCTTTAGTGCAAACTGCACTACCTGGGGTGGTTTACAAAACAGTCAACCATAAAATACAGGGTCATTGTCATAATAGGTGACAAACATTTGCTTTAGCAGCAAATTGCTGGTTGGTTGGTTTTTAAGTCACATGCTTGTAGCATTTTGTATTTAATTGAAAGAGTTTCTGACTTTTGAAAACTCAAATCACAGGGATCTTGGCCTCCCATTATGACGCCTGTGGTGAACACAATCTTGCATGAGCATGCCATGCCCTGGAGATAAAAAAATTACATACTTATAGTGATTATTCTCTGAGGACATCAGTGATGTACACATTGGGGATGACCCCGTACAGAGCTACAGTTCAGAACATTCTAGAAAGAGTTTTGGTACCAGCTCCACCAGCTCTCTTTCCAGAGTAAGTGCAAACTGCTATCCCTCAGTTAGAAATGTGACAGTAACAGTTAACTTCATATGCCAAAAAGGAGGGGAAAGGGTACATGCTGTGAATATACAGGTAACCTTCCCAAGAATATGTGATTTTAAAATAAGTTCCGTTTTGTGAAGTCCGAATGGAAAGAGACCCACAAAATTTGTTACAGAAGCATTACCATCTTCTCCAGTGCAGAAAAATCACTTGTTATGCCTGTATATGAGAGGTCTTCCCACCACCAGCCTCACCGCCACCACAACCACAAATAGAAAAACACTTTAAGGACACCCTTGGGACCTTAGACCCCAAGGGAAATGCAAATCCAAAATCAGCAAGCTGTAAAGCTATAAAAATGTACAAATATAAAATCAATCAAAGGTATAAAGTAGCCTCAGCACTAACAATTAGTATTAATCAAGTCTCTCTGAGGTATTCTACTACATGGTAACCCAGTGGTAAACAAACCAGAACTGAAGGACAACCTTTCTGCACATGGACAATGAAGAAATGTGGCAGGAGAAACTTGGGGGGGGGCATGAGATACTCGCTGCTTGCGTAGCCAATGGCTGAGGCAACGGTTGTCAGATGTTGGAAGTGCATACTCACAAGCAACATTGCTTCTGTAATTAATTCATTTTGGGGACAGCAAAGGTAGAACCAGGCTACAAGGCAGCCAGCAGTCACAAAGGTATTTTTGATGTCATGAGCAATATTTCAAGGGACTTTTAAAAATGGATTTAAATGACATTTTCATATATATTTTTCTATTTTCCAAAGCAACAAGGAATTTATTGCTTTGATTCATATTTTAAATTTTTGAATTTTCAAGGTTCAGTGTAAAGAACAGCCATTTTAAAAATGGATTTAAATGACATTTTCATATATATTTTTCTATTTTCCAAAGCAACAAGGAATTTATTGCTTTGATTCATATTTTAAATTTTTGAATTTTCAAGGTTCAGTGTAAAGAACAGCCATTTGAGAGAAGCAAGGAGTATTTTCCTATATGTTAACAGCACACAATGCAAGAAATTACTTTGTGACTGGGAGAACAATAATTGTCAGTTGACCATCTTGAAGCAATGAGTAATGCAATGATTTCTTCTTTAAAAATAACATCCCAAGTGCTCTGCCCTGTACTTACCTGGTTTGGTGACTTTTATCTCAACAGGATTAGAAGACACCACTGCAGCTGCCTCCAATGTAGCCAGATCTCTGCCTGGCCCTGAGCTTCTCCAGACTTCTATTTCACATCTGTAGATCCCTGAATCTCTCCAGGTGGCACCGCGGATTAAGAGGTGGGATGAAGAGGAAGATTTGGTGATCTTGGTTTTCTTCTGGAAGTGCGGATGGGCCTTTCCCCATTCAATGGTGCCTCTCGCAGTGACTTTGACAATTTGCTGATAGCCACCCAGGCCTGAGTTGGGCTTGAACTGCCAACTGATGGAAACCAGTGTCTTGTTGATGACGCTGTTAGCAGACAACTTGCAGAACAGTTCAAAATCTTCAAGCAGTTTTACATTTGGAGTTCTGCTATTCAGTACTGCTGTCAGATTCAACCCTGTTGATCGGGATAAATTCATTGATATGCTACATTCCATATCATAGAGAATGCATCAATTGCTTCTCAAACTGACATCAAATTTCCACATTCAGAAAATCTTGTTCATCTTACTTTTTTTCTTTTAGAAAGGCATGACTATTGCCTTAAATAATTAGATATTTTAAATAAATGCAAAGTATATTTTAATATAATAAATTCATAGAACAGAGAGGGAGTGGAAAAGTGACTGAACTATGGCTCGAAGAAGACACCCTCAAACCTGGGGCTCTGTCAGCTCCACTCTTCCCAACCACTTACCCAGTTGGAGAGGAGAAGTGAGGTCACACTGGCTCAAGAATGGTGCTCTCCCTCTCCCTCTCCCTCTCCCTCTCCCTCCTATTACCTCATTTTCCTTCCTAGGATTTTCTTGGTGAGACAAGCCTTAGCAAGTCAAGACCATGTTTACTCTCTAATAACCAATCAGACCACAAAGCACATGACATGCAAGATATACGGGCAAGGACAAAAACGGTCACCATTTAGGGGAACATCTCTTCTAAAAATGTACTAAATTCATGTCTGGAGTGATCGTCTGCTGGCACCTTGTGGAGTGGCTCATCTGGATGCTGACTAGTCCTTTGTTCTCATTCTCCCAGCCAGGATGACAAGCAGTGGACAAAGCCAGTAGGTAACTCAAGTGGTGTCTAGAGAAGGTGGTTTTTCCACATGCTGACTGAATGTCTTTCTCTGTGCACAGAGGAGCATCCTGCAGCAGTTATTCCATGCTTCTCATAGGTCACCAAGAGGTAGGGCTGAAATTGGAGGGGTACCCTGGGTGCCACACTGTAGAGGGCAGGGGCAAAACGACATAATAGTATTTGTACTCTGTACTATTCCACCACCACCCCTCCTCCTGGAGTGTGTGTGGAATCCACATCCTCTCCACAACACAGGCTCTAGTTCTTGGCCTGCCAAGAGGGACCATGATTGATGGTTTTTAGACATGGGGTTTGTGAGATAACATAACATAATATAACCTTGATAACATAACAATTTATGTTATTTTACTTCATTTTCACAGAAAAGATAAATTTTGAAGGCTTTGCATCTAATAAATGAAATAAAAATGCATAATAAATTATATTGACCAGTATCCTACTGGTGTTTGCCCTAGCTAATTGTAGCTAACTGTGACAAGATGCTGGGTGCATCTCAGTAGCATATTTAGTGATATACATGAGATGTTCTCTGAGATGTTCTCCTCTATATAGTTGATTCGAGGCAATTAACCATGGGACATTCTCTGAACTTTACATCAAAACTAATAAGCTTCTGGTCACTATTTAAAAAGTAGTTTCCAAGTTCTAATAAAAGACATCTCATTAATTTTCTAGTGGCTTACAGGAGTCCCGCAATAGTTTATCACAGCACAGCTCCCATTAGAAGATTTAATTTTACAGCTTACCTCTATAATACAGCTTTCTTTAGCCACTGCTTATCTAGAAAATGGAAGTCCCACATCTGAGGTGGGGCAGATGTCACATAGTACTCTCACATCATTTCACTCCCATTCTTTGTGTATATACATGCTTCCTGACCTGGATTATTTCAGAGCCAGCTGAGCCCAATATCACAAAAGTATTGCCTTGGGCTCATCCAGAAATAGCTTAGCTCAAATACAGCTCATTCAAGGATGCCAGAATGATATACCAGGAATACTTTGTACAATCTGCAACACATTGTCTTTGTTGTGAGTAGAATTGGCTGGTTGCACAGTGCTTTGAATGAGCATGGCAGTGTCTTGAGGGCAGCTTTACAGCAAGTTTGACAGAAGGAACACAAACATAAATATGTCCTAGTGCTAGGAAGCTTCCTAGTGCTAGGCCAGGCTGTTGATTTATCTCAATGGTTCTCAACCTGTGGGTCCCCAGATGTTCCTGGATTGCATCTCCCAGAAATTCCTTCCAGCACAGTGAGTGGTGGAAGCTTCTGGCAATTGCAGTCCAGGAGCATCTGGAGACCCATAGTTTGAGAACCACTGATTTATCTGATCCCACACATAGAATGGTGGCAGCTTCTCAGCTTTCAGGGGGAGGTCTTCAAATTCATCTGCTGACGGCTTTAAGTGGAACATGCCTGGGATTGAACCTAGGGCCTTCTTTCAGGCATAGCACATACTTTCCCAGTCAGCTACATTTCTTCCTCACAGTCACGGCTCATGACTCCAGACTGGGAGCTGCTGTAAATCTGTAATTTGGCTTTTAGTTTGTACTTGGCTGGAGTTATGCAAGGCATACCGAAAAACATTTTGGGTGATAAAGTTCAGTCCTGTGGATAGTTGCAGCACTGTGCAGACTGAGAACAAAAGTGGATTCACAGCAGAACCCAAATTGGAGTTAGCGGCTACAGCTGCATCCTCAAAAGATTTTAGTTTTAAAAACGAACCATACCAAACTTGGAAATATTGTGTTTTTGGACTATGGCTCTCAGACCACCACTTTCAAAACAATGTGACCACTGGAAAAACTGGCTAAGCATTCAGATGCCTACAGTCCAAAAAAGTAACTTTTCTAAGCTCTCCAAATAAAGGGGCACAATACTAGGTAAAACATTTAGCAAAGATAACTAGATATATTGGCTACAATTTTATGGTTGATTTATTCATTAGGGAAATGTAGTAAATCATGAAAACTCACTAAATAGGAAGTGGCTGTATTCCTGGGATTCAGGGTGTGCCCAGGAACACAACCAGCACACTGTTAATGAGCGACAATTTTCTGCCAAAACTTATGTGATTACCCTTATGGAAGAATAAATTTCCAGTAGCTTCTGGCTGATAACTCAAAGTACCACATTAGAAATGGAAAAAGTATAGGGACTATTGACATAATAATAATCTTACATGCTTCTAGCACTGGATAACTGCTCTACTACCTAAGATAATCATCTTCTGCCATTCATCTAGGGCTAAATTTCAAATTCTCGTCTTTTGACATTTGAGACAAGCTCCCACTCTTCTTCCTGTTCTTTGTCCTGCTTCCCTTCTCTCATTTTCTCCCAGCCCAGCTCCATGGAGGGATGTTTCTCCCATGTGGCAGAAACTCCAGCACCTTGTTTTCTCCTTTTATTATTCTGATTGTGACTACTGATCTCAGTTGTAAATATGAAACATTTTTCTACTTCAAATGCTTCTAGAGTGATTTTATACCAGCACAGTTTTAATTTGTGTGGGGAGGCAAAAGGTGTGTGTGTGTGTGTGTGTGTGTGTGTGTGTGTGTGTGTGTGTGTGTGTGTGTGTGTGTGTGAAAACTGGGTTGATTTCTCTCATTTCTTACTCTGTTGACTAAAAGGGAATAACCAAAAATCTCCAACAGGAATGGCTTACTTAGTGATACGACTTTGGCTGAAATTTCTTGAGCGTGTTTCCAACTTCTTCCCTTGGACCATTCTGTCACTTCACAACGATAGAGCCCTGTGTCCTTGGTGGATGAAGTGTGATAAATGGTCAAGGTAAATGTGGAAGGCTCCATCTTCTCTGCTCTGAGTTCACCATGAGCATTGCGCTCTACATAGGATGCCCCTATTTTTAGCTGTCCATCTGGATCCATGCTGGCTATGAGCACTGGAGGGTCTCCAATCTTCTGGATAAGCCACCACTTCACAGAGAGTGAATTTTCAGCTACATGTCCATTGTTACAGTGAAGGAACAAAGCTTCCCCTTCCGTGATTTCTTCCTTATTGATTGACAGAAACAACTGCAAGCTGCTTTCTGTGAAGAAAAGGCAGTGAGTCATCTTGAGAGTTTAATCTAACTAAATCAAAGTTCTGCAGCTCTGAGATGTGGAATAAAGGAAAAGAAGACAGAAGACACAAAACTGGCTTGTCTTTTGGCACTATTTAGTTCAAAGTCACCTGGACACCATAGAGTTCCTAACCTTTGCATTTCCTTAACACTGAGATCACCAAAATCTTTGACTTCTGTGGATCACTGTGGCTAAAAAATCTATACTTTTCTGTAATCTAAGACTTTCTGTTTGGCACCAAAATGGTTACAGATCATTGCAAAACTTTTGCAAAGCAGACCATATGGTTTGCCAGCACTGCCATAGAATAAATGAGTCAGAAGGGGCCTATTCCCCTGCTCAGTACAGGAGTACAGATCAAAGCAGATGGTTGGCCAAATTTTCCCTAATGCCTCTGGCACTGGAGCACTCACACCTCCTAAAGTAATTGTCTCCACTATTGTACTGCTCTAACAGTTAAGGATTCTGCCCCCCCCCCGATATTCAGCCTAAATCTGGCTTTCTGTAGCTTGAGCCCATTATTGGCCCTGTACTCTTGGATGATTAAGAACAGATCCTGTCCCTCCTCTGTAGGACAACTCTTCAAGTATTTGCTCAAGTGCTGTCGTATTTCCCATCAGTCTTCTTTTCTTGTGGCTTTCCTAAGGGCTCTATCACATGTCCTTAAAAATCCAGATCAAATTTCAAGATAAACCATGTCCAAAAATCTTGTCCCCACGTCCACCGGGCTTTTTTAAAAAAAGAAAACCTGGTAGCGCCCCCTTTAGCGAGTTTTCCAATACCTACCAGAGAAGCTGGGAATTTTTTGACTCTGTTAAAAGAGCTCATTTTTAGAGCCAGACGTCATGGAAGCGTGTAGATCCAGTTTTCTTTCTTTTTTTTTTTCTTTTTCTTTTTTACATAGCACCGACCGGCTGTTCCTGGGGCTGATCGGCACTGGTTTTTTAAAATTATATTTTATTTTTATTCCCCCCACCCAGTGCCAACCAGCTGGCTTTCAGCATTTCTTTAAATTTATTTTGATTTTTACCCCCAGCGCTGCTCAGCTGGTCCTCTGGCTGGTCGGGCACTTTTTTATTTTATTTTGTAATTTTTATTCCCCGATCACCACCAGCGCTGCTCAGCTGGCCTTTTTTTTTTTTTTTTTTTTGCTTCCTTATCTGTGGGAACGGAGATCCCACATCTTCCATCATGTGACCCAGGAAGAGGAAAACACGGACTTTCAGATTCACTGGCTCTTTCCCCAAGGGGTCTGTTTCTAGTCCTCCTGATCATCCTAGCTGCCCTCCTCTGAAGTTGTTCCAGTCAGTTGGCATTCTTAAAGTGCTGTGTCCAGTTCTGGACACAGTCCTCTAAATGAGGCGTAACCAGTGCTAAATAGCACTGAATATTTTGCAAAGAAAGTCTTCTTTGTTGCCCTGTCACGAAGGTCTGTCAGGTGGTTGATATCATTGCTCAAGCAGAATTTCATGGGCTCTCATTTTCCCTGGCCAACAGTTTTGTTCATATTTCTTTGGCTTTCAATGCTCTTTCCTAGTATTGTTGACACATCATTCTTTTAAACTGCAATGGTGTGAGCGACCCCCGCCGCCCCCTCCATAATGAGGTGCTTAAAAGTGATGTAAGATAGGCTTTTATTATGTCCACTGGAGTTCAACACAGACAGAAAACACCTCAGCACAGTTCAGCGGTGCTTTGCCCCCTCTGGGAATTAATAAGGCTTCTTCTTCTTTGGAGCAGGCCCTGTCAGAAGTCTATCCATCTGGTAGTAGCACCTGGCTAGGTTGTCTTTTTCTTCACAGCACAAATAACTTGTGTTTCTCCCAAAGTCCCAAGACACAGCCTCTCAGGACCTTTTCACACGACCCCTAAGATCCGCTGGCCACTTAAATTTGGACCAGAAATCTTAGGGGTTTGTCGCCGTTCCTGCGTTCCCACCCCCTCCGCACTCATGGCTGCTGGCTGCGTGAGGGGAGGGAGAAAAAAAGGAAGAAAAAAAATGCTGCTCACCTCCGCTCTGCCATCTCGCTTTGCTCCCGGCACTGCATTCAGATCTCTTAAAGGGGCGGGGGGCAAAAAAAGAACAAACAGAAGCAAGGAGAGCCTGGCAGTCACTACTGTTATATCCGCATCAGGAATTTTCACCCTCCGAGAGCAGGTACATGAAAAGTGTGCTGGGACATGCTTAGGTGGGCATGGTCGCACTTAATTATCTGTAAACTCCAGAGCTGGTGGGGAAATAATTTTAAGCTCCGGAGCTGGGAGCCATTTGCCTCGGAGTTTAGGGGTTGTGTGAAAAGGCCCTCAGTTCTCACTCTTCCTTATGGGTTTTACTCAGTGCCTGTGTAATTCCCATAGAGAGGGGAGTTACCTCACTCCCTCACTCCAGAAGCCAGTGAATGTCCTGGTCAGTTAAACAACACAGTCTTAATCAGGCTGGCCCGCATTGTCTCCCTTTATTCTCAGTTCTCAAACATTGGGCTGCCTCAAGGAGGGGCTGAGCCCATGAGCTGGATTCCTTCGCTCTGCTCCTGGGTTGCACAGAGGAGACTTTATCTCTTATACTCCTTGGCCCTGGCCTTTAATGCTCACCTCCTCAGGGTTGTCCGACTGGCCAGGCTTCTTCCTTATCCAGGGTTTCCATCGCATCCTCCCAAACATCCATCTCTCCCTTCTCTTCCTCCCGGATAATGTTTTCTCCCCTTATCTCTAGGCCTGCCAGAGCTCTCTCCTCCCCCCAGACAGGTGTTACATTTCTCTCTAATTGCCTTGCTGCCTGGGAGGCTGACCACTCTCCCAGCTGCTTTCAGCTGTCTCACAAATGGGCACCCAAGAATTGTAGGAAAATGCTCTATAAGAGTCACTCAATGAGTTCAGAAAAGAGAAGGAAGACTTCATAGTCACATTAGGAGAGTTAGCAACTATAATATGGGTTCAGTATTGTTCATAAGATTGGACATAACGAGATCTCAGCTTTTTTTTACTCCTATAAATAGATTCTGAACTACATACCTGCCTATATTCAGTACTAGTTTACTAGACTTTTTTCATCTTTTAAAATCCATAAGCAAGGACTTTTTAGAAAGAAAACACAATAATAGGGCAGGAATTATGGAACAAAGTAGCATACGGAGAAAAACTGCAAACATTATGAAGTCACTGGAATGGAATCCTTCACTACAAGCCATAGAAGATGACCAATGACTTTCCTCCAACAAGTGATTGCCTGGAGTGGTGGTGTTGTCATGGCATCAAGCTGTTTCTCCTCTATAAGTTGTCCAGGCTAGAGACAGCCAGCAGCCTTTCAGAGAGCTGAAGCCAGTTTTGAAAGAGAGAGACTTTAGATCAGACATGTCCAAAAGTTGACTGCAAAAAAATCTCAAGCAAATGTCTTTGATGTCTTGTTGTCATATGCTACAGAATCCTTCAATCTACCTTATCTTATTGTTAATTTTTATTGTTGCTACATTTGATGGGAAGGGATCAGATCATGAGTGAACCACTACCTGGCTTATCTTGCCCACTCCCGACACATATTATGCTTAAAGAAAAAACATTTGGCATAACTGACCTCTAGGCTTCACATTTATATCGATGGCTGATGAAGACACTTCCTTTGAAATGGTAAATGACCCAGTAGGAGCCTTCTCCATTTCAGAAACCACACAGCTGTATGTGCCGTGGTCCTTCAGTTCCATTTGCCTTATCCTGAGGATGTACTTATCATTGCTCTGCTTCTTCACCAGGAGATTTCCCTTTTTGAACTGCTCCTCATAGTCAATTTGAAATGACAAGGCCCCATATGGATCCAGAGTTGCTACCTTGCTGCCATGATTGTACCAATCCACCTGGAACCATCTGTGTTGTGGTTGCTGGGCTTGCACAGTGCATATCCATTTCTAAGGCATCTCCCTCCAGAAGAAAGTGCTCAGTAGTGGAGATATTAACAAAAAAACTTTTATCTGTGAAAATACAAATGAAGAAGCTTGACTTCACAAGTTCAACATAGTTGCTTTTGGTAATGAAGGTTATCCATACTATGCTGATTGTCCTGGTAGGGGTAAAATCCTGGAGGGTCAAATGTGTTGATTGCAGGGAAAATCTTCCAGCCTGGTACCCTCCAAACACCATAGTCCACCATGTCTAAGCAGTGCTTCTAGGGCAGTGGTGGCAAACCTTGGCACTCCAGATGTTTTGGACCACAACTCCCAGAATTCCTAGCCTAGATTGCCAATGACAAAGGACTATGGGTGTTGTGGTCCAAAACATCTGGAGTGCTGAAGGTTCGCCACCACTGTTCTAGGGAGTAGCCAAAAGTTCACAAGGCTGAGCTCTTGGACTCTTAAATCAGCCCTTGCATGGTAAGGATACAAAAATTACCTACAAAATACATAGGCCCCTAGTAGATGGTGGAGGCAAACTTGATTTTAGCACCCCAACCCTCTTAATCCAAAAGAACCAAACAGCTGAAATATTTTTATTATATTAAAGGTGGTGGAAAATCAAAAGAACAAAATTTCAAAACAGTTCCAACAGTTCCAGAACAATCAAAAGGCACATGGAGACAGAAAATAAAAAGGCCAGTTAATATATGCCAATACAGTAGGACTGCCCTATCTGTGATGGATCAGTTCTGGGAGCCCCCGTAGATAGTGAAATCTGCAGATAAGAGCAAACACTCTTATCCAAGGATAATGGTTGTTACAAGGGTGCTGGGGTGCTGGTGCGAAAGCTTTCACCTCAACAACCCCCAAACTCTGGGTGGTGTGGCAGTGGCAGCCGCGGTAAGTTTTCTTTTTTCCTTCTTCTCACCACTGCCGCCACCAGCAAATTGCCCTATTCACCGCCAGGCTCGGAGGGGGGGGAACTTACCAATGCCTTCAGCGGCTGGCCTGCATGGGCAACAGCAGCGAAGGCGGAAAAGTAAAAAAACCTACTGGTGCTGCCACCACCAGCCACCCTCCTCGCTGCCGGGTTTGGCAACCGGCCTGAGGGGGCAGCAAAGAGGAGAAAGGGAAAAAAGACACTAGTGCCACGCCAGCCAGGCACTCTCCAGAGGGGTGGGGTGGGGACTTTAAGGACCTGACTGGCCCACTGGCCTCTGAACTTCTCGCTCAGGTCTCGGGCAGCGGATTGGAAGTTTGAATGGGAATTTTGAAACTTCTGTTTACCACTTGGGACCCAAGCAGGAAGTTCAAAGGTCAGTTGGCCAGGCAGGTCCTTAAAGTCTGCACCCCACCCCTCTGGAGTGCACCTGGCCAACGGCGAATGAGGTGGTAAGATTTCTTTTCTTTTCTTTTCTTTTTCTCCTTCTCACCGCCAGGCTCAGGCCTCCCCTCTACCCAATGAACACCAACCGTGGATAACTGAATCCAGCAGATAAGCATAGTTTTGCCCTAAGAGAAAACTAGGCTAAACTAAGTAACTTATCTTCCTATTTTAATATCTGAAACTCCAGTTCCAGACTCTTCCAGAAGATCTGCCAATCAAGCATCACATTTCACTGAGGATTTGGAAAGAAGAGAGTAACTTCTTCCCCTTTCCCTCACTTCAGCTGAAACCATTCTCTTAATTAACTCAGAACCAAGGAGTGAGCTCAGTCAGGCCTTGACATTTCCATTTACAGAGAATAGGGTGCAGGCATTTGCTGCCTTCCCATTACAAGTGGGCATTTCCCCCTCTCACTTGGTCAGCATATCCTAGACATGAACTATAAGGTCTGATTTCCCAGAAGAACAACAGAAACCATAAAACATCATTTCCCCATTCTCCTGGTAAATCGTCATCCTATGGTGGTCAGATATGTTGCCAGGAAACAGAGAAAAAAGAATGGAGAAAGCTGAAAAGCTCTGCAAAAAATTCGAGGCACTTGGTCCCCCCATCCCCGGAACACTGATATCCACATCTATCCAATAAAATTGGATAAAGACACCCATGCTTTCTAGATAGGAATGACATGCTTTTATTCTAAACTAGAAAAAGCTAGAAAGAAAGTTGCTTTTCTAAATATATTAATATAATATATACTCTGTGATATGCATAATCACTTCAGGTAAAATTAGATGGCAACCTTTTTTGCAAAGTTATTTCCCCAAAGGCATGCTACTTATATCAGTATATGGTGTGTTTCTCATATATGGCTTAAAGCACTCTCTGGAAAGTTTACAATTTAATTATGCAGGCTGCACATTCCTCTCCCCAGTGAGCTGGGTATTCAGTTTACTGACCTAGGAAGGCTGAGTGAACCTCAAGCCAACTACTTTGGAATGAACCTGCCTCATGATCATAGTATTGGCTTAATCACTGCACCACAAGAGGTCAAAGGCATCTATTTATCACAATACTTTATTTTGCTCACCTATGTGTCTTGTTTTGTGTCTTTGTTTTGTAATTGGTCATAGGAAGGTAAACATGATTGCTAAGGCATGTTTCTCTGAGGAAATCCCCTTGTGGGAGGAAAAACGTGTCTATCACCAAGAATAGGCATGACGTCTATTTAAGTGCTCCATTATACATTCACTGTCTCATCTTCATTTAGCGAGCCATCTCTCTCTATTGTTATATGGATGGTGTGGATAGATTTAAACAGAACAACAAATGAACAGATTCTATTTATTTAAATGAAAATCATCAAGTGTGAGTGAATGAATGGATCCTGCCTGTCTAAACTTTCTAAAACAGTCAGCAATTAGGTGGACTGCTGGTACCGTCTGTTGAAATAATTTTGTTTAACCTCAGCAGCCATAACTGTTTCCACATATGGAAAGATGGGGAAAGAGGAAGACGTATAGTGAAGTGTATTATTTCTGAAACATTTCTTCACTGGAAATGTGACTGTTCACTAATTTGAAAGGAAGTAACAGTGTGTTTTCTCCAATCCATGGGAAACTTCACCGATTTCTCTATGAGCATCTGAAGAGCCAGAAGCTGCAGCTAATCATAGTTACTTTAAGTCTAATTGCTTACTGCACATAAATTATCCAAGGCATTGAACGCGGCTTCATCAATAATGCAGGCCAGAAATCCTGAACAAACATTTACCATTCACAAATATTTGCTGAATCTCTTAGGTGAACAACGTGGAACATTAAAGCCACACCGTTCTGATCCAGAAGAGAGGTTAGGGAAGCATTTCCCTTGTTGAGATCATGTGCTCTGTGCTCCTAAACAGAGCAGTGTAATTTAGGTTGCAGCTCCCTAGTGGGAAGGAGCTACGTCATTATGTTGCCAGTCACCACAGCACAGCTCAACAAACCATAATTTTACAAATTAGGACTGATTGAGGGGGCGGAGGAAACTATTTTGATCTTTAAAAGAAATGTTATCTTAAAAGGGGGCTTTGATTTCATCCATTTCAAGACAAAAAAGTGTGTATCACAGAACCCTAACAGCAGTACTGAGGATATGGAGCTACAGAAAAGCCATCAAAAGCTGGCCCCGCCTTGAGTTAGTGTAAAATAACTGCCTCAAGCAGCAAATGTGTGTTGTGAAGGGACAGTCAACTGCAAGTTATTTACTTTGTTATATAGTACTCTCTTTGTTTGTGAGGTATCTTTTGTTTTGTTTTAATATCTAGAAAGGGCAAAGGAACAATGGGAACTTCTACCTCATGTGCCAAAAGATGTTGGCTGGCTCAGTATCAAGTACAGTGGACCCTCATATAACAAACGGTTTGTATAACATAAAATCTGTACAACATAAAAAATGGTCGCAATTAGGGATTACTCTGTTTTCAGGAAATTTGTATAAAGGGAAATTTGCTTAACATAATTTCATTTGGAATGAATTAATTACTTTATACAAGGTACCACTGTGCTTCAAAATGCCAAGTTGAGTACTTGATTCAAGTACCTGGCATCTCAAATCAAACAGGTCAGAGAGTAGGGTACAAAATGCTAGTCTGCCTCAGGCAGCAGAACATCCTCTATCAGTCATTGGAGGTACAAGCCTGTTGAATCAAGAGGCCAGACTGAATTCAAATACTTACTAACCACTACATTTTTGTATTCTCAAAGGCTTTCATGGCCGGGATCTGATAGCTGTTGTGAATTTTCGGGCTGTTTGGCCATGTTTTGGAAGTTTTTCTTCCTAACGTTTTGCCAGATTCTGTGGCCGGCTTATTCAGAGGCCAAGTAGCTCAGTGAACTAGGAGTTCTCTCTGTAGTCTGGGGTACAGAATGAGTGAGACTGTGGGGTTTAACGCGGAACCGCGCCTTCTCTGTGGTGGGGCCTCGCTCTGGAACCAAGCTGCGCCTGCTGGAAAAGGGGAAATTGTCCTATGCAGGAGATTAGGTGTTAGTCATTGTATTGTGATATGGAGGGATTAAGAAGTTTCACTGTAATCAGGGAGGGTGGTGATCCTTCTCTGTGGTTAATGGGCGGTGTTTGCTCTTCTACTGTGTGAACTGATCACTGGTGCTTGTGGCTGGATGAAAATCATTGAACTTTGATCTTTTACAGGCAGTTGTTTTCAGTACTGGAAGACAGGCTTCCAGTACTGAGACTACAATTTTTAAATTTACTGTAATGCTTAAATGTAGAAAAGTACATTTCAGCACTGCAGCCATGTACAAGAGAGCTTTCAGCTGTAAAAGAACATAAAATCTACTGACATTCAAAATCAAAATCTGCTGAGCTCTCAGAACTGTATGGAGGGGGGTCAAATAAACCAGGGAATCAGGTTATCCATAATTATATATAATGGTTTCCCCCACAGACTTTCAAGTCACTGCTGGCCCCTAATTACATGTATGAGTAGTGGAAAATACAGATCTTACCAAGGCTTCTGATGGTCAGGGATGTTCTATTGCTCCGTTTCCAAGCAATGTCTTTCCAAGTTTTATCAGGATCTTGAATCCATTCCACTGCTTCACAGTACATTTCCCCTTGGTCTGCAGGCTGTAGGCTGACAATGGACAACTGGTATTCTTTTTCTCCAATTTTGTCTAGCCTGACATCTCCTGATGAAAATCGTTGAGCGTAAGAAGATCCTGGATGCAAGACAAAATCTCTGGACAGAGAAAGGATCTTCTGGGCTTGCCCAGGCCCTTTGTCTTGAAGATGGTACCAGGCAACAGAGACATGTGTATGCTGCTCTGTTGCTGTTAATACCTCACAAATGAGTTCTAATGAATCCCCTTGGTCTCGGTGGAAGGCCTGCATCTTCGCAGTGGCAGAAAGTGTGTCTGGTATTACTAAAATAATAAGATGAGATAAAGACATAATGGCCAGTATTGCTAGACCCTGACAGAGTCAACTGCAAAATGATAAATCAACACTTGAGTCAACGGGTCTCTTCCATTTGGGATTAACTATAGAATACTGACCTGACCATTAGAGATGGGCTTTTCATTTTGAAAGTGGTCAGCTTCCAAAACAGAATGCGGGAGCCCAGCTGGCATTCATAACCAGAGGAACACAATCAACCAATCTCTTACCTTGCTCTGGGCTCGTGTGGGATTAAGGAAGAAGCCTCCGAGGTAATATTTCCTTCTCCCTGGTGCTGGCCAATCAGACAGAGAGGCGGGATAATGCATTTCCCTGCACAGCTCTTGATTGTTGCCAACCCGCAACTGTGAAGCTGACCACACAAACCGAAACTGTGAAGCTGAATTCCTCAGCACTCAGCTCAGCCACCTGAATTGGGCCCTACAAGCAAATGGCTATTCCAAGAACGAAATCAAAAGAGCCATCAAACTGAAAAAAACAATACCAAACTGAAGAACAAAAAATACACGCCTCCCAACAAAGTATTTTTGCCATACATGAAAGGAGTCACAGACTGCAGGAACAAAGTGTTGAAAAAACACAACCTACAAACAGTATTTAGACCCACCCAAAAATACAACAGATGGTACGGTCAGCAAAGGACCCAGAGTACAGAGAAAGCTCCTAGTTTCCTGAGCTCCTTGGCCTCTGAATATGCTGGCCACAGAGTCTGGCAAAACGTCAGGAAGAAAAACTTCCAGAATATGGCCAAACAGCCTGAAAAACTATTTATTTATTTATTTATTTATTTATTTATTTATTTATTTATTTATTTATTTATTTATACAACTTATATGCCGCCCACTACCCAAAGGTCTCTGGGCAGCTTACAATTAAAATTGTAATTGTTTACAATTGTATAGTTCACAATAGTGAACTTGTGAACAATGTTTTTGCCATGCATGGAATGGATCATGCAGAGTATCTCTATACCACCTTAAAGGCACCCAGCCCTGTCTGATTTTGGAAGATACCACCAGGTATTTGAGATACCACCAGGAAGCACCAAGTTCAGCTAGGAAAGAATGCAGCATAAAACTCTGGTGAGACGTTGCCAGTAAGACTTCGCAGTAATGGAACGGTGGGACCTTTGATCTGACTCAGTGTACAGTTGCTGCCTGTGTTCGTATTTTCTGTGCAATCCAAGGGCCTGAAAATAGTGTATGGAATAGTCCCAACTCAAATCTTTCATGAAAAAAGGAAGGACCAAATAGGTAAAAAGCTACTTGATAGAGGCAAACAGAGGTTGAAGAACAATGAACCTTTAAAGAACATTAAAATATAGCTGGAGAATCTGTGACTATCCGAATGTTAATCACTGACTATTCACACCATCTCTTGCTTTTAGCCAGCTCAGCAACAGCTGTTGGGAAGTGATGGACACTCTAGTACAATATAACAGAGAGGTGCATAGTGGTGGTAGGCAGCTTGGGGGCAGTCGTAATAAAAGATCAAATAATTCTTTCAAGAAGTGACTTCTCTATCATACCCGAGAGGTTCATTTTTCCACTGTACGTCCCATGGTAAATCTCATCTGTATTGGGTGTGAAACATTCATACTCGCCAGTATCCTCATCCTTGAGATCCGTGAGATGCAGCAGGACAGAATCCCCTTGGATCCTTTCGATGTATATTTCTTTACTTTTGACACGTGCAGCGTAGACTGCATATGGAAAGTTTGCATGGTCTAGTGTGCTGATTATCTGAAGCTCTCTGTCTGGGGCAGATGGCTTATATACAGACCACTGGAAATTCTGCTGCGGTGGTCCCTGGTAGCCACTGACATTGCACCAGATAGTAATATGGTAGCCTTTTGCTCGATAGAGAGGTCCCTTCTGAATAGTCACCATCCTTTCTCCTGCGTAGAGATCTGTGTGCAAACCATAAACATGTCAGTTGAGTTAGCTATAATAAATTGAGTACCTTGATACCTACCTGACAGAGGAGACACCCTGATCACAATTTAAGTAACTTGATTAGAAGAACAGAAGTCAGATTTTTTGTTTTACACACATCACCCAGCAGTATTTAAAGATACTGTAAACTTTATCTCAAAGGCCCTTACTTCACGAGGCGCGGCGCTCCGCAGCGATATTGCCTTCGATTTGAATTCGGAGGCAGTCACGTGGTGGTCACGTGTTCTTGCTTCGCTCCCGCCCCTGTTTCTCAGTACTCACGAGCTGCAGTTTTAGGACCGATTTGAGCACAACCTCACGTGCTCCCTTCGCATTCGCATGCCACTTTTCAACGTTCATTATTTCCCATCCGTCCTTTAAAAAAATTCCTACCGACGGCGTATCGATGCACTGATGCTGAACTGTCAGTTGCAATGGCTCTACTGATTTCAACTGTTTCCTGGCATCATTGGCAGCCCCCCCGCCACCGCCGCCGCTACTCGGGGGGAGGCCCACATGGCATAGCCGCCCGCCCTCCGCCGCTTGCACGCTGCCTGCCCCGGGTGCCCTCCTCTGGCCGGGCGAGGTGGCAGCGGCTCCTCCTGCTCCCGCCGCCGCCGCCGCCGCCGCTACTCGAGCGAGGAAGTAACAGCGCAAAGCGATGAAACGATATAGCGATGCATCGATATCCCTGTTTGAATATTTTTTAAAAAAACTTGAAATAAAAGCCAAAAACCGAGACCACATGTCACGTTGGGAGCAAAGCAAGATGCGAAGCGAAAAGATTCCCGGCAGCAGCCAGGGGCACCACTCGCCCCAGTTGGAGCACGGTTAAGGGGGAGTGGTCGGGGCGGCACCGAAGCTAAAATGGAGGGGCGTGCGGACTAAAACGATCGATTCGGACAGAAAAGGCTAGCCGCGAAGCGAGCGGCTCGTGAAGTAACGGCCAAAGTTGTAGCTTAGGAAACACAGTGCCCTTTGAGTGGGAGAAACAAGAGGAGAGTGAAAGAGAAACAGTACACCCAGTTTTGCTGCATTAGTATATATTTTTTTAAATTATCTTCATTTTTTTCTTGCTAATTTGCTGTCTGGTTTCTTCATTTTCCACAGTTTCCTGCATACAGATTTTCATTATTTATTTATTTATTGCACAGCCAAGCAAAGTAAGCTTATAAATAAAATGTTTCCATGTATAGCTGCAATCCATAGCAGTAACACTCCAGTATTCCTGCCAAGAAAACTCCATGGACATGGAGTCACGAAGAGTCAGTCACGACTGTAACGATCCACACACACACACACACACACACACACACACACACACACACACACACACCCCTTCATTATTTCTGTGAGAGGTGGTGATGCTTAATGTTTTCCAGCCCAGTACTGATTTTGTCAATAGACTCAATATAAATTGGGTTTTCAGAGGGGGAAAGGGTTGTCATTTCTCACAAGCCACTACATATAACTTTTGGGAGTGCAATTCCGACATGCCACATTTAAGATGGTTACATCTTGAATTAGATATATTGCCATGAAATTCAAATATTAGTGAAAAACCATTACTACCAATTTCTGTTGACACAATATTGTACAGTACAGAAAACACAACCTGGCAAAATGTAGAGCTGTTATTCCAAATACAAAGTACTTTCCATATATTTTGCACATACTCCTTTCTGAAACACATGCATTTTCAAGTGTTGTATATGTATTTTTGCTGTCAAGTCAAAACGTATTGACTCTTGTAGGGCTTTCAGAGTAAGTGAGATGTTTAAGGAGTGGTTTTACAAACTCTACTCCCTCAGGGAGTTTCCATGGCTGTGTGGACTGTGGAGATTCAAACCCTGTTCTCCTGAATCCTCGTGCTTCACTCTGTTAAGTACACCATGCTGGGGATTCCTTTAAACATATTTTGGATCTTTAAACAGATGGAAACATTGCCATCATTTATGGGCAATCCTCTATAACAGTGGTGGTGAACCTTCGGCACTCCAGATGTTTTGGACCACAACTCCCACAGTCCTGTTTCACTGGCAGTACAGGCTTGGAATTCTGGGAGCTGTGGTCCAAAACATCTGGAGCACCACTGCTCTATAAAATGTAATAGACACAAAAGCAACCTTTGGTAAGTACGGAATCAAGTGCTACAAACCACCCAGAGTGGTCTTGCTGCCAGATGGGCAGTCTAAAAATCAATCAAACAAACAGAAGTAATTTAAAGATGAAAATAATGATCTCATCCTTATGTTCGGCATGAAAAGAGGCACCACAAACGTTGCAGAATGGAGACACAGTGCTGATAGCCAATAGACATGAATATCTAATTCTTCAATACTGCATGACTCATTACCAACCATAAATGGAAAGGACCATATGGAAGGCATGTGTGCCAGTGGCTGGCAGCCAAAGCCATTAAATGGAATGAATGTCCAATAGACAGAGGAAGTGCAACTGTGTATATCAGTCAGAAAACAAATGTCTAGAAAAAGGCGACATCTCCACACACCGATTTGTGGGCACCTAAAGGCAGCTAAGTGGCCTGGGCCAGACTGAGTTTGGTCTCACACACAAAAGCACATCTTATGCTCTTATGGAGGATAAATACATCACATGAAACTTACCAAGCAGCAGGAAAAAGAGGACGGTTGAAACCTGTTGGTGTCCCATTAGCAATGAGAACAAGCTTCCTTTCACAGCAAGGAGCAAAAGTCTCTCTCCTAACTGAGCTACAGCAACAGACCTCACTTCAATAGTGTTGAGGAAGTTGTCTGTCATCAGTGTTTGTGGTTTCCTGATTTCAGAGAAGAGAGACTAAAGAACCCATAGGTCTCAAAAATGCACTGGAAAGACCACAAAAATATTCAGTGGGTTGTATGTCCTTGTTATAAGTTCTACAGTATCTTGAGGCCTTATTCATTATACCCAATGCTTTGCAACCTTGCCCTAAGGTTAAAATAAAATAAACTGCATCATAAGCCACCTTCCCACTGGTGTACTAAGACTAGTAAACTCATTAATTTTTTTTTAGTTGCTTGCATCTTCAACTGTGCTTTAAAGCAAAATTCCATGTTATTTAGTTAGCCTCCTGTCCAAAACACTTTGTTCCCTCTTTCCCTCCAGCCACAGAGAGTCAGCATTTCATAGTTCTTGAGCATACTCAATTCACATTTAGGTGTCTATTGTTTGCTCTGCCCCATACATTTTCTTCTCCTGAATTTTCTGTTAGTTGTACAAGCGTTGGGTTTCACAGAAAATGCAGAAATCCTTTAGTTTCTCACCCTCCCTACTGCGGCTACCACACTAGCTGAATTTTGTGTTAGAGGAAGTGTTGATCCCAATACTGTTTTTCAGTTTTGGTTCCATTAAGTTATTACAGCTTTCAGAGCTGTAGCACTCAGAGGTAGCATTATCATGGCCTAATAGCTATAATACAACAATAACACCAAGAGTTTTTTTTTTTTTAAAAAAAACCAATAACATGTTTCTCTCTGTGAGATGTTAGGGAGAAACAAGCATACTGGTTGAGGTATCATCCAATTTATATTGCACATCTGTGTGCAATATTAATACAACAAACAAACAAACTTGTAAAATAGGAGAGTAAGGGGTTGGCAGCTTCAAGGTCAAGCAAATCCCCTCTTGGTCAGGGAATTTCCAGGTCCAAGCTATTACCTGGAAATAGCTACTTGTTGCAGGCCCCACAACTGTCTTGCCTTGGGTTCCAAGATAGCAATGCAAACTATCAGATTTACAGTATTTCTGAGACCCAAGGTGGTGTTTTTGTTTTTTTACACCACACAGTTGCATGCTGCTCTGCATAATAAGCTGAATCTGAAGTCAGACAGGGTCAGTAATTCAGGGTAGAATACTAGCCTAGCAATATATGGAGGTCCCAGGTTCAATCCTTAGCATTCCTATTTCAGAGAAAAGGGTAATGGAAAAGGCCTTTGCCAAAGAAAAGAAAAGAAAAGAAAAGAAAAGAAAAGAAAAGAAAAGAAAAGAGGGGAGGACCAAAGACATGTTTTGGTCTGTTAGTTTGAGCTGATATAAAGCTACTTCATGTATCTTCCTATTAGCAGTGTTGGGATAAACTGAGAAGTGCTGCAGCTCTTCTTGACAGTCCCCAAAGCTATCCAGTTTTCATCTGAAGAGTCAAAAATACAAGAAGTAGGGGGCATGATTTCTGTAAAGTTAGTGGCTTTTAATTGGCCGCTCAAAATCAAACTATGCTAAAATACTTTTCATTATCACAATTTATATTTATTTATTTATATATGCGCTAATTGACTGCCCAATTTTCCCACGGGAACTTTTTGTGATTAAGAACAAATTATAACAAAACAACCTATCCGGAAAGAAACCAAACAATACTAAAAATCCAATAAGGCAACAACAGAGATAACGATAAAGGAGACACCACAAACATGTACTCACAACACTATACAGTGCTCATCATGTGCTTTTGGCTTCATTATGTGCATTTTAAAAAACAATCTCTATTTTTTAACAGGGCAGTGATTCAGTTAAGGCACAGTGTGAATCAGTAACTATGAATTAGTGATCTTCAAAAATTCCAGTTGTGAACGGATTTTTTTCAGGTCTTGCAAACTTCAGGCTGTGGCTTCTTTTAACTGAATCAATCTATCTCATATTTGAGTATATACTGAGAAGTCAGAAGTCCAGCTCAGAGAGAGTGGTTAATGATATCATAGCCCCTGCCAAAAAGAATGTTCAAGGCCCTTGACCCTTGATTGCATGGTTTCCGTCCCCGTGACAAAACATTACAAGGATTATCACCTTTTCTATTTCTTTGGTTGTGTAGATCAGTGCTCCCCAACCTTTTTGTTTCAGGGACCGGTATTTATTTTATTATTTTCCCGTGGCCCGGGGTGGGGGGGTGGGGAGGGGGAGATGGGGTGTGGGGGGCAGGGGAGGGTGTGGGGGGCGGGGAGGGGGAGGGGAGGTGCGGGGGCTTTGGGTGTGTACCTTGGGGGGCCACCGGTGGCGGCAGCGGCGCTTGCTGGCTTCGGGCGTGCGCTCCCCGCGCGCATGGGCGGGGGAGCCCGGGGCTCCTGGGCGGGCGGGCCCCGCCTCCTCCTCCAGTCGGCGGCCGGAGGCAAGCGGGGCCGCAGAGGTGCCCCAACCGAGGCGGGCGGCGGCGGCGGCGGCAGCGGCGGGGCGGGCGGCGCGCGGCGCTTGCCGGCTGCGCTCCCGCGTGCACGGGCGGGGAGCCCGGGCTCCTGGGCGGGCGGGCCCCGCCTCCTCCTCCAGTCGGCGGCCGGAGGCAGCGCGCGGCGGCGCAGAGGTGCCCCAACCGAGGCGGGCGGCGGCGGCCGTGGCGCGGCAGCCGCCCGGGTTCGGCTGTGGCTCCGCGGCCGGCGGCGGGGCGCCCTGCGGCCGGGCGGCGGGGCGCCCGCCTCGGTGGGGCACCTCTGCGCCGCCGCTTGCCTCCGGCTGCGGCCTTCGGGCGGGCGAGCGGGAGGGGGAGGGGAGGGAGGCCGGTGGGGGTGGCGTCTCCGGCCCGAGGGCACCACCGGGACCGCCCGAGCCGGCCGCGGCGGCGGCGCGGCGCCCCAGCCGCGGGCCGCGGAGTCGTGGCGAACCCGGGCGGCTGCCGTGGCCGCCGCGGCCGCCGACAGGAGGAGGAGGCGGGGCCTGCCCACCCAGGAGCCCGGGCTCCCCCCCACCCGCCCGTGCGCCGTGCCCGGCGGCGGCGACTCCTCCTCCGGCTGCCACGGGAGAGAAGAGGAGGAGGAGGAGGGCGGCGGAGGAAAAGGGGAGGAGCCTCCCCGGCCTCCCCAGGCGGCCCGGTGCCAACCGGTCCACGGACCGGCACCGGTCCGCGGCCCGGGGGTTGGGGACCACTGGTGTAGATTACGATACATCACCTGGTCTGACCACCCACCAGTAAACAAGGAAGAGGATCATTCTTCACCCAATGAATAACTGCAAGAAAATTGCCTTTATATTTTCATGATTTTTACTGCAGTCCTCTGCATCTCAGATTAGAAGCTAGTTGCCATCTTGATACAGTCCATGCTTACTAAATGCATATCTGTTGTGCAGCTCCTTCCTAATTACATACTGGCTGGACCAAAAGCCACCTTTATGATATTCCATAGTGCTCAGTGAGCAATTCCTATGAAACTCTCAATTCCTTCTCCTTCTCCTTCTCTAGGAAACAATGGCTCCCTATAGATTCCTTCAACAATGCAAGGGGTGTTAATGGCAGGGAGGAGAGCCTGCCCTGCAGTATCTATTATCTCATTAGAATCCATGCACCAGAAATAGGATTTTTATTCAATTAACTTTTATGGCTATGCCTTAGAAACTCCTTTAATGGGTTCTCACTTGATAAGCTTATGGGATTCCTTTGCTGAACGAATGATAGCACTGTGGTGTACAAGAGAGCTCCAACGCCCTTTGTACTAACTAGCACAGAATATTAATGCAAAAACGTAAGCCCACAGGCAAGTTTGGATTTTTTGGGGAAGAAAAATTCACTTTCCTACATTCATCAGAGTATTTCAGGCAAGGAAGCTAGGTAGCTATGGATATCGTGATACCTGAATTTTTAAGATGCTCTAGCAGGATTGGAATTGCAATTATAGACAGCCATATTATGGTTCCCTGGGACTTGAATGCTGCTTTCTCATTAGTTTAATAGGCAGATGCAGAAAATTGCACTCTTCCAGAAATTTCTGTTGCAACGTGCTGCCCTCTCTCATTTGCTTCTGGTTATTGGGCATATTTCTTGGCTGATTCAGACAGTACTCTTAATAGCATGGAGCGAACTGTTTGGATTTGAGAACTATTATGCCTTTCTCTCCAACCTAATCTCATCCTCTGATTAAAGTCCACAAGAAGGCTTAATTTATTAAAGTCCACAAGAAGGCTTAATTTAGACTGGGTTATGAAAAGAATATTATGCTAGAGGAAGATGAGCAAGGCTTGCTTCAAATGAATAACGCCACAGTGTTGCAATATTGCTGGATGAAATAGGAAGCAATTTAAAGTAGCTGGATGGGTGGGTGGGAGGAGGGTCATTTAAGGCAGCCATTTTATCCTGTTTTGTCCAAGAAAGAAATACAGGCCAAATTGGGATCAAATAAGTTGCATAAAGAACCTTATAAGGTGGTGTGTGAAGAACTGTGTCCTCCTGCAAATGTGCCCTATGCCCCCACCCCGGAGAATGGCGGATTTAAGTAAATTGAAACTGGAGTGCAGGCTTTAAACTAAGCTTTGTCGTCTGGATTCCATCAAAAGATAAAAGGACAATGACTCAATTAAAGAACAAAAGCAGAAACTAGGGTCTTTTCTAAATAAAATCAGTTAAATCTTTAAAATTGTCAGAGAACTAGAATATAAATTAGTGGAAGATATTACTCTGGGCATGCCATTTTTTAATTGTTGATGGCCCTTCTATCACCCTCCTTTTGAGGAGCTCAAGGTCACACAGTTGGTCACTTTCCATTTTATATTATAATATAAACCATGCTGTGAAGTACAATAGGCTCAGAGTCAATGAGTTTCCAGAATCACAAAGGAAGGTTTAGGGTTACTTGGGATTGAAACAGTATTCTCCCTTGATTTAGTCTTAACACTATAGCACTACACTATACCAGCTGTCTTTCTACAATGATAATGAACACTCAGGGTCTTCAGTTGTATGATTATGTGAATGACTGGAATCCTGGAGTAACACATATATCCCAAAAAGAATGGCAGAAGGGCTGTGTATGGATTATAACAGGACCTGTGGCTCTTCCAAACTGTTTGAAGCTGTCAAGAACTAGTAGAAATCAAGCACATCATAGAAAGACTTTATCCTGAAGAAGACCTAGAATAAAAGTGAGAATGTGTATTTGGACTAACACTGGCTATTCAACAAAAAGGTTGTTCAGGCATACACTAGTTTTCCCTTGGTTTTTCCATCACTGTGGAAAAATAAGCTGCTGGGCATTGCTGAGGACAAGATTGGCCAACAAATTGTATTTACAATTGACAGAGGTATTCAGACAATACCAGACACAATGTCTTTGCTAATAATTCCATCATGAACTTTGATCTGACCTGCATCAAAAGTGGTAGTGATGACAAAAAAAGATGAAAAAGCTGTCGAGTTAAGTGTAACAAATAGTTGAAGCTTGAGGAATCCTTTAAAAAATAGCACACAAATTGATGGCAAATAACAACATGTGCAAAGAATGGTTCAGTTGATGACGGTGGGATTTTTGTTTTTATTTTACTTCATTTTTATTACAAATTTGCTCACTGTCTGATTGACATTGGTGGTTCTTCTATCTTCTCTCTGGGTTTGGTTAGCATATATATCCAATGAGATTTGCTAACTTCTATATGCATGAGATTTTCACTTGTGCTATATATGCAATAGTAAAATAAATCATTTGAGTATACTTGGACACTATTTAGTTATTCCATCACCGCATGAGACTTGACCAGGATCCACCTACTAATACTAAGTGTGCCCCAGAGCAAATACATCTTTGTAACTGTCAAAGCTCCCATGCCCTAGGGATGAGTTTTGACCTACCACCTGCCAGTCAGTCTTAACAGCTGACAGAGCTTTGAACTTAAGTTTAGAGATGCGTAATGGAATTCTGTACTTGCTACAGAAAAAAATGAGAACTAATAATCTTGACAGAACTGAACATTTGTTTGATACTTCAGGGATGCCTTTGCTGAAACTCAAATTCATACTTACACCACATGTATTCTTTAATGAGCATCATACTGCTTCCGATCACTTGTCAATAGACATGGGCACGAAATGATTTTTTTATTTCATTATTCGTTATTCATTTTATTACATAACAAAATGAATAACAAACTGCCCCCTCAGTTTGAAACAAAACAAAATGGAAATTTTCATTCTGTTCCATTCCGTTTTTCATTTTTCCATAGGAATGCATTGAAGCAATGCATTCCTATGGGGAAAAGCCTGATGGTAAAACCATCACACCTGGTGCAGAAAAGGGGATTTTTAAAGGAAGGAAGGAAGGAAGGAAGGAAGGAAGAAGGAAAGAAAGAAGAAAAATGTTTAAAAATTCATCGTTTCCCTCCACCCCATCAGGTGGGGGGAAAGGAGGGTTTTTTAAAACAATTTTTGCCGCCCCATGCGTGAACTACAGCTAATGGGCACTTGGGGGTGACAAAAAAATAGAAAAAATGTTTTAAAACCCCGCTTTTTCCCACACCTGATCAAGTTACACAAGCAATCCTCTATAACAGAGTACACAGAGTACACTAAAAATGTAACAAAATGAAATGAAAAATGAAAGAATTTTTTTAAAAAACCATTTCAAACAAAATGAAACAAAACTGAACAATACGAAAAATGAAACAAAATGCTATTTTACCATTTCGTGCCCATCTCTACTTGTCAAGTGTCATTGTCAAACACTAAAATCTCTGTTATCACTTTAACTGGCCTTTCCCAGGGCTTCCGCAGGCTTCATTTTTATTTTGTTTTCTTGGTTCACTCACTCACTCCCAAATTTCAGCTGCCAGAGGTGAAAATGAATGAGGCTCTCTAATAAAATATGGTACTGCAGAGACAAGTGAAGGTGAGGCTTGATACAATTAACTGAGAATTACTGGCATCATTTTATACTGCTAATTCTGTTCAGGAAATTGATTTCTTTGCCTTGCAGTTTCTTGCAGAAATGAATTCCATATTGGCTCTTGGAGACAAAAGATGCAATAGAAACCTTGGTGCTTTCCTTTTCTCTTTTCCTGTACCCTCGGTCTCTCTCTTTTTATCTCTTAAATAATTTTTACGTGTTTTTTGAGGCACATCCTGAAGGATTTAAATATTTCTGGTTTAAAAATATGGATTTTGAACTAGAGATGCCTTGTGTACCTGGATCAAATCAACTGTATGTTTTCTCATTGCAACCTATGATATTTATTCCCTCTTTGACAGGCTCAATTGTTCTCCTGGGCTTCCCAACAATGATTTATACATTTTGATTTGGAAGAGCCACCCATATCTCACAACGTCTGCATTTAGGAGGCAATGCAGGGGCATTCAGCAGCATTTGCACAGCTGGTGAGCAGACTGAGAGGTTTTTTTTTTAAATAGAAACCAATAACTCACAGCTGTCATTGTCAGTGGTTCAGATGTGGGGGACCTGAAGTCAAAAACATCTAGAGAACAAATGACTGAAAGATGCCACCCTAGAGCCAGCATGCACCACCTGAAGGCTTCCAGAAGTTGTTCAACAACAACTTCTACCATCAGCTCCAGACAGTGTAGTCAAGATGAAGAATGATGGCGCTTTAGTTCCATAACACCAAGAGCACTGAATGGTTCTCATCTTTTGTTCTAGTGTTCCACATTCATTTGTATCCTCAAGTGATTATGGGTGAGAGAGAAATTAGAAAAATGGATAAAGAGAATGACAAGGCATCTCACACTTTAAATAATTAGACAGAAAAAGAATTGCACAGCAGCAAAAAAATGTTGGCAGACACAGCTTGTCTCAGAGTGATATAAAAAGCTACTGATTGCACTATTTCTGCTTAAGAATTATTAAAGGGACAGGACACTGTATGCCTGTAGCTTTTTAAATCAGAACTTCCTAAGAAGAAACACGAGAATAAGAAACACAGAACACAAATTAACGTGCTACTCCCCTCCACACAAAAAATAAAGCAAAACAGGACACTAAATGAGATACTCTCTAAGGAATATTTTTGATATGCTTTTTAATTTTCTGTTTGAGTTTGGATTTTCTGTTGTCCGCTAATCCCCTCCCAATAGTGAGCAATAAATTACAAGTATTGCTCTAGCGCCCTCTAGGGGGGAATAAATGCTTAGTCCTGGTTTCCTCCAAGGTGTTCCAACCAGGAATAATGAGCCCTCAAAATTTATGCTCAAGGAAGTTCTTAAATCCCTTGTTCAAAATCCCTTGTTCAACATATATATCATATGTGGTGGTTATGTAAAAAAGCACAAATATTTTGGAGTAAAATAAGGCAGATTTTGGAAGAAGTTTTTGGGAATTCTATGGAATTAAAACCAGAATTTTTCCTGTTAAATATAATGCCAGGTAAACTGGACCAACAGAAAGTGTATTTAGCCACACACATTGTAACAGCAGCAAGAGTTATTTATGCAAAACACTGGAAAGAACCAGTAATCCCAGACAAACAAGCGTTGATAGCAAAAATCCTCGAAACAGCAGAAATGGACAAACTGTCGGAATGGTTAGGAGCACCACAGAAACAGAAACATCAGGAAAGTTGGGGGAAGTTTTATTTGTGATTAAAGAAAAAAAGATAATTATGTTGGTATTTGAAACATGTCAACAGCCAGAAACTCTTGTTTGTAGATACTGGCTATTGTATATAAGTCCTAATTGATATGTATATGTATAACTATGAAATATGAAACGGAAGAAGTGTAATGTGCCTTGCCAAACCTGCACCCCCCCCTATTTTCCCTTACCCATACCCTTTTTAACCCCTTTTCCAACATACCTAATTCCTAATTTGTTCCTTGTAATGTCCCTTACCCAGAAAATAAATATTAAAAAAATAAAAAAACCCTTGTTCAAAAATCCCTTAAACCTTCCAGGAAAAGCAACTGTTTTATCATTGTGGTTGATTTTGAAGAAAGACATTAAGTGTACATGGGCATTTCTCCGCTGGGATAGGTAGATGCTGAAATTCCTGCTTCCACTTGAGAAGCAAGATGAAGAATTCAAGTGAGTCCCAGAAAATCGCTATAAGGTCATTAGGGCCTTGCAATCATTTTAAAACTATCGCGGGTCATTTTGAAGTAATGAAGAGCTTCCTTGCAGGAGGTGTGCAGAGTCTGCCCTTTTCAAAAGCAGCCATTTATTTGCAGGTATGTTTTAAGATATGGACTACTGGTTTTATAATCTGCTGGGATGAATTAGCTAAATAGCTATTTTATTTTATTTTTATTTTTAAAAATCATTTCCTGACACAGAGGCGTTTCTGATAGCCCAGACACTGGGGGAAAGGATATATTATCTGGTGGTAGGGCAATCATTATTTCAGAAGCCACTTGAGAGGTCAAAGCTTGGCAGGTAGCAGCCCTTATAAAAGTGCTTTTTAATGGGATATACCTTTGTCTATTCCAGCAAATCATAGAAGCTACTTGCTTGGAGGTTTTGCCCAACAGAGCTGCTGTAACAGTGCATGGCTGAAGTGAATTGTATGATTCATTCTCAGTACTGACTTTTAAGCACACTGTATCACTTACAACCTCAGGTTATGAAGGGCCTCTAAATACCCAAACTAAAATGTCTATTAAAATGAGACACTGGAGTATGTATAATGCTGTGAAGTATTTTAATCTCGTCACAGTTTAGGGCATCAGAGAATCTTAAATTGGCCCCTGGCCCCAGTCATCCTGCTGCTGCCTGCCATTCCACAGGAAAGACTCTCGTGTAATAAACATGGGAAGGAAATAAGCCCTCTCCCTTTCAGATACCACGAATACACTACATGCCTTTCAACAAGCTACTCCCCCTGGCCTTCCCGTATCTGCAATACAAAGTAATAGAAAGAAATTCAAAGTCGTTTTAGAATGGCTAGTGTATGAATTGGATAACACACGTCAAGTATTCTGGACAACGAAGAACACTAAACAAACACAGAGTGCTGATGATCTATAACAACAACAATAATTTTACTACTCTTTGCCTTGATGCACCTACCACATACATTCAGAGAACATTTATAACTGAATGTATTCAATGTATATTCATTTAACATTTCCCAGTTTTCTCAAGGAAGATGAGAATATGGCAATGATCAACATCCCCCAAGCAATTCATCGGGACCATCAAGGCTCATAAGTAGAGCCCAGCATGAGCATCCTTCATCCCCTTCATCATCATTTCTCAGATGCCTTTCTCCAGGTTTGCAAGTTCTGAAAAATAAACAGAGAAGCACCAGAACCAAGTGACAGTTGTTAGCAACAGGCCATGACATCTGCATGACATCCTCTTATTAACAGCCCCATTCAATTCTTGCAAAAAAGGCACCATTTTGTTCCGTCAACCTATTTCATTCTTTTCCTATACCTGCAGCTTTTCCTGGCATTATTGCCTCTTCCAGTGAGTCTTGTATTCTCGTATTTTAGCTTAAATGAACATTCAACTTGATATGATCTAAAGCCATTTGTTCTGTGTTCCTTTATATTCAAAACACACCAAACCAATCATCAGTCAGCTGTGCACAAGATATTCCATTGCCCATCCACCAATCAATCTGGCATGGCCTATGCATGCCTACAAACCAGGCGCCCACAACTATACACCACACAACTCTGTTATTATTAGTTGCAAAGACAAATACCGGTATGTGCAGCTGGGCAGAATGGGTGGAATCACTCCACATTTCATGACCAAATTTCTAAAATAATTAGTATTAGATTGCTATGCAGTATTAACAGTGGCTCATGTGGGTTTTTCTTTTTGTTTTATTCCACCACCACCACCACCACAACCCCAAATATTTTGAGGAGGACTACTGGTATTTATGGTAGCATTTACAGTTGGGGAGAAAATAACAAGAAAGATTACTCCCTCATATTTTCCACTGCTGGACTTGACTAACTAGGCATTCACAGGGTATTAGAAATTGTTGCATAACATAGTTAAATCTTGTCTGTAGTGGGATTTGAATGTGCATTAGCATCTTATTAAAAATTGTATTTAATATGTTTAGCTTTCAAATGGTCACAGCTGAAGCAGAGTCACCAGTAGCTGGTCACCTTTTCCCCAGTCTTCTGGCAAATCATTATAGTTATTCCCCTTTATCATTTGTGTTTGAGGGAAGGATAAACTGAAGTCCTTGTAGAATACTGTTCAACAATAATTCCAGTTTTGCTCTAAAAAGTATTAAAGGCTAGGGAAAGACGCTGGCTTTTAATATAACATTAAGCTGCTTATTTAGGTCTCTATGTTCTAGAGATACTGCATTTCAAAACTAATTAGATTGACAGAAGCTTGGAATTCCAGTTCAGGATTTCTAGAAGCAGAATATTTTGACAGGGGAGTTAAATGGCTATTAGAACATAAGAACATAAGAAGAGCCATGCTGGATCAGGCCAAAGGCCCATCTAGTCCAGCTTCCTGTATCTCACAGTGGCCCCACCAGATGCGTTTGGGAGTGCATGAGACTAGATATCTGTCTCCTGATACCACTCCCCTGCATCTGGCCCTTGAAGTACCCTGGTTTAAAGACTGGAGATTACACATCTCCATCATGGTTTGTAACCTGTGATGGACTTTTCCTCCAGGAATCTGTCCAATCCCCTTTTGAAGGCATCCAGGCCAGATGCCATCACCACATCCTGTGGCAGGGAGTTCCATAGACTAACAACGCACTGGGTGAAAAAATATTTTCTTTTGTCTGTTCTTACTCTCCCAGCCGTCAGTTTGAATGTATGTCCCCTAGTTCTGGTATTTTGTGAGAGGGAGAAGAGCTTCCCTCTATCAACTTGACTCATGCCCTGCATTATTTTGTACGTTTCAATCATATCTCCCCTCAGGCACCTTTTTTCCAGACTAAAGAGCCCCAAATGTTTTAGCCTTTCCTCATAAGGGAGGTGCCCCAGCCCAGTAATCATTTTAGTCACTCTCTTCTGCACCTTTTCCAGTTCCACTATGTCTTTCTTGAGATGCGGTGACCGGAATTGTACACAATACTCCAGGTGCGGCCTTACTATTGTTTTGTATAATGGCATTATAATGTTGGCTGTTTTATTTTCAATCCCCTTTTTGATAATCCCTAGCATAGAATTGGCCTTCTTCACCACTGCCACACATTGGGGAGACACCTTCATGGAGCTGTCCACCAACACACCAAGATCTCTTTCCTGATCTGTCACGGATAACTCAAAGCCCATGAGTTGATAAAGTTTTGAATTTTTGCCCCAATATGCATTACTTTACAGGATATTACTATTAAAGGATAGGATTTAATAGCCGGAACAATTGCCAGTTATGACACACTTAAACAGAGGGGACAGGGGCACACAGGTGGTTCGGGCACATTTCAGACAACTATGGCAGTCTTAATGATTTGATCCACATAAAAGGTGAATTTCAGGCATCCAAGGGCATTTTCTATTTTGCAGAAGGGAGACAAGAGACCGTGCCTTTCCTTTACTCTGATCAGCCGAGCGAGTTCTGCTCCATTAACCCTGGAGATTTCCACTTCAGAGCTTGTCTATTTCTCTTATTCATGAGTTTCCAATAGAATTACTAGATAAACGTTTCAAGAATGAGGGACATGTGAGGCCAATCTACAAGCAACCAATTTCATGTAGGAACAGGCTTTTGTTTGAATTTTGATTGCAAGCATTCTACAGTATCTTGAATTTCGTGATGAACAGGACTTGCTTTTTTTGACATCCTGCTGGTGGATGCAAGCAAAGGATAGAGTAAACATAGAAATGATTGGGGGCACTGGACCCCCAGACTTTTGTTGATTTTGCTGCAGCATGGAACCTGGTAACCCACCTTGTTTAAACATTTACAAATGTCAAAAAATTAGTTACATACTATATTTGAAGGTTGCCATTATACTGGTGTGCTGAAACGTGGTTCAGTCCTAGCAATTAAACTTCAAAAACAGGTCCGGCTAAAATATGCATAATGGTGCATGTGTGAGCTTCCATCCAGAGGTAGAAATCTGGAAACAGAAAGAATCATAAAGAAATCTGTAGCACTTCATCAGCACAGCAGTGAAGAAAGATGCCTCTCTGCTGATAAAAGGCAACAAATGAATATTTGGAAATATGGGCAATCATTTGGAAGCAATTTAAAATTTAATATCAAGTGGTATTATCTGTCAGAGTTGGAAAGGTAACTCTCCTTTGCCCACAGTGTATTTGCATTGGTTCCTGGGCAGAATTTTGTGTACCACTACATTTGTTTTAATGTTGGTAGTATTAAGCAGTGGTTTGCCATCTTTTGTGTATGCTCAATCAATTGTTTTGCCAAAAACTCAGTTTTATTATGTAAGACAAATCCTCCACTAACCTTTTCCTGAGAAGGGTATTTATATACACACAGGAAACAGTGATTGTATTTTATTATTTACAGTAAATTAGTGGTCAGAGGAATGTTAGATGATATGAAAACTGAATGTCCATGCTATTTACATGCTAAATAGATCATCGTTGGTATCAAGTGATGGCAGGAGATGGCCATATTACATTTGCAGGGCATGAGGAATGAGAGATAGTGAATTAACAATACAGTGATACCTTGTATAAAGGAATTAATTCATTCCAAATGAAATTGTGTTAAGCAAATTTTCCTTTATACAAATTTCCCATAGGAATGCATTGAAAACTGAGTAAGCCCATTTTTATGTTGTACCAATTCGCCCCATAGGCAATTATGTTAAGCAAATTTCCCCTATCTCCGGAATTTTTTATGTTGTATAGGTTTTATGTTATACAAACTGTTTGTTATACACTGTAGTTACAAAAACTCTCTGCAACACTGGCTGGGAATCATTGGCATCTTGGATGATGTTTAGATGTGCTGTGGCTTATGGTAAAGCTATAGTCTTCAAAGATAAAGGCTTGCTTAAGTCCCTTTCATATTTACAGATGTGTCTGATGCACACTCGTCACATACCAGCTATGACAAATCAGAATAATAAGAGCCAAAAGGACCTCTAGTGTTATCAAGTGCAACCCCCTGTTGAAGCAGGAAATCTACAGCATCTCTGACAGCCAGCCTTCCAACCACTACTTCAACATCTCTAGTGAAGGAGAGTGCCCACCACCTTTCAAGGTACAGTGGTACCTCTTTAGACAAATCCCTCATAAGACAAAAACTCGTAGGAAGAAAAAAAATCTGTGAATAGGTATGCCTTGCATGACAAAAAAATCCCTATAGGATGCTTCGCAAGATGAAAACCCATTCTGCATGTACCTAGGAAAACTCCCCAGTTATTTTTGTCTTTATTCTAGCCTCCGGAATGGATTTTAAATTGTCTAATTGTTTGTGTGTCTGTATTTTGATATATGCTGAACTGTTCAGCTTTTGTAAGCCGCCCAGAGTTCCCTTTGGGAAGATGGGTGGGGTATAAATAATAATAAATAAATAAATAAATAAATAAATAAATAAATAAATAAATAAATAAATAAATCTGTTCCCAATGCATTCCTATGGGAAACTGTATTTCATAGAATTATAGAATCATAGAGTTGGAAGAGACCTCAAGGGCTATGTAGTCCAATCCCCTGCTATGCAGGAAGCCCCATCAAAATACTCCTGACAGGTAGCCATCCAGCCTCTGCTTAAAAACATCCAAAGAAAGAGACTCCACCACCCTCCATGGCAGCATATTCCACTGAAGTCTCTGAAGCCATGGAAAACAAACTAGTCCCTTCTTCAATATGTCATCCTTTCAAATATTTAAACATGGCTATCATATCCCCTCTCAGCCTTCTTTTTGTAAGGCTAAACATTCCCAGCTCCCATAGCCTCAGCAACAGATTAATCCATCTTCAATGCATTCCTATGGGAAACCACATTTTGTAAGACGAAATTTTCTTAAAACAAATTGACCCATAGAACAAATTAAAATTGTTTTAAGAGGTATCACTGTAATCTGTTCCATTGGTACCTCTTTAAACAAATTTAAGTTTTCCCCAATGTTTCTAATCTTCTTAAAATTTACTCAAAATCTCCTTTACTGTAATCTTAATAATTACTTGGAATTCTACCTTCTGGAGCCACAGGAAACAAATCTGCTCTGTCTTTCACATGACAGCCTTCAAATATTTGAGGATGGTTGTCTTATCACCTGTCATCTTTCTCTTTCCCAAGTTAAAACACACCATGCTTCCTCAACCTTTCTTCCTAGAAGTCAATTTCCATAAATTTTATAACCTGAGACCTTTGGGTAGTGGGCGGCATATAAGTTGAATAAATAAATAATTAAATAAATAAATAACCTTAATTCAGCAGCTTCTGCATCTGTTCCACTTTTCTTCTTAGGCTGTAATATCTTAAACTGGACACTATGTTTCAGCCAAGGTCGGACAAAAGCACAACAGAATGGTCATACTATCTCCCTTGATTTGTATGCTACATTTCTGTTGGTACAGCCTTGTGTTTCATGCCCTTTCCCCTTCTCCCTCCCTGCTTTTCCTACACAGTGCAATGAGGTCCCTGCCCTGCATCTGATTTATCCTTCCCAAAGCAGAACTTCACGTTTTCCCTGTTGAATTATTTTGTTTTGGTCCATTTCTTCAACTGGTTAAGATGACCTCGAGGTCCTATTGTGTCTTCTGGTTACCCCTCCCTGTTTGTTGTGGTCTGCAAATCCAGTGAGTAACCCCCTTCACACGCACATCCAAGTTATTTATGAAGGATGCTACACAGATATCAGTCCAGGACAGAGCTCTGAAAGGATCAATAGACAGAATATCTCACCTGAAGTGGCTGCCTCACCTTTCGAATCAGAAAGTCAACCTATTTTCCAGTCCCAAGGAATGTATCTCAAGGTGCCAGAAGCCAAACACCCATATAAATGCATCTCATGACCCAGAAGAACTCAGCTGCTGAGAAGTAAGAGGATTCTGTTGGCGTAAGGGAATCCGGCAGGCTGATCTTTCCTCCTTCAGATTTATCATCATTCTATAGTGTAAAAAGTTCATTTCAATAAAACATATCCATGCATAATGACCACTATTCAGGCTTATGAGTAAGGGAACAGAAACCATGCACCCCAAGGTAAGCACTGGGCACTTCCATTGGACACTTCCACTCCACCAAGGAAATGTCCCCTACATCATACCCACAGAATTAAGCCTGGCGTACTGCCTTCTTTTTGTACAAAACATTGCCAGTTACAGCAAATTCAATCAAAACCCTACCTGATTTGATATGAGAAATATTTAGATTATCATGGGCATGCATGTCTAACTTGTTCCTTTTCCAATTAATCTTCAAAATGACCATCCACTTTTTCTCTTAGATAATTACTTACCATCCTCTGAATTCCATTCCTTGTTATCACAGTTGGAGAGTTTGCCCTTATCAGTGCATGCCAATCCATTTTCCAGGCACATATATTTTGATAACTCATTGCTCTGTGCAACTTCAAGCTTATAGGCTCGGCATGCCTTGAGAAGGCAGATCCTCTCCCCAGGGTCAAATGAGCTTCTCCATTCACCCATGACTTGCAACTTGCAACACCTCCAGCACTTGGTGTCTTGAGTCCTATTTTATAAGACCTTTGATAGTCTCCATGTTGAGCAGTCCCTGAATGGTAGCCATTGGTAAACTCTCTCCCTCTTCTTGCTTGACAAAGAACAGCTATTATCTAGCAATATTAATCAGGCTGATTTAGCTATTGCTTTTTGGCCAAACTTTCCTCCACCTTCTTACCATTTGGGCGCTTCTGATAATCTGCAGGTTTATTTGTTTTTGTACCCTTTACTGATTGCCACTTGAAAAGATAGTCCTTGCAGCCTTTCCAAAATTAGACCAATCACCTTCTATGCTAGAGACCCATCACCACCTATGGCTGCCGAACTATCTAGTTTATACTTTACTGCAACATCTCCTCTTCAGTGAGTTACCTAGCTTTGTTTCTTGATGGGCAGGTTCTGGCCTTGACCAGGCTCATGCCATTGGATCCAGAGGATCTGATCAGAAGATCACATTTCATTACAGTAACATACCACGTAGTGCATTATTTACCTTCAAAACAACTCCATTTACCACAGATGACTTCTTTATGGTGCTAAAAATGGAGCTTTAGTAAGTTCCTGTTATAGTGGCATGAACTTTTTCAATGGACAAGTAATCCATCAATTCCTGTTAGAAGGTAACATAACACCTCTCATCGTTGGCAATGTAGTGAATCAGAACTATGTTCTAATGATCTACCTTTTCAGTAGAAACAGTCATGCCATCCAAACTACCTGTGACCCTGTTTACTAGTTTAGGCTTCCCTTTCTTCCTAAAGGTCAGATCAAGATGAGTTTGATAGGACCAAGACAAGGGTAAAAATTAACTTTATATACTTATTCAAACCTTTGTAGCACCAATCAAATGGTGATCATGCATGGATAAACCAGTTTTTCCCCTAACCCTTTCCCCTCCCTCCATTTTTATAGAGGTAGCCATGCTACTCTGTTTCAGCAAAAACAAAAATATTTATTTATTTAATATATTTTGGCCCACTTTTCTCCCAAAAGGATCTAAGATAGCTTACATCATTAAAATACAGTATTCAAAGCTAACAGTAGTGAGTGGACAGTAGTGAGGACTTTAGGATCAACAAATTGATTCCAGTGTGAGACTTCATGGATTACATGTTATTTACAAGCAGGTTTTAGACTGTTAATAGAAAACTACATGCATCAGAAATCTGACTCCTCTTTCCACCATTGGTTCGAAATTTGAAATGCCGTTTGCCACAAAGAGACTGCTTTTTTCACATGGTCCATTAAATTCAGAACATCTTTGTCTGGATTTCTTTTTCTTTTAATGCTTCTGATCAGGAGTCTGCTTTTTGATTCATGAATGTTGTTTCCCAAAGGTGACTGACTGGATCAGCAAACAGTCAAAGAAAGAAAAGAAAGCTTTCTGCTGCATAAGCTGACCGGTAAAAGTACAGAGCTTTTAAAAGTCTTCTGAAATAAAGATGGCTTGTAGCTTCAAGGCAAATAGTACATGACAGTTCAGTGGGTCTCATTCAGTCATGTAGTACAGCTCAACTTCACCCCAGACTGATTCTGCCCCTCTTAGGAAGCTCTGAATGACTTGAAAAGTCAGTTTATTGGAAGAAAACCTCCTTTGTCCCGCCCCTCCCTGACTCTCTCAACAAGTAACATAGGCCTATACTTGGTTCCATTTCCAGGTTCCTTTCAACATGTCATGTCCAACAGGATCTCTCAGAAGAAAAGGGACCAACAGCAACTCTCTCTCTCTCTCTCTCTCTCACACACACACACACACACACAGGCAAAACTTGAAAAACTAGAATAGCATGCAAATGTTAATTTATTTCAGTAAGTCAACACAAAAGGTGAAATTAATATATGAGATAGACTCATTATATGCAAAGCGAGCTATGTCAAGCCTTACTTTGGTATAATTGTGATGACTGTGACATACAGTTTATGAAAACCCCAAATTCCCAATATCAGAAAATTAGAATAGTGTCAAAAGGTTCAATAGTCTAGGCTCAAATTGTCCCATTCTAATCATCTAATGAATCCATAACACCTGCAAAGGGTTCTAGAACCTTTAAATGGTCTCTCAGGCTGGCTCAGTAGGAATCACAATCATGGGAAAGACTGCTTACCTGACAGTTGTGCAGAAAATCATCATTGACACCCTCCAAATGGAAGGAAAGCCCCAAAAGGTACAGATTGCAAAAGAAGTTGGATGTTCCCCAAGTGCTGTATCAAAGCACATAAATAGAAAGTTATGTGGAAGGGAAAAGTGTGGAAGAAAAAGGTGCACAAGCTGCAGGGATGACCGCAGCCTGGAAAGGATTGTCAGAAAAAGGCCATTCAAAAGTGTTGGGGACTTTCACAAGGAGTGGACTGAGGCCGGAGTTAGTGCATCAAGAGGCACCACACAGAGACGGATCCTGGATATGGGCTTCAAATGTCGTATTCCTCTTGTAAGTCATTCTTGAACACTGCTGCTCAGTGGTCCAAAGTCCTCTTTTCTGATGAGGGCAACTTTTGCATCTCATTTGGAAACCAAGGACCCAAAGTTTGGAGGAAGAATGGAGAGGCACACAATGCACAATGCTTGAAGTCCAGTGTGAAGTTTCCACAGTCTGTGTTGATTTGTTGGTCCACGGTGCTTCATTAAGTCCAGGGTCAATGCAGCCATCTACCAGGTGATTTTGGAGCACTTCATGCTTCCTTGTGCAGACAAGCTTTATGGGAATGCTGACCTCATTTTCCAGGAGGACTTGGCACCTGCCCACACTGCCATAAGTACCAAAACCTGGTTCAGTGACCATGGGATTACTGTGCTTGATTGGTCAGCAAGCTCACCTAACCTGAACGTCATAGAGAATCTATGGGGCATTGTCAAGAGAAAGATGAGGGACAAGAGACTGAGCAATGCAGTGGAGCTGAAGGCCACTATTGAAGCATTCTGGTCTTCCATAATACCTCAGCAGTGCCACAAGCTGATAACATCCATGCCACACCGCACTGAGGCAGCAATTGATGCAAAATGGGCCCAAATCAAGACTGGGGGACTTCCAGATTTCTCCTGATATACATTCTCACCAAATAGTAAAGGAATGAATTTACCTCATAGCTCTGTACAGCATTTAACAACACTACAGTGTTATCAATGTGACTAGCAAATGATCTGGATTATCAGTACAATTTCAAAACAGTTTTTTCCACCTTTCTGTGGAAGGACATCATCCCTTCATTCATTTTCCAGTAATTTTAACTACAGTTTCAAAGGTAATGTCAATGTTCCTCTGACTATAGGAATTATTAATATCATCTGATCCCAAATTGCCATATTGGAGAGGGGGCAGGTTTGTTTTCCATGGCTTCAGGGACTAGGACTCAGAGCAGTGGTTTCAAACTACTGGAAAGGAGATTCAATTTGAACATTAGGAAGAACTTCGTGGCAGTTAGAGCTGTTTGGCATTGGAATATGCTGCCACGGAGGGTGATCTCTTTCTTTGGAGGTTTTTAAGCAGAGGCTGGATGGCCATCTGTCGGGAGTACTTTGATAGGGGTTCCTGCATGGCAGGGGCTAGACTGGATGGCCCTTATGGTTTCTTCCAACTCTATGATTCTATGAAACTGACCTCAACGCTCTTTTGGGCTACTGCCTCATGTAAACATTTCTGATATACAGTATTCCTAATACAAAAGTAGAACAGGTGATACCTTTAGGCTACTATAAAAATAACAAAAACATTGCTAATATTTCAGGGGCAAAAACCCTTTCCTCATAGCAGTACTGATAGGTTATAACCAAAATATGGATTTGCCAGGAGTTATTTCTTAGATATAAGGTCCTTGGCAAGATGGGACCAGCCAGGCAGTTTTCTTAGTTGAGGCGCAGAGAGTGGATGTTTTAGGCTGCATCTGGATTGAAAGTATTCCTACTTTCAGATACCTAAGAAATATGACAAATCCGTATCTTGTCGGATCATGCATACTTCATTTTAACAGAAAATGTATGAGAGAGAGTGAAGAACATTATTTGTGTATTTAATGCTATAAAATCAAACAGGTGGAACTATATTTTAATGCAGAATATGTATGCATAAAATTGCTCCTTAATATATGGTCAGATATATTTAAGCACCCATTCTCATCTATATCATGGGATTTTTGTTTTCAAGATATGACTACTTTGTAAAATCAAAGTAGAAGAATAAATTCTTATGGTGAGACACTCTTTGAAATTTGTAAGCACTGGCTAAAGTTTTTTAGGCACCTGCTTCCTCTCTGGTCCACACAGATCATGATCCAAGATGCCTTGCTCCTGGAGCATAATTTTTGGTAAGAATCAAGATCCTAGATGACTAGGGCTCCTCTTTGTCAATTAATGTTTCCAAGGTGGCTAGCAACATTTCAAAAAAATTGACAACAAACAATAGTAACAGCTTCAAATTTCATTTACCAATGTGAAACAACAGAAAAAAATTATTGTAGTTTGAAAAATAGCTGGTGAGTTTATAACTGAAAGTCTCAAAAGCCTGGAAGAATAAAATAGTGTTTGTATTGCACCAAAATGATGAAGCAGCCACTGGGTAAGGCCACTTTAAGAGGGCATTACAAAAACAAGGTGATATAGCTACCAGTCTTCCCTGGTTCCCACCTAATTTGTTGTAAAGACAGGGCACACGAAGAGGATCCTCTGATGGAAATTGCTGTGTACAGGTAGATGGTCCCAGTATTATGGCCCTAGGAAATGGTGGAGATTATGGTTAAGCATCAATATTTTGAATGGTGTTCAGAAACAGATTGAAAGCCACTGGATCCATTGGAAGTACTAGGAAAATATCTTCCCTGTGTTCAATCACAGCGACCTAGCTCACTAGAACCTCTACCTCCTATTATGCCAAACACTTCAAGTTTTTATTTTTATTTTATATTTACACATATATACAATTTAGCCATATTGTATCCCAACTGGTTTAAAACAGGTGGGGAGAGATTTTGTTTTCAACACTGGAAGAACTTTCCGGTCAGTTCTGTTTTTGAAATAAAAATTTCCCTGAGAAGGGGCAAAACCGGGCCAGGGAAAAATGCATAAGAAGGAAATGACACATAGTGTGTGTGTGCAGTCTATGGACTTCAGAACTTGCCTAGCCTTGCTTTTGATGCAGGTTCACATTAGAAAGGGAAACAACCCAGCTGAAATACGCTAGCACCTTCACTGGGAATTTTCAAGAGGTCTTTGAAAACATGGTTCTTCAGGTAGGCTTTCCTAGATATTTATATTAGCATCAGAATACAGATGCTGTCAGTGCTTAATTTACTTGCTCCGCCACTTTGTTTTATTGTCTTTACGTTGTCTTTTTAAGACTAGTTGATTTTTTTTTTTTTGGTAATTTATTTTAAGTGCTTGTTATTTTACTTGTGGCCTTGTAGTAAGGTAGGCAGCACAAACAAACAAACAAACAAACAAACAAACAAACAAACAAACAAACAAAGCCCTTGTTGCCATTGACTGTTTTGACTTGATGGGACACTTTGGTAAAAAAATTTAAGCCTCTCTGAAATTCCTCTCCTCCAACCAAGAGCAAGTCAAACTGTTTTTCTCACTACATTAAGTTCTGTGTCATATGTGTAAATTGTCTATTGTGAATTTTACCTTTGCCTACTCAAGCATACACATGTAGGAAAAACAGATGGACTATTAATGAAGATGTTAACAACCCATTTACTGTTTGACATTTGAACACATCAGCAGCTTTGAGAAATTTGTGCTACTGAAAAATTCTGTGCAAAATGGCCAAACTTGTGCAAAAGTGCCATATTTTGTACAAATCATACCTCTTACCAACACAAACCCTTCCCACACCTTTGCTATTGTCGTGTTTTTTGCTCTGTGTTGTGTGTGGGAAAGTTTACAAAACCAGAATTCAAAAGAACTGAACATCAAACACAGGTCACAAAGTACTGCATGTGGAAAATGCAACCTGTTTTACTTGTGAACTCTGAATTTTTCCTCATATGTCTGAAGAAGTGGACTTACTTGCCCATGAAAACTCACATTAAAATAAAATCTAGACTTTAAGGTGCCACAATGTTTTGTTTTTGTGTTTTCCTTCAGATTTTGCCCGATATTTATAGATTAATGCTTCTGTAATACTGTATTTACATATGACAGAGAGAGGAAACATTAGTGCTTCAAACTATATTATTGATAACCAGACCAACAGGAATTATAATTTTGACTTTGGAAAGTACTTGTCTAGACCAGTGCCATCACAACTTTACGTCTTCTTGTTTATAATAGGATAATACACTACTTCATCCAATGAAAAAATATCAGAAACACTGGATGCCATATTTAATGCAAAGAGACAGCTACATAATGAATTGACAAAATGATTTATAAAAACACAATTTATTTTCAATGGTAAAAAACACATTACACAGCATCATTGTAACTGTCCAACTCTTATTTTCCAAAGCCGTGCTGAACACAATTCTTTAAAAGCTTCCAGAGCTGTGTCTAAAACCTCTTTTCAAAATTAACAAAAAGGTTTCCTGTTCCTTAAACAAGATACTTTTGAAGAAATACCCGATCCATGTTCCAAGTGTCCTGAATTTCCATAATGTGGAGCTGGAAGCATGAAAAGACACCAATCAGGATTGATGGAAGTCCTCAGAACACTTGACTGTTGATTCAGTGACTGCAACTCTGAAAAACACTGCTGAACATCTAACGGAACCCCATGCAACTCTTTCTCTGCAGAGACACTAGAGAGAGTTAACACAAAACAGGAACAGATCTTTTCTGGAAAGAAAAGTTCTACTATTTCAAAGGAAGAATGACAAAAATGGCACAATTGGAAGGAGACTGCTGGAACGATACTACTTCAAGATCAAATTAGGTACAGGGCTGTAACCAACATCTCAAATAAAAAAGGAACAGCTAATGACCAAATGTGGTCTATGATCTATGAAGAGCAGGCAACAACTTGAGTAACAAGAAACCTTATATGAAAGGCAAGGAATCTCTGAACTAAAATAACCCTGAGCTTCTTTCCATAGAAAGAGACAATGCAAGTGTGCAACAAGTGCTAAAGTGAAAGTAAAAGTACCTGGGCTCAATTATTCCATAATTATTGCCTTTTTTGTTTACACCTTCAAATGCTACAATATAGGGATGCAAGACATGCATGAAAGGATAATTTGTGCTTCAGATAGCTGTTTCTTTTCCACATCTTTAAAATTAGGATGTGGAAAAAGCAACTGGAAGATTAGTTCATAACATGAAATGCTGAAACAAATGGTTCATAGAAGTTAGATAATATAAACCACCTGCAGGGGACACTCTACAAACACTGCAAAACCCCACAAAAGGCCAGATCAGTTTGGTCTTTTCTAAGCCAAGCACATTTGACCACAGCATGAAAAAGTAACTCTTTGGAAGTACTCCTCCCAGAGTTCATTGGTCATGTAAGCTCAGGGATCCTGGATGCTGCCATTAAAACAACAGCAACAACATTTCTCCAAGCTTTATCTTTCAGTACACACAGTTTACCACAAAGGGAGCAATTGTGGCCCTTCAGAAGTTTTGGATGCAACTCCCGTAACCCCTGACCTCTGGTAATGTTGGCAAAGTGTAAGCTGAAAACAGATGGAGAGCCACTGGTTGTCTGTTCCTGTTTTCCAAGTTCATTGATTCAGACATGAATTCCTATTGCGCTCTTACAGAAATCAGAACATCTTTAAAACTTCACTCTGGATATCTCAAAATTAAACCTTGTGAACCTTATACACAACAGTTTTTGGTTAAAAAAAGTTGCCACCAAAACAATCCAGGATGTCAGTAACTGAATAGGAGAATCCTGTTAAGTCTATGCTTTAAACAGACACTGCACTGATAGGGTTGTAAACCCTCAAAAGGGACAACACATGTTAGTATTCACCTGAATCTGTAATCCTTTTTCCTAAACGCCAAGGCAGATTTAAAAAAAATTAGAAATATACAACAGAGGCAATGAAAATGTTATAGAGAATTATGTGCAAACGTGTGATTTTGGGTCTTTATATCTTCCAATGGTGCAAAATGGACAACACATATTGGAATTTTTATATATATTGCTCACTCGGTATGCATGTGCATCCATTCGGCTTATATTAATGAAGAAACCATGGCAGAACTAACATTTGTACGTCAACATTAAGCACAATACAATAAAGGTTGTTTTTTTAACTTCCATTTTCATTCTTAGTTTGATTCAGGTCATGCATATTTAATGCATAATGTTTTCTGTAATATTTTATTTATTTATTTATTTATTGGATTTCTATACAACCCATCTGGCAGTGAGGTCACTCTGGGTGGTGGGATGCTTATATTCTGTAGAGACCTATCTTCTGAATTCTTATTGCTTAGAAATACCAACTGTGATGGAAGAGGGGAGCTGCCTTAAGTAAAGCAACAGTACTTTGAAACTGGGATATGGATTACATGGAAGACAAGATCTCGGTTTTTCCTTTACAGCACCAAAATGTCCCATTATGATTATTTATTACAATGTTTGTGAATGGGAAAAATATACACTGCAATATGCAGCCTTTGGTATTATAGCATTCACAAAGAAACATATGGAAAGGGGCCATTTTCTCCTACTTGTATTCATTCCACTCTGATTCACCTTACCCTGATTTACAGCTGCAAACACTGACCCGTGACTGCAGTGTCAGAAGTCTAACTCGGTAGTTCCCAATCTTGGGTAAGCTAAGTGTTCTTGGACTGCAATTCCCAGAAGCCTTCAGCACCAGCTATGCTGGCTGGGTTTTTGGGAGCCGGAGTCCTAGAACACCTGGCTTACCTAAGGTTGGAAACCACTTACCTAGCTGATGACAAAACTATGTAGCTTTTCTGACATCATGCTGCGGATCTTACCACTTGCTTATTAATCAATGCAGGTCTCCACCACAAAGGAACACATTCCCTCATGTTTCACAACACACTACTAGCTGCAATCAACCAACTAAGAAGTGATGGAATAAAACAGATTTCTATCTCAAAGCTAGATGTTCTGCTTACTGAGTTAGATGGCTCTATGATCTGCATCAACACATCCAGCAGTCTCCATCCAGTTGCTAGAAGTGAAGTGTTCATTAAAGAAAAAACCACAAGCACTCTGAGCAGGACTGGGAAATCTAGTGGCACTTTTCATTGGGATGATGAATAACAAAGAGTGCAGAAAGACTTAAAAAGCTCTTAGTAACATAACAATACTGGGTACTATACAAAACACAGTGGAGAGGGTGGGGATTGACAAGAGGTTTATATTGCTGTCCAGGTGCTCAGAAACCAGTTTTTAGAGCTACTGAATCAGTGCCATTTAAAAAATGCAGGTTTCCAAGACTGCAACCCAACTTACAGCTTAGAATGAACTCCATATTAACAATAAAAGAGGAAAGTTCTCCAAATCTAGAATAAGGAGCACATTCTTTCTTCTCTAGAGATGTTACGTAGAACCTATCTAGCCATAAGAAAGCTTTCTTTTCATGGAGCCTTTCTAAATCCATCTTCCTATTAAACCGCAAGGAAAGATGTATTTTAGGCACAAGTCTTGACAGTGACTTAATCTAACGATTGGGTGGAAGTCCTCTTGAGCAGTTTGCCTATGGAAGAAGTGCTACTGAAAGACAAACATGACATGTGCTCCCAATGTGAAACACCAGTAGAAAAAGATGCCGCCGCTCTAGGTCCAGGACAAGATCAGATGGATTTGCTGTTGGGGCATTTTGGTTGAAACACTCCCGTCTGAGGAACCTCCGGCCTTCCAAAAACCCCTCCTTTCTTAAAAACAAACAAATCATGTTTATCCACCTCTCATTTTGATGATTAGTCCATTTCCATCGACATAAGTCGCCGTCGCTCTCGCCTTGTTTCCTGAACTTCTTTCTTGCAACACCAACGGGAAGTGCAGTAACCTATCAGGCACGACAGCAGACCAATGATTGTGGCTAGGCCAATGCCAATCAGCAGGGGAAATTTGAAGGCATTCAGCACTGAGAGGAGGAAAATGAAAACTGTCATTTGCAATCCACAAAATCCAGGTAAACATTTGTTTTACTCCATAAAGATAGGCAACATTGGAAATTTGCTTATGTGCAGATTAGAAAAAGAACAGGTTGCTTACCTACAATAGTACTTCTGTGAAGTCACACTTAGAGTGACTTGTGCATGTGTGGAGCCCCACTGGAATGATCCAGAGCTTCTGCAGACACATTCACATAGGCCTCACCCTTCCCCTATAAATTCCCTGGCCTCCAGCCTCTCTCCTCAGTTCCTATTGACCACCACTACAGATGAAGGTGTGACTGAGAAGGGAGAATGCGTAGGATGTGTGACTTCACAGAGGACCACGAAAAACTACTGTTACACACTAGCAAGCTAACATCTATGGAAGGAAGGTGCCACAGCAAGGCTGCCCTTCGATGGTATCCACCTTTATGTTGGACATCTGGGCAACAATAAGCATTGACTTTTGAGAAGAAAGGAGATGGCAGAGAGCAGACAGTTTAACTGGCCTGCCTTGCAGAAATGACCACGAGCATTTGGTTTTCAGCATGAGCAGGTGCAAGGCGGCTGAGACCAAAGGCTTGAAAGATGCTCATGTGAGTTGCTTGAGCACAAGAGTCAACAGGCCTCTGAAGCAACACATGTGTGAGGTTCTTGTGAAGCTTTTTACCATCAGATGCTGGAAATAGTACAAGGCTGACAGACCAGATGGCTGATGGGCTACTATCAGTGCTGGACCTTCATGCACCGAGATGCAGAGACCCTGGTGTTCAAGGAGATACAAAAAGTGCAGGAGTGTGCATGGGGAAAGGATGACCAATGATATGTGTATTTGAGGATCCATGTCGATCAACCATTGGCCAGTGTCTTCTGCTTTCTCAACGTCTATGGCATTGGACTCAAGCTGGTGCCTTGGTTTTTGGAGGGTGAGTTGCTGCCAAGGGGTTTGATGCTGCTCGTGGCTGACTCTGCAGTTCCTCTGGGAATAAGGAGTTGGTAGAAAAATGTTGCTCTAAGCTGCCTTGACTCTGGCTTCTGGCTGGGAGGGAGGGGTGTCACTTTAAGAACAGGCTGCATGGATCCCTCCCAAAGATGAAGTGTTAGCTGGGGAAGCCAGCTGCGAAGAACCCCTCAATCTGGGAACTTTTCTTAGGCAGCAAGGGCACTTATCATGGCTGTTGGAGAATAGGATGTTATTACAGAATACCTGACTGACCCCTTAAAGGCCAAACATTGTACTTTTTTTTTCTTTTCTGGGGAAAAAGGGGGACAAAACTCAAAGGGCCAAGGACTGAAAGTTACATCAATCAAACAAGAAAATATTCAAAAACTGACAGAAGCTGGAATAGCCCACTTCCTGAGGCTCTCAACATGGTGGTTGAAAAGAACAGAGAAGAGAACAGACGCCAAGGTAAAATGGGGCCTATGCTAGTGTGCCTCTGGAACGTGCAAATCATCCTAAGTGTGATGTTCCACAAAGAATATTACTTTCCTCTTTATCTATTCACCAGTAGCCTGTGATCACACACTGGCAATTGTGTGTGTGTGTGTGTGTGTGGGTGGGTGGGTGGGTGGGTGGGTGTGTGTGTGCGCGCGCGCGCCTGTGCATATATGCAGGGGAGGTGTCATTCTGCAGTAGGTCTGCTGTATTTACTATAAACATTTACCAGAATATAGTTGCTTGGAATAGTAAACCTGACTTGAGTACATCCACTGAAGAGATGGAGATCTGGTAAGGCAAATCCTCCATAAATTGATTCAGTTGGATCTAGTCTAACCATGGTTTGCTGGATTGAAAGTTACATTTGAATCAATGGAATTTATGAAAGAGTTGAGTCTATAAATCCCCTCTGATTCAACGAGCTTACTCTATTGTAATTTACTACCCTAAGCAACAGGATTTTGGCAAGTATCTCCTCGAGCCCTGTTTCTTTATTTGAATTTGGCCAAGATTAATATATTTATTTTAGAATATTTTTACCCTGTCTTTCTCCTTGGAAAAGGACCAAGATAGCAAAGGATTTGGATTCCTGCATGGAGCAAGAGCATGGACTTGATGGCCTTATAGGCCTCTTCCAATTCTATTATTATAGAATCCTATGATATCAGTAGAATTGTTAACAGAGGTGACATTTCTGTTTCAGAAAACTCAAAATGCTATATTTTTCAGACACTATCTTAAGTTAAAAATCATAGCATGGGTTTTTCCAACTCAGTAATTGTTTGTGGTGCTAGGGAGATTCCATTTCAGTCTATATTTAAATCCAAGTAAATAAGTAGCCAAATTGCCATGAAGATCAAACATCAAACCACGACTAATGAAAGCCAGAAGAACATAATGGCCCACAACAAGAATGTCTCTGTAGAACAGAATGCACACGGCTCTGCACGATTGAATAGCAGTATAGTAGGCTATGTAGGAAACAGAAAAGATATTTCTTTCCACTTCAGAGAACTAAATTATATTCCTAGCATGGATCGACTTGCAGTGTAAAACTCCAAACTGCATATTTCATAAGAATATTCTCATATTGTCGTATCCTCACTTCGGTGCTACAAGAATGAGAAACTCATAAGCCAGTCAGAAAGCTGATAGCAGAAGAAAAGGTGCACATGAAAAGACCAAAGAAGCATAGTATCTAATTCAGAAGTAGGTTGTTGTTGTTGTTGTTGTTGTTGTTTCCAATTCCTAACTAGTCCATAATGAAAGCTGAGTAAGACCATTGAGGCATTCTTACCATCCATTTTCACTGTTACAAGGATTGGCTTGGATTTGAGCTCCATTTCTCGTTGCCAGATACCTGCAGCTGATTGCACCCATGGCGTTACAACACAGTAGTGATTGCCAAAGTCTTGGTCCTCAGAGCCATGAATTCTAAGTCGGAATTCCAAAGGGGCAATTCTCTCCAAACTGACATCACTACTGCCATTTCTTCTAGCCTGGATCACTATGCCTTTCCGATCCAATGAAGCTAGGAAAACAGGGTATCTATCCACTGCAACAGAACGTGTAGCAAACCAGGAGACATCAAAGGACATGTCATCTGAAATTGAAAAGAGAAACCAACTTAGTACAAGGTTTGGCACCAGTTCAGAACCTGGTCAAACTGAGAGGTTTCTTCCCCAGGGAGACACAAAGAAATTCTAAAGAGTGTATGGAGCTTCAAGTTTTGTTTTTCGCGTTATAAATTAAGAGTGGCTTTTTAAAAGGGGGTTGGATTATGGTGAAGCATTGGTGGGGACACACGAGAGAGTCTCAAAAAATAATAAATAGAGCATGATATGTCAAAGTTTTGGAACCACTGACTTAAAATGAGTTCTTAAGCAATCTTAAGGGAGTACAGAGATTATTCTTGCCCTCCACTGAACTATGTTTACTGAACTGTACAAGCTTAGCCACTTTTAACAACTGCTGGCCTCCAATTTGCTGCGATCCTCTAAATATCCTCAATTCTAAAGCTTGTCAAGTACAGAAAAAAGGATTAAGATGATTAGTGAAAGAAGCTCCATCAGCAGCAGTGTTTCCAGGCACTGTTACTTCCTCGTTCTGTTACAGATTGCAAGCACGAAAACTCAAAAGGCAACTTACTGAACCTTTACTAATCTCTCTTTATGACACATTTTACATCAACTGTATTCATTGTGCTGTCAAAAAATCCAAGTCCTAAAAACTGTTCTGATACCCATCATGCCACTTCCACTTTTTCTCTTCTTATTGCCGTTGCTTAAACAGTAGGTTCCTGATAGAACGCACAATGCTGTTCTTCCACCTTGTATACCTACCTAGTCACTACCATTTCAAAGTCCAAGCACCGTAACTGCACTATAACTGCACTGTGGCTTCAGTCTTCTCTTTGTCTTATTCTCTCTCATGCATGCCTCTCTAATGTAAGCCTGTGCCATTATTGCACTTTCCCAAAGCCACCTCTCTAATGCCTCTCTAATGTAAGCCTGTGTTTTCCCCACCCCATCCCAACAAAGGCTCAAACATATCTAAACAATGACAGAGTACTGGCTTATAAGAAACAGAACCCCAAAATATCTCAGACAAAAGAGCGGTTGCTGATTGCATGCCTAATACTGAGAAAAGGGCTTTAGCAGCTGTTGTCTTACATATGTAGATTCGACACTTACTGAAAATACACTGAACTGAAGATTACAACCTGACAAAAAGCTTAACACATATAGTGTTTCCAAAAGTTCAAAAGCATGTGTTGCTTAGCTGTAATCCTTTCAACAACTATCTTAAGGTCAGCAGATATTATTGCCTACTGTAACAAAAACAGAGAAGGATGCAAATGATGGTTTTGCCTAAGCCCACCTGTTAAATTCATGAATTCTGAACTGGAAACTTTTGATTTTTGCCATGCATGTAACCTACCTGAGGACTTTTCTGTTCAACTAGGCTTTTTAAATAACCCATACAGTAAGCTCAAAGCCTTTATTTGTAGTGGTAATTCCTCATGTTTCTAATTCTAAGGTTCACAATGTTTTACCTTTTACTCTCGCTATGGAGATTGTGATTGTGTTTACATGGCATTCAAACTGTTGTTATGCTTCTTTATTACAAGCTGTCTAAAGACCTCTACATTATGGAGTAGCATACCAAACATTTGTTGAGGCTGCCTAACACAAAGACATTCTTTGGGAACAACTGTATCTGATCTGAAAAAAATGCATGTAGGGGCAACTTAAATGGGATGCTTGCAAGTTATGGATACATGCTTATCCATAAATCCAGGTAACAGAATCACAGAATAGAACCAAAGACCATCAATCCCAACCCCCTGCTCAATGCAGGAATCCAAATCAGAGCAGATACGACAGATGGTTGTCCCATTTTCTCTTGAATGCCTCCAGCATTGGAGCACTTACTACCTGCTGAGATAATTGGTTCCACTGCCGTAATGGTAACATTAGAATTAGCATGTCCCCATACAGGCACTAAAGACAACCAACTTCCTGTGTCTTGTAACATTTCCTTTCTGGTATGCATTGCCCCCAATTTATATCCCCTTTTACTTATAGACACACTTTTGATGTATGTCAGCAGCAACAAATGTGTTCCACCAAATTCACTAAGACCTTAATCTTTCAAGTGTCTTTGCGGTGACTTCCACCTCTAACACTGGATGACAGGTAGTCAGAGTCCATCAGTATATCCTGTATTCTTCCGTGCAATGTGCAAGATTATAATAAATCCATTAACAGATCTGCACTTTTAACCTCATTAGGCTGTTAGCTGATGATGCATTTTAATTATTCCAGCCATTTCAGGGAATATCCTACTGTACCCACTGCAAGCCGGAAAACATGCATGAGAACTACACATAATAGATTTACTACAATCATGCCTACAGCATCTGTTGGACTTCATCCGAGAGCCAAAAGGTCATTAACACAGTTTTTGAACAGAGAGGGTATGGGATGGATGTGTCACTGATGGGGAAAAGCTTCAGCAGAAATTTCCATCTGTACAGATCAGAACCTTATCTAAAATACACAGAGAGGAGCACACGAAACATAAAAAATCTTGAAAAAGCCACCTTATAGATATGCACATTTCTATTTATTTGCTTAGTTTCTTGCTTTTATGTCTAATGCTGACAATAAATTGAAAAATTAATTTGAAGAAATTGAAATAAACCATTTCAAACAACAGTATATCAAAGAAGGTCATATAAAAGACTCAAGCAGCCACTAAGCTCTTTCTAAATACTGAGCAGTAAATGATATACAGGAAGCATAATCTTGTTTACTAGGATGGAGGAAGCTTTACCAAACAGTTGCTAATTCTTTCTATTGCCCAAATTCATGGCTCTGTACTAAAATTTCCAGACCACCAACATTACTTGGGGACAATGCTATGAATATGCACAAGCCAGGCTTACTTAGCTGTACAACCACACCTGTGTTTGCTAAGAAAGATTGTGAAAACAAGCTAGAACTTACCAAGAGGACAGAGATTATATAGACCAAAATGTACACTGAAATAACAGGAGAGATTGGATCTATGCTCATTAATGTTGCCCTTTATATCTCAAATACAAAACAGTGTAGTCTGTACACAGTCCCACAGAACCTTCTTGTTATTTTTGAACAGACTTTGATTTTTTGATGCCACAAAATATAGTCATTTTTCCTTAGCCATCTATTTATCCTGCCTTCTGTTCCACATTTAAAACAACAAAAACAACATTATAAGCAAGTATTCTTCCCAAGATGTATGCCCCATTGTAGGATATTTTTACTCAATAGCCAGTGCTATATGTACTACAGTCCCTGTGACAGCTGAATGGAAGCCAATTAAACTGTAGATGCAAGTTTTTTTAGAAGTCATGCAGAGAGTCAATCAGAAGAGCCACTGAAGATCCACTACTGAGACATCCAACAGATGGGAACTATCCATCTTCACCCAGATGAATTATCAGCATCTGTGACCAGAGGGAGAGAAGTGTCCCAGATACATTATTCCCAATCCCTCAAGCAATTCATTACTCAGATTTCTATCCATCTCATTTCTAGCCTTCCATTTCGGACTAACTCAATCCAATTACACTGGAATACTCCAAGAGACTTAGTGCATATGGAAGATGATCATGCCTTAACCTACAACTTCTCTTGTATAGAGTACAGGCTTTCCATTCCTAACAAAACTACCTCCCCCTCAAAAGGGAGCCCTTTGTAATCTGGGGGGGGGGACCAACGACTTTCCTTTCATTTCTACTGAAAGGTCTTCCAGTTCTGTATATTGTCTGGGGAGATAGCATAAACTTATGAAACTCTGCTGAACTTCCTTTCTATTCTAATGGAACCTTGTAAGAAGAGTTTTAAACTGTAACTCTTAAATTACAACTCCCATAATAGCTATGATCACTTTGAGAGATTTTGAGAACTGCAGTGCACAAAGCAAAAATGCGGAGTGTGGCCCCCGAATGTTGCTAGGCTTCATCTTCCATCAACTTTCACTACAGTCTACACTAGTGAAGATGGACAGAAGAGAGGACCACATGTTCAGTATCTTTGTTACCAAGTCAGAAAGAAAAAAAGAGAGAAAAGATTTGAGTAACAAACACTTGCTCTGTTTCTTGGTTTAACTAAACTCTCTATTTTACATTGTTACGCCCAAATCACATTAGCAGTCCCAATTAGTTACACCCACTGGTTGAAATCCAATAGTAACCCAGCTAGATTAGGCCCACTGAATCAATGTGTATCTGGTGAGTCAATACCTATACAAGTCCCACACAGGGATTCAATGGACCCATTCTAGTTGCAATTTACTACTGGATTTTGGTCATAGACTCAACAGTTGAATCAGTCAACACTGATCTAAATCCTATTGATTCAACAATGCTATTCTATTTAGGAACACTAATAAGATTCTGGCCTTCTTGTTGCAAAAACATAACTTTTATGGAAGAGCTGTCAGTCTGGTACTACCTTCTAGAACCTGTTGACCCACAATACCTAAAATTAAAATTTCCAGTGTTCTGAACCACTGGCCAAGCTGGATGAGGCTGATGGGAGTTAAAATTCCAAAATATCTGGAAGGCATCAAGTTATGGGGAAGGCTGCTCTAGTTGGCTTTCTTATGCTTACATCTCGCATAAGCTGTCACTGCCAGCCTAGTTACATTTCTTAATGTTTACACCACAGAAATGCTACAAATATTTTAATTAGAGGAATATTTTGTCACAGAAGCAACTGTCAGAAATTTTAAAAGCCTCATAAAATTAAAATGAACAAACTGGTTAGTCAAAACAATTGTGTGGGAACACAAATTTCGTTATGCTTGCTGATCCCAATTCACTTAAATGCAAATACATTTGAAAGAAGAAAAAGAGACAAGCAAGTTGTTGAAAAAAATGCTACTCAAAATAGAACTTCTTTGAAATAAAACAGAACAGTGAATCATATCAGGGTCTATGCACTGCTGACATATCTCCATAACATGTTTGATTACAGTTGCAGCTTTTATAAGGAACAGCATATAGTATGAACATTTCTTTCAATACACAGACAAGAAGCATTTTGCAATCCATTCTCAAAAACTGCTATTCCTCTCAGTACTAGAATGAATTTATAGCATTCAGAAGCCATCTCAAAGTATTTTAGAATGCTGTTTGGTTTGCAGTTCTTTGGACTATAGATAAAACTGTCCTACGGTCTCCAAGGCAGCCTCTCAATTAATATCCTCAATTTGTCTTAAGTTGCATCTTTTCCCATGCAAAATACATGTGAACAAGGAAAAGATCTGGCACCAACCATGCATATTTCCCCCCAGGAAGCACCATGGTTTAAAATAAATCTGACTTACTATACTTGGCAGATTTTGTGTCAATTATATCCCTTGCTGCTCTGGCATTATCCTTTATTTTTGTTGGTTTGTTTTTTGTAGTAACAATAACTATCTTTGTGGCATTATTGCCATACATATGGTGGTATCTGGCAAATGAAACAAAAATAAGCAAGAAGCAGCAGCAGCAATTAAAAATACCAGTCGGAAGTTAGATGGAGTGAAGTTGAATTGAACTGGTTGTATTTGGTATAATTTTTACACTAATGGAGTTTAAAGAGAGGGCTAGAGGCAGCTATTTTTCTAAGGCATGATATAGTCTCTGTCACACTTTGGAGCAACTCTTCCTAATGTGATGTTGCAGGGAGGGAGAGGTGTCATGAGGAATTGTGATAAATTAAGCCTTAAGATCATACACAACCTATGGTGCTAGGACTCCTTGGGGAAACTGGAAGTGATCAACATGTAAAGCACACATTTATGCACATTTTGATTTGACACGCAAGGCTAAGCCATCTAGCTACTTCCCTGGTCAATCAGCCTTCACAATTGTGAGCCTCATTCCCAGCCCATCTGCTTCACACCGTGTAGTTCTACTTGACAGAACAGCACTCTTTTAGCATAGCTGAATTACAATGCTGGGACTGTTTGCATTTAACAACATTTAAACACACACATGTAGAACCTTCACAGACTGTAAATCAAGTTTTTTTTTAAAAAAAAAAACCTTGCTGATTTCTAGCTGCCTGAGGAGCTGCTAGCTATATGTGCAGGGAATTAACTAAAAAGTCAGCCAGCGAGCCAACAAACTTCCCTGATAGGTTTAATGGGATTTCCAGCTCAGACATCTGCATAGAAATAGTCACAGAATTAGTTCAAAGAAAAATAAGAATAGTTCCAACTACGATCCCTCAGATATTGGCTTCTGCTAATAACAATCCAAGTGTGCTATTGATCCAACTCCCACTGTGAAGGAAAGGGATAGTAATTGCTATTTTGGACTGCAGACTACAGGTGAAGCTTTGTCTAACCCTGGCAAAGCTTTTCTTGTTGTTTATCTCCAACTAGATATTAGATGTCTTCACACTTACTTTGAACAGCAACAGCAATGTTGTGCTGCATCCAAACCAGTTTCCAAGCTTCTTCAATTTTCCCCCTTACCATTCATTCTACCTCAAGTGATCAAATGTAACAATTCATACTTTTAATTTCTAATTACAAACTTCTAATTTCTAATTCCAATTTCTAATTTCTAAACACACTTTCTAGTGTTCTGCGTTTTATGATTTTTTGGGATTTCTTGGTTTTCTTCATTGGTTGCCTCTCAGTAAAAAAAATTATAATCTGTGATAAATCTGTATTTTAAATGATTAAATCTTATTTTGTAATTGTTGTTCAGTTCTTCTCCAACATAAGGCAACCTTAAGAATGAGTAACCTCTCAAAAGTCCTGCCCTCACTAGCCCCAATCAGAGCCTGCAAACACAAAGCCACAGGATTCCTTTATGGAACCAATCAATATCATAGCTGGTTGTCTTCTTTTCCTACTGCCTTCAACTTTTCCCAACATTACTGTCTTTTCCAATTAGTTTTTCCTTTTTGTTATGTGCTCAAAGTATTTCAGCCCCAGTTCCCTCATCTTTGCTCCAAAGAAACATTATTTTATTTAGAATACACTTGTTCATCTTTCTGTCAGACCAAGGCATCCACAACACTCTTCTTCAGCACTATATTCCATATGAATCTGTTATAGTTAACAGCTATAGTCATTGGAACCAAGAACACATAGCACCAAATATAGTAATGTGTATTTACAAATCATATTATACGTGCCCGCCCCACCAGGATGCTCCTCTGGCATCTATAGTCTGCCTTTCACTGCATAGCTATGATATCATTTCTGATTCACTCAAATTTGACAGGAGGTCTCATATTTTCATTCTGAATATTTAGCTACATTTCTTGAGCTGCTTGTTTTTCACCAATTACCATAAACTCAGTTTTCTTAAAAATCGTTTTTAGACTTTGTTCGCTGCTTTCTTCATTGATTTGTTCTATAGACCATCTGAAGAGTAGTTCAGATGCTCTCCATTGAAAATGATCTCACCCCTAGAAGTACCTGTCCTAGGGGAGGGAGAAAAAAAAATGGAACTGACCTGCATCTCTAAGACAAACGTCCAAAAAGGAACTTAAATATCCACTGACTCCTCCATCAAATATTCTGACACAATTCAAGAAAATATCAGAACAGATTATAACATGTTTATTTTGAGATAAAATGTATTGTTTTGTTAATTATAGGCAGCCAAACTGGGTAATATCTAGAGGTGGATGAGGAATATATATTGCTATACAGTATATTCCATTTTTGTAGACATTCATTTTCAAATAAAATGAAATTATGGTAGGTGAAGTATTGCTAAATAGATTAAATTGCTGAATGAAACAAAAATAGTAAATAAATTTAAAATACAATTTAATGAAATCTCAAGCAATTTATAAAAAAATTTCGGTTGATGCTGAAAAAGAAGCTAACAAATTAATGTAAAAGTGACACAGAACAAATGAAGACTAAACTTCTCAACCCATGGGGGAAAGTAGACAATGATATCTTAGTCATAAACCTTGCCTGTGTAACTGCAGGCCTCTTACACCTTATGGATCAGCAATCAGATGGAATGTTTCCATGCAAGCCTCCCACTCTACAATGTTGTGTCTGCAACTCCATAAAGTAAATACTGTATTTGCAAAGTAAACACTGGCCCAGTAATGAACAAAATGATCTGAAGTTTTAAGGGAAGGAAGAGGTTGACAAACAAGAGGGCATTTGACTTTTCTTAGTACAGCAGTGCTTTTAAAAATGTTTACTGTAAGCAGTTTGAACATATACTGAGACTTAAGGAAGAATAAACAGCTTGTTCTAGATGTGTTTACAACCTACTATACAGTAATATAAAGCACCCATCGACATTACATTTGTATAGGTGACCTACACAGCTTAACTGAAAACAGCTAAATCCAGTGTGTGCTGACTTTCCAGAACAACCTGGCCGCTCACTCAAATATGCAGCTTCTGAAATGTATGGGTTTGCGGTTATTCACAGGAGTCCCAGTGACGATTAAATTCTTCCATCAGAAATACATAGCAATTAAATTTGAAATGTAAATTTTTACATGAGCAAATGGAAAATTAGTATTCCTTATTGAATGTAAATATGTACTGTTTTGAGTAGATAATCTATTTAACACATAGCTCTATTCTCCACTAACTACAATAGTGTATCCTGGTAATGAAAGAAAAAATATCTTCCTACTGCTCATTTGGCCAACAGCTATTAATTAATAACGAATATTGTTCAAAATGAGAGAGCAAGCTTGAAAAGATAACTAAAAGAGCAGTCATCACAAATCTTATGCCTTAAGACAGTAGTTCCCGACCTGGGGGTTGGGGACCCCTTTGGGGGTTGAATGACCATTTCACAGGGGTCACCATAAGCCAGTGAAGAAAAAGGCACAAACGGTTTGGGTCTGGAGGGGGAGGGGGAGGAATGGGGGGAAAGTGCATTATAGCTTGATAGATTATAATGCCATTATACAAAACAATAGTAAGGCCGCACCTGGAAGTATTGTGTACAATTCTGGTCACCGCATCTCAAGAAAGACATAGTGGAACTGGAAAAGGTGCAGAAGAGAGCGACTAAAATGATTACTGGGCTGGGGCACCTCCCTTATGAGGAAAGGCTAAAACATTTGGGTCTCTTTAGTCTGGAAAAAAGGCGCTTAAGGGGGGATATGATTGAGACATACAAAATAATGCAGGGTATGAGTAAAGTGGATAGAGGGAAGCTCTTCTCTCTCTCCCAAAATACCAGAACTAGGGGACAAACACTCAAATTGAGGGCTGGGAGAGTAAGAACTGCCAAAAGAAAATATTTTTTCACCCAGCATGTTGTAAGTCTATGGAACTCCCTGCCACAGGATGTGGTGATGGCATCTGGCCTGGATGCCTTCAAAAGGGGATTGGACAGATTCCTGGAGGAAAAGACCATCACAGGTTACAAACCATGATGGAGAAACCAGGGTACTTCAAGGGCCAGATGCAGGGGAGTGGTATCAGGAGACAGATATCTAGTCTCATGCGCTCCCAAACGCATCTGGTGGGGCCACTGTGAGATACAGGAAGCTGGACTAGATGGGCCTTTGGCCTGATCCAGCATGGCTCTTCTTATGTTCTTATGTTCTTATGATGGCAGTCAATGGCACCAGAGGCTACAACGGGTTGAGGGTACCTGTAGAGGGAAGTTCTCTCTGGCACCTGCAGCAGTGGCCTGCCATAGAGGGCTTGTGGCCTCTTCCAAGCAGGGCAAGGGGTCACCCCAACACAAGGAACTGTATTAAAGGGTCACAGTATTAGGAAGATTGAGAACCACTGCCTTAAGAGGACCTGCCTGTCCAACCACCCTTTGAACTTCCCACTCGGGTCCCAGGCGGAGGACCGGACATTTGAGCTTGAACAGGAAGTTCAAAACTTCCAATCCACTGCCGGGACTTGAGTGGAAAGTTCAAAGGCTGGTTGGACAGGCAGGTCCTCTTAAGTCCCCACCCCATCCTTTGGAGGCCAGGCAGTATGGTAAGTTTTATTTTCTTTTTCTTTTCCCTCCTCACCACTGCCACCACACACAGCTGCCCTCTGGAAGTATGAGGTGGGGACTTAAGAGGACCCACCTGGCCAATCAACCTTTGAACTTTCCGCTTGGGTCCCAGGCAGAGGACCAGAAGTTCTGAACTTCCCACTTGAGCTCAAACTTCTGGCCCTCTGTCCGGAACCTGAGGGGAAAATTGAAAGGCCGGTTCACCAGGTAATTCCTCTTAAGTCCCCACCCCAACCCTCTGGAAGGCAGCCAGTGTGCAGTGAGGAGGGCTCAGCATTGGTAAGTTTTCCTCCCCCCACCTTGCTGCCACCACGGCTGGCCCCGCAGGCCAGCCGCAGTGGCAAGGAGGAAGAAAAAAAGAAGTTACTCATGATGAGCCCTCCTCGCTGCTGCTTCCACCACAGGCCAACAGTGAAGAATGTGTCTGGCCAGCGGCAGCGTCAAGGAGAACTCAGTATCAGTAAGTTTTATTCCCCCCCCCACTGCCGCTGCTGCTGGCCAGCGTTTGGGGTGTGTGTGTTGGGAATGAAAACTTTTCCCTTGGCACCCAACCACCCCTGTTGCCCTGTTTGCTCTTATTCATGGATTTTGCTATTTGCGGGGGGGGGAGAGCTGTCCCTCAGAACCAATGCCACGCAGATAAGCCAGTCCTACAGTAATTGTAACAACTTCCTGAAAGCATATTACATCCAGCATTGCTGAAAAACAGAAAAGAACAAGAAACACAATAATTATTTGCAAATACCTGGGTCAAGCACTGTCCCTTCCACAGTGATTATACATATCAAATTCACCATCTCCTCTCGATAAACCGTCGGACTATCCGAATGCACTGAAACATTAAATACAGGGCCTGTTTTGAAGGAGAAGAGAAATGTTACCTTGGAGACTTCCAAATACAGTGGTACCTTTTATAAAGGAATTAATTCATTCCAAATTATGTTAAGCAATGAAATTATGTTAAGCAAATTATGTTAAGCAATGAAATTATTTTAAGCAAATTTTCCTTTATACAAATTTTGCATAGGAATGCATTGAAAACAGAGTAATCCCTAATCATGACAATTTTTATGTTGTACAGATTTGCCCCATAGACGATTCTGTTAAGCAAATTTCCCCTATCTCTGGAATTTTATTTTATACAAACCGTTTGTTAAACGAGGGTCCACTGTACAGCCTTTCCATCCAGAATATGCTGTTCGAATTCTAACATATATTCAGTAAATTACATCTTCCCAAATATTTATGGAAATTCATATGGATGCACATGCTTATGAAAAAGGCTCCCACCAAGTGCTTAGAGAAAGATTTTATAAGGATTCAACGAGGTACAGCATAATAGTTGCAGCAATACAGACAACTGTCTGGACTCCATTACAGGATAATTCATTTTGTGTCCCACGTCCATAGGCTATTCAACCAATTTCTGTTTTTTGACACAAGCCTATAATGTCTTGATGACAATGTGAACAAAATATTAATTTAGGCTGCCAGTACATTGGCCATGCATTCCCAAGCAACCTGATATCTAATCTGAGGCACTGAATGCAAAAAGCTCTCAGAAACTGAATAGATGGGTGCTTGGAAATCCAGTGTTTGCCATTCCCATCTGGGAACCTCTATTTGCATTAGACTGTATCTTTCACCATCCTCTATCAGGGTTGAAGTAGGCTAACTTACAAACACAACACAGTTTTATCATGGAAGGCAGGTGAACAATGAATGTGAAAGAACAAAAAGAATGGAGGAGACTCATATCAACAGTGTGTGTGACTTTTGCCACCTGTTGGTTATACTGAGCAAATTAAATCCCATACCTCTTGTCAACTAAGTCTATGCGGTATAGAGAGGCAGTTTGTCACAATCTGTCTCCTTTTATAAAGGCTGGACTTCACACATGGGGATATTATGAAACCCAAAAGCACTTCAGCAATAGGCACCTGCCAGCTGACTGCCAACTTAGTTGCTGGCAGTTCCGGCTCAGGATAATAAGTTTATAATCCAACACATCTGGTGGGGAACCTTTACCAAAGGCTACTTTTTGCTCTTTCACTTTGCATTCATGCTTTATTCCTTTTTGGGCCACATCAGTCCCTTCAAGAGTCCCATTCATCAGTGCAGCTGTTAACGATGTTAGTGCCTTGCAAAACAACATCGTTTTTCTTGGTCAATCATGTGTCAGCCACAGATGCTGAAACTATTCTGAACAAGGAAGCACTATTTTAAAAAACTTATTAAGGTCTAAAAGAGCTATAAGAATCCAAGGTATATTTTGCTGCCTTCACAGAGGTATTTACTACAGCACTGTGATCACACTGTATCAGAGACAAATTAGTGACTGAATGCTACTCTATCCATATTAAAATTAATACAGTATTCCAAATTCTCTTTAAAATTACCTTTCTGTATTTCACAGTGGCATATTTGTTCATCTAATATGGCAGCTCAGAGGGATACACAACAATACATCAGTTTTTTTAAAAAAAAAAACACTTCTTTTACCTATGATGAAATTCAGTGATAGTTCTAGCTACAGTAGACCCCCTGAGCCCAATGAGGCCTAGATCAATATTTATTAAAAAGTCCCATTCATTTCACTGGGTCTACTCTAGCTGAGATTAAAAATAATTCAGTCTTTATCACGCAGTCCACCAGGTAATGCAGTGAATATATATAATCAAAGCCATTCCATTTCATTCAAGAACAGTATGTTTTCTTCTTCTGGAAGGGGAGAAAATAAATTGATACATTTCTATATAGCATGAGTATGAAAGTAAAAATCTGTTCTACACATTTTCCAGTTCAGACAAAAATAGCTGTTTTAAATTAATCCTCTATCAAGTTAAGAGGGAATTACTGCACTTTCTGCTGCTTTATCAGCATGTAGCTAGGAAACGGGGGAGGGGAGAATCCAAACGTATATTCATGATGACAGCAGTCCCCTGGAGGTTACTTCCAATACACAGTCAGAGCAAAAATGATGGGATCTTTCCTTCATTGTCGCTGGGTTCCTGGGGTACTCTTTGCTCCCCGAGAATTCACAGGGATAGAAAAGTAAATGCTAAATTCTACAGCACAGTCCTTTTGAAAAGAGAAAGTGAAAGAACAAATGTGTCCCAATAAATTTAACAGGGATTAGCTGGTGACCTCTGGCTCTCCGCCTGAAACAGTCTGTTGTTGCCCAAATCAACAGGATAATGAACAGCAGTTCAAAGGAGAGACTTGCAAACCCTATTGCCAGGAGTCATTTGAGGGAATACAAATGTACTGGAAAGCAAGGACAGTATTGCCAAACATTAATCCTCAGTTATTTAACTTGCCACCTGAATAACATTTCAGCTTTCTCTGAGATGGTTGTCTTTGGTGAAGATGGCACTTTTTAACCTATGAATGGTAGATCGCAAAATGTAGTGATTAAAGTTTCAAGTAACTTGAAAGCTGTCTTTTAAAGAAAGTCAATTTTACAAAAAACAAACATGCTGGCTTATGAATGTGGGGTGTTGTGCTTCTATATCCAGAATTCAAAATTCCAGAAAATGCCCCAATATTGTGGTACAATATTGTGCCCATGTTTTCCAGGATGAAAAAGGATGCCAAATTTTATAGAGCCAAGGGCTGCCTGAATGTTAATGGCACCCATGTCAGCTATCAAGGTGGTCTAGACTCAACAGGATACCCTCTCATGCTAACTATTATTCATAACAAGACACTGATTGGGGAAAACCCAAGAACCTGGCTCGTTTTCTCAGCAGTTAACCACGTTTACCTAAGCACAAAGCTATTATCATGATAGGAAACATGCAGGTTAAAGCAGCATTTCCCACGGATATCTTATATTACAAAGCCAGACAAAAAGTCAGGTATCCATGCAGTTTAAAATGTTATAATGAAAAAAATGTGATGCAATTAAAAGCAGAGGAAAAGGAACCTGAAAGCATAAATAGCATCCTGTATAAGGAAGACACAGAGCTGCCATTTCACATAGAATACTGTTATCTGCTTTATCTACCAATGAAACCCAAGACCTCTTCTGCTGATACCACCTCCTGAAGAACTGAGGAGTAAAGTCAGCAAGCTGCATATACTGCTCTTCTTCACAGTGTAAAATGAGGGACTTTTGCCAGGGTCTTGTGCAAGCTCCAATGTTCTTCACTTTAACATGTTTATAACTAAGTTAACTTATATTAACTTATTTATTTGGCAATTTATTGCACTACAAACAGCGAGTGTATGTTCAGATGAATGTGTTCCTTTTTGAACTGATTTTATTCAATAAAAGGTGAATCTCACTTCAGGAATTTCACACAGTCCATCTCCTGTGTTCTTTGGTTACACCTTTCTTTTTAGTGTAGTGGTAACCATTATCGCTACAGAATTGATGCTTTTGAGCTGTGGTGCTAGAGGAGACTCTTAAGAGTCCCCTGGACTGCAAGGAGATCAAACCTATCTATCCTGAATGAAATCAACCCTGAATGTTCACTGGAAGATTTTGAAGCTGAGGCTACAATACTTTGGTCACCTCATGAGGAGAGAGGACTCCTTGGAAAAGTCCCTGATGTTAGAAAAGGTTGAAGGCAAAAGGAAAAGGGGCCAGCAAAGAATGAATAGAATAGAATAGAATAGAGTTTTATTGTCATTATGCATACGCAAGATATGCACAATGAAATTAGAGTGCTGTTCCACTACACACTCTAAACATACAAAACACATAAAACACATAAAACACATAAACACCATACAAAATATTAAAAACTCTTAAAATTGCTTACAAAATTTAAAACACTACTTAAAAACTGATTAAAATGGTACTAAAACTGTCGCATTTAACTTGGATACCGCTCTGTGATAAAAACTGTTCTTTAGTCTATTTGTCCTTGACCTAAGAGTCCTGTGTCTCCTGCCAGACGGATGCGAAGGGTCTCTCAAAATTCTAGATGTCTTCCTTGAGCATCTGGAGTTGTATAATTCTTCCAAAGGAGGAAGAGGACAGCCCACTATCCTCTCAGCAGTGTTTATGACCCTCTGGAGTGCCCTTCTATCTGCCACTGTGCAACTGGCGAACCAGACACAGAGGCAGTAAGTGATAGTGCTTTCTATAAAGCCCCGGTAGAAGGTTACCAACAGTTTCTTAGACAGTTGTTCCCTCCTGAGAAGTCTCAGAAGATATAATCTCTGTTGGGCCTTCTTAACCAGTACTTCAGTGTTGGCACTCCAGGTCAAATCCTCCTGTAGAATAACTCCTAAGAACCTACTGTCCGTCACCCGCTCTACACAAACTCCATCAATAATCAGGGGCAGAGTGTCTGATTTCCTTTTTCGATAGTCCACTATAAGTTCTTTGGTCTTGTTGATATTTATTATCAGATTGTTGGTTCTGCACCACCATAGCAGCCGATGCACCTCCTCTCGGTAGGCTGACTCGTCTCCACCAGAGATGAGTCCCACTACTGTTGTGTCATCGGCAAACTTGATGATTTTATTTTCAGGATGAGTATGAGTGCAGTCAGAGGTGTAAATACTAAACAATAGTGGGCTCAGCACACAGCCCTGTGGAGTACCCATGTTGAGAGTGAGGGCTGACGACATGTAGTCACCTATTCTGACCCTCTGTGAGCAATTTGATAAGAAATCCATGATCCAGGCACAGATGGAATGACAAAAATCAAGGTCCTTAAGTTTAGATATCAGCTTGTGAAGTATAATTGTATTGAAAGCAGAGCTAAAGTCCACAAAGAGCATCCTTACATAGGCCCCCCGCAGCTCCAAATGGGTAAGAGCAGTGTGCAAGGTGATATCTATAGCATCTTCCGTGGATCTATTTGCTCTGTAAGCAAACCGATATTTATCAAATGTGCCTGGGAGGCAAGAGATGATATGCTGGTGGACTAATCGTTCCAGAGACTTCATTACAATGGAGGTACGTGCCACAGGTCTATAATCATTTAAGCTGTTAATAGATGGCTTCTTTGGCAGTGGAACAATAATGAGACAGTTGGATGGTGTCATCGATGCAACCAACATGGATTTGATTAATCTCCATGAGGCAATGGGAGAAAGGAGGGACGAGCGTACTGTGGTCCATTGGGTCATGAAGAGTCGGACACGACTTAAAGACTGAACAACCACCACCATTATCAGGGTTCACGACAGGTATCTCCTACTTCTCTCTCTCTCTCTCTCTCTCTCTCTCTCTCTCTGTGTGTGTGTGTGTGTGTGTGTGTGTGTTTTCTGGCTTCACATAAAAGACTACAATAAAATATTTTGTATTTTGGGAGGCATGAAATGCTTTTTAAATCAAGAGTTTACGAACTTAAAATACTGGAAACTGCATAGTATGAAGACCTGTATGTAAGATAGCCTACAGAATTATAGAGAACATTAGCCAGAAAGGACATGTGACATATATAAAGAACTGCCATCCGTCAACCATATACAGTGGTACCTTGTATAAAGGAATTAATTCGTTCCAAATGAAATTATGTTAAGCAAATTTTCCTTTATACAAATTTCCCATAGGAATGCATTGAAAACGGAGTAATCCCTAATCACGACCATTTTTATGTTGTACAGATTCGCCCCATAGGCGATTCTGTCAAGCAGATTTCCCCTATCTCCTGAATTTTGTATGTTGTACAAATTTTATGTTATACAAACTGTTTGTTATACTAGGGTCCACTGTACTGGAAGGCAAGGGAATTCACTGCTTGCAGACAGCAGCTCACTTTTAACTGATGACCCAAGTCCTAATTTTGTGGAGGCATTTATTGTAGAAGTTTGTCTGTTTCTGTCCAAATAACAAATAATTATGTTTAGAAAGTTGTTGGTTCCATATTCACCTCCCCACAGTCAGCATGCAAAATTTGAGACATATGCGCTTATGAGGAGCAGCAGATTTTAACTCTCACTTTCATGCAGAGTGTATTTATAATATGCTTATACAGAAATAAGACTTTTATATTTTTAAATTTCATGTGTTACCTAAGTTATGATTAAATAGCTAAAGTTGCTGAACTAGCAAAATCAATTTAGTTTTTATATGAAACTAGGTACTGTAGTATATATCATTTTCTCCCTAAATTTCCATTTGCTTCCCCAAAATACCCCCAAGAACAAGGTATTTCCCCTACAGTTTCCATATTTCCTGAAATTTTACACTTTTATCACTAACACTTCATTAGAATGTTGAAATATAGTTGACTAGAACCCTTCAAACTTCATTATTACATCCAGCCAGATGTAGGTCTGGCAGTCCCGGTTGTCATAGGAATGCTACAAAATGTTTCTGGCACACAGGTCAACCTCCCAGGACAATCTTATTTATACATCTCAATTACTATTACAGAAAAAGAGAATTACAAAGAGACTCGAGGGGATAGCAGATATTATATATTAAAGTTTGGGTGCACCTTTAAGGTCCTTGATAGAAATCAAGGCTTTCAGTGCACTATATATATTCATAACTTGATTTTCTATAGTATCTTAGTGGTGCTGTATAAAACTATTGAGAGATTCTAGCCTTTGTCCCAGAAACACCACATAGTATTCCAATAACAGCCAAATTTACATGGCCAACAAGGGGTCATGAGTCACTAACTGATATAATTAATAGCTTGATAGTTCCATTCCTGTGTTAATGACTCAATGTCACTTTGTCTATTACAGTGGAGTCTCTAAAAGGTTTGCCATCACTGCTGATGGCAGTCTCTAAAAGGTTTGCCATCACTGGCAGTCTCTAAAAGGTTTGCCATCACTGCTATAGTAGGACCCTCTGCCTTTCTACATAAGTATACTGAGCTTTCAAACATGGTAAAAGGTAAAGATTCCCTCTGCACGTGTGCTAGTCATGTCTGACTCTATGGGTAGTGCTCATCTCTGTTTCTAAGAGCCAGTGTTATGCAAGTTCATGGTCATGTGGCCAGCATGGCTGAATGCATTTCTGCACCCAGAAAACTGTTTACCTTCCTGCTTTTTACGGCAGTACCTATTTATCTACTTGTATTTGCATGCCTTCAAACCGCTAGGTTGGCAGGAGCTGGGATTAACAGTGGGAGCTCACTCTGCTGCATGGCACCCAGGATACGAACCGCCAAGCTGCAGACTTTGCAGCCCACCATTTCAGCGCTCTAGCCCCCTGAGCCACCACGCCCAATGCAAAACCAAAATAAACAAGCCACCAGAGGGGAGGGGGAGGGGAAGGGGAAGGAGAGAGAGAGAGAGAGAGACAGCTCATGATCCCTCATAACCGCATGTGTTAGCAAGGACTGATGGGAAATGCAGTTCAAAGGGGTGGAGGTAAGAAAGAGCTGAAAATGTATCTTTTGTTTGGGCAGAATCACATACACTACCTGATTCTTTTAAAAAACAACAACCTTGTAGCTGACAGCTGGCTTAGCATATCTCACAACAGTATGACTCTCAGTGCTATACTGGAACGTGATAGAAAAAAGCATGAGCTATAGGAGGAAACTGATGTAATAGACAATATTTTCTTAATCCAAAATATTACTGAAATTGTCCTGGCATCAGACTCTGCAACATTAAAGTCACTACTACCATCCTGTTTTCTCCACATAATACCAACTATAACCAGCTGCTGTGTTTCTGTAGGCAGTTTTCCCCCTTCTAATACTAATAACATGGCATTAAAAATTGAAATGCTCTATATTCTAGCTGTGGTATATATTTCCAGCCACCAAGTGAAAAGAAAGCATACAGAATTACAAAAGCACATTTTTACTTAATGGAGAGATACAAGTCAGGAAGAGACAGGAACTGTTTTATGCTCAAGGGAAGGAAGAGAAAGCTAGACATGATGGTATCATAAGAAGAGACTGGGTAGACCTAAGTCTTATATTGACCATCCAGGAAGATGGTGGCCGAGGAAATCCATCAGAGAGTCCCACGAGTAAGAGGCACCCTCCCATTTCCATTCCCAGCAACTTCCACTCAAAAGCGATACTCCTTTTGAATCATAAATTACATATTTTCCAGCATGGATTTGCCGAATCCCCCGTTAAAGCCACTTGGGGTTGAACTAGACAACTAACTCCACAACTAGGAAGTGATAAAACTCTTCTATCCAAAGAAGCAATCCTTCAAAATTACTGTGCTTACAGTTATCTTGAAGTCCCTGATTATGTCCATGACCCAAACAATACAAGTCAATTGGGAATTTCTACAGCTGAGATACATGGTGGCAGAAAGAATGGCTGCTCCTAACAGCCGTTAGTGCTGGGAGGGGCCAGTTTGCCCACCCTTTTGGAGGCAGGCATGTTTGGAAAAGAAATGAAAGACCATGTGGCTGTCTGGCTGAGGCCAGAAGTTATTTTAAGGGAGAGCCACGCAGCACAGTACCTCTTTCAATCATGGTCATCTTCCCGCCCTTCCACCCAGTTAAGAGAAGGATAGTAGCTGGTTGCATTAAGGTCCATATGGGAATTTTTGACTGTTACTCAGATTGGCCAGGAGACGCAGTGTGTTTTCACGCATCCCATTCGCTTTAAGGCTTTGGGAGTTCTATTAATTCTGGTCACAATTGCCGGGAAGTGCAAGTGAAGAATACGATGTATTAGACTGGCAGTCCTCAATTCTAATTAGGAATGGATAAGTAATTTAGGCATAGTACAGTAGAATTATGTATATAATATGTCCAAGAATGACAGATGAAGGCTGCCCAGACTGCTAAATCTTTGGGAGAGCACTGAACAAGTGGGCAGCACCCTGCTAATTATAATCAGGAATAAATAAAAGAGCCACTTGCATTTTCCCAGGCCTCCTTACTTGAAGGACAATGAATAGTATGATAGAGTGAATTTACATCAATAAATTGTGGCCCAGTTTTAATCCCACAGATTGTCTCATCTCTTTATTTCTGGGCTAGATGGGCAATGAATTAACCAAACTACTTAAGGGAACTCTGTCTAAGAAGAACACACGAGAATGTATATTGTGATTATATGCTTGAACAGATAATTTTCAAACTTGCTTACTACACACTCAGAATGCATAACTGGATTTGTAGTTTAAAAAAACTGACTTCCAAGCCTATACAGTGGTACCTCTACTTACAAACAGCTCTACTTATGAGCAATTCGACTTAAGAGCAGAAAACTGCTGGTGTTTTAACTGCTGCCTTACAAATTTTAGATGTGTTCTGCTCTAGTTACAATTTATTTATTTATTTATTTATTTATTTATTTATTTATTTATTTTTTTTTAGATACAACTGCTCTACTTACGAGTTGTTCGACTTATGAACATGCATTCTGAATGGATTAAACTTGTAAGTAGAGGTACCACTGTACAAGTCACAGGTCTGTGACTAACTACAAATCATGGCAGGAGTGGGTTAAAAATACAATGAAGAGCAGCTTTGATCTTGAAGCTGAGTTTAGGAAACTGCCAACAGGGATCTAACTATGAAAATAATTTGATGGGAGTTATATAGAATAAGGCTTCCGAAAACTGTTGGCTGCAAAGTTGGCAGCTGGGCAGTTTGAATCCTAGGTGCCACGTAGCGGATTGAGCTCCTGCTGATCACCCCAGCTCCTGCCAACCTAGCAGTTCGAAAGCTTGTAAATACAAGTAGTTAAAAAGCGGGAAGGTAAAACAGTGTTTCCTTGCAGCCATGCCGGCTACATGGCCATAGACTTGTACAACACTGGCTCTTTGGCTTGAATACAGAGATGAGCACTGCCCCTAGAGTCGGACACAACTAGCATGCATGTGCGGGCGGGGGGAGGACCTTTTATATACAGAATAGCACAGTCTTGCTGTGGAATCTAAGTCTGTGTGACTCCTATTTTGCAAACATATTGAATTCACTCAGGGTTTTAGCCTGAACTTTACTGAAGCTATTTAAGGTGCTGAACTTCATCCCACAAATACATTCAGCACCTTGGATAGCTCTTTTAAAGCTCAGACTACAATTCAGAGCTGATTCACTGCTCCTGAGAAATAGGAGTCATCCTCCTCCACTCATTCCTGTGCAATATTTCAGGACAGAATGCATGTGTGCAGCTCTAGCAACAGTTACATTAAACATGTTACTCTTCTATTAATGAAGAACGCAATAAATGTTAGTTATAGTCTGTGTTCACAGATTATTTCTAAGTACATATCCATTTGTGGTATTTTTAACAGTATCTGGAGTTCTGAACGGGTACATATTACATGGTTACGGGGAAGCCAAACTCTTTTATTAAAAGTTATAAAGAAAATAAGACAGGAATTATCTGGAGCTTTGACCTTGCATTTCTTTTCTATACACTTTTCATATTTTCCTCTACCTCTGGTGTAGGACTGCTCTGCTGAACGGTTTGCCTTCAGAAGTTCATTATGCCCTGTAATGCAGCCCTTCTACCTTAAGATCTCACCTGCCAGATCTCAAGAAATATGCACTCTACAGAAGGTGTGCAAGTACCTATGGTGCAGCTCTTTCCAGCTTTAGTGCCACAGTGGTGGGTGGGAATAATCCTTGGGGCTGATGTAGAGAGTTCAACTGGTCCAGAACGCAGTGGCCAGACTATTGACAGGGATGAGATCCCAGCATATATCCTGTTCTGGCCTCCCCACACTGGTTACCAGTTCATTTCTGCATTGACTTCAGTGCATTAACTATAGCATACAAAACACTAAATGGTTTGGGACCTCACTACCTGACTGAATGCCTCCTCCCAACGAGAACTGCCCACAATACCAGGGTCTTCCCAGGCAAGAGGGGCCGGGAAAATTAAGACAAGGAACCGAGCCTTCTCTGTGGTTGTCCCACAGTTGTGGAACAACCTTCCATCAGACATCCACCTGGCACCCTCTCTCAGTGCTTTTAAACAAGACTTAAACACCTGGCTATTTAGCAGGCATTTACGATGTGACCTCAGTGTCCCCAGATAGACCCACTTCTCCACCCAACATAGCTTTTTATTGTAATGTTTTGGATTTGTAATATGTAACTTAATGTACTTAAAATAATAAAATAAATAAATAAAATAAATGTTTTGGGTTTTTGCTTATTTTAATTGTACTGCTGTTTATTTTTAATATTGTTGTAAACTGCCTTGCTGCCAAATGTGTGGTATAAAAGTGCAATAAATAAATAAATAAATAAATAAATAAATAAATAAATAAATAAATAAATAAATAAATAAATAAATAAATAAATAAATAAATAAATAGGACAATAATCTTTGTAACTTTCCAAGCTCCACAGTAGTATGGAATGACAGGAGTTATTTTGAACTTTGTTGAAATCGCAGAAGAGCCATAAGGACCCCAAGAGTAACTTCTGCCTGTCACTGGCTTCTCTTGATATGGAGTAAGAAAGCTGGCTATACAGAAGATATGCATATTGAGCCTGTTCCCTGAAAGTATCCTGCACAGATGACTTGTGCATCACATTGGTGTGGTATGGAGATATTAGAAGGGCATTTTCCCCACTGTTTGTGCCATGTTGCTGTTCCTTTTGATATTTATTCCATTGACTGTCGAAAGCTGATCTAATCTTGTGGCATGAACATGAGCATATCTCAATCATCAAGCAGGGCTTGTTCTTTTTCACAGCATTTCTATTCCCATTATTCTTTCTCACTTTTGCCTTGTGTGACTGCCTATTCCATTCTTTTAGGCCTGATGTTTGGCATTTTCAGATGACATCATGGATGATGCACAGAGTTGGGATGGCGTGGGAACAAACCCTACACCCCTTTGCCTGCCCTCTTCTCATAGTAGTATGGATTTATAAAATATTTCTTTTCATTTAGCACTAAACTGGTACAGCACTAATCCAAATACTTACCAGTTCTTGTCATTTCAGCACTCTCTCATTTGGCAAAGGAGGATTTGGATACAGATTAAAGTGATGTGTTTTTTTAAAAATATATACAACACTTATGTATGCATTATGAAACACTGGAATATGCACTTTCTGCCATGACATCTGACAGTAAGTGGATGAGTGATGAAATGGGTGGGAAACAGGGCAAGAGAGGCAAAAGAAGGCTGTATGGAACATATGCAATGTGTCTTTCCTGTATAACTTAACACTACTGTATGAACATTGGCAATAATTTCAATGCTACCATGCAATAGAGAGAGGCCCACGCCAATTGAGGACAATGTTCAATATGTTTGCAGGGGCAAAGTTTATGCCAGTTCTAATTTGCTAACTACAGCCCTTAAATCTATAAAACAGTTGGATTCATATTCTTTAGAGACTAAAGCGTCTCAAACCCCTCCCTCTCCACGCACACTGTAGATTACAGAAAAACCGGTTAAAAAGGACTAACATGTTGTACCACCAATACAGTGGCAGATACAGTTGTGCATATGTGACTGTTCTAAGCCCACAAATCTGGTCTTGGTCTGACCATAGTCTCAAATCCCAAGCCAGAATGTCTACTACTATACCAGTACAATAAATAATGTAGCCTATAACACCTAAGTACTGTAATACAAGCAAGAGAGATCCTGCTGTCACTTGTTAAAAACTTGTCCTATTTTGCTGTGGAGCTAAATTACATACATGCTAGAAAAGCGAAAGTAGAATGGGATAACATGAACAATAACAGCAACTGCAGCATCAGCAGCAAAACAAAACATTGTCATATCAAATGATCACTGCCTACTCAAGCCATTACATCAGCGCTCTTATGTCAAAGAGAAATTAAACATATTTAAATTAAACAATAAAATAGTAATATAAATATATTATCAGTCTATGTACACTATGAGCAACTTGAACAAAATTCATGGCCACATGCTTTTATGGACCTATTAGAATACTGTAAATTCATATATGTACATGAGCAAGATGGTATAACTAGCTGAAATGGAAATGGACAAGCATAGTGGTTCTCAACATTTTGTATCCTATGTCCCACCAAGCCCTCTATCAAAGAACCTGTGTCCAACATAGGAGTATCAAAGAGGTTTTTTTCATGCAGAGATATATTTAGAAATTTATAGATACAGTATTATGCTGTCTTTGTCATGCATACTGTTTTAAGAAAATGATAGGAACTGTGAGAACCATTAAACTGTGGAATAGTCTTAGGTAAATTAATATTTCCTTTTTAAATGACATTAGACAGTAAATCAAACTAGTCTAATAAAACAGGGATAAAGTGTATTCTACTGATATTGGTGGGAAGAAAGAGTAGATTTTTGTTCTGATTTAGAAGATGATCTTGCTTCTCTGACTACATATTAAAAATGATGTTAGTTCATTATATTACCCTAAACACATGATGAGATACTAGGAAACCTTCTGTTTCCAACAGCGAAAAAGATTATGCTTTAATGATATTATTGGTCTTTAAGATGTAATTGTGTGGCCTAAAGCACACTTAATTAAATGCAACCAATATTTCAATAAATGTATTAAGTCTTTAACTTTCACCAGATATTTTCTGCTGCTACAAGCAACACTACTGCCTCTCTGGAAATAACTAACAGAAATCACTTGAAATGCACTTTCCCAAGTTTAGAAAGATAATGTACTATAGTCATTTCTATGGCAAAAAAAAATGCTACCTAAGACAAGGAAGGTATAGCCACCCATTTATAAAAAGGAAAGAAAGGAAAGGAGGGAGGGAGGGAGGGAGGGAGGGAGAGAGACCACCTGCAGTTCAGCTAGATTGCACATTCACTTCATGATGAGCTTTTCTTGAAACACAAAACCATTCAGACAAATTGACAATCCAAAACAGCTCTGGCGGGAGGCCAAACTGGTGCTAGGAAAGTCTAGGAAAGTCTCCTGATCCAAGTAAGGCTTTTCAGCTTCAAACAAAAATCAATAAAAGCACGAACATCTGTTGCAACAACCACTACTAAGAGCTTTTATCTGAAATGTGTTGAAATTTCTCTGTAACAATTCTTCCACTACTTAATGGATTCTTAGGTTGCAGACGTTAGTGACTCCACTGTGTCTAATAATTAGCTAAAGTTCAGTTGGAATAAGGCTAAAATTACCTGGCAAGTTATTTCAGATTTTCTCTTACCTAATAACAAAGAAGGTTAGAAAAAGGATGGAATGGACAAAATTTTAGAGCTGCTTCAAGCACCACAGCTATAGGAGTATTAAAAAGATGAACAAGAAAGACAAGAAAAAGCTCAGCATCCAGCATCTTTAGATATCAAGGAGCCATGGCTGGTCGCAAACCCCTGGTTCATACATTTCCCTGCATACTTCCCAATGTTTATGATGCTAAAGACCAGTGTGCCAGGGTGTCATGCACTTCGCCAACAAGGTCCTGCCTAACAACCCAGCTGTGTTCAATTCTCGGCATGTACATAAATCTGTCTCAAACACGTTTTAGTCAGAAAAGCTGCCGTAATGAGAGGGAAAAGGATGGTGAAATAAGGAAAAAGCTATAATTTGAAGGAATACTGAAGTCTTCAAACATTTTCCTATTATTTATTGTTATTAATTCTCGAAAATACAAACAATGATATACTGTGGTTATACAGGATCATATTATGAAACTGTTTGTGTTTTAGGAATTAAAATAGGCACAAGGACCTTTCTATGTACCTTTGTAATGTAACATTTATCCCTGTAACCATTTTCAGTCATAGGCTGAAAGGACTGCAAGTTGCTTTCAAAATCTGTGCTGTATTTTTTTTGTCATTTCACTACTGAATGGAAAGCAGTAGCATTTTCTCCCTTCTGTAACTAGTAAAACAACATCCACCCAGCAGAAACAGTCCATTGAAGGCATGATCGACTCATCTCTTCCCACACAGAGCATCAAACGGCTCAGCTGGATGTTTCCACTGTGTGTGTAATGGTGCTTTTAAAAAAGGATTCAGCATGATCAACAGTGACTCTTGTCTCCCCTGTGAGGTACCATAGGGAAAAGGTGAAATGCTCCCCAACTAACAATGCCTGGCTTCTCTCAAATGGGTTAAATGTGCTGTGCACATTATGTGTCACTGTTCATAGCACAGTGATAGGATCAAAAACAAACCTAAGAGAAGCATAAAGTCCTGAGGTAATAAGGAACAATACAAAAATTCGAAGCAAGACATGTATATGTAAAAGTATGGAAATCCACTCAATTCTGGATGACTATATGACATATTTTACTGTTAGAAGCCATTTCTGTTCCACAGCCGCTACAAACACCCTAAGTAGTACTGGAGGGGAATAACAAGGACTCATGCACAATTCCAATTAGATAGTGACAGTAATGGAAGAATTATGGTAAGACTAAGCGACTGCAGATATTCTCCTCCATGAACAAAGAAATCAATAGTATAAAATTATTGGAAGGATTGTAGTTCATAATCCAAAACCTTTCTAAGAGTGTGAGTTCCTGGTATAAGTACCAGTACTGCTACCATATACTAAAACTGCTAATTTTATTAAGCTTGGTACTGACCTGAGGTTTGGAAGTCTATCTGGATAGGATTGGATAAGCCATTGACTGCCTCTCGCCACATGCCTCCACCCCCTGGTGACCACGCAGTTACCATGCAGCGATATAGTCCAGCATCAGAAACCTGTGTCTGGTACATCCTGTAGCGGAACTCATTCTCCTGGACCTTTTCCAAGACCACACCATCCACACGGTCCTGATCCGTCCAATCTTCCCGTCTGACTACTGAGTCTTGATTGAGAGAAATTATGCGAGTGGTCCCATTGAGACTGGACTGATCATTCAGAGGCTTCTCAGCTGTAATGAGGACTGAGTATCGAGGAGTCTTGATATTCTGGGAAGATACCTTGCATGTCATTTCAAAAGTGTGCCCTGCCATGAAGAACGGCTTCAGCTTCACAGCCTCTACGGTCAGGGCATAATCTAAGAGGAAGCAAAGGAGGCACAGACATAAGCAGCAAGCAAAAGGTGGACGAAAATATGCAATAAGCAGAGGATTAATGTGCTCATTTTCCACAACGCATTTCAAGTTAAAGACATGGCAGTGCACCATGACATGTTAGAGGCAGACATGTATGAAGTCGCATGACAGTATGCATCCCTTGCAACACAATTTCCACTGTATTCAGTGCAGGTTATTCCTATGTAAGTATGCACAGGACTGCAAGCCACATAAGATAGATTCCAGCCTGTTTTGACAATGCAAGAAAAAACAAACAGCAGGAGAAAGCAGGCATGCAGAATAATTACATACTGACAACTTTTAACTCCAAGCTTGAGTGAAGTCCTACTGAACTTTGTCAAGAAAGCAGGGCTTCAATTTCACATTATCTAATAGCTGTATGAAACTATGTGGGTACACCAAATCATAAAGAACCAAGTTTTTTCAGCCTGGTAAAAGTACCTTCCAATGTAGACTGATCAGAGATCCTTTGGCCCAACCAAAGAATAATTCAGGATTAGACATCAAAATGACTATCAAATACATCTTGACATAACTGATTGCCATTCTTGCCATTCTTTTAAATGTTTAAATGTCATTGAGGCAAGCCTTCATTTTGTATTTGCCTTTTTAAAACACTGCCATTACATCTTATAATATCCTCCATTATAATGCTCAACGTGTTTCACTACCTTAATCTATTGCCTCAACTTGCAAACAACTGCCTTATTCCCTATCGAGTCACTCTGTGAATGGAAGTCTCTTCTGACAATGATTACTAGCCTCCTAAGACCAAGTGGAGGTATTCCATGAAAGTGAATGACAAAGCAATCTTGGACTCAGTTTCTATACACACATCACATACATCTGTAGTTTTTCAGTTCAAAGGAGGGAGGTCATGTACTGTACTGTGAATGCAGGGTTCTTATTTATAGACCTGAACCATCCTGACATTTGGAAGTGTTTGTACAACAGTCTATTTTGTTCCAATAAAAACCTAGCTGAATATTAAACACAAGGTGAGTTTTTTTTAACAGGGCAACAGGGAAATAAGGTAGAGCTCGCAACACACTTCAGACAATGAAAACTATACACACTAATACTTGTGCCCTTCCCCCCAAGAGATCTACAAGATAGCTGCTGTGATTATGTTTTTGCTGTGTTTTGCCTTCAAGCAGCAAGTTTTGCAACGAGTAAGCACATCTAGAAGACAAAAATGTATGACAATTGTATGGGCACTGGATACAACTGGAAGAATAGTTGATGGTACACATTGTATAAAAGATGTCAAGGGCCACATGCATCACTCCAGATAATTGGAATCTGACAACAGTACAGCAAAACAGACTGAATAAAAATCACATTTATTTAAATTACAGTTTAAATTAAAAATTGTTTTTATTTAAATCCTCAAAACTCCTTTTAAAATTTAATTCATGATTTATAACATTATTTTAAATCAATTTGATTTAAATCAAATCCACCCTGGTGCAAGATAAACCACCTTCTGTCCAGCTCATGGCACATTTAGACAGGGAAAGTTGAAATTGCTTGGTTTGAGCTTGAAAGGTTCTTCTGTTAAGAACGATCTATTTTACCTTCCTCTTGAGTGAGCCTTCTGTTCATACAGATTCATCCCATAAGGAGGATCTAGACAGGTCTTTGGAGGAGCCCAATTTGTCCCCCTTTGGATCAAATTTCTCACCCTCTTCCCTGTAGCTTTCATTCAGAAAGCCATGACATTTTATTGTTATTTTAATAATAAAGGGAGAGAAAGATTGCTAAAAGCCCCTTAATCAATTACAAAGTCTTAAACTGGTCTTCATGTGTGTTAAAACGGCGGCAATTATAGTCATGACACATTGAAACAGCAATAGATACACCTAGAAGAGTACAGTATACATAACACTGTCAATAAATGAACAAGGAATCAAAACAGAAATGCATTTTTAAAAAATAAATAAATCCTAGAGTTTGTGGAAATAAAGGATGGTTGTTCTCTATTGTCTCTTTCAATACCACAACCTACCAAATACTTCACAGGTTTGTTGCCGCAGATAATACTAGCCACAGTGCTTCTTCGGTATGCACTTCAGTCCACACATGGACTCTCGAAATCACACCCAAAAATCCTGTAGCCCCACCACTGGAGGGGGGGAGTGGAAGAGGTCTAAAATGGGTGGGATGGATCACTCCAAGGCAAAACATGTGCAGATGCTATAAACCAAAAGCATAAAAAGCTATTCAGCAAGTGCAGACATGCCCTTGCTCTGGGCTAGGAGACTAAAGTTGTTACAGGACAGTTCAAAAGTCTAAGAAAGCAAGGCCCCAATCTTGAGCACTCTAGCTTACATGGTCTTGGACCAAAATCCTTACTAATGCATAGGAACAAATGAGCACTGCAAGTAGAATACTAAACTCCAAACCATAGATTTCTCAGAATAATGTATGTGTCCACAACTTGTGGATATGTACATTTATTTACAAAAGGCAGAAAACTGAGGATTGAACTGTATAAAAAACCAGAGAACCATTTGGATAACATACGTATGGCAGAAAATATTAAAGCCATTTAAGCTAAAGTACACATAACACACTATAAATACAAAGCTCACAGAAACAGGACCTCAGGAGTGAAAAAAGCAGCAGGAACAAGGCAAAAGGAAAAAAGCATTTAAGTCACACATTTAGTGTAAGGACAAGGCCAAAAAGGCAGGGTTGATGTTTATACTGAAAATCCATAGCAACCTAGGTGTAGCCAATTACCCAGAGTCTATAAAGACAGAACCTTCTAGCAGCCTGGTATTCATGCTAGCTCCCCCGTGAAGATAAGTGAAGAAATGGTGCTCTAATTAGCAGGCCTCTTCTTTGATTTGATAAAGCAAAAAATAAGACACGACTGGTGTCCAGGACTATTAAAGGATGCCTGTTTGTCAGAATTCAGGAAAAAGATGCAGCATAAAAAACTTGATTTCTTCGCAAAATGAAGTAAGTAGTACAAGAAACTGCAGCTACCTCCTACATTACAAATATTTCTAAGGTTACAAAATGAATTCATCAAAAGTTTAAGGGGAAACAAGAAGTTTCTCAAACAAATCCCTTATCTGACAGCTCTCAGCTTTCTCACTCACCCAAGGAATGTGTGTGCAAATTGTTCACACCCCTAACTTAATAGTCAGCACACAGTTAAATTGGCTGGAAAATGTCTGGGAAAGGGGTGTTCCAGTTGGGTAAAAAATGTGGTAAGGCACATTTTTATAGCACCTTCCCTGCTGAGTGGTAGCATTGTGCAAAGCTGGGAAAGCTGGAATAGTAAAATTCCCAATAGCTATGGGAAAAGGCAGAATACTACAAAAGAACTCACTGAATATGTGGCTGAATGTGCACAACACCTGTGAGAGCTAAGCTAAGTATGATATAGAAGACAACCATCACCAGGCAGAAATACAGCTAGTGATAAACACACCATTCTATCTCAATTTTGCTCCTTTTATGAGCCTTTCCCTCTCTGTTCCTGGTTTTAAACTCATGGACATTTATATTTAATGCACCTTTCTCCATAAAGTATACAAGTTGTGCAGATTACAATCTAAAATGTTCTTTCTATACCCATTTTAACCTAACATAAACATTTAAATCAGCCCCTCTTGTGTTCCCCTGGCAATGTTTTTTACTAGTGTTTTGAACGGGCCCTAGCACTTCTGGTACATCTCACAGCCACCAATTTTTTATTTCTAAATGTTCTTTGTTTGAAATATTTACAGCCCTTTTTCTCCTCAAGAGGATCTAAGGCAGCGCTTCCTAAGCTAAAATAAGCATTTTTTTCCCCCTGGAAAAATTAAGGGAAGGGAGTCATAGAACTAAGTTTCTAGGAATGAGGGGTGAGTGAATGTGGCACTTGGCCCTCAGGATATACTGATTTAGCTTCTCTTCTGAGCAAAGAACTAAACCACAAAATTAGAAGAAATGGGAGCAAAAGAAAGAAAGAAAGAAAGAAAGAAAGAAAGAAAGAAAGAAAGAAAGAAAGAAAGAAAGAAAGAAAGGAGAACTGCAATCTGTTCAGTGTAGTACTGTGAGAACAATGAACTGGAGTTGGTTTGCTTTTAAAAAAATGCTAATGGCAACCATGTTCAATTTAACACAATCATGTTATTATCAACATTTTGAAGTGCCATGACAGGTCATTTTCTTAAACCTCTCATACCACATTTGGCTTGTCTCACACTAAGCAACCATGTTCAACACACATGGAGTTGCTGGGTCTTCCATCGGGTGCCTCCCCAGGTGCGGATAAGGGAATGCTCACCATACAGTATGTGGCAGGTACCAGGGAAATAAAATACCCAGGGCAGACCAAAACCAGTACTTCTGCCTTGCAGAGAGAGGATGACACCTCAAAGACTAAGGGAGAAAATGCTAAAGATAAAATCCTGGCCCTCCAGGGATTGGGCAACGGCTTAGCAACCCCCCCCCTGCCAAAAAAAAGTATTGCTAAAGAAACAAGTGTAAACCAATGAGATGAACTGAAGCAAGGGAAAGCTGGCTCTTTGTTTATGATGACACTTGGGAGAAACTCAGTGGGGACTCCAGTGCTGGATGTGAAACAGCATTTTGAGCACAAGATCTATCGCCAAGATTGAAACACAGAACATGTAGACATTGTATCAATGCAAAAGTTGGCAGAACTCCTCCAGGAATTTGACAACTATCACCTTGATATTCTTGGCATTCATGAAACGCACTGGAATGGAAGTGGTAGAGTGACTAGCAATGGGGAACAATATTGTATTCTCGAAGCGAACAGCATCATATGTACAGAGTTGGTCTGATACTAAGTAAAGGTGTGGCACAGACATTGCTAGAATGGAAACCAGTGAGCAAACGTACCACCACAGCACAATTCCAGTCCAAATATGTGAAGGTCACCATCAAGTGTATCCCCCTATGCAGGAAGCTGATGATACAAAGACTCTTTACAACCTTATGCATCCATGCCGATGATATTAAGCGGCTCATAGGCGATATGAATGCACAAAGTAGCAGTGAGGAATAGGGGATGGAACACTTGGTAGGCCCACATGGATCAGCAATAGAAACAAATAATGGTAAGAAGCTACTACTGTTTTATAGCTTAAATAATTTATGTATTAGAAACACTTACTTTGCACATAGTGTTAGAGAATGAAGTCCACAGGAAGATAATTGGACATCTTTTAAACAAAGATTTATCGAAAGTGAAGAAAAATCCACTGGGAGAAAAAGAGATACACGAAAGGAGGGTTCAATTCAGGATACAACATGGATGAAAGAATAGTTGCCAAGTTTCAACGTGACCAGGTGAAGACTGAAGAGAAATGGGAATGCAACCAAGTACCAAATGTTAAATGGATGTGTCAATCAAAGTTATTGAACCAATAAGAAGGTGTGGCTAGAATATAGAGCAGTGATGGCGAAACTTTTAGAGACCAAATGCCCAAACTGCAATTCAAAACCCACTAATATTTTACAAAGTGCCAATTTAACCTGAATACAGGTGGCTGTGAAGGGCCGATGTCGAGCGCCCACAGAAAGGGCTCCGAGTGCCACCTTTGGCACCCGTGCCATAGGTTCTCCAGCACTGATATAGAGCCTTGTTTGCAGGCAAGGAGGAAGGACCCCTGGAGGCAAGGGAGGAAGGGAGGGATGTGCCCAGGAAAGCTGCAGCGTGGTGGCGCTCCTGCCGTCCCCCTGGAAGACCATTGCTCCCCACTCACCCATCCTGAAACTCCAAACACGTGCGCTCATGCCCACCCACAAATGAGCACCCCCCCGATATGAACGAGGCCTCCCAAGCCCTTTCCTCCAAAGCAAAGTAAAGTGTTCTGCTTATATACCGCCCTATACCAGTTTAAGTAGTCTCTGGGCGGTTTACAATTTTAATTACAGTGTGCAGGCTACACATTGCCCCCCCCCAGCAAGCTGGGTACTCATTTTACCGACCTCGGAAGGATGGAAGGCTGAGTGAACCTTGAGCCTGCTACCAGGGATTGAACCCAGGTCGTGAGCACAGTTTTACCTGCAGTACAGGCATTTAACCACTGCGCCACGAGCCCCCTTCCTTGGTAAGGCAGGCTGGCATCGATAAGGCTGGGGAGGGAGCAAAGGGGAGCAAGCCCATCACCATCCTCCCTGCATCTTGGCACAGATCCTGATCCACCAGCAAGTTGGACAGCCGCACAGCTTGCCACAATGGCTACAAACATTCCAGCTTCTAAGCAGGCACCTTCCTCTTCCCCAAGAGAGCTGGCAGGTGGGTGGGCATACAATCTGTGAGATTCCCCCCTCTTTATTTCCCCCCAATGCAAGAGCTCTCTGAAGCCTCCCTAACACCAACCTATTCATTTAGGCTTTTGCCCCTGACACCCCACCCTGCTGATCACCAGCCGTGGATAACTGAATCCACAGATGGTGAATCAGTGGATACTGGGGTTACTGTATTGAGTTCCAGAAGTCACTTCTTATCAACTTTATTCACTTTAAGAAAGCCTTTGATAGTGTCCATAGCGACTCACTTTGAGAGATGGAATATCTGAACAATATATTTGCATTTTTCAGAATTTGTATTTGAATTCGAGCTGCTGCATTAAAACAGAGAGGATTTACCAATTTCTTTAAAATCGAAACTGGTGTGAGGCAGTGATGGGACTACACATAAATGTAGACCAGTGTTCATCAATGAACAAAGATGAGTATTACAGTGAACAGAAACCTACTGAGAAGGTCAATGAATTCACCTATCTTGGTAGCATCATAACCAACATTGGAGTCACTGAAAAAGATGTTAAACATACAACTGGAAAAGTATCTAGCATGTTCCAGTGTTTGTATCAAATTCAGTTTCCACCATCAATCTCTGCTACACTAAAGATCGCACCAGCATTGTTATTCCAACTGCAGCGTTTGCCAGTGAAACATGTAAAATGTCAAAAGGAATAGCCCAGATGATGAATGTATTTCATCAGAGATGTTTGCATAGATTACTGGGCATCTCCTACTACAGGGACCAAGTTATAAATGAGGATGTACTGCAGTGAAGTGACATCCAAAAATTAGATGAAATTGTGACTGAATGCCAGATACACCTTGTTGGGCACATTCTTTGATTCCCTGTACATCAGATCACCAAGACTGCAGTGCACTGGACATGAGCAAATCCTGCCAGACTAACCTAATCTCATTTTCTGATCAAATTTCTGATCCCTGGTAGACAGAGGGAATGCTGTAGACGTTATAAATTTTGATTTCAGCAAAGTTGTTTGACAAAGTTTCCCATGATGACTTGATTAGCAAGCTAACTAGGTGTAGACTGGATAAATCAAGTGTAAGGTGGATACACAAATGCCTAAAGAATCATACTCAGAGAGTGATGATTAACTGGTCCTTCTTTAAGTGGGAGAAGGTAACAAGGATATTCTTAGCTTTGTGTTTCTGCATCAAGCAGAGGATTGGACTTAATGGCCTTGTAGGCCCCTTCCAACTTCATTGTTCCATCAACCTAAGAACAGAGTATATCCTGCATTAATTTGAATTTGTTTACTGCAAGGGAAGATGTTCTAGTCAGTTAAACAGAGGTTCTTATTCCAATTTATTGATATTATTTCAACTGTCATTATTACAAACACAAACAACATGCATAAACATATACACACTGACTGTAAAAATCAGTCTGTTCTACTGTTGATCAAATCCTACATTTCTAAAGTCTTTCCTAGTATTCAGTTAAAATCTGCTTCTCTATGCACTGATTCTAGCCCTTTCCTCTAGATCAGTTGTTCCCAACCTTGGGTCCCCTGATGTTCTTGAACTATAATTCCCAGAAATCTTGACCAGCACAGCCAGCAAGGAATATTTTCCACATACTCTTCCAAAATAGGAATGATACATTGCACTAGTGGGAAGGCTTGGGGAGTGAGAAAAGTAAATTCTTAATGACTGTTATGAAAAATCTGGGTCCTATATAGTTGACTTCTACTTCCAACCAGTGTGTGCATATTAGAGGTTCTGAACCACTGAGCAACATGACTATGCACTATTTGTGTCAACAAGTCCAGGTAAAATGACTTCTAAAAAGCCTAAGGAGAGAGACGGGGAATGCTCTATTAAAGGCCAGCAGAGCTATAAAGCTGTAAGATACTTCAGATACAACCAGTTCAGTATCTTCAAGCAATAACTAAAATTGTTGGTGAGTGATAGTTTTAGTTTAAAAAGCTGAGTCAGATGCTCCTGAAAAAACTTTTATGTCTCAAAACATGTTGGCCCTGAATGCTTTGTTCCCATTGCCATGTGTAGCTTGTGAATAAACAGTCTCGCCTACTAAAATTTTGCAGTGAGCAACTCTTCTGCCCACCTCCCTCCTTAATTTATCTGTTGCTGTTCCATTGCCATATGTTGTCCATTATAAGCACCCAACTCATGGGAACCCTGATAAGATTTTCAATTACATGAGATATTTAAAGAATGGTTTTACCAGTTCCATGCCCCCAGCGAGCTTCCATGGTTGAGCAAGGATTCTCCCAAGTCTTAATCCAACATTGTATCTGCTACATCACTCTGTGTGGTACTCCCTTTCTTTCAATTTTCCAATGATGATATAAAAAGCAACAAATTAACTGCTGTGAAAACGTCTGTCGTCTCGGACCCAAACTTTCCCAGAAGGTATTTATTACAAGTGCATTTTGGTCCAAATATTTTGACTAGTCACATAAGTAAAAATTCATTCCCTTTCCTTATGAATGGCCCTAGACTATTTTCATTTTATAATAAAAATGTCTTTTCAGAAACTGGAGGCAATTCAGACTATTAAACTCAACAGCTCCAAGCTGTTTATGCAGCTTTTGCTTGCTTGCTGTTGATTTTATATATCCAATTATATAAAAACAAGGCAAAAAGCTGGAAAACATCCCATAAGCTAAGTTCTGTTCTTGGTTAAAGTATTTTATTGTACTTAGCACTAATAGTGTGGGTTTACAATGATGTATAATAATGAGAAAACTATTAAGAGTAGTTCCTGAAATCATTATCATTATAATTAAATTCCACAAGGAAGCAACAGTATACAAGTCAGTTGCTGTGGATGCAAATGAATTTGCTTAATTTAAAGTCTTAAATCTAAACTACCATTCAAGATAAAACATGCTAGGATGGAACTTCTATTTCCCAAGCTCCCCTCTCTTTTGGATCCCAAAGATAAATTATTTGGCTTGTAAGTTGACTTGCTCATAAATAGAGCCACTCGTAAGTCAAAGTACCAATGTATAAACTGTTGGTGATCTACTCCAAATATTCTAGAGATCTACCAAGTGATACCCCATTTTGAATTTCATTTTGTAGCACTTTATGATCCAAGACCATAGTGCTAAATTTTGAAGAATTAGAGGTCCAATTACCAGCTTACGAGGGGCTCAGGGAGCTAGTTTTCATCATATCTGTATGTTTATATTTATGTTCTGTACATCACATCCACCAACTGCAGCCAATAATCTTCTATGAAACATTTCTGTATGTAATTCTGTGGCAATCTTTAAATATATAGACAGGTCTGTGGTCATTGTTTAAAATATTTAAATGATGGTATGCAAACACACTGAGCATAAAGTGACAAATTTAGCTGTTCTTCCCTTCTCTAAAGTAGTGCATTGCAGTAGTTAATGTGCTTTGCTATGACCTGGAAGATCTAGGTTCACATCCCCACCGACCCATGAAACTCACTGCCAGTCACATTCTCTTAACCCAACCTGCCTCATTAGGTTTTGCAAAAATGAAATGGAAGTGGATCTCCTTGAATTTAATGGAAGAATGGCAGACTATAAATGGAATGAATAAAACAATCCCCAGCAAATACATATCAAAAATTCAGCAGGGAAAGAGAAAGCAAATTTATGTGTGAAATTTTATGACATTTAGGTCTGCCTTGGTGTTCAGAAGCTGAACCTGACATACATGTCAATAAACCCAAATATTGCACACTTGGATTATCTTAGTAAACCTGTGCTGGTCATTTTTGTAGTTGTCCAGAATATTAGAGTTGAATGACCTGCATCACCAGTGTGCTGAAAGACTGATAGATGGTTGGAGTGAACAAACAAACAAATATATAGTACCACAAACAGACCCCATCTCCCACCATATGTTGGAAACTTACTGTTAAGACAAAAATGAAGAACAGAAAATTGTACACATCCTACATATGTCACTGCCAGCTTGAGGGAGGTCCAAAGCCTTGCCTCCGGTAAGTTCAGTCAATGAGGTGAGTTGCCAAAGGCCTGCTTGAATAACATTTTCTTTTTTGCCATTGATAAGAATGGACAAAGCTGAAAACCAGAGTGCAAATTCTTCTGGAGGACCATTGTTTTCCTATCCTTGTTATTATTTGATAAATAATATCCACTCCAACACATGTTGAGACTCAGAATAGCTAGAGGTAAGAGTGGGAGGGTCTGTACATATCTATATACCAGACCATACAAAGATGAGGAAACAAAGGCCAGTAGAATTTGATTTTACCCCAGCATGAACAGAGTCCTGTACTGACTAAACAAGGACAGGAAACTTATTTTCAGCATAACTACAGTAGGGAACAGATTAATAGGTTTTCAATGAATTCCTATGGGAAGGCTGTCCCAACCCTCCTCACTCCTCAATCAAGGGCAGCCAAAGGCTGCTCTTTGCAGCCCCGCCAGACAGCTAACTTTGACAGGCCGGACCTATCAAAATCGACTCGTGGCACAGTGGTTAAATGCCTGTACTGCAGCTAAAACTGTGCTCACAACCTGGGGTTCAATCCTAGGTAGCAGGCTCATGGTTGACTCAGCCTTCCATCCTTCCAAGGTCAGTAAAATGAGTACCCAGCTTGCTGGTGGGGGGCAATGTGTAGCCTGCATACTGTAAGTAAACCATAAACCGCCCAGAGACTACTTGAAGTGGTATGGGGTGGTATATAAGCAGAACATTCTCCGGGGGTTGTGGAAAGCAGCCTTTGGCTGCTGGTGATTGAGGGGGTAGCCACCCCTCTTCGTTTGGGTCACTGTGCCGAGACTTGGGTGAGGAGGAGGAGGAGGAGGAGGTTTTATCCTGTCTTTCCTTCCCTGTAGCATCTGATCCGTTCATGCAACAGGGAAGGGAAGGCAGGATAGTAATCTCCACTACCTCCTGTTCCCCGGGACTAAGGTAAGCGGCTGTGGCAGGCAGGCAGGCAGGCAGGCAATTTCAAAGGGCTGGAGCCAAGCTGCCATGGGCTCAAGACCTTTGAAAATTGAGCGCCCACCATAGTGAGCAGATCGCCACCACAGCTTCCTTCCGAGCTCCCCCCGGGGAGGGCAAATTGGTGGGGAAAGCAGGATCCCATTGATCTCCGTCCACCCCATGTAGCTTTGTGACTTCTTTTCCAACACGCCCATGGAAGGCAAAGATCAATGAGATCCTGCTTTCCCCACCAATTAGGTGGAAAATCAGGACCTGCTGATCTCCATCCACCCTGTGCAGCTTTGAAGGAAAGCACGGTTCCCATTTCCTCATAAGACAAATGTAAACAGGAAGGGGAAAATCATCTTATGTTTTTTTCCTATCCCTGGAAATTACATTCATCTTACAAGTTTTTCGTCTTAAGGGGCATTCATCTTACAAGGTATTAGTGTATCATATTACATTGTGAGAACCTGTCCCCAAATTTCAGTGTTTTATTTACTTCATTTTGATTTACAGTGGACTCTTGTATAACAAGTGGTTTGTTTAATAGAAAATCCGCTTAAAGGAAAGCAATTCTGGAGATAGGAAAAAATCGCTTAACAGAATCACCTATGGGGTGAATCTGTACAACAGAAAAACGGTCACAATTCAGGATTAATCCATTTCAATGCATTCCTATGGGAATTTTGTACAAAGGAAAGTTTGCTTAACATAATTTCATTTGGAACGAATTAATTTCTTTATACAAGGTACCACTGTACTCTGATTTTTTGTTTGTTTTCTGTCTTGTTTTGTTTTTGGCTATGTGATTAGCCACCTTCACTCAGCACTGTAACTTGAGTGCTCAATCAGTAGAAACATAGCTGCTATTCAGCTACTATTGTAGAAAGAAAAACTGTTCTTTAAAACCATTCTTACATTTCAAGTGTAATATTCACATTTTGTGGCCAGCCTACCAAGCTAAATCTGGTATTATATGATGTTGCTGTGAAGTCTTCACAGTGAAGTGAAGAAAGCCTAAGATCATCTTTGATCTCTTTGCTTATTATCTACATTTCTGTATAGAGTAGCAGCATACAGTATAACCAATACAACTAAACTGTGTTTAGAAGTGTTATCAGCTCAACTAAGCACCGTGTACCATACTTGTGATGGTGCGTATAAGGACTTAATGTCCAACTAATTACAAATATCTGATTGTGAGGCTAAGAGCTTGGGACAAAACTTCCAAGGAAATCCCACTTACTTTATCAAAACAGATGCAGAATACTATGTCTGAGAGTAACAGCTCTGTAGCATAATTGCATTTTTTAAATATAAATTTCTTTCCTGAGCTTCAAAACAAGTATTTTGTCTAATTTCAGATATGAACACAAAAAGATGAAGTTACATTACCATCACACATCTTTCTTTGTCCTTGCTCTAATATAGTACTCAAAGCCAACCACTCCGAGAACATTTAGGTTGACACTTCAAAAAGAGACTAATGGATTCCCGTAATATAATGCCACTTTCCTCCTGCCTTAGAATAGGAAGATAAGAAAACATTTTTAAAAAGTCATGGAGCAACAGATTTCTACACTTTAGAACTACCACTGCAAGAAAGCATATAGATATGGCAGAATTACTATTACAGTAACCCCTCGCCTATCGCAGGGCTTAGGGACCCACCCGACCCACGATGACTGAAAATCCGTGATATGCAGATGCGGGTCGGGTGGAACCTGGGGGGCAATCAGATCCCCTACGGCATGCGCTCGGGCTGCTCCAAAATGTCTCAGAGCAGCGTGGGCAAGCAGCGGTGGGGGATCTGATCCCCCGCCGCCGCCCCCCAGTGCTGCCCAGAGCCTTCTCGGAGCAGCATGGGCAAGCAGTGGTGGGGGATCTGATCCCCCGCCGCCGCCCCCCAGTGCTGCCCAGAGCCTTCTCGGAGCAGCATGGGCAAGCAGTGGTGGGGGATCTGATCCCCCGCCGCCGCCCCCCAGTGCTGCCCAGAGCCTTCTCGGAGCAGCATGGGCAAGCAGTGGTGGGGGATCTGATCCCCCACCGCCACCCACCCGTGCTGTCCAGAGCCTTCTCGGAGCAGCACGGGCCAGCGGTGTTGGGGGATCTGACCCTCGCCGCCACTCACCTGTGCTGCTCCAAGACTTCTGGGAGCAACCCAGGCAAGCTGCGTTGGGGGATCTGATCCACCACCGAGCTGGAGCCTGGGGCTTGGGGAAGGGAGAAAAAGGTTTTAAAAGCCTGGGCATTGAAACCTTCCCCCCTTCCCCACACCCTGGGCTCCAGCTCATTGGCATGGGGTAGGGAAATAAAAGTTTTTCTCCCCCACCCCAGCACTAATCAGCTGGAGCCCAGGCAGGTACTGCGATCCCGCGATAGTGGGACCGCAGTACCTGAACTGCGAAATGGCAGGGGGTTACTGTATGGGACTTTTTTGCATGTAGCCCCCAGCATGTACTTAAATAGATCCAGGGATGTGAGAATGGTCATGCAATGGTACATGGGGACTGATTTACTGGCAACTACCTGCATGTCCACAAGGGCATTTACCAGGTACTTTTCAGAAGCATCTCATTGTTCATGGATAAAATATTGGAGAGCAAGGGACACAGTGGATTCCCCATATGGAGTCGTGGATAGATTGATGGATTAGGACTCTGCAGAACAGGTTCAAACCCATGCTCTGCTACAGAAACTGACTTGGGAAATGGAACTGGTAAAGCACCTTAATTTGAAAGCCCAATTAGGGTTGGTGTAAGTTGGCTCTGACCTGATGTCACAAAACGTATCATGCAACCAAAACAAAAAGTAGCACAAGTCACTGAATGATGTGATCCTGATATTCATACAACATCCAAAATATGAGAGATGAGATTTTTCTTCAAATTTCAAAACTATTCATCTCTTGGGGATTTGTGTTGGAATTCTGTACCTTCCTTCAACCATCAGGTACAGTACATGGAACTATCATGTCACAACTGCCTTTCATATTTCTGTCACTTTTAAGAATTAAACATTGAGGTTACCTTAAGGTACACCACCAGTACCTTTTCTAACTGCAAATGTGAGAGGTATGTGTGGAAAGGAAAGCCAAAATAAGACCACTGAGAAATAAAATTAATTTATCAGCCAGTGCCTGTCTGAAACACAAGCAGGCTTTGAAAGCTACCAACTCAAAGCACCACCACCCCTACACACACACCTCCAGAAGAACTGATTGTAAGTAGCATCTACAGACAAAGAGGTGTCAGTTGGGAAGGAGGAGCAGAAAACAGGATGATCTGCTTTGAAGGAATGATTATAATAATTTACATTTAGTTGGAGCTATTACATTTAGCATAATAATTTATATTTAGTTGGAGCTATGAACAAGAACACTTGTTAGGAGCTAGAACAAGCAGTTTGTTGCAGGTTTTTCTTGTCTGTATACAAATGCCTTTTTCTAAATCTTTATGGACATACTCTATTTAAAAGATTAAATGCACACTGTCCACAACTACATAGTTCCTGCTCAAAGGCTTGCAATCTAATAGATGTGAGTCAAAAGAAAAGCATATGGTAGAGTATATGAGACCAAGCAAGCCAGGTGCAAGTTCTTGAAGTTATATAATTATTCTTATCATGACCAGCTGAGGATGTGTCAAACAGGAATTTGCCTTTCACTAAACCAGTAAACTAGGTAGTGCTAGCCTCTCTCTCTTTCCCAGTGGTGATCAAGAGGAATGGAAAAAATGAAGTGAAAATACAAGGGTTATTCTGTTACACTAGCCTTCAGGTTGATCATAAGCAAAGAGAGGATTTCATTTAATTGAAGAAGCCAGACAAAGTTTGAGCTCTAGCTGTTCCAGTAAGCAAGGCCATTTGGAGGCTTATGTAATATAGCTGACAGTTTTTATTTCACCAAGTCCAAAGCCTTTCAAAATTTCCGAGACATGCTGTATTTGATTATATTCCCTGATTCTGCAGCAAATATAACCCATGGCTAGTAGCTGTGATCCTTCACGAATCAGTCAAATCCCCTTTGAAATATATCCAGATTGCATCTTGCAAGTAGATCAATTTCTGTGTCTGTAAAACCTAAGCCTTAGATGTCTACACTGAACTTTAAAACTCAGTAACAAAAATTGCCCTTGGTTTAGTCCTAAAATCTAGATATGAAACATATGTACAAGTCTATATGTCTTCCTCTCTATCAGGCGAAAAAGAGAAGAAAAATAAGAAATAAAGATGACAAAATCATTGGGGCACCTTGAAGACAAACTGCTATATGTATTTTAATATGAGCTTTTATGGATCAAGGATGCTTCCTCAGCCCAGTCTTCCTGTTTAAATATGGGTCTAACATTTCACTAAATCTTAATTGCTTTTTATCATACACAATGGCTGACATCCAGTAGTAAGTCACAAATTCCAGTAGTCCCACTGAATCAGCATCTATTTGGTGGGTCCCATAAGTTCTGATGATCCAAATGGCTTGCTTCAGTTGCAATTTACCACTGGATTTCAGCTACAGGAATTAGCTTTTCGGACTACAAATCCTTTCAGTCTCTATTCTGAGAGTTCCACCAGAGAGACCCACATCTAAATTTGGCTCCCGTGGAGAAAAGGGCAAGGCTTTACAGGTTGGCACAGATCTAGCTCTGCCTTGGCTTCCTGTACAAAAAAGGAAGATTCCACACACACACCCAACCCAAGACAGGGGAGCCTTTTTACACAGGCACCTTAGGGTTATGCCAAGTCTTGAAGCAACACGCCCTCCAATTTTTAAGTGGGTCTGTCTTCTATAGGTGAAGAGAGAAACACACACATACACTCAACAGATTCCATCACAGCTGGAAAAAACCAGTCACAATCTGTGCAGAGAGGTGGAAAACACCTGTGCAATGGGTGTCAGGGTCGTGCACACCCATGCAGCTTAGGGGGAACCTTGGTTTTCAGCCACGTATTTTCTCCAGATGAACCACATGTGTCTGTAGGCATTAGCCTGTCAGGTAGAAGTCCCAGAACAGCAAATTTTGGTATTTGTAGTATCTGAGCACCTTGCTTTGCCCTTGATAGCCCAAGGTATTTCTTTTCCTGTAATCAGTGGGTAAAAATTCACTTCCTTGTTCAGATTTCTTCCTCATGTTTAGGAAAGCTACTTTTTCTGTAACAAAGTGGGAGCTTAACTACACAACTTTTCTTTCAAAAATGCCCTAATATTTTTAGATACTATTTTTCTGCAAGGATGCCTAATGCTTCCTGGTTCAGAAACAAACAGGGACTTGCAAGTTAGAAATATCTGTCTTACATATATTTTGTTATTTCTTAAACATTATAAACTATAATTTAACAAATGTAAATCAGATCTACTGGTATGCTGTAGAAGCTTACTGAGTTTCCAGCAGATTTTAGGATGCTTTGAGATTGATCCCTGCTTTTGACATGTGAGCTCCAAAGAAGAGGGGGCAAAGAATTACATAAACTAGATGAATGGCTGAAATTCTAATGTTTACCATAGTAAGTCACACAAGCGTACACCCACTTGGTAAGTTTCATTAATTCAAATGGACCTACACTTGTTCAAACCCACTACCGTAAGCAACAGAATTTCAGCCAACAAATCCCAAAGGATTCTAATCAGAAGAGGAGCAGTATAGCCCGGAAAGAGTTTGATTATTTATATGGCAATGAAAGCAGCACGGTGGAAAACATCTTCATTAATAGTTATTTATTAAAATATCCTGGCACACAAAGCAAGAGTGAAACAGACTATAGGACCCAGCACCACCTCCTGGCTTCTACTCTAAATGACATAACTGGATTTTAGGTCTCTCAAAAGATCTCCTAGCACTGACAGCTTCTGGGTTTGCCTCTATACATATACAATGGTACTCAATAGTCATCTTAGTGATAACAAGCCCTTAGACTAGAGCAGTGATGGCGAACCTTTTAGAGACCGAGTGCCCAAAATGCAGTTCAAAGCCCACTATTTTTTTTTTCAAAGTGCCAATACAGTAATTTAGCCTGTATACAGGTGGCTATGAAGGGGCGATGTTGGGTGCCCACAGAAAGGGCTCTAAGTGCCACCTTTGGCACCCGTGCCATAGGTTCGCCATCACTGGACTAGAGCCAGTTCCAGTTGCCTGGAGCGATGCTGAGTGGACCTCATATTTTAGATACTGCTCCAGTAAAGACTTCAAATCTCACTAGTAATTAATGGCTGCCTTTGGGAAGATGGGTGGTAATAAATAAAAAATAAATAAATAAATAAATAAATAAATAAATAAATAAATAAATAAATAAATAAATAAGTCAACAAAACAGAGGTAAACCTAGGGAAACTGATTTGTTTTGGCAAATATTTGATTCAGCCAAGTTTGAACATCTAATGTGTATGTATTGGGGTGCATTGGCCATTTATTTGGAGACCAGACATTTTAAGTAGTAAAGTAAGCATGGATTGTGCTTACAGCTCTTGAATCCAGTAACTATGGTATGACATAATTTACCTTCAGTCACAGTTCTGTGACACTTCTGTCTGCTTTTGCCTACTATAACTTGCCCACCTTGATAAAACTTAAGCTTACAAAAAAGGAAGATCTTGAGGGCTGTTGCTTAGAGTAGCTTGCCTGGTTGATTGAACTCCTTCTGAACCCAGCCTCCAATTCATATTTTTCTTCTTCTGCCTCTCTCAAAAATGCCTTTGATGATCAAGAGATATTAAATATGAATAGGAGACAGCAGAAGCTTGTCAGTAAAAATCTACTGATTCTTATATCTGTAAAGCAGGCCTGCTCTTCAGAAGTACTCCTTGATTTGCCACTTAGCTTTCAGTTTTCATTTGTGATCAATCTCCTTATCAGAGCTAAGTGTGTCTTCAACTCATCAGTCGAGCATAATAATTTACATTTAGTGCAATTCACATTCCTTCAGCTATGGATGAGCTACCCTACAACAATGGCAAGCCCCAGCACTGGGGTGCACAGTAGAGAACTGAAAGGAGAAGCTATTGAAAGGGTTAGAAATGTTACTAGCTAGATGGAAATGCACTGAGTGCACACAAAAGGATTACCTATGGTCAGTCCCAATAACATGCTTACTAACATACTAAATCTCACAGAAAACTACTATCAGTTGGGGGTGGAGGTCTTTGAGTTGCCTCCAAACTTGTTTTTCAATTAGCCATCGCTGAAGATATTTAACATTAATTTAACCTGCTGTGCAACCTTAATCATGTTTACTCCAAAGTGCACCATATTCAGTGGAACTTTAGTCCTGGGTGAGTGTGCATATGATTACACCTTAAGTGTTGATGTGCTCTTTGTTAAGAATGTGTGCTCTTCTGATAAATACAGGTGAAACTCGAAAAATTAGAATATTGTGCAAATGAACCGTCTTAAAAAGCGGGAAGGTAGTTCAGAAATGCATTCAGCCACGCCAGTCACATGGCCACAGACTTGCAGAACACTGGCTCTTTGGCTTGAAAATCGAGATGAGCACCACCCCTAGAGTCGGACTCGACTAGCATGCATGTGCAGGTGGAACCTTTACCTTTTACATCAAGCCTCTGGTTTATAATTTTTTCCTCCTGTAGCTTAGCAGGAAAAGGTTCAGAAGCCCTTGCTTCTCTTTTCAGTTAACTGTTGTTTGTCCATACATCCAAACCAGAAGTTGCAATTGCCTTTAACTATGGTTTATCCGAACAAATCAAATTAAAACTATAACTATGGCTAATTAAGATTTAAATTTAATCATCATTAAAACCATTAATTTTATTCTTTCAAATACGCATACATCAACATAACTGACAAAAAGGCCTTTTCCCATTACAACATAAACCTTAAAATATTAAGACAGCTAAAGAAAACATCCCAAAACCCCACTATTATTACTGGATGAAAAACTTCTCCGGTGATTTGCATAATAAAAGGTAAAATAAAGATTACTTGAAAGAATGAACAAGAAAGAAACATGAAATGTTCCTATACCCCTCTTTGGTAAACACAAATTATTTGTGCCTTTCATTTAAAACACAAATGACATACATTGTTTTTCCCAGTTCCAAGAAAGCAAAGGTTTTTCTATATACTACAGCCACAGCACAGGTGTAGCATATGCAGAGGATAACAGTCTTGAAGCGTTCATATGCATATGCCTCATTTACTGCCACTCTTCTGGATACTCACAAACATACAATTATTCTCATGCAAATTGTCATAGAAATGCTACACACAGCACAGATGTTTAAAAGGGCATGCCTTTGTCACAAGTCTGCACTGACAGCATAAAATCAGGTAAGTGCTGGATTCAGTTCTCTAGATGAAAACCATCAGATTAAAAAGGGAAAGTGTTTGGGTCAAGATTTGCATTATAAGTAGCTGACTGTTAAAAAAAATTCAAATATCAGTTACCATTGTCTCAGCATCTTCAACAATCTCTTAATGCTGCCTTAAAAGGATGGAAAACACTGCAAACGCAGATTAGGTCACTGGCACATGATAATTATATGCTAACATGGTGCATTAAAGAATTACTGCAAAACAAGTTTATCTTAGAAAAGCACATGTGACGATTCATTGTGGGGGACCTCAGGTAGAATATGAAAGGGAAGGGAAATAAAGCTGGTGGATATGGCTAAACTGAATCTAGCAAAATATCCATAGAAGATTTGAGAATAAATATTCTTTTTCTGCCCTTCATCCCCAACTTTTTTTCTTCCTTGTTTTGTTCCACACATTTCTCATATTTGGGGGGTTTGCTGGCCCTGGTCTTTCCTTTTTTTCAAAATGGTATACTCGCCCTGCTAAATGCTTTCCCCACAGTTCAATTGTATGGATTTAGCCAGATACCTCAATAGATTTCACACTGGACTTAAAATAAGAAGTACCATACTTTTCACTCTATAAGATGCACTGCCCCCCTCAAAAGTAAGGGGAAATGTCTGTGCATCTTATGGAGCGAGTACAGCTCGGAGGGTGCCGAGGTGGATGTGGTGCTGCACTTTGGGGAAGCAAGGATCCAAGGGCAGGGTTTTGAGGAGATTCAAAAGCCTGCCCTTGGATCCTTGCTTGCCCAAAGGGTAGCACCCGATTTGCTTGAAAACACCCGCCCGCACCATTCAAAGGTAGGTGTTTTAAAACAACCCTGCCCTGAGCAACAAGGATCCTTTTAAAACACTCGCCTTGATCCTTTTAAAACACTTGCCCAATGGGCCTACTCTATCTCCATCTTTCTGCAAGAATTTAGCTATTATGTACAAGCTCTGCACACCCTGAAATAAAAAGGAAGTCTTTAACCAGTGGCTGCTGTCAATGACATTATTTCTGTTTCATAGGCAAAGCAGAAGCAAAGTGTTCTGCTTATATACCGCCCCATACCACTACAAGTCGTCTCTGGGCGGTTTACAATTTTAATTACAGTGTGCAGGCTACACATTGCCCCCCCCCAGCAAGCTGGGTACTCATTTTACTGACCTCGGAAGGATGGAAGGCTGAGTGAACCTTGAGCCTGCTACCAGGGATTGAACCCAGGTTGTGAGTACAGTTTTACCTGCAGTACAGGCATTTAACCACTGCGCCACAAGGCAGATCTACACAACACGATTTCAGCCATTATTTTAGCTTAGGGGTAGGATGGAGAATGTGTGGCACTCCAAAAGCTTAAGAGTAGGATGGAGAATGTGTGGCTCTGTAACTCTGACAGTGCTGCCAAACAAGTAATGAGGGATATTCAGTCCAACAGGGTAATACATCATCCATTAGAGAAAGCTGCAGTTAACAAGCATCATGTGGAAAAAAACCAATACTGACCTGCATATGTCATGTACCTACTGTACAGGAAGGTCAATGGTATAACAGGGCTATCACAAATCTAGAGCCTCGGCAACATACTCTGGCTACCTATATGTTCAAATCATCACCCTGAGGCCAAGACCACCTATGTTCCAGTCTCTGCCTGAATGGAGTCATTCCCACAAAGATCACAATCAACAAGCTTTAAGTCAACTGGTTAAAAGTTGTAAAGTCTTAGTGCTTCAGTTTTTTTAAAAAAGCCTTAAAGTACTTTTATTTACCAAGGGCAGCTTGAAACTGAACTAACAGTAAGGCAGCACATTTTGTCACTTGATAAAAGATGTTTGAAATGCAAAAAGCACAATTAAAAAAGTGAACTGTCAAATGTGGATCCCCTCACCTTTCTACATCTGGTGAGATAATAGAACTTTCAAACGTATTACAGAAATCCCAATTCCTCAATAGTGGATGGTGGAGAATGCTGCTGTCACCACATTCCCTCTGAGATCATCCAAATCTGATCAAAACAAATTTAAACAAATTTCTACAGAATAAAACCATCAGCCGATTGTGCCTATCACAAAAAATAGTGCATGTTAAGTCTAAATGCCTATGGCACTGTTTACGCTATATTTTTCCCAAGAGACTGAACAGCTAAAAAGCCTTGTGTGAATGACAAGCAATTTAGCAAGTGTATTTTACACAGCAAAATAAAAACAAAACAAAACAATCCTACAACAACCTTCCCTCTCAATCCAGGAGGAAGAAAACATTCTTAGCTTAATTGTGCCCCAGCAGATTTTAAAATGTCACAAAAGCCTTCATTCTCAACTGTCTCATGGTCTCAATGTTGAGGGGATATTTTTTCAACATGGCACAAGATTCCTCTCCTGCAGTGTGAGAGCAAAACAAGAGATGCTCTCCTTCCTGTGAATGTTTTTCAAATTTATGAATAATGTACTTGAAGGAAGCAACAAAAACTAGCATCCTCTCCTTTCAAAAAGCAAAGCAGACAGAGAAAGGGAGGGAGACCAATAAGAGAATAAGGAGGAGCTTATTTTAAAATATGCAAAAAAATTCACCCAATGCCTCAGAATTTTAAACTTCCATGAAACAAAATAGCTGATATTAAAATTTAGTAAAACTTATAATTTGGTGAAGCTATGCCAGTTTTACTTCAATCCAGGGGAATCTTACATAAATTATACAATTTGTGTAAAATCACAAATTGGCAATAGAAAAACTGATTTCATACTCCTTCCAAGCAAGAAGGAATCAAATGCAATTACCCTATATCCCTACTCTCTCTTCTCTACTTCCTTCCTTCTGTAGTTGGCTTTAATTAGATTTGACAAATTCAAATGAATTGAGGCTCTCTGTAGTTAGATCAAACTATAATTGTGCAGAGACTGTAATTTATAGTCTACAAAAACTCTGTAATGCTTTAAGTTTTGTAAATTAATTTTAAAAACAGAAAATAAATTGCTTGGCTTTGTTTTGAAATGGATTTACTTATAAAGTGAGGAATGCAACATATGAGCAAGTCCTTTCAACAAACTGCTCACTTACTGCACTGGCTCTTGCTATCATTGAAGGTGTCACTGATGAGGTTTCTAAGTATTCTCAGAATAAACTGTACAGAGTCTCTATTCTTAGAGCTGCAAATGTAAATAGACAAAAATAATCACCTCTTCATTAATGCACTTGTGTGAGTGTTAGGACAAACCTGAAGATCAAGCTGTTCATTCTCTTACCAACAGAAGTAGCTCATAAGAGAGATTTTCTCTTGTGGTGTCCAAGAAATGTACAACTGCCTCATGTGGCACCAGACAATAAAGACTATCGTACTTGAGCAGGACTTCCGGGTTGCTGCCTTAACATTTAGGTATGAGCAACAGTAACCCTATTCAGACATTCACCTGAATAACACATGGGATGAACTTGATGGTGGGGATATGTGGGCACACACAAACATCCTGTCACTGCATGCCTCCATGACCCCAGCAATGTCCTAAACCACTGAATGTGGAATCTGAGATGCTTGCAACAACATTTACTATGAAATGTTTCCAGTGAACATTTGAAACAAAGCATTTATTTGATATCATGTACAGACTGTATATATGCTACCTAAGCTCATGCCAAAACCACCAGAACAACTGGTTCATTCACCTATACAAATCAAGTTGAAAAAAGAACACAACAATGACCAATACTATCACTACTTCTCTTGATTTTTATAGCATTTCAGATCCATAATGTACTTTCTCACTGTGTTTTTACTCTTAAAACCACCTTGTATAGCACCTCCCTGAAAGAAAAATGGAAATACGCGGACTGCATTTCATAGTTAGCACCTAGTCTGAGGCTATCGCTAATGATATAGAGCAAGCACCATCTGTCAGCTTTCACAGGAAGCTGCTATATACTGAACTGGACCAGTAGTTTGTCTGTTTGGTAAAGTCAATGCTGATTGGCGGCACATCTCTGGGGTTTCAGACAAGATTCTTTCCTGGCTCTACTGGAGATCCCTGGCATGATCCTGCTTAGCTTGAGAAAGCAGGTAGGATTTTTCAAGTCAGCCCTTAGTATAAGGTGTGACCATATTACAGCTGATGGGGAATCAAATCAATGCATCTGCCGTACACAATCCTCTTAAGAGTGACTGACAGCCCTTAAAGTGCATAGTCTTGGAAGTGCTGTTTAAATTTTCCTGTCCTTTAAAATCTGTCCCTCTGCCCCATGACAGCTTTTGCAGTTTAAGCAAGTGACATAAGACTCCAATTACACATTCTGGGCACGAGGAGTACAAGGCAATGGTCTTTTGAAGCCTCTTTCTCACAATTAGAGGGGTGTGCTCAAGTGTCTGATCAGGAGTGTTGGCTATTGTTATGAGACCTTTCCATAAAAATCAAAGGATCCACATAAATTATATTTGATTCTCCTCATCCTAGCTTTGCTGGGTCAGTCCAAATTATTAAGGCACTATCTTTGGGACAGATACAAGGCTCTGCCCCCATCTTTTTTTAAAAAAACTCCAAACCTTCCTATATATAGAATACTGGTTATTAATGTGCAGTCTGTATTTGAGAAATAAAGAGAAGTACAACATTTTAAGGCAGAAAAGAAGAGGGCAGCCTCTGGTCTGTGGTCTTCATTGCAAAGGGTAGAGAGACATCCCTGCCCTGTCCTCCCCCAACCTCAGCCCTCCAATCCCCTCAACTCACCTAGGTCACCCTCCAAATTGGAAACAACAGGGAGATAATGCCTTACAAAACTGCTTATTTTTCACAGTCCCTTGATCTTGAGAATATTATTTCCTTTAGATTCTGTATCTCCTCTTCAGATGTACTGCAGTTCAAATAGCTTCCTCCAGAAAGGGCATATAGGAAATAATGGCTGAGATCCAGTAGCCACAACTAGAGTGAGCCCACTGAATCAGTGTAACATAGAGGGGAAGTTGGCTCGCCAAATCATCACAGATTTAATGGGCTTACTCTAGTCATCACTTACTACTGGATTTCAGCCTGTGAGTGCTGACTTAAAACATTTCCAGACAATGGTTCCTAGCTATCCTAGTGCAGTGTTTGAGTTTTCTATAGTATTAATCTTTATGAACATTCCTTAATTGTGACTGTTTATTCCTTTCAGTGGCCACTTTTGTTTTTCGTTCAAAAGATTGTTATCAAGACCCTTTAGAGGACTTTTCCATTTGTAAATATTTATTAAGAGACGTCACTGAATCACCAGCAGCTTACACGATTAGCTTTAGAGTGTGGCTGTCCAAAATTCCTACCTTGTGTAGACCATAAAATGCTTACAGGCATGGACGCCACATCCTTGATCTTTATCCAGCTGTTATTGCGCTGCCTGCTCCATGAAGAAATTACACAATAATAATCTCCTTTATCTGCTTCGGAAGCCCACTGGATTCGTAAGCGGAAAGTGTCCACAGCTGGCTTTGAGAAGATAATTTCTCCATTCTGGGCACGCTGTTTGCTTCTCTCACCAACTACCAGTGTCCAGTCTGCATCCATGGCGGCAAGAAGTTCATCTTTTGCCACTTCATCACTACGCAAGGGCAATCTGTAGTACCAGGACACAGTGAAACGTATGTTCGCTTCAGTATTCTTTGCCTCTGTGATCCTACACTCCAGTTCAGTGGGGTCCTCTGAAAATTTAGGTGTTTTGGAAGCATTCAGAAACACATGGTAAATTGGTTCTGTGTGGAGTTTGAAAAAGCAGAAAGGAAGCCAATTAAAAGCAAGAAATAAAGATTCTATTTTCTCATCTCTATCTTTTGCACAACTGCAAAATTCCTTCTGTATACCCATTTTGCTAGTCATGACACAGGAAATGGTTCCTACCCTTAGCCAGCAATAGTGCCAGCTACTTCCATAAGTGGGCCCCACTATCATCTCCTAATACAGGTAAACAGAGGCAGACAGAATTTAGCAAGTCACATTTTAGGGTGAGGGTTTGGTTTCATAATCAAAGCACATTCTTGTCACAGAACACTGCACTTCAAATTGCAAAACATTTTCCTTTCAGGGAAATGTTTGATTTCAATGTTATGAGATCAGTGTCTTAGAAGAATATGCCCAGACTATGTTAGTTTTCTTTATCCTGTTTACTGTTCCATTTTGCTGTCCACTTGCAGTGACAGATTAGCAGAAAGAAACTTGCAATCAGAATAAGTATTAGGAAATAGCTTGCATTTGCTTGTGCAGGATGCTCAAAACCTCTAGGGGTGGGGGACAAACCACTAATTCAGCTAAAGGAAAAACTTGTACATTAATCTTCCCAATTTTTTAATGTTTAATTCTTATGGTAAGTTCATCATCACAATTAGTATTAAACAACTCCGAAATATACTATTACATATTTGCAGCAGCTGTAGTCAGATCCCAGAGTTACATGATAACAAGGAATTCTGAGATTAATGAATACATCCGTACAGAGTTTATCTGCTTCAGTAAACTCTCCGTGGGTGTATTCATTAACCTCTAAAAGATCTGTGGTTTTCTAAATCAGAACCATAAATAACTGTTTGCTTCTCTGATAAGAAAAGTTGAAGAAAAATGGGGTTTTTAGCTACTTCTGTCAGTCCTGGAAAGGCATACAGTGGTGGAGTGCTCAGCTCTTCACACTGACTTTTAGACAGAGGATTTAGAAGGAAAGAATAAAAGGCTTGCTGGCTAAGCCTCATTCCTGCACTCTGTCAGCTGTCAAAGAACAGCACTGCTGACAGTTCAATGGCTTAATACCCAGCCAAGCTTTCAAACTTCAATCAAGGAGGAGGAGGAGGCAGGTGATGAATTTTGGATGCCATTTAGGTGATGAGAATTTCTTACCCACTTCACCCACCCCCAGGCAACATTATGTTCAACTGAATAATTACTTTTATCTTCTCTCTTTTCCTGAACCAAAACCATTAATATCTGGGGACATATAAAGAAGAAATCACATGGAATTTCCCATGGAATATTTTATTCACTGAAAAGAGGCACATGGTTCTTTTGAGGGCAGGGTTATTACCAGATAACACTGTAGATAGAAATACCATTATGCAGCACAGTGCTTGCATTTTCCCAAGTCAGCTTGAATCCAAGCACTTGCCTCAAAGCTGCAGTTGACTAGGAGCTCCTTGCAGGTGAATGTGACTTAAGGAGAAGGGGTTGGGTTCTCTGCCCTTCCCCTGCAATAAGCTCTGAAAACCAGCAGGCTGTCAAGGGAGACAACCCCACAATGCCTCTGTGCCCTGTACAGAAATACAGTGAGCTGCAGGAGAAGCAGCTCCTGGCTCTCTGCAGTTCCTTCCTTCCTCCTCTCTGTCTTTCTATCTATCTATCTATCAAGTTACCTATCTAGCTATTGCTACTTTGTATTGGATTACAGTGGTACCTTGTATAAAGGAATTAATTCATTCCAAATGAAATTATGTTAAGCAAATTTTCCTTTATACAAATTTCCCATAGGAATGCATTGAAAACAGAGTGATCCCATTTTTATGTTGTATAGATTCGCCCCATAGGTGATTATGTTAAGCAAATTTCCCCTAGCTCCGGAATGTTTTACGTTGTACAAATTTTATGTTATACAAGCTGTTTGTTATACAAGGATCTACTGTATTTAGAAAGCTTCCTGATCTAAATGTTATTGCATTCTATGGGCCTTCTAAACACCTCAGACAAGATTGTTTTCACCTAATTCTGTATATAGCAAATGGAGGGGAGACATGATTATGACTGGACTATTTTTTTGCAGGATTCCTCTTTCTCTATCAAGAAAATGACCCCCCCATCCCAGTCAATCTAATTTCTCCAAGGCTGCAGTGCTTTATGGAAGCAAGTCTCACACAGCTGAATAAGGTTTTCTTCGAAACAAATATTTCAGCATTGCATTGGACACGTACTGTAAGGATGAATTTCATTCATTTTGGCTTTTAAATACAAAAGGTGCTGTCCGTACTGTTGTCAAGATTGGACTACAGGGTGCAACTCCACAGCATTGTGAAAGGGACCTACTGTAAGAACTCTACCCTAGCCTCAGTGGGCAAGGGTGCTACCCGCACAGAAAGCACTTTGATGGCAGCAGGCTGGTCAAGAATGTAGCTGCATACCATTTTAAAGGACTTAGCATTTCTTGGTGCATTATGAAAAGCAGGAAGTTAAACCAAACATTCCTTGTAGAGAGGAACACAGCCATAGGCAGTGGTGAATGTTTCTCTTAGGTCCCTGACCTTATTGGACTTTTCCCTCAACTTAGAGGGCATTTGTTTCATTTAGCTATCTCCAGTTCAAACCGGCTTTCGATATATTTTAAAATAAATGGCCTGCAGCGGCAACCTTTCCCAGCCTGCAATCACCAAAGTGCTTTTTCCTCCAGTGCCAGCAGCCTAGCTGAAGAGGAGTGGGAAATGGGAAAAGACTACTGCTACTTCCCCATCACTTCTCACTAGGAAAGAAATCCTCAGCAGGGTAGACAGGCTGGCCATGAAAAACGACAGTCCCTAAAATCCAGTGGTGCCTCTGAGCACTCTGAGTTTGTCAGAGCAAGGATTACCATTGGCCTGGTCTCTGGATGTGCTGCAATAGCACTCAGTAATGTGTGCAGCACTATCTTAATTTTAGCAGAGAGTAAGTAGAAATGTTTGCTTCTGCAGTTTGAAAGGCTGTCAGGAATCATCTGGCTCCTAATTGTGAAGTCAAAAGCCAGAAACTTGAATTTTCTAATTATTCTCTAAGAGATGCTGACATGTCAAGGCAAACTCTAAAGAACAACATGGTTCTTTACAAATTTATGCTTGCCTTTCAGTTTTCTGTATTTCTCCTGCCTGGATGCTCATTTCTCTGCATATTTGCATAAAAAGCAGGATCTCAGTAGCTTAAGAGTTCAGCTAGGGGAACAGAGCAAGAGTTACTGAAAACATAGCACTCCATGGAGCCAGAGCAGAATATTAGGGAAAGGAAAATGCAATATTCATATACAGTACATAAAAAGCTTTTGTCTAGACAATCCAATAGTTCATCCAACTCTTCTTTCCATATTATATGGAAGCTGCTTTACTTTCTGTCCTTATTACGTATCTGCAAGTGATCCCAAGAATAATAAATTTGCTCAAGAAAATCAGGCAAATGTAATTTCAACACAGAAAGAAACACAGGGGGAAAATACAGCCTGCTTTTTCTTGGGCTACATCCCATTATACAATATACAACATACAAGCAGCTTACCAGAACCCAAGAAAGAGTGTAAATGAGCCACCAGACTGTTAGAGACCATGTCCTGCTTTGTGGCATTGCCATAAGCTACTAGTATACTCAAAGAGATGAATGGAATCATAAAAATAGCCATGCATGTCTCTATATTTCTACAAATGCCTTAGGAGCTGTATAAGAACAAAAAAAAAAACCTTTAAAACTTAGGGAAATATGTGAGCGATTGTTAGACAAAGAATATTGAACAGCATTTTTTAGAAATGTCTTTGGCTGACAAGCGGTGAAAGCAATAAAGGAAAACAGACAGCTGCCAAGGAGTCTATGGACAGGCCATTTAAACAGATGGGACCTTACAACAGACACATGCACTATGGCTTATGGGAGTGTTCAGGAGGAGAGCCAGCTGAAGACTCCCTGCAAGCCCAGCACCTCTAACTCACGGGAGGAGGGGAGCTCTTCTAGCGGTCCTGAATCCACATGAACCACAAAGCATACAAATCACCACCAATAATATTTTGGCATTTCATTCTGGACAGGCACATTTCCCCAAAACTAATGACAAAATGGCCCGATTCACAGCTTTTTTGTTTTGTTTTGTTTTGTTTTGCTTCTTGGTTCATTTCATGCCCATCCTAATTGTGTGCCTTGAGCATTTGGGGATATTGATTTAGTTCACATGGCCCCTTTGGATCATTCTAGTTTTCCTTTTTAAATGAGTAACAATTAGTATTTTTTTTCCTCATAAAGATTCCAGAGTGGTGATAGTGAGATTATTCCAACTGAATGTCACTTTCCATTTTGTTTTTAAATATGTATATTTTAACAGATAGAATACAATACAGGCAAAGTGTAATCAAGCTTATAGGTGCCACCATCCAGATACTCACCGAGTGCTAACACCTCCACAGTAACTGGTACTGATGTCCTCTCTGCTACCTTGTACCAGCTACCATTGTGTTGTGGCACCCAAAGAGCGGCTTGGCAGAAGTAGTAGCCTGAGTCTCCAATGTCCACATCACGTACCAATAGGTGATATGAAGTTCTATCCACATGGCTGAGGCTGATGAGTGTCGAGTCACTGATGACAGAATCACGATCTGCACTCAGCAAAACCTGAGCATCTGCCACGGTGCCATCAGGCGACTCACTGAAGTACCATGTGATTTCAGCTTGGAAAATACCACTTCTGTCTGTTGTGATGTTGCAGGTAAGGTCAAGGGAGTCCCTTTCTGTTACAGTCACATTGCTTCCTGTAATGAACACACCTAATGCTGGAGAGAGGAAACATGAAAGATCATTAAATAAATAAATAAATAAATAAATAAATAAATAAATAAATAAATAAATAAATAAATAAATAAATAAATAAATCAAAGGTATTACTTTCAATTCCGTACTCCAGTATGTACTATTACTAATAGTTTCTACTGTCTGTTTATGTATTCATAGTGATAGGGGAAGTGGCAAAATTCTTTTCATTAGAATCTACTTCCATGAGCCAAATCAGACTTGTATGATTTTTTTCTTAGAAATTCAATGCTTTCACTTTCAGTTTTTCCCGGACATGCAAGGGTTGCAATATTTTTACATAGGTAATCCATCCAAAATTTTAGTTGTAGTGTGAATGATGTTTTTCCAAAAGGGTGCTCCATGAAGTCATTTAACTATGTTTATTTGAAATGAACCCCAACATGCGCCCCAGTAATGTCTACAACAATGGTTCCTAAAACTGCGTCTCCCAAGGAGGCTGGACTTCGCAGCCCCCAGAATCTGCCACACATGGATATGATGGCCAAGGTTTCTGGGATTTACATTCCAATTCTACCTGACCCAAGTTTGAAAAGCAACTACCTAAGATGTACACATGATTAAATCCAACAACACAGCCATCCTTTCTTTATTTTTTGAAAGTTAATTTCAATCAAAATATAGGAACTCGATGGAGCAATGTGGATATTACAATCAGCCTCATGAGAAAGTGCTTTTCCATTGTCTGGCTAAGACATGCTCTTAAAGACAGACCAAACAGATTTTGCATGTTAACCACCACCTAAACCTAAATCCTAAATGAATTAACCATGATTTCCTCAAATCCTATATGGTGATTACAGGATTTGCAGCTTAGTTTGAACCCATTCCCCAAATGGATCAAAATCTAATCAGAGGCTGGCTAGTTTATTCCTCCCAAATGACAATTTTATATGTTTTACAGTCTGACATGATCTAAAGAAGCACACAATGTGGACACTGCTACACGTACCACATGAATGTAATTTACTTACCAGAAAAAGACTGACAAGTAACTAAAAAGAAAAGTGAAGATCTCTGTTCTTTGTTGAACCTTAACAAACCCTAAGGCCATTTTGCATGACATCTACACAAATATCCTACATGAGCTACAGGAAACAGAATCCTCTGTATGAATAAACTATAAAACTTAAGTCACCATAAAAATTAAAATTAAAAAAATGTCACCAGCATGGTGTCTAAAATAACTGTGCACAAGACATTTGAAGAACATGTCAATTTTACAATACCTTCCATTACCAGGCCTTCAAATTATTTAACCAGTTTGGGCTTGACATTTCACATTATATGTAACCTAGAATACAGTGAGCAACATTCCTATTGTGTTACACTAAGGCAAGCAATATAAGGGGTAGCCCAAGAGAGACGGGCATTTCATTTCGGAACCAGAAGGTAACAAAATGAACCGGCTGATACACACAGATCCAATTGCTTTACCTTTCTCTGTATCGCGCAGGGTTAAAATCCAACAAGGAAGCATGCTATGACATCATCTGGGCTAGATCTGTGATGCTGGCCAATCAGGACCTGTGCAGGGACAGGCATCATCCCACCTCCCTCTCTGATTGGCCAGCAGCATGAAGCAGGAAAGATGACGTTGCAGCGTGCTTCCTCGTTGGATTTTAACCCTGCGCAAGGCAGAGAAAGGTAAAGCAATTGGATCTGCATGTATCAGCTGGACCACCTGGGCTTGCATGGTTGGTTTCGTAACCTACTGGTTCTGAAATGAAATGTCCATCCCTAGTAGCCACTACAGTTTTCTGATTACACCTAGTGCCCACCACCACTACTACTTTAATGCAGCACAGCTGCAGCTATGGGAAACATTATTTCATGATTTAATATGCTCTCACCTGTTGGCTGCACCACTACATTTACTACATCAGCAGTCTTTTCTTGGATTTTTTGCCATGTGCCATCTGCACCTTTAACCCACTCACTCACTCGACACCTATAAGCACCTTCATCTGTTGGAAGAGCCTGTGACACAGACAAGCGGTAAATGTCATTGGCCATGGCATCTAAGCGGACATCTCCACTGATAAACCGCTCGTTATATTCCAGGCCAGGCTGGAACTTGCCCTCGTGCGTCAAGGACAGGATTTCTTGCCAGGCAAGGCCATTCTTAAATTCCCAAGATACATGTAAATGGGTGTGCTCTGATGAATTGGTAGAAGCCGAACAACGCAAGTGAAATGCTTCTCCTTCTGATAAGTTCCAAGTGGATGTAGAGCGGGCTTTCGATCCACTAACTCTTAAGCCATCTGCAATCACTATTTAGAGAAGAAAGAGTTATCAAGCATGTGGATTATAATAAACAGTTTTACATTTTAAAAAATGGTGATTGAATAAAGTCAAAATTGTAATAGGAGGTCATGAAAGAGATGCCTAATTATACTAATGAATACGTTGAGCCAAAACTATTAGTCTCAGAAAACACGAACAGAAAGTATTTTAAACATTGCATTTCCCACACCAGCTAAGCCAATTGTGACAGCATCATAAAAATCTCAAGTTCCTTCCTACAATCTACAAGTTAAAAAAATAGTTCCCACTGTTCAAAATCATAGGGAAACAAAGATTCAAATGCAAACAGAGGGATTTTCAACTACATAGCTTTATGTTCAAGTGATTCTTTGGAGGTACAGCTGTCTAGATGGCCTAAGCACATCCGATCTCGCCTGGTTTTGGAAGCTAAGCAGGGTCGGCCCTGGTTAGTACTTGGATGGGAGACCACCAGGGAATACCAGGTGCTGTAGGCGCGTGGAGTAGGAACTGGCAAACCACTCCAGTATTCCTGCCAATAAACCTCTATGGACATGGAGTCACGAAGGGTCGGTCATGACTGTAACGACACAACACACACACACACACACAGTCAACCAGTCCCACTCCAATTAATGATACAGTACATAATGCTATGCTTCTGCTCTGACTTGGGTCATGAATGGTGCAGCTGGCAGACACGTTTGTGCCTCATCTGCTCACCCCAAGGCAACAGCCTTTTGCTGCAGATGAGAGCAGATGAAAGGCTGTGAGAAACAAAGAAAAAATAAGTCAAATATTAATACTTTGGCTCAACATCTTGGACAATTTAATAATCCAAATTTCATATTATTCATATTTATTTTAAAATCTGCATTTTTTCAACAAATACAACAGAACATTCATCTCAGTGAAACAAGATGAATAAAATTATCATCAATGTATATAAGCAATCAGTGGATATACACCACTAAAAATAGTGAGAAGCACCCATGTTAAAATCTTTCAGCAAATAACATAAACCCAAATACCTATTTGAATAAAAATACCTTTATGTGCTGCCAGAAAAATAGCAAAGCTGGAAAAAAATCTTGGTAATTAACTCCAGAGCAGCCATAAAGAAGGTTACCGAATTTAGTTGGAATATTTGAAAAGGCCTTCTCAATGGCTGCCCTTCATGCTACGGAATTCCCTGGCAAGATTGGATAGGCTTGCATTTTGTCCAAAAGCAGTGTAAAGATAAAAGGGCCTCTTCTGAAAATCTTAAACTCCAATGGAAAATGGAATTTTCAGTCAAGTCCCAAGTCAAGTCTGAAAATAGTGTATTTTCATATTTATTGATGTTCCATCCCACCCTGCTGTATGCTTCTAAGTATTTATAATTACTGTATAAGATGCAGTCCCCCCCCAGCAGTAAGGTGTCTTATGGGGCGAATGCACCCCCACTGGGAGCCTCCAGAGCGGCGGCTGCGGAAGCCTCTGGACCTGGTTCAGGTCCTAGACCCAGCTGCAACCACAACAGAGGCTTCCTCACCCAAGTGTTTTTTAAAAAAAATTACCTTGCATGACTGATTCTTAGAAGACAGAGAGTAAACAGTCCTACTGGAGACCATAGAGATGAGAAAGGGGATAGAGAGTAACCACTCTCTAGCATGCATCTGCTGCTCTATGGTCATTGTGGTGGGTGGTTATTCTCTAGCCCAGGGGTCCTCAACCTAAGGCCCCGGGGCTGGATGCGCCCCCCCAAGGTCCTTAATCCGGCCCCCGGGACCAATTGCAACTCCCCCCACCTACCCCCTGCTTTGCGAGCAAGCCGGCCTCTGCAGCTGCTTCTATTGCTGAGGCAGTTTAAAGCAGTGGGCTATGTCACTTCTTCCACTCCCCCCAACTACCGCCCAGATGATCAGCATGCTGATCTAGCATGCTGGCTAGTGGGGCATTCAAAGTGGGAGGGCTACGACAAGGTCCCCCATTCTCTCCCCTCCTTTTCCATGTTGGCCTTTTTTTGGACTGTGGTGTCTGGGGCGTGGTGGACCAGCCCACTGTTTGAAAACTTTGAGGACCCCTGCTCTAGCCCATTTTTCATCTCTGTGGTCTCCAACAGGGCTGATTACTCTCTCTCTTCTAAGAATCAATCATGCAAGGTATTTTTTAAAGAAAAAAATCCATGTGGGGAAGCCTCAGTTGCATCTGGGGCTGGGACCTGAACCAGGTCCGGAGGCCTCTGCAAGGGCCGGAGGCTTCCCAGCACGGAGACCCAGGTGGGGGAGGGGAAACATGTCTTCGCATTTTACTCTCCAGGCCTCCCAAGAGCAGCATGGCTGGAGAGTAAACTGGGCTGCAGATGTACCAGGACCATAGTATGTATGTGTGAATGTTTGTTTCACACAAACATACCTCTAAAACCTAGGTGCATCCTATGGTTTGGTGCGTCTTATGGTGCAAAAAATACGGTACATAAGAAACATCAATTAAAAATACTTTAATTTTTTAAAAATACTTTTAAAAATACTTTAATTTTTTTCTTTTGTCCTCAGGCTATATGAAGAGAAAAAAAGAGTACACACAAGTAAATCATATCTATCTGTGCTTCAATAACTTTCTTTTTCGAACAATAACTCACAGAATGTAGGAATCTGTCTACCGCTATTCTGTGAGCAGTCATGTAAACAGGTAACTATTCCAGGTTCTGATTTGTGTACAAGATCTTCTACAAATGATTACAAAATTACACTGGACCCAATACCAATTGTAAACACCCCTCACCCTGTAGAAGTACCTTTGACTTCAACTTCAGCATTGTAATTTCCCTGGAAGACGGCGTCCGTGCTAGGCGTAGTACATCTGTACATCCCTTCATCGGCAGAATGGATGTTCATAATCACAAGTTCAACAGCATCGTTGCTGTTTCGCCTCAATGTGATCTCCTTATTATTAACCCGATCTTCATACTCCCGAGATGTAAACCAAGGGTCCCAACTACTCACTATATGTACATATTTAGAGTCTTCAACAGGGTTTGTGGAGAATTCCCAGTCAAAGTTCTGTTCACTAGGTCCATCATATTGACTGACATTGCACGGAATCACCACCTCGGTGCCTTCAACTCGAACTAGGGGCCCTTTAGGCACCTTCACAACACGCCCAAGACAAGAGGCTGAAAAGAAAAAGTAAACAATATTGAATTAATACTGAAAATACATTATAGCAAACAACAAAGGCCAGAATTGTAAGGGAAAAGAAAAACATTAATTTTTTTTGTCATATAACAGAAGATATATTCAATAACCACAGGAAGTGATGCTCTTGATAAGACATATTTTGGGAAATAATTAGGAAATAGAAAGTATTGGGTTAAAAAGTGGTAACACCCAAGTTTATATCCTTATGAAACTCAGAGGGTAGGCTTTGGAAATGTGTTTGTCTTCACTACTTCACTGTGGGCCATCTGGGATTATGAATGCAGTCAGCCGTAATTCAAGATTGCTCGTTCTTTCTGTAAACATAATTTTTTTATGCTTACTTTTCTTCTATGCAGGGACACAGGTTACCACAGTGAAAAAAAGCAGAATTACAGAGCCCAGTAACCTCTGCCTCTTGCTTGCAGCAGAACTATTTTTTGTTTCAGAAGCAAACCTAATTAGAAATAAGGTATCTTACTAGAACTGATAGGAAGAGTTATGAATTTTGGTAACATTTACTGTTTGGATTGCAGTCTGACTGGGAAGCCAAGACAGGGACTTTAATTCTCTACTTTGCCTCCTGGGAGAAAAAGTAATCTGTGTAGCCTTGGGAAAGCTGCACAATTGCAGAACATTCCCAAAGAAAATGAATGGTTGAGTATTTTAAACCTAGAAAACTCTGGAAATGGTTGCATTAAGTTAGAATCAACTTGATGGTATGAAATTATTATTGCTGATCCAAATATTGAGTAATGGCAACTGGACTTCTTTTCTTGTTAGACTGAAACATTTTGCTACTCATCCAAGTACTGTAGCTTCATCAGTCTGAGAAAGGTTGTTAGGAGAACTCCAATTTATACTCCACATTGGTTTCACTTCGCCCTGGTCTGAATAGGTCAGTGGTGGTGAACCTTTGGCACTCCTGATGTTTTGGACCACAACTCTCAGAGTCCTTTGCCATTGGCAATCCAGGCTCAGAATTCTGGGAGTTGTGGTCCAAAACATCTGGAGTGCAAAAGGTTCGTCACCACTGGAATAGCCTGTTTGGCTGCACAATGCCCAGGGCTGTATGAGTCACACCTCTGCGGCCCTTCCCACACCCATTAAACACAGGTTGTTAGCAGTGGCCTTCCTGGTGGAGGTATGAAGTGGATCTGATTTTTCTGGAGACAGATGAAAGGACAGTATGATAAACAGGAAATTGTGTCTAAATCCTCCATCCCTGTAGTGAGAGCCATTTTCAGTAAACACATGAATGGCCTCCCTGACCCCTCTCTCCAACCACCTATCTTCTCTAAGATTTGTGCATCATCACTGAATGAGTGCCCTTTGTTCTTTAAATGAAGGTACTGTACACTGCTGATTCTGGTACTAAGCTGTTGCCCCTCTTGTGCTTGGCCATCCACCTGTTTAATGGCTGTTTTCTTTCTCCATTGTAGAGCGCTGAGTACTCCTCACTGCATTGGACCAGATATATTATAATGCTCCTCTTGTGTTTTAGTGTCTAGTGACTCTTGGGCGTCCATTGTCCATTTAACAAGCCTATTCAGACCAGGGTGAAGTGAAACCAACATGGCCTATAAATTGGAGGTCTCCTATCAATCTCGCTCAGACTGAAGAAGTTACTTGACTTAATAACAAAAGGTTTTGATCTAAAAAGAAGTCCAGTTGCCATGACTCAGCTTCCAGATAATCTCACCTGGATGACTGAGCGTCTTCACAGACATAGTATTGCTGATGGATATTCTCACGCCCAATTTTCAGTCTTCCCTACTCGTCTAAAAAACATGCTGCTGAGACTTTGTTTTCTTCGTTTTTTTTTTAAATAAAATGTTATGCATTTTGTTAGATAGTGCAAGTCTTACTGACTCACGGTATTCATAGTTTCATTACTGTGTGAAGCTGGTAGTTTTAAACAACTGTTGAATGTGAACACAAGATGAGGTTAAATACATTTATAAACTTTGATGTCATTATGAAGCATTCTTTGCTCTATTCCTCTATCAACAGCAGCCAAAAGGATTTCTGCTACTGTTATTCATAGTAACCATAACGTTTGCAACATGTTGAACATATACAGTCATTGATGTTTTGCCATACATAAAATACCAGCAGACATGTTATTGGAGGAACTTCCATGAGGATAAACAGTTCATGCATGATCGTATATAAAGGACATGAGCATAGTAAAGGCAGGAATCCTTCTCCCTTACAACTAAGGATGTGAAAAACTCATAATTTCATTGTGTTTCTGTGAATCCCACCTGCATTCTCATCCAATCAAATATTCATATATTCTTACAAATGTATCTGTATGTTGGAAAATGATCACATATTGCAATATGTCTGGTTCTTCTTCCCTATTAAAATTCAGATGCATTTTCATACACATTTGATATGAAATACTTAAGCAGTTTCCATATGCATTTTCCTGATGCACACATTTCAACATATGTTTGTGCATATTTTTCAAATGTACATATTTTAGCCATTTGGAACAGATATCTCATAAATGTGTGATTTTTGAAAGCAAAGTATGATTTGCCTTGCAATGAACCTCTGAAGGTACAAAATGGAAACTTGTGTGAAAATTTTCAAATACAAGGACATTATTTTCTATCTTTGCTTACAGACTATGAAACCGAAGAGGTTCCATTTTAGAATTAATATTCCCCAGCCCCATCTCTGCATCCTTAAGTGTTCCACCAAGCAGAAAGTTACAAGAAATTCAACTCTTATTTCCACATACATATGTCATGTAACCAAATGTGCAGTGGTCTTAGAAAGCCAGTGAACAAGGAAAACAGCAAAACAAGCAAAAAAATAATTAAACTTGGTTTCATCCATGAAGCATGTATCCAGGTTAATGTAAGTATTGGCAATGCAGTCAGGAATATACTTGGTTTCTTAAAGCAACTTTAAAATGAGACAGGCACAGAGGATTATAATGTAGAAGTCTCTGTGTGAAACTGCATGTGTGACAATGAAAACGTATAAACATCCTCTATCATTTATTAGGGGTCTTTGCTGGATTTATGCATATAAACACAGAACATTAAAACAGATCAACTATATTTCAAGCAGCATTTCTCACTAGAGAACCAGCACCTCTTCTGCGTCATAGTGGATTTATTCAGGAGCTACAAACTTGCACTGTTAGGATCCCTCATTTCTTAAGAATGCTAGGCAAGCCTTCTCTCTCTCTCCCTCTCTCTCCCTCTCTCTCCCTCTCTCTTTTTAAGGAGCTCAGGACCCATCCATAAAAGGCAAACTCTTTCAGCTGCAAAGTCAGTGTCTGACTTCAACTTCCAGAAAAAAATCATTTGAACAACCTGTAATCCTAAACACACAGGCAGACATTCATACAGGCTCACTCACTTCTAACAGCAGACATTTCAATGCTGAAAAAAAATTTAACCCACGCCAAGTCATATCAAAGGTATATCATGCTCATTCCTCTTCTTCTTTAAGTCATAATTCAAATGGGTTGAAATTCACTCACCCAAAGAATCATAGGATAATTGAGTTTGAAGGGCTCTGTAAGGCCACTGAATCTTTCCTCTGCTCAATGCAAGAATCCAGCTCAAAGCATATCTGACAAATTGTTGTCTAAATTTTCTCTTGAATGCCTCCAGCATTGGAGTCCTGGACATCTCTCTTCCCCACCCCCACCCCTCCCTTCCACTTTTGTTTCCTTTTTGGAATTGTTTCTAGTTCTGCTGTTAGAATTTTCTTTTTAAAGAAATTCCCACCCATCTTGGACTCATTCACATTAAGATCTCCTGCCACAGGACCTTGCATACAACATCATTGTTCTGGTTTCTTTACAATTCAGCGTACACGTGTGGCTACACTCTAATTTTGTTACCTTTGAAATCAATATCTCAAGTAGAACATAATTTCCCCCAGAGTTCTCCTTACTGGCACTTCTTCCACTAAGTAATCTCTACTGGTGAGAATCAAATAAAGGATAGCTAGTCTTTTAGTTTCTTTCTCCCATGTTTCTCGAAGAAAGTTATTATTATTGCCTCATTAAAACTGATATAATAATAATAATAATAATAATACCTTTATTGTCAATGTACAACATGTGCACAATGAAATTAGCTGAGTCTCCCATGCCCACCCCCACCACCATCCCGCCCCCATCTCACTGGCAATCACTCAGTCTTATTGCACCCTGTGTACTTGACACAGAATGCGCCAGCCCACAGGTCAGTTCTTCTATACTTGTCCTGGGATTATTTCCCATTCAGCAGTCTGACAGCCCATGGATAAAAACTGTTCTTCAGTCTGTTGGTACGGCAGGCTATACTACGATATCTTCTGCCTGATGGTAACAAGGTAAAAAAGTGCTGACCGGGGTGTGAGTCATCCTTAAGAATTTTTCCAACCCTCCTGAGGCAACGATCCCTAGCGATGTCGTCCAGTGCACTCAGGGGACAGCCCATGATATACTGAGCTGTGCTTACCACCCTCTGTAGTGTCTTCCTGTCAGCAGCTGTCAATCAACATGTAACTCATATTTTGCCAACGCCTTCATTGATTTTTCTGTCTCCCTTCCAATTCAGTATGAAGCTCTTCATGCTGTGGCCGAACACATCCTCCCTAGTCATTTCTGATCCACCCATCACTTGCCAGCTGTTAAATGTCCAAGAAGTGTTGCCTGTTGTTCCAAAATACAAATCCCTGACATTGGCACCACCTTCATAGCCAGTTGTTCACCCCAAGTACTGTATATTATTTTCCCCTTCCATTCCTCTTCTGAGTACTGGTAGGATGAAGAAGAAGACTATCTGAGCCTAATGTCCTTGAATTTCCTTCCCAGAGTTTCAAAGTCTGATGTGGCTTCTTTGTAGGTCCTGTTGGGTTTGCCATTTGTTCCCATGTGGATGAGAAGAAAGGGATTGTGAGTGATGGCAATCCTTCCTACTCTACTCTTCTTTTTGTAGGGTGTGGGCTCAGTGACTCTGCTTTGCTAAGCTTTAGCCTTCCTCATGTACTCCTGCAAGATCTCCTGTACAGTTTATCTGCCTCTGCATCTCCTAACAGTTGTATTATTCACTTGTATCTCCTATACAGTCTTCCTTCCTATTTCACCTTTTCATTTTGAATAGTTTATATACACATTGATCATTACAGTCTGGTCAGGAATCTCATTCCATTAGTTTTCAGTATTGCCTATCAAATCATACTTGCTTTCCACTCAAGCTCACTTCATTTACCGTATTTTTGCTCTATGACGCACTCCCCCCTCAACAGTAAGGAGAAATGTCTGTGTGTCTTATAGCATGAATACAACCCCGCTGGGAGCCTCCAGAGCAGATGCTGCAGAGGCCTCTGGACCCGGTGCAGGTTCCAGCCCCAGCTGCAGCCCCAGTGGAGGTTTCCCGACCCAGCTGTTTTTAAAAAAATTACCTTGCATGATTGATTTGTTCCATAGAATATAAGAGGGCGAGTAAATAGCCCAACCAGAGACCATAGAGATGAGAAATGGGATAGAGAGTAACCACCCATGATGATGACCATAGAGGCACTCTTCAAGACAGGCAGAATGTGAATCCAGGAGAGGGAGGTCTCCCATTCAATCTGTTTTGAAGAGCAGCTTTATGGTCATCATAGTGGGTGGTTACTATTTAGCCCATTTCTCATCTCTATGGTCTCCAGTAGGGATGCTTGCTCTCTCTCTCTCTCTCTCTCTCTCTCTCTCTATTCTATTCTATTCTACGGAACAAATCAATCATTCAAGGTAATTTTTTAAAAATACAGCTGGGTTGGTAAGCCTCCGCTGGGGCTGTTGCTGGGGCTGTTACCTGCAAGGGCCGGAGGCTTCCCTGCATGGAGACCCGGGCGGGTGGTGGTGGCTTGTATTCACATTATACTCTCCAGCCATGCCGCTCTGGGCCTCCCAAGAGCAGCATGGCTGGAGAGTAAACTGGGATGAAGATGTACCAGGGCCGCAGTATGTATGTGTAAATATTTTTGTGTGAATACTAAGTGTGTCATATGGTCCAGTGTGTCTTATGGAGCTGAAAATGTGGTATTTCCCCCCAAGTTTCACATCTTGCTGCAAAACGTGGGAAACCACGAGTCTTTCACTCCTGCTGCTTGGTTTTTGTTCTTTTCCCCCCTACAGTAGATCCCAGTACTATCATCATAGTTTCTGAAGCATGACTTACATTAATGAACCCAGTAACTATCTCCTTGTCTTCTGAGAATACACTTCCTAGCAGAGTTCACTTTAAAGCCTCCTGAGAAGGCTGGCAAGACTTTTAGCAAATATGTTCTTCCCAACCCCTGTAACAGTCCTTCTCCACAGAAGTGCAGCCCACTGTCCAAGATGCTAAATCTCTCTCAAGAATGCCATCTGCACAACCAGATAGTGATGTTAACTCTCTTCACAGGCCATGGTGCTCAACAGGAAGGAGTGTTAAAAAAATCTACCAATGCCTTTCACCTTTCTGCCCAGAATCCTGTCACTTGCAATATGCTTAAGAATATGTCTAGCACCATATATTGTTCCTATGCAGATCATAAGGAAGGGAGCGACATCAGTGGGCTTGATGACTCTTGGCAGTCAACCGTGTGCTCTCAGAACAAAGAGATCTATCCTAAAATATTCTCTCTGCATGCTCAGGACTGAAGTCCAGTCAACTGGTCTCTTTCAATTGGTGGCAGGAGGTCTTCTGACTCCTCTAACTGTGTTCCATGCCTTCCTGATATGCAAGATGGATTTTCCATCCGCTCTACCCAATATTCTTCAGACCTCAGATAACACAGCTTGCACTTGACCTTCAACAAACAAAGCATACGTTTTCCCTCCATGCTATGACCTTGTAGTGCCAATAATTTGACACTGACAACAACTATTTATGTCCACACTGTGAAGGGAATGTTGCATAATTTTCACCTGTCAATAAAGCCATCCATTCCATGGAATTGATATATATCTCATATGATCAGACCTCCATTATTCTTGTCATCACCAACATATGCCAATATTAAAAACACATACATAGGCCATGAGAGCCTTCTGTGATTATTCAGTTTACCAATAAAATAGACTGTTACATAATATTCACTACAGTATTTCTTGTAATGTACTTTCCTGAGGCAATATAGAGACAGGTTTTGCAAGGACATTTATTTGTACTGTGGATCTGCGTAATGCAGACAGAATTAATGTGATCCCCATTTACATGCCATAACATTTTTAACCTTGGTGATGTAATCAACCAAGCACTTTGCTTTGCCACAAACTTTTTTTTTTTTAAAGGAACCTTTTAACTTGAAAACATTATGGGGCGACTGCTCTAAATCTGGCAAGAAATATTTGTAAAACACTAAAAGGGAATGATGGGGGTATGGCATTGGGTTTAAAAATGTTTTCTGGGTACTTCCACACTTATCCCTTGAGTTCCCAGTTAAAGCCAAATTAAGTAGGCACACTCCTACCATCTGTAGAGTGCAGAATTTGAACTAAAATAACCAAATTTCATTATTTCCAGTAAATTATGTAAGCCTCTACACTTCCCACAACATGAAATAATTAGAAAGTCAAATTCCTGTTTAGGCTACAGAATGTGGCTGCTCATATTCAAGCGTGCAGCATTCCAAAATTGAGACTTCAAAGAAATGTTTTCCTGGCAAAGTCTGTATATTTATACAAAGATTAGCAGGTTCTATTTAACCTATCATCCAGGGAAAGGTCAACAGGACTCTCCTTTATGTCAACCAAGTATTGAATCTTGAATCAAGAGCAGCAAGGGAGATTATTTTGCTTTTAAGAAGGAGGACTGAAGGAATATGCCACTTATAAGAATTTTCTGAAGGGTTTTAAGTAAATTAAATCTGACATGTGAAAAAGAACTAGCTGAAGTCTATGAAATGATCCAAATCTTCAGAGTTCTGTCTGATGTAACCCAATTTGTTCATGATACTAACAAAGCAATTGCAGTATATCACAAAAGTATACTGAATATATGGTCAAAATAAGCCTACTCCAAATATTACCTATGCCAAACATACCTTTTAATAGTCTGAACCAAAACTACTGCAGCCATGACTTGAACAACCCTCTAGCCTGCTAAAACAATTTGAGTTATATCCTAGTTTCACATTACACCAGAAAATTACACACAACATCTGAGAGCTCCCCAGGCCTCTTTGATTTATTTCTGTAATTGCATTGGTCTTTCTCCCTATTTTGTGTTGGAAATATAAAAACAAAAGCATTCACTGTTCCAACTAAGAGCAACCCTCCTGGGGTTTCTCATGTACAAAATACTCAGTAGTGGTTCACCAGACCCTCTTTCTGGGGCTGTGCAGCATGCCTAAATCTACAGAGGTAGCAGGGCACAAACCCTTGTGGTCGCACACTCTTCAAGTGACCTCAGCTGACCCCTCTCCTATGAGGCACCATGTAGATTCAAACCCCTGGCCCCAGTTCCATAACTAGGTGCTCCAATCTCTATTTCCTTACTTCTGTTACGTAACCTATGAGTCAAGCTATATTTTTATAACTAACCATAAGAATCTATTTTTTCTAGTCAGATGCATAAATAAGTAAGCAGGGCAGCAGCAGACTGAACAGTCATTAAAGGATCAATAATTGTGTTGTTCAGATTTTTATTCCATTATTCCAGTCCATAAATCAAGCGTACCCAACTAATACTAGGTGGGTTAAAATTTGAATTAGATGTGATATGAAAACTAAATCCAACAAAAACTTAGAACTATTCGAGATTTAACAATATTCTGTATCTATTTAAGATGCAGTATTTAAATGGTAACTGTAACAAAACAAGTATTATTGGCTCCATAGCTTATAGTGTCATTTAAAGTTTGAAGAGTGCATGTGGAAAAAAAGTTTCAAATGCAGAGAAATTTTCTTTAACAATATTCTCTTTGGACAAAAAGTGGCCACATGGAACCTGGTCTTGGCTTCAAGTTCTCCACACCTTACTCAATAATTTAAATTCCTGCCACACAGGAAGTCACAAAAAACACCCACTGAATTATCCCAAAAAGTTGCATTTCAAAGGTACACAAATCAAACAGGCCCCCTTCCTTTTCACCCTTTTCTGACATTACCACTACCCTTTTTCCCATGATCAAATCTCTTCTGTTCCTTTTAATGTTTAGCAAGTGAAATAGAACTGAACTGATTAGACATGGCAAACATTTGTGCCCTGCTCTACTGCATCAGTTTAGCATTTTAGCAAATATATTTTAAAATATAATTTACAAACTTCATTTCAGTTGTTATTCTACCCAATGCAAGCTGAAGGCAGGCAAAAGGAGTAAGGATTTACTATACCATTACCACCACCACCACGACTCTCTGTACATCATCACCTAGACATGCTCAAACCCCATCAGTTTACAAATGCAATTGGGTTTTTTGGTTCAACATGCATCACTCTGCACTTGCTAATGTTGAAGCTCATTTGCCCCAGGTTTGCTCACTCCCCCAGTATCAAAAGATCCCTCAGGAGCTCCTCGCAATCTCTCTCAGTTTTTACTACAAAAAAAATCCCTGTATAATTTAGTGGCATCATCAAATTTGCCTACTTTGCTATTTGCTCCTACTTCTAGAAGAGGTTGAAAAGCAGGGGTCCCGGTACTGAACCTTGCGGGACACCACTCTTTACTTCCCTCCACTTGGAGAAGTCCCCATTTAGTGCTACCCTCTGTTTCCTGTCCTTTAGCCAGTTATTGATCCAGGACATTTAACATATATTCAAGTTAAGAACAGGGTATTAGGCGAGGCATCTTAGAACATTAAAATGTAACATTAAAGCTCCAAAGAGCACGCAAAGAGAAAAAAAATCCATTATGAGGAAACTAACATGAAAATCACTGGTGTTCATATGAAATCAGTCAATGCAATCACGTTATTGTAATTGGTAATCCATATAAAAGTCACATAATAAGTAGTCCTTGAAAGGACTGATCTGTAGGGTCCCCTCAAGCTCCGCAGTTCTAAGATCATAATCATCTTGATCATCAACAACATCATCATGATATAGCTAACAGAATAAATATCAATAATGATGTCCTACAAAAAAAATAGAAGGTTTTTCCTTCAATACTGTATGATCAAATACTGAGTTGCCAAGAACAGCTAAAAGCATGTAGTTCAAATGAGTATGTTAAGGACTTAAACTTCAAATATGGACTTGAATCCCACTGTTTGTTAGCTGGAGCAGAGCTACTGAATCAATAGGACTTGGGGATGTCAATATTTATGTCCTGTCGGTTCAATGGATTTACTCTACTTGGGACTAATAACTGAATTTAGCCCTTACTGCCTGCTCACACTGTCCCTAAAGGGGGGGGGGGACCTCATAACCATTGTTTTAAACACAGTTGCTGAAAATGACACACTTCCATATCTATGATGAGTATCCATCCACTGACAATTTTTATTTCATAGTCAAGCAAGAACAAGATTCAGTACTCAATTGCAGGGCATTAAATATTCCTAACTGTTTCAAATGCAATCAGTTAAATACAGTTAGTAGAAACCTAACCCTGCTTTTCCAACTTCAGAGGTCCCCTCCCCCCTTAACTTTCCTTCAGAAGACCATGACACTACGAGCCCCACTGGAATTTCCTAAACATTGGCAGACCTGTTCCACCTCATTTGGAAGACAGTGTTTAGATTGCCTGTTTTGCAAAATAATCTGTCTTTTTACTAGATGCTGTGCCGGAAAGGCACTAAGAGCTTATTAGAAGAACACAAATTGTAATCTTTATGGCTAAGCTATAATTAGCCTGAAGAAGTGAAGAGTCTTCAGCTCGTGAAATACAGTACTCAAAAATTCAATTGCATACAATACTACCTCCCAGTTCTGGAGGTTTGAGGCAGTTTTTATGTCACAGGAAATCTACAAAATTGTCATCCCATGGTAAGGATAACACAAGTCATGTAAAATACAGATACATTGTTTATACACTAGCCAACTAAGGATTTTTCTTTTTTTCTTTTTAATGGATAATGCAAAGTGCTTTTCAAGAGAATTAGCTTGGGTATAATTACTTAAAACCTATTATCTCCATCAGACTGAAATAACATTTATTGCATCTTAAGCAAAGTCTCAGAAACACTGTATGATCAGAGGCTAATAGTGCTTGATTTGCTCTAATACAAGTCCAATTTCAATCAAAGGAAACAGGTTAGCATACCTCACACTCTGTTCAATCCCTCATGATAATCCATCCACCATTAAACATTATAAGTATTCAGGTATGTTCAGAGCTATAGCTAACATTTAAGGCTGAGATGTTCTTAGGTGATATGTCATGTCAAACAGGAGCTCACAATATAGCCTTTGGTTTTATTCTCTCAGTTCCCATCACTGCAGGGTGGAAAGAATACTGGCTTTCTTTCTAAGATTGTTGCAAAGATTACCGAGATAAAGTACATGAATTAGTGTAGCATACATCAGTTTACACTTTGCAGAGAACTACTGTAAATAACATAGCACTGTCATGATCACTTAAAACATGCAATATTTTCTGTTAAAAAATCTCTCTCCCTGTTCTTCATAAAATGAAGTTCTATCCCAGCACCATCCAGAATACTCTAGATATTGCACCACAGTGCTCTCCCTGTCCCTGCATGCACAACACACAAGCATACATACATATATTAATTTATCCACTGGTGTCAGAATAACAGTAGAGTTTCAAGTCTTAAACTACAAGATTATTAACATCTCCCCATGTCCCCTTAACAACATAAAAATCTGCCTTATAATAAGTGAACCGTTAATCCATCTACCACTGTATCATAAACCCCGAGAATAAAATAATGAAAGAATATTACAGCAGTTTGATTATTTTGGATACTAAAGGAAGTCTTAACTTGCACACTTATTGGACTCTATACATTTTGTGGGTATTTTGGTATTCCAACCTGGCAGGGTTAGTGTACCTGCCGAAGCATGCAATCTCGTGAATTTTTGGACAACCCCCTGGAACACTGAAAAGTCAAGAGTGACTGAGGAACTGGCACCAGGCAGGAAGATTTCTTCCATCCATCAGTACATCTAGCCCTCCTGGGAGACATCAGCACCAGGAGAAGTTTGAGTAGTGTGGCTTAGAAGTTTGTGGGGGGGCTCTCTGTCACAACCATAATCCTGAGTGAAGCATATTGCAGAAATACCCTCTCTGGCTAACAGACATGTGTATACACCAACCTATGTTATGAGCATACACTTTTTCCTTTCCTATTCTACAACTCAAAGAAAACAGTTGCTGGTCTGATTGTATAACATTGCTATTTCACTAGGCAAACACTGTACTGCTTGTCAACCTGACACATAACAGCAACTGAACAAACACTGAATTCCTTCTGCTTCTTAACAGCTCTTACAAAACACAAGCCTTTCTGTGTGTGACATATCAATGGAGCTTGAGAGGTGAAACAGTGTTGCTTCTGTCCAACTGATTTCTGTTTCAGCATACATTTCACATAGGCTTCAATCAACGAGTCTTGCAACCAGCCAATTTGATATCAGGTAGTGGAGAGCCCGTTTCAGGTCCTTCAACACCAAATGGAACTTTCATTATATTGTATAGTGTTGGTATTGTGTTGTTTTACATTGTATTGATTTTATTGTACTTTTTTGAATTTGTTGTAAGCCACCTTGGGTCCCTTTGGGGAGAAAGGCAGCATAAAAATAAAGTTGTTGTTGTTGTTAATTAAGCGAAGCGGGTTTGAGCTGAGAGGAAATGGGGGAAATGAGTTACTGGGGGAGAAAGCTGCTTCCTTCTGGAAGATTTGGGCCAACCTGGATCCTGAGTAGGTCTGGAAAAGTCTAGAAAACTGGGTATGGGTACAGAAACAGCTTGGAGAATTTGTTTAGTTTAACCTAGTTTATCTGTAGAGAATGTTATGCTTTCTTGCAGTCTTGCAATTTTGTTCATACTCTGCATATACGTTGAAACCATGTTAACATTTTAATTTGAATAAAAGCTGTCTAGTATACAGTTAGCTTTCTTATTTTCTATGAGAACAATTTTGGAATTGTCCTTGCCTCAAACAGGTAAGCTTTTTGACTGCTTCTGAACTTTTTGGAAACTGCTTAGAATTTTCTTTATTATTTTGCAACATCTTTAATAAAATAATAAATAATAATAAATAATAATGAAAGAATATTACAGCAGTTTGATTATTTTGAGAACTAAAGAAAGTCTTAACTTGCACACTTATTGGATTCTATACATTTTGTGGGTATTTTGGTATTCCAACCTGGCAGGGTTAGTGTACCTGCCGAAGCATGTAATCTCTTGAATTTTTGGATAACCCCCTGGAACACTGAAAAGTCAAGAATGACTGAGGAACTGGCACCAGGCAGGAAGATTTCTTCCATCCATCAGTACATCTAGCCCTCCTGGGAGACATCAACATCAGGAGAAGTTTGAGTAGTGTGGCTTAGAAGTTTGTGGGAGGGCTCTCTGTCACAACCATAATCGTGACTCAAGCATATTGCAGAAATACCCTCTCTGGCTAATAGACATGTGTATACACCAACCTATGTTATAAGCATACACTTTTTCCTTTCCTATTCTACAACTCAAAGAAAACAGTTGCTGGTCTGATTGTATAACATTGCTATTTCACTAGGCAAACACTGTACTGCTTGTCAACCTGACACATAACAGCAATTGAACAAACACTGAATTCCTTCTGCTTCTTAACAGCTCTTACAAAACACAAGCCTTTCTGTGTGTGACGTATCAATGGAGCTTGAGAGGTGAAACAGTGTTGCTTCTGTCCAATTGATTTCTGTTTCAGCATACATTTCACATAGGCTTCAATCAACGAGTCTTGCAACCAGCCAATTTGATATCAGGTAGTGGAGAGCCCGTTTCAGGTCCTTCAACACCAAATGGAACTTTCATTCTCTGAATGGTCAATGCAAACATTCTTCTCCTGGCAAGAAAAGAACTCAATTGTACCTTGTTCTTCCTACCACCAGATTAACAAGGAGAAGCCTCCTTATGTTGGCACAGGCTGTTGCTCCAGTCAGTGGTAGAGGAGGAGCTGACTAATTAGAATCCTGCTGCCTTTAGCAAGGACACAGATCAGCACAGAACAATTACTAGCAACATTATTAGGAAAAGAAGAAGAAATACAGACAAACTTCCTCTACTACATTTTTATATCATCTAACAGAAAAATAGTTTGGCAAGTATGGTTTGCAGAAAGAACCTTGTAACATTTTTCTCAGGTGTTTTGAACTAGTAATTGCACCAGTTGAGAGTGCTTATTTCAAGCATATATAAACCCGCATTTTAAAATATTTAACACATATATCTATTAGCAATATTGACCAGAATCGTATTGTGAAATCCTTTCGGCATAAAGAAAATTTTGCTTGTGATTTTCAAAATGTTGCATAGTTTGGTGCGTACATTTTCCGTATTCCAACTTTTCCACTGTCAGCATTAATATGTTTCTGGAAACCAAAAGAATAAAATCTTTACTTACATCAAAGTACAAGCAAAGCACAATGTCAGGCTATTTCTGAACAGGGATTACTACTTCTCTGCTGAATCCTCTGATCTCTAGGAATGTATACAAATTTTATTTTTCAGTGGACAGTTGGCTAGCATTTGACAGCTGGGCCGCTTTATAGTTTATCTCAAGGTGGGTCATGATCGCAAGTACTACTAAGAAAACCTTGATACATTTACATGTCAGGGTGGAATAATTTCTGCATCACTTCCAGGTGACAGCTTCAATGCCTGTTAAATTGCACAAAATGCTAGAAATATGAGTAAGACACTGAATTAGAAGGCCAGAATGCAAACAAAAGCTAAAGAAAAATCAGCAGGCTTATTTTCAAAGAGTTTCTGGTTTCAGTCCTGCACACCATCTATTTGGCTGTTGCTTCTCTCACACAGCCATGCTGGGGGGGGGACTATTTTAAAATTAAATCTAGATGCCATTATTCCCCGCAAATCAAACCCAGCACACAAGGGCCTCTTCTCTGGCCCATGTGCTTCAGCCCCAGTTACCATGTTGTTTCAGCACTACACAGGTGTTTTGGCATCAGAAAAAACTATTAAGACCCCAAACATTCTCTAAAAATAGATTTATAAATTTATTTATAATTTACTAATATAATTTATAACTATCTAAATAGATAAATTCTGGCAACTATCATATAAAAATGTAACTTTTTGCACCTCTAGATAAAGCTTGATGTTGGTATTGTGCTTCTAGCACTTCTGTCAACTATGACACCCAAGGAGCATCTCTACACCCAGAACAAACCGATAAAAGCCACTTGTTTCACACCAAGGGAAGTCCTCTAGTGAGGAATGGTTAAGAACTGAGTTCGGCTTGAAAGTCAGACCATAATCCAAAAGGTGTTGGTTTATCAGGAGCCCCATCTGAAACAAAAAAAAAAAACAAAAAACAAAAACTGCTTTTTCTTTGAAGCTTAAAAGAGTACCTTTCTAAGGGTATTGTATATGAACACAAAAGAGCTCTATGTCCCTGAGACCTCATCTTTATTTACACAGTCATTTATTTATTTACTCACTACTGTTATATGTTTCCCAATAGCAACAGTTCTCTAGAAGGTTAACAATAAAAGGAATATATAAAAGGTAAAGCCATAAAATCTAAATACAGAACTAGACAGCAGCAGAGCCAGAGAATAAAGCTGACATAAACTTAATAGCACCAGTTTAAAACCTACAGAAATATCAGATAAGATTCAAATTCCTTAGGACTGCTTTTCAACAGAAAACTGACTTCATTTGTTGCCAAAGGAAAAAAATATACAGGCACTAGACCACTCCCTCTGGCCTCCCGGACCATCTGAGCCAGCCGGTGCAACCCTTGCTGGGGCCCCTTAAGGCTGCTGAGTGTTGGCAAGTGTGCTCCACAGCCCTTCCAGACTGACATCCACCTGCGTCTCCCTGCTGGGTTGGTGGCAGAAGCTCAACAGGGTGAGTCTGCAGCGTCAAGAGGGGAGGGGCTGTGTGAGAGCACAAATACTTCTGAGGTCTCCTGAACTGGCTGGAATCCAGCGTCAACTTCTGGCCTCCCGGACCATCTGAGCCAGCCGGTGCAACCCTTGCTGGGCCCCCTTAAGACTGCTGAGTGTTGGCAAGTGTGCTCCACAGCCCTTCCAGACTGACATCCACCTGCGTCTCCCTGCTGGGTTGGTGGCAGAAGCTCAACAGGGTGAGTCTGCAGCGTCAAGAGGGGAGGGGCTGTGTGAGAGCACAAATACCTTTGAGGTCTCCTGAACTGGCTGGAATCCAGCATCAACTTCTGGCCTCCAGGACCATCTGAGCCAGCCGGTGCAACCCTTGCTGGGCCCCCTTAAGATTGCTGAGTGTTGGCAAGTGTGCTCCACAGCCCTTCCAGACTGACATCCACCTGCGTCTCCCTGCTGGGTTGGTGGCAGAAGCTCAACAGGGTGAGTCTGCAGCGTCAAGAGGGGAGGGGCTGTGTGAGAGCACAAATACTTCTGAGGTCTCCTGAACTGGCTGGAATCCAGCGTCAACTTCTGGCCTCCCGGACCATCTGAGCCAGCCGGTGCAACCCTTGCTGGGGCCCCTTAAGGCTGCTGAGTGTTGGCAAGTGTGCTCCACAGCCCTTCCAGACTGACATCCACCTGCGTCTCCCTGCTGGGTTGGTGGCAGAAGCTCAACAGGGTGAGTCTGCAGCGTCAAGAGGGGAGGGGCTGTGTGAGAGCACAAATACCTTTGAGGTCTCCTGAACTGGCTGGAATCCAGCATCAACTTCTGGCCTCCCGGACCATCTGAGCCAGCCGGTGCAACCCTTGCTGGGCCCCCTTAAGATTGCTGAGTGTTGGCAAGTGTGCTCCACAGCCCTTCCAGACTGACATCCACCTGCGTCTCCCTGCTGGGTTGGTGGCAGAAGCTCAACAGGGTGAGTCTGCAGCGTCAAGAGGGGAGGGGCTGTGTGAGAGCACAAATACTTCTGAGGTCTCCTGAACTGGCTGGAATCCAGCGTCAACTTCTGGCCTCCCGGACCATCTGAGCCAGCCGGTGCAACCCTTGCTGGGCCCCCTTAAGACTGCTGAGTGTTGGCAAGTGTGCTCCACAGCCCTTCCAGACTGACATCCACCTGCGTCTCCCTGCTGGGTTGGTGGCAGAAGCTCAACAGGGTGAGTCTGCAGCGTCAAGAGGGGAGGGGCTGTGTGAGAGCACAAATACCTTTGAGGTCTCCTGAACTGGCTGGAATCCAGCATCAACTTCTGGCCTCCCGGACCATCTGAGCCAGCCGGTGCAACCCTTGCTGGGCCCCCTTAAGATTGCTGAGTGTTGGCAAGTGTGCTCCACAGCCCTTCCAGACTGACATCCACCTGCGTCTCCCTGCTGGGTTGGTGGCAGAAGCTCAACAGGGTGAGTCTGCAGCGTCAAGAGGGGAGGGGCTGTGTGAGAGCACAAATACTTCTGAGGTCTCCTGAACTGGCTGGAATCCAGCGTCAACTTCTGGCCTCCCGGACCATCTGAGCCAGCCGGTATAACCCTTGCTGGGGCCCCTCAAGTCCAGTCAGTGTGCCTCACTGCCTTTTTAAAAAAACTTTTAGATGCAGTGCCGATCTGAGGGGGAGGAAGAGGTGGGCTGATGAGGTCCAATTGTTGGGTGCTTTTGTTTTTGTTTTTGTTTGCTAATTTTGTTTTTTGCCACTAGGTGTAGGTGGTAGGGACCCACAATGGAACTGAGGGAACAGGAAGGGGGGAGGGCAATGGAGGGGGCAGCCATTGAAATTGTGCTGGGTAGGGGAAGGTATGGTGGTAGGAGTGGAACATGCCCACGTAGGAGAAGAGGGGTTAGATATCTTACATCTATCCCCTCTTCTGGTCCCACTCCTAGCCAGAAGGAATCAGGTGACCATGTCAGCGAGCCCACGGGCCACATGGTGCTGTTGTTAAATGCCAGGTCAGTACAAAATAAGACCACCCTCATCCATGATGTCATTTTGGATGAGGGTGCTGACCTGGCATGTATTACTGAGACCTGGGTGGGAGAGGAGGGTGGAGTTCCCTTTCCCAGTTATGCCCACCTGGGTACTCAGTCCAGCACCAGTGTCGCCCGGTGGGCCGGGGAGGGGGAGTTGCTATAGTCTACAGGAGTTCTATCTCCTTGGCCAGGCTTCCTGTCTCTTTGGGAAAAGGTCTGGAGGGCCTGTATTGTGTGTTGGGCTCACGAGACAGATTAGGGATTCTGTTGGTGTACCGCCCACCCTGCTGCGTACCAACAGTCTCCCTGCCTGAGCTGACAGAGGTGGTCTCGGACCTGGTGTTGAAGACCCCAGACTGTTGGTACTGGGGGATCTCAACATCCATGCCGAGGCTACCTTAACTGGAGCAGCTCAGGACTTCATGGCCGCCATGACAACCATGGGGCTGTCTCAACATGTCATCGGTCCAACACACCAGAAGGGCCATACTCTGGACCTAGTCTTCTCAACGGGACTGGGGATGGTGGTTTGGATGTGGAGGGGTTGGCTTTGACTCCATTGTCATGGTCAGACCACTTCCTGGTCAAGTTTAGGCTATTAGCTACTCCAACCCTCTGCAAGGGTGGGGGATCCATTAAGTTGATCCGCCCTCAGAGACTAATGGATCCGGATGGTTTCCTGAAAGCTCTGGGGACTATCCAGCTGACAAAAGCTCAGGTCACCTTATGGAATAGGGAGATGACACGGGCAGTTGACATGATCGCACCTAAGCGCCCTCTCCCCCTACGCAGAGCCCGGACAGCTCCTTGGTATACATCTGAGTTGTGGGCAATGAAGCGGGAGGGGAGACGGCTGGAGCGCAAGTGGAGAAAATATTGCAGTGAGTCTGACCAAACACGGCTTAGAGCCCACTATCGGGCCTATTCCGTGGCTATACGGTTGGCAAAAAGGCAGTATTTCGCCAACCGTATAGCTTCCTCAGAGTGCCGTCCAGCGGAGCTGTTTCGGGTGGTCCGGGAACTTCTTCAGCCAGGAGATAGGGTGGAGGCCCAGGACCATTCGGCGGCACACTGTGAGGAGTTTGCTGTTCACTTTGAGGGAAAAATTGCTCAGATTCGCAGTGATCTGGACTCCACTATTGGTACAGTATCAAGGGATGTGTCCAGTGCACCGGGCTTAGGTCCAGTGTTATTGGATGAGTTTCAATTGTTGAGACCCGAGGATGTGGACAGGGTGCTTGTCTCTGTCCGTTCCACCACCACGCTGCTCGACCCTTGCCCTTCTTGGCTAATTGTAAGATCTGCCAGGGGGGTTCGCACCTGGGTCCAGGAAGCTGTAAATGCCTCTCTAAGAGAGGGAGTGGTCCCTGCTGCCTTAAAAGAGGCAGTAATTAGACCACTCCTAAAAAAACCCAACCTGGACCCAGGACTGGTGGTTAACTACCGACCAGTAGCGAACCTCCCTTATTTGGGCAAGGTGTTGGAGCGGGTGGTGGCCGGACAGCTCCAGGCGCTGCTGGATGAAACGGATTTTCTGGATCCATTTCAATCTGGTTTCAGGCCGGGTTTTGGAACAGAGACTGCCTTGGTCACCCTGTACGATGACCTTTGCCGGGAGAGAGACAGGGGAGTGCAACCCTGTTGATACTCCTGGACCTCTCAGCGGCTTTCGACACCATCGACCATGGTGTCCTTCTGGATAGGCTGGCCAGGTTGGGAGTTGGAGGCACCGCTTTGCGGTGGTTCCGATCCTTCCTGGCTGACCGTGTCCAGAAGGTGGTGCTGGGGATAGTAGCTCTGCCCCATGGCGTTACGTCACGGGGTTCCACAGGGCTCAATACTATCCCCCATGCTGTTTAACATCTACATGGAACCACTGGGAGAGGTCATCAGGAGGTTTGGGCTGAGGAGTCAGCAATATGCTGATGATACTCAGCTCTACCTCTCGTTCTCCACCAATCCAGGTGAGGCGGTTTCTGTTCTGAACTTGTGTCTGGACCAGATAATGGACTGGATGAGGGTTAATAAATTGAAACTCAATCCAGACAAGACGGAAGTGCTGTTAGTGGGTGCTTCGTCAGCCAGGCTAGAGGGCCACTTCCCTGTCCTGGATGGGGTTGCACTCCCCAAAGGGACAGGGTCCGTAGCTTGGGGGTGCTCCTGGACCCCGGTCTAACTCTGGAAGCCCAGGTGGACTCGGTGGCCAGGGGCGCCTTTCTCCAGCTGCGGAATATATATCAGCTGCGCCCCTACCTGGATGAACGAAGCCTTATGACAGTTACGCATGCACTGGTAACATCCCGTATTGATTACTGCAATGCGCTTTACGTGGGGCTGCCTTTGAAGACGGTTCGGCGATTGCAACTGGTTCAGAATCGTGCTGCACGGCTGGTGAGTGGTAGGGCCACCAAGGAACACATCACGCCGATTCTGTATAACCTTCATTGGTTACCAGTTGCTGCCCGAGCCCAATTCAAAGTGCTTGTTTTGACATATAAAGCCCTAAACGGCTTAGGACCTAGATACCTGAAGGACCGCCTCCTTCCATATGAACCTACCCGGCAATTAAGATCTAGTCAGGGAGCCCTCCTGAAAGAGCCATCCCTTAAGGAGGTGAAGGGGATGGCTTGCAGGAAAAGGGCCTTTTCAGCAACTGCCCCCAGACTATGGAATGCCCTCCCAAATGAGACTCGCCTGGCACCGACGTTGCTAACATTTCGGCGCCAGGTAAAAACCTCCCTGTTCCAAAAGTTTTTTAACTAATGATTGTGGGTCCTGATGGCAATTTTAGTGGTGTTTTTAATGTATTGTATTTATTTACTGCATTTACATGTTTTTATTATTCTAATTTTATTGTATTTTGATGTTTTAATTGTCCATTTTGATTGTGAGCCGCCCAGAGACCTTTGGGTAGTGGGCGGCATACAAGCTATATAAATAAATAAAATAAATAAATAAATAAACAGTGCAGCAAAGACCCATTTGCTTGTAGTCACCCATCATACTTCCTTTGCAGAGGCATCCAAGTAAGAACTTACATAGAAAATCATACAAATTTCATATGAAAGGAGACAATCCTTTAACCCAGCTTCTCCAACATGGTACCTTCTACCTGTACTAGACTTCAAATCCTTTAATTTTCAACCAGCAGTCATTGCGGTTAGGAATAATGGGAGCCACAATCCAACACAGCCTCCAAATAGCATCAGAAAAAAGTGATGATGGAAATGACCACTTGGGACAGCTTGACACCAGTCATTCAGTACTGTAAAAATCAAGCTCAGTGCCTTTAATGGGACCCAGTGACAGATGGGAAACAAGTGTAGGTAGACATTCACTGGTGCAATACAGTAACTTCTATCAGCAACCTCACTGCCCTATTTCACACCAACTGAATGTTCCGGATTACTGTATTTTCCAAAGCAGCTGAAAGTACAGTGCATTGAAATGATTCAACTAAGAGATTGCTGAAGTATGAAAACCAAATAGACAAGCAAAAGAACATCACCCTATACAGTTTAAAAAGTGTTCCTAGATGCACAATCTACTTTCAGTAACAATACTGGGTTCGAACCCATTCTGAACTACAATTCTAATATTCTAAAATGAGTAAAATATCACTCCAGCTGGCCTGATGAACCATCTACTAACTGTACCTCCACCTTATTTATGTGGAGTTTTAGCTGTTCGTCATTATATACAATACTTATTACACTTCTGGCTGGCCTGGATACTATTTAACAAGAGTGTGTCAGGGTTATAGCATGGTTGTTTTTCAAAAGTAGTGCAGCTGCTTTATCAGTCAACTCAGAAAAGGACCTCTTGTAACTAAGCATAGTTCAGAGTCATGACTACCTGCTTACTGTAATGGTACCCTGGGCCTTTCACCCAAGGTTTTAACCACCACCTTCTACCACATGGCAAACTACATTTAAATGAAGGGATCAGAACCAGAATAATTCACCAGACTGGCTCAAGTTCTATGTCCAAGTCTTTTACTGAGTCCTAGTAAAATTTTATTTATTTATTTTTGCATTTGTATACTGCGGCCAATTTTCCCCAAAGGGAACTCTGGGCTGTTCAATCCATCGTTTTTACTAGAAGCATGCTAGTGACAATAATGGCTGTCAACTGACTTGAGTTAACAATGCCAATATATCTGGGCATGAAATGGAAAAATTTCTTTTTGTTCCCCCCTGTGATTTGTTTTGTTTTGCTAGAAATGCATTTTTTTAAAAAATTATACAAAATGAACCAGTAACAAACTGATTTGTTACTCTATAAAATGGGTCCCCAATGCACCCAAAAGCAGAAGACACCTACCTCTTTCATTCCCCCGGCAGTTTCCAATGGTGGACCCAAAAGTTGTAAACTGAGGCACCCCATTGGAATTTTTCATTAAAGGAAACATCCCTATTCCCAGAAATTCCCATTTGCTATCCAAATTATTCATTATCAGAGGCATTTGTTATCCAAGGTATTACTGTACTCACAATGCTGAATTACATTTATTGCCTTCCCTGGAGAGTTTTGCTGCCCAAGAGAAGGTCTGCCTATTTCCTCCTATTTTTCTTCCATGTCCCATTTTTGGTGAAAGGGGAGAAAATAATTTGAAAATATTTAGTAAGAAACAAACAGAACCAATATATTTTATATCTACCACACAAATCACATTTGCCTTGATGGTATGGAACACCCTGATCCTCTATCTCCTTCAACATTCTTGTGGCACTAACAAAATCTGCAGGAACACTGAAGGTAACATGGAAGAGACCATTCTCTGAAAGTCAAATATTCATGAACTTCCCTGGAACTAGTTAGAACAATGTACTAATCAAACAATGCCTTAGGCACAGACACAAAAATTGTAGCACCAAAGGCATGGCATTAAAGCTCGCTCTCTCCTCTGTACCTATTTCTATAAGCCCCCAGAGCCCAACTGATCTCGCACTGCCAGCTCAGATCTCAGTGAACATAATGGGACTTATGCCAGCCAAATGATTTAACACTCCCAGTGGATAATATATTCTTGAGGCATCCAAAATAGATGTCTGCACTTGCCCACAGTGCATTCATGATATCTCTCCTGTTACAAAGATCTGCCAAGCAAGATAGTAGGAGCAAAACTGTAGATAAAAGCACACAAGACTTGTCAAGGTTTCTGCAATCCACAACTAAGCCAGAGGTCTGAATCAGACAACTATTCTGAACATTACACACACTGACAAAGTGTGGTGCTTTCCTTAAAACCAATCTGAAGGGAAAAGGTATGGGATGAAGCTTAAACTGGAATTCAAAATTTTTTCAGATTTTGAAATTCCAACTACAGGTTGAAAATATTATTTTAAAAGATGAGTACTACAGACATTACCATCCTTCACTTTTCAAAAAAAAATTAAGTATCTTTCTTCATTTATCATCTTTCTGTTCCCTTATATTTTTGGTGAGAGTGTCAATGTGTAGGCAGGGTTTTCTCAGTAATTCTGTTTTACACTGTATAGCACATTCAAGCTTAAGTAGTGAGGAAATTATGTCAGTTGATGAGCATAAAGTTGAGAAAAATAACACTTAAATTTCAAGAGAATGAGTACATGTATCATTTGATCGCTGACTATACTATAAACTAACAACAAATATGACAGAACTGCTCTTCCCAAGAACTGCCCAAATCACCCGTGCTAGCCAGGGTGGACACCTGGAAGTTCCAACCTCGAGGGAAATCCAGAAAGTTGTAACAAGGAATAGAGCCTTCTCAGTGGCTGCTGCCCAGTTGTGGAATCATCTACCTCCAGAAATTTGCCTGCCACCCTTGCTTCAAACCTTTAAAAAAACTACTGAAAACTTGGTTTTACAGAATGGCCTTTCCTGACTTCTCAAACATCTAAGAAGACACTTTCCTTATTTTAACCACTTATCTCCTTTTTTCTTGTTTCTGATTTGATCAATCACCTGGTTATTTTTGCTTTTATTTTAGTTTTATTTTAGTTTATTTTTATTGATTTATGTAGTTATATTTTGTTTATATTATATTGTTTGTATTTTGGTTATTTAAACAAGTTACTTTGCTATATTGCGATTTTATGTAGCAAACCGCTCAGAGTAGCCCTAGGGCTAGATGGGCAGTATAAAAGTTGAATAAATTTGAATGAATGAATGAATGAATGAAACATTAGAGATGGGTCTTTCATTCATCTCCATCATTCTGTGGGAAAACTTCCCAGGCCAAATGAGGGGAGTGAAAGCCAAACAGAAGGCAGTAGAAAAACCACTCTATCTGCATTTAGACTCAATACTTATTCCTCAGGTAAGCAGGAAGGAATGTGCTTCATCAGACTAAGCACTGCAAAATTCCTTAAGACCTGAAAAGGTATCTGGGAGGATGAGAGCAGCTCCTTATATGTAGAGACAGTGAGGTGGAACCTGGCCTATAAGAGGCCACAAAGCCTTCCAGCTTAAGCTTTCTCCCAGGTGGGGCATATTTACTGCCCAGAATGGCCTCACTGCCAGATGGACAGTATAAAAATCCAATAAATAAATAAACAAATGGTAGATATTTACATGGAACTCACAGAATTCTGAGATTTACAGTGAAAAAAATAAAGGGTATACCCTTTGATTTGTAGCCAAGACCCCAACTTTCATCCACATGCACTAGATCTGTAAAGTGATTCTCGTGCTCCCCTCCCATCATCAACCCCCCCCCCGAAAAATACTGTACTACTGTACATACAGGAACTGTGAGATGACAAAGAGTGAAAAAGAGTACAACAGACAGTAACAATGGAGACCAGTGAGCAGGAGAATTTTCCCCAAACTTTAGCACAAGCTTCTTCCAGTTTGCCCTCCTTGAATCTACCCACACCAGGAAGGTTTAGGTAGTGTGGCTAAATGATTAGTGCGGCTTCTCTAAACCAGCCATAACATTGACAACACACACATGCAGAAAGGGATCACACAGCAGGTAAAGCACATGTATTTGAAGCAAGTACAGCTGGGGGTGGCGGGCACCTGAAAATTGAGTCACGAAGAGTCGGTCACGACTAACGACACAACATACACACACACACACACACAGAGAGAGAGAGAGAGAGAGAGAGAGAGAGAGAGAGAGAGAGAGAGAGAGAGAGATTGAGATGGACTAACCAATATTCCAACTCTGTGCAAAGCTGTTTGCTATCAGTACATTAACTGGGCTCACATATAGGGTTTCTTTTTCTATATATGCATCCGCTATGAAAAGAACCTTTCTCAGTTCCTAGGTATTTCAGTTTGAAACCTTGGCCAGAAACCTATTGCCAATACTATACAGCAGGGTCCTCAGTTTTCAAACCACTGGGGGCTGGACCACAGCCCCCCCCAAAAAAAGGCCAACATGGAAAAAAGGGGAGGGAGTGGGGGATCTTACTGTAGCCCTCCCACTTTGAATGCCCCACTAGCCAGGATGCTGATCATCTGGGCGTTAGTTGAGGGTAGTGGGAGAAGCGACATAGCCCATTGCTTTGAACTGCCTCAGCAATAGAAGCAGCTACAGATGATGGCTTGCTCGCAAAGCAGGGGGTAGGTGGGGGTTGCAATTGGTCCCGGGGGGTGGATGTAAGACCTTGGGGGACCGCATCCGGCCCCAGGGCCTTAGGTTGTGGACCCCTGCTATACAGGATATGGTTGGGAAAAGGGAATCTGCCAAATCTTAGTATGAAACAACCAGTTTTATATTGCTCTTGCTAAATACAGTATATTTACAGTGGCCTTGTTTCGGAATGCAATATTGGAGTTACATATTATAACATTAAATACATAAGAAGCAGCAAAAAAATACTATTGTCAAGGCTCAGTCATGTTTTAGGAACCAGGAGGGGCCAATGAACAAGTGGAATTTAGTGGTCCAGCTGAAAATGTATTTGAGAAATCCTCAGAGAAAAGACCAGAGGCCAGTTCTGCCAGTGAGACATTGGATTATGGGAAGTTGCTGGTGGATATGAAGCCTATTTGTCCAAGAAAAGGGTGACACTTAAAAAAACTTCAAGCAAAAGCAGAGTCTTGCCCTCAAGGTCACTTGATAACTAATTAGAAAAATCTGGACACATTGCTGTGAACTATACATTTTCTCAGTCAGTTTGAGAAAGACAACAGCCAAGAGCCAATACCCATCTTTGCATCACCTGGACTCCTCTGAACCACTTTCAACCTGGATTGTCTGTCAAACTGCTTTCGCCTCCTTCTAAGATTTAAAATGACAAATTACTTCCACCACATTTTTGTTTACTTGAGTCACAGACACTGACAACCATTCTTTTGGGAACTGAATTGGCTTTGACAACACAACTCAGCACTTGCTCTCCACATACATAAGACTACTTAAATGCAAACATCCTTAGCTTCCTGCTGAAAAGCTCAATTCAACAACAGAGTCTAAAGTTTACTGTTAATATTTCTGCTAACATATCAGTATGTTAAAAAGAGCATGCGTATATTTTAGCAGGCTCTCCCATCTAACATCTATCAGTGTCCTCACTACCATTTCAATCATAACGATTTAATAAATGAGAAAAAGTACATGCATAAAAGGATCTGATATTTTTAAGGATTGTTCATCTATGATATTGGCAGAGGTGTTTCCTGAAGCTGTAGGAAGTGGCATCCGCGTTACTCATGAAGAATGGTGGGCCTGTTGCTCAGTGGCAGCATGAAAGGTTTTACACACTGAAGGTTCTAGATTCACCTTCTGACAACTTTATTTGGGGCAACATTTATCAAGAATTTTTTTAAAAAAGAACCCTAGATAACAACTGACAGTATGGGCTAGATAGAGCAATGCTTTGATTCAACATAGAACTTTTTCTTGTGTTCCCATGTTATTTGAAGTAAAACCCAAAATAAAAAGTGTCACCCGACAGTACTGTGATTTCCTTACTTGCCTGGGCTTCTCATCAGAATGAGAGGCACAAACATGAGCACCTGCGTGCTTTTAGTTTTTGCAGGAGCAAAAGTTGGTGCCTGCCCGATCCCTCGACAGCCGCCACTGGCCAGGCACTTACTGCACCCGCAGCCAGCGGACCCGTGGCCCTCCAGCTCTCCCATCCTAAGATGATCACCACCACCACCCACCATCATCCTAACTGCTCTCCTCTTTGCCTTCCAAACGCCTTCCACCCGCCACTCCCTCTTGCATCCCTCTGCCCCCCTCTCCTCCTCCCAACAGCCCTCCAAGGTGGGCGAGGGGGCTGGAACTGAGGCAGGGTTGGGTGTGGTGGCCCCATAAGCCTCCTCAACTCACTCCCCCAGCCTGGGGGGGGCTTCCTTCTCACCCACCAGCTTTCCCCCACAGTGCTGGCATTGGTCCCCGACCCAGGCGGGCTGGCACTCGCACTGGCCGATGGCAGGCTGGCACTGGCCTCCATTGGCACACAGCTTGTCCCACCGCTTGGTCATGCTGAGCCCGCTGCCCAGGCCACCGCCGAGTGTTCCTGCCCCTGAGGCCGCCAAGCCCAGTGCCAGCAGCAGCCAAGGCAGCAGCAGCACCACCACCACTAGGCAAGTGAGGAAGACAGCCGCCGAGGCCCAGGGCTGCCACCACCGCCGGTCCAACCACTCCATCGCCCAAGGAGGAGAAGGAGGAAGGCTGAGGGAAGGCACCTGCTGTGAGCTTCACGCTCCGGCCCAGCGAGAGGCTCCTGTGGCTGGCTTGCTGGGCAGCCTTCCCAGGGGTGTGATGGTGGCCGGCGAGGACCAAGCTTCCTTCACTTGCAGCAACCCCTGTGAAAGGGTCGATCAACCCCCCAAAGGGGTTGCGACCCCCCGGGATGAGAACAGCTGCTTTAGATGCTCTCTCACCCCACATTTTCCATCAACACACAATTAATTTAGAACAACCTCACTTTATGTTCATCAGCAATTTCTTCCACCAGATTTTCAAGGAAACACACGTTTAAAAATATAGACATTTATTTTATTACAAAGTTCTACTTTTTGTTTCCACCTCATATTCACTTCAGGTGGCTATGCAGAATGAACGAGATAGTTATAAATAGAGTACAAAGCTATTCTTTCAATATGCAAGTTTGTGTCCTATTTGATGTTAATTCAGATAGAAATCCTGCTACTTTGGGATCACCTTTGTTCTCTGTGAGCAGTCTGAGCAGTCTCCTCAGCAAGCACTCACTATGGGCAGCGCTCAAGGGAGGACCCCCAGATACAGCTAACAGCAAAGCCAGATATGAGATAATAGGAAGTGCTGGATTTGATATGTCAGCTCTCAAGTTGGGTGTATACTTACATTGAGATGGTTAGGACCTGGGGCTGTTCACAAGTAAAAGAAAAGCTTTTAATTAAGCTGGCCCTCAGGAGTAAAGTCCTCACAGCATATAACAGACCATTCTACAAGCACCTGGAAAATTGCTTGGGGAGATTCAAACCAAATTACAGAACAGGGGTTGGGTAGAATGCCATGGGAAGGAAATTCAGGAGATAACAGGAAGGAATAAGAGATGAATAAATCCTCTCTGACGGTGGTAGATAGGAGTAACAGCACAGGACCAGAATCAGCAGTACACCTCCACTTGAAGGACAAAGGGCACTCAGTCAAAGATGAGGATCTACACATATTAAACAGAGAGGACAGGTGGTTTGAGAGTGGGCTTAGGGAAGCCATTCATGTGAGCATTGAAACCCCCTATCTCAACAGAGGTGGGGGGCTCAGGCACAGTCTATCTACCACTTATTAGGCTATGATTTCAACAATACCTAGATAAATCAAAAAATACTTCACACTTCACCACCAAGGCCATGGCTAAGGATCCATACTTTATGGATTTCAGCACTTGAGGCCATTGTTCACCTTAAGGCTATTGAGACTGTTGTCTACCTAACGAAGCAATTCAGGCCATTGTTCATCACATGAGCCTATTTCAGACCAGGGTGACAAGAGGTCAAAGGAACTATAAAGTGGAGAACTCACAACCAGCCTTCTTCAGACTGACAAAACTGTTTGGATGAGCAGCGAAACATTTCAATCTCTCATGAAAAAGAAGTCCAGTTGCCATGACTCAAGTTCCAGATAAACTCACCTGAATGACTGAGAATTGTCACAGAAATCTCCCCATGAAGTTCTCTGCATTCTCCCACATAAATGCATGGCAAAAAGTTAATTTCTATAGGAAAAAGTAAAGGGCACCATTTGGGTGGAAGCTTAGTCTGTCCTATCCAGTTGATCATCTCAGTTTTGAATGACTAAACTGGCTTGTTCTCTTTCCAATCTATGTTCCATCACAGCCCCATTAATTTGTCTCAGAGAACACAGTGAAAAACTACTGTATTTGCACAACTCAGCCCTGCAACTGCTTTTCTTCAGTACAATGGGATGGATGTTAAACAAGTGAGACACGTTGCTTAGAGATGGTGGATGACACAGAAGAGATTCTACATACAGCCCCAATCAAGAGGTAAAAGGGTATGCAAACCCTCCTTCAGTATAATGCACAAGATTTATTCTAGCTAGACAAAGGGGGGGAATCCTCAAAATCTCCAAGTAACTAAATAGGACCATAACCTGCACTTTATTCTTAAAAGTGCAGAGATTTTCTTAAAAATCAGAGATTTTCAGATGATTTCAGTATACACAATGCATAAGTAGCTTATGCCAATGTCACTTTTCATACAGTATTTGACAAATTTATAAAACATTCTTTTTCAAATATCTCTTTCCAAACTTTTAAATTATTATAAGAGTTTTGCATTCCACAGCTCATATGTAGCTTAGATCACTTTTTCACGGGGCAGACGACTTAGTTAAAAGTTTCCACTGATTTTGGGAGTTCTGAATTTATTATTTCAGGGTTCTTTATGGATCCAAAGGTTTCATTACCATACAGATATGTTAATAGGCACGCCAATGAAGAAAAAGCATGATGTCTACAAGCTGAAGAATTTAATGAATACCCCCATCTTGTTCCACAGGGTGATGAAAATATTAAGAACTTGAGTCCTTAGGGATCTTAGTGTGAATTAGTACAGGCATTTTGTTTTATTTAAACCAATAAGCTTTCAAACTCACAAGAGACTTAGTGCCAATAAAGTTCATTGCAACAAAAATATCAGCAAGATATAGCACAGACACACATTCAAAACAACACATGCTGAAACAAAGACTCTCAGCCACCACTGTGATCCCTGAAAAACTTGGAAATGTTTTTCCTTAAGAATTTATTTGCTATATTGGCACGAAAGGAAACTTGGGACCTATACCAGAGCATCTTGTGTCTCTGGCAACTCAGCAAGTGGGGAATGAGTGACCAATGATTTTGAAAGGCATACCACCTGGTAGTTGTTACCAGACTTTGCACACAATTAAGTGTAGTGGGAAGACATATTTACTATGGTTGCAATATCAGGCCAGAATTTGCTTCTTCTCGTGTCATAAACTTCCACTATAATAACACAAAAAGGATTATTTCTACCTCCTCTCAACATTCACTATTTTCTAAATCTCAACAGGTCCCATCACCACTGTCCTCTTCCAGTTCCCAGCAACTAAAAAAAAGAAATAACCCCAAACGTGACATCTTCTGCTTGTAACAGAAGCACTCAAATTTCTTCATAACTTTAACAACCTTCCTCTATCACTTATCAATATTTAGTAACTCCTTTTATTAATTACTGGAAGCATTTATAGCTCACCATATGTCACATGATCTCAGGGCAGGTTGCAAAGCCTATCAAAACAATTTAGCAACATAAATTCCTTTAAAACATTTCAGGCAAAAATCAAAGAAAAACAAAACAAAACAAAACAAAACAAAACAAAAGACACAAACATGTGGCACCTTAAAGACTAACTTTCATATTTTAATGTGACGTTTCGTGCACATGTGCACTTCTTCAGACATATATAGCAGCAGAATGAGGTGTGAGATATAATATGAGCTGAGATATACATTTCATAGCAGATATTCATGGGTTTTGGCCTAGGTATCATAGGCTGTATCAAATAGGGGGTGTATAGGGGAGGGGAGGGAGGAGGAGGGGGAGAAGAGGAGGGACAGTGAATTAGTAGAACTGGTGAGAACATTAAATGGTGAGTTAGAGCTGTATAATTTATGGTCTCATGGCTCACGCCAGCCTATGTTTTTTTTTTAAATGTGGGAAGTAAATTCCTCAAGTGATAGAAACGAGACCGGGTCAGAGGGATGGTGAAAAATACAGGGGGGGGGGGCAGAGAGAGAATGGAATTTTTAAGGAGGTTACCAGTGCAATGGCCAGGTCGTCCCTGTCCATGAATGGTTGTAGCTTATGAACCAATCAAAACTACCCCTAGGCACCCCAAGTCACTCAGCTCACATGAGAAAACTAAGAAAACCCGCTTGTGCTCTCTAAGTGTTAAGATAATCAGGAGACACCTTTCTCTTGGTCCCGTCACCTTCACAATGGTGCCTGGTGGACACACACAGTACAAGGCCTTCTCAGTTGCAGCTCCCTGACTTGACCCCACAAGGAGCCACACTTGCCTCATCTTTGTTGTCCTTCTGCAAGCAGGCTTTCCCTGAGTGACTGGCTGCCTGAGTGGGTTTTTTAATTGACTGTTGTACCTTACTACCCTGAATGTGTTTTGGTGTTGCTTATGTTTTTGTAGAGCTGCCTAGATGCCATAAATACCTCAGATATTGCCTGATTTTGGAAGCTAAGCAGGTTATATATGAAGAGCCAATTGTCATTATGTGATGCACATGACAAAACTGTCTGTATACATGATAGAAAAGAGAAATATTCACATTAATTTTAAGGTGCTCTCCAGGTGTGCTTGACCTCAGTCATCTCTGCTAAGCAGGATGCTTAACTGTATTTTGGAGCTTTGAAGGAGGCTCAACATTGAAGGAGTGTAACATTTGAAGGAGTGTAACATTGGCAAATGTTTTTGGCTGTAGATCAAGGCTCAGCAACTTGGCGCACTGCTAGCGCATTAGATTCATCTCTATTTAACATTGCCCATACTGCATGAAACATATGAACTTCTTGGTTTAAAACATCTAGAGCAGTGGTGGCCATACTTCAGCCCTCCAGATGTTTTGGACCACAACTCCCACAGTCCTTAGTCATTGGCAGTACAGGCTTGGAATTCTGGGAGTTGTGGTCTAAAACATCTGGAGGGCTGAAGTTTGGCCACCACTGATCTAGAGCAATGGTACCCAATCTTGGGTAACCCAGGTGTTTTTGATCTACAATTCCCAGAAGACTTCACCATGAGTTGTGCTGGCCAGTGTTTCTCAGAGTTGTAGTCCAAGAACACCTGGGTTATCTAAGTTTGGGAACCATTGAACTAGAAGACATCAGGATGCCTGCCCCAAGGTAGGTAGATAATGCCTTTATAAAGTCTAGGGACTTCTTGCTCCTGACCACACCTCTTAGAAGAACCAGGCAGATAGCTGTAGGTGGCCTTTACGCTTAGTGTCCCTCCTCTGCAAAACACTCATGCACATACCATGTGACAGACTGCATTTGGAACTGAAGGGACACTTAAAAACTGTGTGAAAAAACATAGGATCTGAATGGTCTTTGGTCCCATTTGAAGTCACTTTATGGGGCCCGGATACCATCAATTAGTAAGAGGACTACTGCTATCCTATTTCTGAAGAACCGCAGGGCTAGTTCTGCACTACTACTGCTTAGTTGTTTATATGAAATATTTGTGCCGTACATTTCTCCTAAAAAGCGCCTACAGTGCCTTAACGTTTAAATAAAGACAGTATAAAAATAACAGAATAAATTGTTACAATATGTAAATAGCATTAAACAAATATGATTTTTAAAACTATGAGATTAAAAACTATGCTAAAATCATAATAGTGCTGTTCTGAGAATCTCCTCTTAGAGCCTTTTTACACGACCCCTAAGATCCGCTGGCCACTTAAATTCAGACCAGAGATCTTAGGGGTTCCTCGCTCTTCCTCTGTCCCCACCCCCCTCCGCACTTCCTGGTTGCTGGCTGCCTGAGGGAGGGAGAAAAAAGAAAGAAAAGAATGCCGGGTTTACCTCCGTTTTGTTCTGGGCAGCATTCAGATCTCTTAAAGGGGCGGGGCGCAAAAAAAGAACAAACAGAAGCCAGGAGAGCCCCGCACTCACTATCCTTACACCGGAGCAAATATTTGTCACATCCAAAAAGCAGGTACAAGAAAACTGCTGTTTGGTCGCGCTAAAGTGGGCGGGGTTGCACTTAATTGTCTGCAAAGTCCGGAGCTGGGGGGTAAACATTTTTAAGGTCCGGACCTTGCAGCCATTTGCGGCGGAGCTTAGGGGTCGTGTATAAACGCCCTTAGAAAGCTAGACAGATAGAGAAAGCCTGCCTGGAAATAAAGGTCTGTGCCTGCTTGCAGAAGGGCAGCGAAGGCGGGCCTGGGGCCAGTGTGGGCTCTTTTGGGAAGATGTTCAACAGTTTGGCAGCAGCAAAAGGGAAGCTCCTTCCCTGTTCTTCTCATGCCAAAACCCACCTGTGAGGATGGTGGGACTGAAAGAAAGGCCTCCCCTGGAGATCTTAATAGCCGGGGACAGGCTCATAAAAAGGGCTGTGATCTTTGAGGTAGCTTGAACCACATGTACATAGGATGGAGGTAATGGTTTGTTAATTTTTTAGGCTTCACATGTCATTATATATCATCAAATTGCTTCTGACCTATGGTAACCCTATGATGTCATGACTTCCAAAAGGGCATATCACCAACAGCCCTGCTGAGTTCCTGAAAACTCAAGCCATGACTTCTTTTATTGTTTTACTGAGTTGACACTTCACTAACTCTGTAACACAGCTCAAGGAGACATTTCTTATATCTGCAACAAGTACATCCCTGTACTTTGTTGTTTTTTTTAAATGCCAGAACACAATTGCGGCAATAGAAGTTTACAATAGTTTGAAGTCTAGATCTGACCACTTATGACAATTATATCAGAAAATCAGTGGGCGGAGTGTATGTGCCAGCTGCCACGCTGTAGCTTTTTTTTGCAGAGCCTTGGAATAATTGAGAAAGAGGGACTAAGAAGGAGAGAAGAAAGAACAAGCAAAGATTGGCCAGCCAACAATGAGCAAGTTATAGGTAAAACTCCCCCTTGCTTTAATGAGCTGGACAAGCCTTACTTTTAAGAGTCACAGGTAGCAAACCAGAAAATACACTGTTTTATTTATTACAGAAGTTGGGGGCGGGGGGAATACCAGACTACTGGCACTAGGAAAAGAACAGGTAGCTAGATACAATTTTAATCCATGCTCTTTAGTCACCAGGATTTCACTATATTGTATTCTGTTTCTACAATCCATTTCTACTATTGATCTGCCATACAGCATATCTAATGGACAAGGTCCTTTATGCTTTCTCTTGTTTTACTATAACTGAATTGCAAAGAACACTGATTCATGAGGTTCATGATTATGAGCAGACAAGCAACTAATTACTGGAAGCCTTTAACTGCAGGGTTTGAATTAAACCCTGATTTGAATTACTAACTGTTTATACCATCAAAGAAATCAAACAGCTGGAAACACGTGCCAGAGCAAACAACAATGGACATGAAATGAAGCTCTCTAAAAGATCCCTAATGTTAGTCAGAAGCTGGAGATTGAACAGGAAAAAAGCACACACTGAAGCGTGTAAGACAAATATTGATTACCTGGGGATTTTGCAAGTTGATTGGGAATGTTCTTACTGAGATATACCATGAGTCACCTGCTTCCCTCAAGGCCCTTCCCACAAAAAGAAAGAAGCAGACTTATTTAATTAAATTGAGCTACATGTCTTAATTAGGTCTAGAAATCCTGACACTCGCTCAGTTTACAGATACTGTATATACAACACTAAGAATAAGAAGTTGTAAAGCATCTTTCTATACAGATTTATGAGGTCTGTCTCATCGTATTTGATTACTGACCTGTTCTCTTGCTGTTCACAGGTACACGGTGGGAGACTTGAAAAAGGATGCACCTTTTCTCTGCTGTTTTAGTTTTTCTATATGCAGTAACATTTTGAACATGAAGACACTTTGAAACAAGCAATTCCTCCATCAGTATTCCGAGTGGTGCAACATAAGCGGCCAACTTTTGTTGACACCACACACAAAAAAATGTATATGGTGTAGTGACCAATTCCTCTGTTTGCACTAAGATACGCTCAGATTGCAAACAAAGATGGTCTAACTGCTTCAGCAGGGAAGACATGCAGGTTAAAGGGGACAACATATCTTCCTTCAACTCCCCTCCTTCTATCCCCACAGACCTCTCACTTCCAGTTCTGAAGGCCACTGAGATGATAATTAGAAGACAGGCTGCAGCTGAAAGAGAGGTAGGGATACCAAACACAAATATCCATGTGAGGTGTGCTTCTGTTTGGTGGATCCACCCCTCAGTATACACATGAAAGGGCTAAACCTAGGTGAATAACTAGGACTAATGTCACATTTGAAGGTGTACATCAGGCCATGTTAGCTGAAGGACAAAACTCCATTTTCTGCTAAATGAACATCAACAGTAAATTCCTCAAAATTCTGTAAGTTAAGGGTTATTTAAATTAACTTAAATCTAATTTATGCCTATTATATTAAATCTAGTACTTTATACTGTATATACAAATATCTAATCTTCACTGGTACTCAAAAACTTTGGAATTGATGTTCAATTACTACAATAATACTTAGGAAAAAGTAGTATTCACATTAAATACTCAAGGCACAAATTTCCAATACTCTTTGTTTAAGTCAACAAACTTCTAAATCCAGTAATATTAAAAACATGAACCTTCTTGTAAGATTTAACTACATTTTTAATATAACACCTTACAGGTTACTTGCACAAGTTCTGAAATGCCTGAATATACTACAAAGCACTGGTAGTGTTTTCTAAAAATCCCTTCTATGTATTACAGATTTTTTGTTTATTCATTTCCTCACACGTACATCACATTGCAAAATCCCCCAAGCATTAATGGTCATACTCAGAACACACACATAGAACACACCTTTTCTTGTCTGACACTGGAATGCAACTAAGACAGCTGTTCCAGAGTCTACAAACTTTTAGCAACTACAGAAGTGTTATTCATTAATTAGCATAGTACACTGAGAACACAAATTAGTAACAGTAAAGTTAGGGCCAGTGCACTTCTGAACTCAAGAATATCTTGGACTATCAGAACACCAAGAAGATGCATACACATGTGTACCCCGTTTTATGTTACATTGTTAAAAATATGTTAAAAACGTACACTGGTATATTCTAGAAGAAACATATGTTTCCAATAATCTAGATATCATAAGAAAAAAAGAAGTGAAAACTTCTGGAGACATTCACAAAGCAGTTCCAAAAACTGAGAAATTAAATAAAATGAACTGGAGATTAATCAGAGCACAGGGCATGAGCAATAAAAGAAGACACTGTTTTCAATTCATATTAAAGCATTAGCACTTGAGACTGGGAAGTTCACAGTAATTAAATGCTCTCACACCTTAAAGAGAGCAGTTGCTCAAAACACCCTTCCTGCAGCCCAAAACCAGAAGAGGCACGTATTCTTCATCCCTTGCAATTGAGTTCGCCAGGGAAAAAAAGACCTCTCGAAGAGGCATGACTGAAGGAACTCAACCCAGATTAGTCGCCCTTGCCTTTTCTATGGCTGGGAAAGGGACGCCAGTAAAAAGTGGATTCCTTTCCCCACCATCGAACACATCAAAAATCCAGAACGGAATGAACGACTTGAAAACACCACCGAGTGAGCAGAAGATGACAGAATGTCACTTCAACACGAAATGAAAGCCTTTTCTCCCCAGCACAGCAGGGAGAAAATACACACACCTGGGGGCTTAAGGTACCTGAGAAAGTACGAGAGCCCAAGCGACCGACCGAGCAAGGAATAAGCAACAAAAGGGTCCCTGAGCACCGAGAGAACGCCTGTTCCACCCCAAAGTCACAACAACTTACCCTCGCGCGGCCAAGCAGGCGCCCAGAGAAATCAACATGGCTCGCAAGCAAGCGTGCCACACACACCTTCCTCCTCCTCCTCCTCCTCCTCCTCCTCCTCGCGTGCAAGATCGCACACCTCCCCACCAAAACCGCCTCACGCTTAATGGGAGCTGCTCCACGCTTGCACCAAACCAACAGCTTCCCCCTCTTGCGCGCAAGTCCCCACACCGCCCTCCAGCCCTTCATTCATTCCTACAGAAAGAGAGAGAGAGAGAGAGAGAGAAGGGAGAGCAACGCACCGCGCAACCCTGCCCGCTCGCCCGCCCTCTTTCTCCGGTGCCTTTTCCCCACCCCGGCGTCGCCCCCTCCCCGCCCGGGGCCAAGGACTCACCAAAAAGGGCGAGCAGGAGCAGCGGCGGCGGCGGCGGCGGCGGCGCCTTCTCCCCTCGGTGCCCCATGCCGCTGGGTCCTGCACTGGGCGGGTGGGGGGGGGGGCGAGGAGCGCGCCCAGAGGGAGCCGCAGCCCAGCGTCGGTCGGTCCGTCGGCCGGCCGGTCCGACCAGGAGCGCCTCGACCAAGGGGAGAGGCAAGCCCAGCCCGAGCGTCGGGGAAGACCCAACGCGACGCCCTCCGCTCGCTCTCTGGCTGGCTGGCTGGCTGGCGCGCGCGTTTCCCGCTGGCGCTGCCTTGCTTGTCCTGCCTGGGAAAGCCGGAGGGAGGGGGAGGAGACGGGGGAGCCGCCTTCCCGCCCCCCTCCTCAGCCCGGCCGCGCAGCCAGCCAACCACCGAGACAAAAGTTCCCCTGCCCCCGCCCCGCCCCGCGCGCGCCCCCTCCCACAGGTGCCGAGGGGAAGCCGAGCCGGCCCCCGCCCTTAAAGGGGAGGCGGAGGAAGGCAGGAAAGCGGCGGCGGAGGAGGCGCACCGACGGCACGCCTCCTTTGCCGGCGGCTTGCCCTCCGACAGCCCCGCTCGGGGAGCGCCCGCCTCGCCTCGCCTCGCCTCGCCTCGCCTCGCCTAGCCGCGGACAGCCGTCAAGTTGCTCTCGGTCGCCTCGAAGCTGCGCGACCGAGCTCGTCACGCCCCGCAGCGCGGCCACAGCGGCGGGGGTGGCGCGCGGCACCCCAAATGCCCCGTCCTGGCGCCTCTCTGCCTTTTCTGCCTCGCTCCCTTTCTTCCGCGCCGGCCTCCCGAAGCAGAAAGCGCTTCCAAGGGGCGAGGACAACAGCCCTGGTCCCGGATTATAAAGAAGAAAGGGGCGCCCGGGGCCCGTCGTTCCCCGCAGGACTTCCTCCCGCGCAAATCCTGGAATGAAGAAAGCCAGGAGGGAGGCAGCGGCCCCGAGCCCGGGCGCAGAAAGAGCGGGAAGCGATTTTTTTTTGGGGGGGAGAGAGTTCCGACGGCGACGCCGTTCATGGCCAGGAAGGGTTGGTTCCGCCCCTGAAATTTTGGGGTGCCTCAGTCTCCCCAAAAGACGCCTATACGGTCTTACCCATTCAAAACGAGGAAGGCGAGGGGCCGTTTTGTGAATAGGAGTTAACGAGGCTATGCGGCCGTTTCTTGTAGTGGCCACGGCTCCTCGGGAGTACAGCCCCCTGCCTTCCTTTAGGAGCCAGATCCTAGATAAGTGTGGCCAGGATTGCAGCCTATTCCAGTTTAATCCGGGTTCGTGGCTGTGGCGCTCTGGATCTTCGGAGGCTGATCTTTTGCGCGCTCTCGCCGAGTCCATTCCGATAACGTGATTCTTCCTCGGACAGTTTACACTCAGGCTCTAAACTAGGTGAAGTGCCCTTCCTTAACTGCATGCATTTAAACCCATGGGACAAATTTAGGTTTGGTGTGGACGATTAGAAGTGAAGGCTGAACAGAGTCGCAGTACTTTACAGAGCAATTTTCCCTATCGTTTTTCTTCTCTGTCTCCCAGTCTCCTAATTACTGCAAAATAGCAGGGCAAGGATCCCGGATTCCCTTGCTCTCAGGACAGTTTTGGAAATTCCTTCCACAACAATTCACTACAGAAGGTGCCTCCTAAAACAACACCAGCCAAATCAGTGCATGCAAATGTAGCATACGTCCAACAGCCAAAGAATATTTAGTATGAAACTTATATTCTATTGTATATTACAGTATACACCTCATTCACATGTCCATGAAAGCTCACATTAAAATATAATAGTCTTTAAGGTGCCACATGTTTTTTGTCTTTTGTTTTGTCGATTGGAACCAGGGCCGGTGCGTCCATTAAGGCGAACTAGGCAGTTGCCTAGGGCGCCAAAATGGAGAGAGGGTGCTGGCCAGCCTGCTGCCCCCCCAACCACCCCCCGCCACTGGCAACCATCGTCCGTCCGCCTGCTGCCCGCCGCCATCCACCCGCCGCCTCCTGCGCCCATTGCCACCCACCCCCGTGCCCGTTGCCGTCCCCCGCCATCCGCCGCTCCCTCCATAGGATTTAAATTAGTCATGCCTAACTTGAGCACTTGATTTCATTATGCCTGTCCAAAGCACAACTTAGGTATTTAGATGTGATCTCATGTTTCCAGTCCTGTTTGGAAAGTGGGATTCAGAAAGTAGTGTTTGCCCCTTAGCCATTCCTCTAGAGATGCTCTGAAGATTCATCTTTATTCTTGTCTATTGGTTTTGATTAGTTTCATGAAATCAGTTTCCGAGCTCTTCAGTAATTTAGGTTATGTTGCCATCATAGTCCTCTATTCATCAAGGCCTAGACAGATACTTGAGGTCCTGAAACATAAAGGCATGATGTTGGGCCAGAGGGGAGTATGATGGTATGTGGGCCACTGGAAGAAGGAATATATTGCAGCCTCCGTTTGTGTGCTTAAGTTGAAATGCTGTTTTTGACTTTTGAAATCCTAAATAACCTAAAAGGAAGAAACTGGGTATCTTTTTAAAAGACCTTTATCTCATATTATTTATATCATCCCATTATTTTTAGGCCATCTTCTGGAATCCTACTGCGTATTGCACATTGCATCACCTTGATGCCTGTTACGCAGTCAATGGCCACACATTTCAAATTGTTTTCAAAGATGGTACACAAATGATGACATTCCTATTATTCTTATTCCTGTTCTGGCTCACCCCAATCCATTTGCTTAAATTTAAATTTACACAAGGCTTCACACATGTACATGTTATACAGATTTATAATGTGGATGGGCTATATGTTTTGATTCTTTATGATTTTTATGTGACCAAACAAATAATCATATCAAGAATCCTTTAATTACAAAGTATTTTTAAGCTAATAATACTTTGTCATCTGCATATTGATGTTGCTGAGCACTTCATCATTGACAGTGATGCTAACATTTTCTCAAGAAGTGCTTCTCAGAGTTCAAATTGAAAAGAATTGGCATACTACTTCTTGTATTTCTGTAACCAAATGTTCCGTTTTCACAAAAACTGTTACTAATACTGTTTGAAAACTATACACATCTTTTAATAAATACCCTTTTTAAACTATCAACTCCATCAGCTGGCTATGTTGATCCTCATCAAAGACTTTTCATAGTAAAAAAAAACAGGTATGTTTGTGTCACAGAACCTCTTTCTAAGTTTAACTATAACTAATAAATGAATTTTAAAAATGGCATATACTAGGATAACTCATTAAAATTAGTCTTTTAGGATTACAGGTGTCACAGCCTTTGGGTTTTTGCTTTACTTGCCTACACATCCCTGTGAAAGTCTCAAATGAGAGATAATAGGAGAAAGAGAAGGTAGCAGAGAAAAATAAGTGGGTGGTCAGACTGGAAGTAACTGACTTGTCTACAACTCGGATTATATCCAGTTTTAACTTTGATCATGCCTACCCACACCAGACCTGCCTCCCAAATTCCCACAGAGTGTTCTTTTTCACCTAAAATTATCCTTCCATTTTGAACATTGGTTTGGATAAATTATATCATCACTGTACATATTTTAATCACTATGTGGTACTTAATTTAGTAACATCTAGATAAGAGTCACAAATTTCTGGTTACTGTGCTGTTGTTGGAGAAAAACAATAAATTTATTGTCTAGCTTCCTGTCCTGTAACAAACATACAAACAATACATGATGTCATGTGTTTATGAAACTGAAATATTTCAAACATTATAAATGTAAGGGACAGGGCCCTATAAGATATAACAATCTGGTTATCCAAACTAAATATGGATACACTGAAAATGATCAGTGTTTAAAACCTAAAGTCATTGTTTCTTCTGTTTGAGGAAATGGTATGTGAAGATTTTTGAGTAATTAGTAAATTTATGATAAGTCAAAATATGTTAAAAACACACCCATGTTGTGTGATAAATTCAGCATATGTCTTGCAGTAAAATAGATTTGTATAATAATGTCATTATATTGTATTCTTCAGCTGTCCAGTTGCTGATCATTTCCTCCTGCTAATACTGTACAATACACTACTGTAGTAGGTTTTGGCATAGTGCCTTAAACATTCCTTGATACTAGGTGAGGCTATTTGCTGTGCAGACCAAGAAATGTACACTGCTGATTTAATTACTGGGGTAGGGGGCAGGGTCACTTTTGGATTTCATTTTAATTCTTAAGTTTGGGGAAGGAATGTGTGCAATGTTCATTTAACACTGTCTGGTGTCGCCAAGAAAAGAGTTCTCATTGCTACTCTTTTGTCTTGCTGTACAACTACAGACCGACCCCCAGATCACAAAAGAGGCAGGTGAGCTTAGTGCCATTAACAAGAATGTGTTTGTGTACATTGATCTCTGCTGGATTTTAGTCATAGTTTAAGGTGAGCTTGGAAAGTTCCTTTTAAGAAGAACAAAGGGCATGCTGGAGCCATTCATAACCAGTTGGTGGTAAGATGCTTCAGTGCCAGACTGGAGGCTGGGGGAGAGGGGGGAGGAGAAACCTGAGTTATGTGACAAAATTAGCTCCCATGCAGGATGGTGGTGATAATGGGGGGCTTAGTGATCTGCAACGGGTGTATACATAGATCTAGACATGGTTCATATGCTGATTGTCCAAGAGGGACCAAGGAAGAAAAGAGTGAGTTGGGAAAGAGGGTTCCAGGAGAAATTGCTCTTACTTCCTCTGCTTTTCTGTTTCAGGCAAAAGCATTAGCTCCTTCACAAGTAGAGAAGAACAGCTTCAAAGGCCTGAGTGGAGATCCCACCTTGGTGCCAAGTGGTCTCTCTGTCTCTGTCTCTGTCTCTGTCTCTGTCTCTGTCTCTGTCTCTGTCTCTGTCTCTCTCTCTCTCTCTCTCTCTCTCTCTCTCTCTCTCCATGAAGTACAGACTTTTCAAGACTGAGTTTTAATACTCACCTTCTCTTCATACATTAACTTTTTGATTGCACTTTCCCATTCTCTTTATCTTTTATCATAGATTGCAACAGATGTCCCTTTGTTTCTGCTTACTTATCTGGGGTTAGGGCTCAGTTATTTCTTTAGCCAATCTTTGGAAAGCATTCCCCCTCTATCATATGTCTTCAAGAGTCCCTCTTCACCTCCCTGGCAAATTCTTTGTCCAAATTCACCCAAATAGTTTACTAGTTAAAGGACTGCTTTTCCACAAGTTCAGCTACACTGGTACAATTTCACAGCCTGTACTATTTTTTTAATGAAATTCCTAAGATAATCAGGTGGGGGAAGAAAAAAGAATGAGGGACATTTCTACCCATTCATGATGCCCCAAATGCCTAAAGGAGAATTCCCTCAACAGCAACTAAAAAAGCCACTTCATAAACAAAAAGAATTGGACCAACGTGAATAAGCTTTTCATCGTGTATTCCGTAAGAATTAGGTACTCTGAATTTGCCCATTTTAAAAGCAGAGAAAATATCACAATATTTGGCCATTTAGTCCCAACCTAAGTCAGTTTAAAGATAAAGAACTAAAAGAGAGAGCAGATGCCATAAAAAGATGCCATAAAAAAGAATGAATTGCACAGATATAGGATGGGAGACACCTGGCTGGAAAATAGTACCTGTGAAAGGGATCTGGGAGCCTTGGTGGACCACAAATTGAATATGAGTCAGCATTGTGACACGATGGCCAGGAAAGCCAATGTGATTCTTGGTTGCATCAAAAGAAACATAGTGTCTAGATCAAGGGAAGTGTTAGTACCACTCTATTCTGCTCTGATCAGACCCCATCTGGACTACTGTGTCCTGTTCTGTGCACCTCATATTTTGACAACCTTGAGTGGGTCCAGAGGAGGGCGACCAAGATGATTGAGGGTCTGGAACAAATGTCTTACGAGAAGTGGCTAAGGGAGCTGGGAATATTTAGCCTTACAAAAAGAAGTCTGAGAGGGTATATGATAGCTATGTTTAAATATTTGAAATGATGTCACATTGGAAGAAGGGACTGGTTTATTTTCCATGGCTTCAGAGAATAGGATGCGGGGGAATGTTCTCAAACTACAGGAAAAGAGATTCAATTTAAACATTAGGAAGAACCTCATGACAGTTAGAGCTTTCTCCTTTTTTGGAGATTTTAAAGCAAAGGCTGGATTGCCATCTGGATGGTTCCTGCATGGCAGGGGGTTGGACTAGATCAGGGCTGTCCAACTCTGAACAGGCTGAGGTCTACTTTTTCCAGCCCAAAGTGCCGGAGGGCTACTACACTAAAACCTCTACTTACGAATTTTATCTGTTCCAAGCACATAGTCATAAGTTTAAAAAAAAATGTAAGTAGAGCAGCAGTTTCCCATAGGAATGCATTGAAAATCAATTAATCAATTCTGGAGGGAACAGATTTCAATGCATTCCTATGGGAAGGCTGACTCTTGCACCCGCTTGAGCTGGTCTTGGCAGGTTCAAGGGAGGCACGTGCATGCTTGTGCAGATTGCCCCTTCCAAGGGGCAACCCACACAACCATGCACATGCTTCCCTTGCACCCGGCTCAAGTGGGTGCAAGGGAGGTGTGTGCATCCTTGCATGCAGCCCAGGCAATTGGTGGTGGGCAAGCTTGCCCAAGCTGCTGGAAGACTTTTTCAAAAAGGTGTGCTTTCCCTTCCAACCCATCCGCGGCCTGACTCAGCTCCCCTCCCCTTCCGGCCTCCTCCTCCTCCTCTTTCCCCCTTCTCCCTTCCAGCCCCCTCGCTGCCGCTACCTGCGGCTCTCATTCACCTCCGCCATGTTCGTCACACAGCTGGTGCAGGCCAAGCCAGCAGAGGGGAAATCACATTGCCACAGTGGCGTAAGGAGGAGGGAATGGCTCAGAAGGGGAGCAGGAGGAGGAGTGGTGGTGGCAGGTCACAGTCTCTGTGAGGCAGCAGTGGGGGTGGGAGGAGGAGGAGGAGGGAAGGGTGGGAGGAAGGAACTCTCCAGGGAGGAGAAAAGGGGAGACCACTGCACAAAGGAGGTGGGCACGCCCGTGACTCCACCTCTCGCTGTCCTCTCCCTTCCCTCTCTCCACTCTGCACCAGCAACTCAGCTGATCACGAGGCAGTGGCACACCAATCATCTGGCCAGTGGCAGGAGCAGGGGACTGCACCATGGCCCTTGAACTGCCCTGCTTGGCTGAGACAGTGGGCTGGCAGAAATTTGCTGGGGCAGTGGTGGTTCTTGGGATGGTGGAGGGAGGGGTGAATAACTTATCCGCTCACTTTTTTAAAATTGATGGCCGGCAGGCTACTTTTGAACCCTTTGTGGGCTACCAGTAGCCCACAGTCTACCTGTTGTGCAGGCCTGGACTAGATGGCTCTTGAGGTCTCTTCCAACTCTATGATTCTATGAAAATTGTCCCATCTCCAAATAACACAAACAACTGAGATCATGACATGCTTTAAAATGAGAACACTTTATTAATTTTAAAAAAGTAGAACAAACTAAGACTGTGACTTTGTTATGTGCTGCAAATCAATTCTGACTTCCAGAAACTCAATAAATGAGTAATCTTCAAAATGTTGTCTTCAGCAACCCTGCTCAAGTAAATTCAAGCCTATGACTTTCTTTAGAGAGTAAGCATCTCCTCTTTTCCCTCCTGCCTCCCACCATTCCCAGCATTATTTTTTTTTCCAGAAAAGTATGCCTTCTCATGAGGCACCAGTCTGTTTCATCATTTTTGCCTCCAGAGATAGTTCGGGCTTGATTTGCTCTCACTATATATGAGATAAGCACTAGATCACCTTATTGCCAGTCTGATATACTAGTTTAGTACAATATCTCCTCTGGACAAGAAAAAAGCAATGGCGTACTTACACATATTGAGGCTGCTTCTGCTTATGGAAAAGAAAATCCATTTTACAATACCTTATTGAGCTTTGCATTTTTAAAAATATATAGGTCCATATTCAATGTTCTAACTTGATGCTGAATTCCAGCAGCTCTGATTTTTGGCTGCAACAGGAGCTTCTGCAACTTCTCATGTTACAGTACTATACAGTATGAACTTTTGCAAAACAAAAAACCCCAACCCTCTTATACAAGTGTTTTTAGAACAATGCTAGTGCTTATTTTGCTTTCTTAGATGTCTCTAGATTTGCTTTAAAAATAAGATCATAGTATCCTCGATTCAGAGTCATTATAGAAAGAGGGGAAATTGGCTAACATACAGCAAAGCTGTTCTTCCCTAGCAGCTACAGAAATTCACCTACCTATTTGTCAGGGACTTCTGGATAGAGTTCTGCCTGACATTATTCTAGTACAAACAAGGTCCCAAAAAGGAGATTGCAGCTCCTCTTAGATATACATAGTTCATGGATGTGACACTATAAAACAGATTCAGCGCAATAACGTGGCTGTTGGTTTACACAAGGATTAATGATTTTTCCAGGCAACAAATATAAAGAGTTCACATTTTATTCCCCATCTGTGCCCCCATCCCATGTTATTTAAACAAAGAATTCTAGGCAGTTTCACAGATCATGCAAGTATCTAATGAAGATGCTGGAGTTTGTTTGCAGATATGCCTTTTCTTTTCTTTGTTTTTGACATGCTTCAAGTTCTCTATTTGCATGTTGCTTATTCTTGCCTTATCTTTGATGGACTGATACACTGATTTATTTAGGCCAATTTCCATTGTGTAGCAATTTAAGTTTTCATCCAAGGCATCAAAAGCTTTTTAAGAAACCGTAAAGCAGTCAAGCATTGTTTCAATGGGAAGAATCCTATTTGACTTTCACATATGATGGTTAGATGGTGTTCTGTTGTTTTGTTGCTGCTGGTACAGATTTGTTTATTTACATTCATACTGACATGGGTGCCTCTCTAATTGCTGGTGCAAACAAATTTCTCATTTCTGCCCTGGGACAATTAGTCATCCTGTGCATATCTCAAGAGAGGGTGAAGACCTTGTGGAATGAATGTGTTTATGCTTGCAGTTTACAATATGACCTCAAAACCTTAAATATGAAAACGAAACATGTGCACAAACTCCTGAAGTGCATCACATTTCACTGAATTCTGCCCTCACATAAACACACACACACACACACACACACACACACACACACACACACACACACACACACACACACACACACACACACACATTTAAATACAACCATGTCTCTTTAAAACAGCAGAGAGCATGTTTTAGTCCAAATAACTGCTCAAAGTAATTCGACTCAAAGTATTTCACAAAAGAGTTTTGCTATGTGCAGCCTGGCACTGCACATGTTTAGTCAAATGGCAATATCTCAGAACTCATTGGGGCTTATTACTCCAAATGCATGATATTGCAGATATAGGCCAGAAAGCACCACTAGAGAGACTGGCACTATTTCATCTACCTTGCACGTGTCAGAAATGTAGCATCAGATTAAGGAGGTCAGGACTCCTAGCTATATAGATGAAAATAATATCCAGACAAATCAAAAAGCCTTCACCACCAAGGCCATAGCTAACAACCTATACTTTATGGGTTTTAGCACCTTAGGCTATTGTTCACCTTAAGGCTATTGAGACTATTGTCTACCTAACAAGCCTGTTCAGGCCATTGTTCATCTTATGAGCCTGTTTCAGACCAGGGTGACAAGAAGTCAAAACGGACTATAAAATGGAGGACTTGCAACCAGCTTTCTTCAGACTGATGAAGTGGTTTGGATGAAGAATGATACATTTCTATCTTTCAAAAAAAAAGTCCATTTGACATGACTCAACTTCCAGATAAATGAAAACATTTCAGCAAGTTTCATACAATGATGGAAATGGAAATAGGACACTCCATCAGGTTCTCTGGTAGACTCCAGACTTGGGCAATCTACTGCAGGTTATATGGTCCTTTGAACTATTGGGGAATTTGGTAAAAAGGATGTTTTCTAGGAATTTGGTTAAATATTTCTTTTAGTAAGAAGAATGTAAGGCAGAAAAAAGGTAGTCCGATCTCATCAAACAACACTCTCAATGTTTGGCACAGAAAACTAACACGTATAGTAAAAGTCACTCTAGAAGCATTTAAAGCGGGAAAAAGTATGTTTACTTACAGTTACCATTGGTAGATTCAATCAGAAGAAAAAGGGGAGGGAAATAGAATCACTTCCATGCAGGGGACTCTGCATGTTTGCTGCTTGGAGGATGACCATATAAAAAAGAGGCACTATTAGCAAAAACAATGGGAGCAGAAAGCCTACTGCAAGAAGGGGCAAGAGCTTGCCTTAAATGCCAGGGATGGGGAAAGAACTGTAGTAGCAAAGGACAATCATATTAGGCTGTAAAACTCCACTCACACTGATATCGAGTGGTAATTCATTGGATATCTGTATTATCACAACATATGCTTCACTGGATAAGAAAGAATCAGAAATCCTGCAGTTCTTTAAAAGAGGCAAACTAGTTTGACTTGGACCACAGCTCCTTTTGCCTGCTTGGAAATGGCCCTTTAACTCCACCTTAATGGGGAAATGACCAAAATTGCTCATTATTAGAGATGGGCACGAAATGAGCAATTTTTCATTTTCGTTTTCATTTTTTCATTTTGTTACATAACAAAACGAAAAACTAATTTTGTCTCCAAAATGAAATGAAACAAAACGAAACAACAGAAATTTTGTCGTGTGTTTTGTTTTCGTTGCGGCAAATACATTGAACTGTAATGAATGCTAACGAAACATCAATTTTTCATTTTCGTTTTCGTTTTTTGTTTCGTTATGTAACGAAACGAAAATGAAAATTTTTGCAAAAAATTCACAAAAAATGAAAACGAACCGAAACAGACCCCCTAAACGACAAACGACAAACGAAACACCATTTTTTTGAGTCGTGCCCATCTCTACTCATTATTGAGACATTATGATCTTGGAAACTATCAATGTGGCTTTCCATTCAGGGTTGGAAACATTTGTGGTAACACTGATGCTTGAACATTAAACAAGCAGTTAAGTTACTACATTAATCATTAGCAACATAATAAACATATGCCTTTTCAATTTCTCAAAAAAAGCTACAAATAGTAAAAGTCCCAGAAGCAGTATCTGTGTTAGTCTTTGCAGGTTTTATAGATGAAAACAAATGAAAAATGAAAAATCAACAAAGATGAAAACTTGGTGGCACCTTAAAGACTATCTTAAGTGTTTTTAAAAATGGTTTTAAAATTTGCAAACCCCACCCAAATTACTCGACAAGGAACAAATTAAATAATAGAACAAGTGAATCATTACCAAAACCATCCACACTCTTGCCATTTAACAATTAAATAAGAACGCTTAAAAGCATTGTTGTAAATTTTGAACAAATTAGAGGTGTTGAATTAATGTTTAGCCAATTCTTTTTAAGCAGTACTTAATATGTCAGTTCTATTTGATTCCAATTTACCCAATCCCAGATCTTAGCCTCATTCATTTTTTGTATATTTCTGTTTGGTCAGAAATTAATATGTAGGGAAATATATATCTCCTGCTTTTCTGTTTTCCCTGGAGTAGTCTCCTTTGTTACATGTTCCTCTGGAATCATGTACAAAGGAAACTGATATTTATACAGTACTCCAGTGATGAAACATGCATCTGCTATTAATATGGCTTTTTTCAATCAGATATCTGTGACTGATAATAGGAAACACTATTTCTAGATATAGGGTCTAGTTTTGCCCTCAGACATGGTGCAGATCCCAGTCCTGTAATTACTAGGAAGGAGGAAGGAAGGAAGATCCTCTTGCCTTATCCCTCCTGTCTCCTCTTTTTTTCCAGGACAAAGCTTTAATTTTTTTAAAAAAATCTCCTAAAAGATACAGTGTATTAGCACTCACTTACGTTTTCAAGTAAAGCTATATCCTTTGCTTCCTTTCCATCCCCCTCCAAAGAAGAGCAGAAATTTTAAATTTCCCAATCTCATTGAGTAGTTAAGCTGTCTGCTGAAGCCACTTAATAATACTGGGGAACTGAAAGTGGGTGGAAAATTGGAAAGAGCAAGCCACCTGCTTTGGTTTGATCCCAGCAATTGTACCTTTGGAGTCAAATCAAAACAGAGGGAAACTACCTGAACCTTAACAAGAGTAACCTCTGACAGGAAGCCAAAAAATGTGCAGATAGAAACACTTTGGAAACAGGCTGGTTTATGCTGGCACTCATGTCATGTGGTCACTGGGAAATGGAGTGAACTAGTCTGTTCCCACAGTGGGCCAAACAAGACAAGGGTCTATGTAGTCACACCCTGTCTCACATTACTGTGATATATCAACTAGAAAATTTTGTTTTGGTTTGCAGTTTTAATCCTTGATACTCTTCTATGCATATACACTATATGATTCAACTTCAGTTGTGTAGCTTTCCTTTTTGATTAGTCTTTTTAATGTATACTAATAACACAGTTTGAAAGTGTTTGAAATTAAATGAATTCATAAATCTTAGCAATCCTCAAAAAAAAAACGTCAGTCCATTAATAGCAAGCATAGCAAAAACAAAAACAACATAGTTGTGGTACTTTAAAGATGAACTGATATATACTTATAGGATTTTTTTGTGGTGTGTGTGTGTGTGTGTGTGTGTGTGTGTGTGTATCTCTCTCTCTCTCTCTCTCTCTCTCTCTCTCTCTCTCTCTCTCTCTATCTATCTATCTATCTATCTATCTATCTATCTATCTATCTATCTATCTATCTATCTATCTATCTATCTATATATATATATATATATATATATATATATATATATATATATATATATATGCATGTTATATGCATGTTAGGGTGGATTCGGGTTTCTTCCCGTGTAGAAATCTGGTTGTTTTGGCGACGTTTCGACGAGGTCTCACTCGTCATCTTCAGGCTGGTGTTCTGGCTTCTTTCTTCTTGAAGCAAAGCGTGGTCTCAGTGGAAGTCCTTCTATAAATACTGCTGGGGGGTGTGTGGTTTGCTTGCTCTGTTGCTGATTGCAGGTTCCTTTGTTCCTTTGTTCTTTTGTGATCTGCTGTGTGGCTGAGGCGATCGTTAAGGGATTAACTGCTGGTGGCTGTTTAGATGGCTGTTTAGATGCTGGTGGGTTAGATGGCTGGTGGGTTCTGGCAGTATCCTGGGCTTTGGTGGAGTGGGGTCCTGTGTCTTGTGAATTCATTTTGGTCTGGCTACGTGTCTGTGGTCTCCCAATGTTTTTTTGGGGTGTGTGAGTGTGCTCCATGTGGTGACTGGAGTGGGGTGCCGCAGTAGATGGTGCAGTCGTGGTTTTGTTATTGGATGGTGGTTTCGTTTCATCTGTGGGAAGGGTCTGGGTTTGTGTTTGGTGTGGATGGAAGGTGGTGGCATCTTGTGTCCTTTTGGACCTGGTGTCAGTCTTTGTGACAGAGGCTCGTTAATCCCTTAACGATATATATACAACTTCCTCACACATCTCAACAGCCTACACCCCAAAATACAATTCACTATGGAAATAGAAGCCAACAACCAACTTCCCTTCCTGGACGTCCTAATCTACAAAAAACCCGACGGCTCCTTAGGACATACCATCTACCAGAAAAAAACACATACAAACCGCTACTTAAATGCACAATCACACCACCACCCTGCACAGATCAACTCCGTAGCAAAAACCCTCATCTCCAGAACCAAACGCCTCGCTGACAAAGACCACCTACTGAATTACACACTCTCTCGAATGTTTTAATTGCGAACGGATTCCAAAAAAACACCATCACCAAACTAATCCAAAAGGAAACACCCCCCAAGAACCAAGAAACAGAAGAGAACAATGGCACTGCCCTCCTCCCTTACATCAAAGGCACCACAGACAAAATCAGCAAAATTCTCCACAAACACAATATCAAGACAGCCTTTTGCACCGACCAAAAAATAGCCAACATTTTAAGAAACCCCAAAGACAAGATTGAGCTAGAAAACCAAGGAGTCTACGAAATACCATGCAAAGTCTGTCCAGCCACATACATCGGACAGACAAACAGGAGAATAAGCGCACGCATCGCAGAACACAAGAACGCAGTCAAAAAAGAAGAAAAATCTTCCTCTCTCTTCCAGCACATAAAAACAACAGGTCATGAAATTGACTTTGAAAGAAAGAACCAAACTCATCTCCAAAACTGAACACTTCAACAGTCGAATAATCATGGAAGCCATTGAAATAGAGAAACACCCAAACAACATGAATAAACGTGATGACACCTCCCGCTTGCCTGACATCTGGAAACTAGCCCTGGTCAACAGACGAGCCTCTGTCACAAAGACTGACACCAGGTCCAAAAGGACACAAGATGCCACCACCTTCCATCCACACCAAACACAAACCCAGACCCTTCCCACAGATGAAACGAAACCACCATCCAATAACAAAACCACGACTGCACCATCTACTGCGGCACCCCACTCCAGTCACCACATGGAGCACACTCACACACCCCAAAAAAACATTGGGAGACCACAGACACGTAGCCAGACCAAAATGAATTCACAAGACACAGGACCCCACTCCACCAAAGCCCAGGATACTGCCAGAACCCACCAGCCATCTAACCCACCAGCATCCAAACAGCCATCTAAACAGCCATCAGCAGTTAATCCCTTAACGATCGCCTCAGCCACACAGCAGATCACAAAAGAACAAAGGAACAAAGGAACCTGCAATCAGCAACAAAGCAAGCAAACCACACACCCCCAGCAGTATTTATAGAAGGACTTCAACTGAGACCACACTTTGCTTCAAGAAGAAAGAAGCCAGAACACCAGCCTGAAGATGACGAGTGAGACCTCGTCGAAACGTCGCCAAAACAACCAGATTTCTACACGGGAAGAAACCCGAATCCACCCTAACATGCATATATATATATATATATATACCTGTATGCAGAGAAGAAGTGCTAGTCCAGTTTGGGACCTCCATAAGAGAGAGTTTCCTAGGCTGGAACTAACCCTTTATAATTAAATGGGAAATGTATATAATGTGGATTAGTTGCAAACAGGCTCTCCAGGATGGTTCCTGAACAGCAGGCGGCTCCTTCTGTATTATCATAAGCAACCACCCTTATGAATTTAAGAATATTCCTTAAAACAGACATGAGGGAAGGGGTGAAAAATAGAGGAGGTGAGGATGGAGTGGGTAGATGACTGACATGAAGAAATGGAAACAGTCCTGTATTGTCCTGTAACATGCAGAAAAATACAAATAGGGTGCCTTCCACAGCAGGGTTTGACATCATGTAATACAACTATAGATTCAAAACATTCAGTAAGACACTATTATTTTACTGCTTAGCTCCCCCCCCCCGTTTTATCAATCTCCTGCCATTTTTATCTTCATTTTAGCTTAAAAACAAAAGGTTTTTCTCCCCCACCCCAGCGCCAATCAGCTGGAGTCTGGGGCTTGCCTCCATGGAGGTATTGCACACCACTTCTCCCCACCCCCCTTGGGGTGCTGGCAAGGGGTGTGCAATGTTTAAAAGGCTTTCAGCCACGAAGCCAAGTGCTTGGCTCCGTGGCCAAAAGTCCTTTTTAAAGATCACGTACTACTCCCCTGTACCCCCTGGGGTGCTGGCGCGCAATGTTTAAAAAGGGCTCTTGGCCATGGAGCCAAGTGCTTGGCTCCACGATCGAGAGCCCTTTTTAAAGATTGTGTGCTGATCTCCATAACCCCTGGGGTGCTGGGAAGTGGTGTGCAATGTTTAGAATTGTGCCCCCCACCTGACCTGCATCCGCATATCACGGATTTTCAATGATCGGGGGTCGGATGGGTCTCTAACCCCTGCAATAGACGGGGGGGTTACTGTACCTGTAATTATGCAGGCTACACATCTCCCCCCTCCATCCCCCAAGAGCTAGACACTTCTTAAACCAACCTCAGAAGGATAGAAGGCTGAGTCAACCTTGAGCTGCCTACTTGGGATTGTACCCTGGGACATTAGTACATTTTTGGCCACAGTACAGCAGTTTAACCACTGCACCACAAGGTTCCTTGCTTTGCTGATGGATGGCTATCTGGCCTCTGTTTCAAAACCTAGAGAAGACCCTATCCTCTCCTGTTAAAAACAGGAGCTGTCTTCAAATGCCGATGTGGCTGTGAGTGTCACATTAAGGAGAACAAAAGCCTACATTTAGTTGGCTTAAGATATAGAAAAACACAATATCTGTGCAACATCAGGAGATTCAGTGGGACAACAGAGCCAATTACCTGTGTCCTTTTTTGGAGGCTTCAAGCAGACAAGATGTCTGCTTGATTGCTGGAGGCCTTCAAGATGAACAGGTGTCTAGTGGGAATATCCTAGTTCTTGACTTTCTGTTTCAATCAGATGTCTGGATTAGATGACCTATAAAGATTTCTCCAGCTCTTAGCCCTTTCACACTCAACTTTCCTTGCACCTGGGAATACTGCATCTGAGTGTCTACACAACACAGGGCTGAAACTAGTGTTCTCAGTTAAATTGGCACACATACACACAAATAATCCTTTGGCGGCGGGGGGGGGGTGTATTTTAACACAGCTGTATTCTACAGGTTTTCTCTGATTTGCTCCAATTCAGGATCTGCTCAAATGGACCCTAGTACTGGGTTCTGTGCTCATCCATACACTTTAGGGGTGGTTGTCATTTGATGATATTTCCTTATAGATCTTTTACTGCTCTGTGGAGAGGGTAAAATAAAGAGTGAAGGAAGGGGGGCATGATGTGGTCAAGGATGCAAAAGGAGAAGATAGTCCGTGTTGGCAGTGAAACAGATTAGGGAGCAATTCTGGATGTCTATTGAAAGGCAGTAACAGGACATCCCAGTACCTTCAGCAACAAATATGCTCATCTGGTTTGGATGCCAGCACCAAGATGATCTATTCAAATCTGAAAGAAGATATACTGGAGACAACACCAATGTGCAGATAGACCCTTTGTGATTCTGTCTCATGTTTCTACTTTTTTTCTTCTTCTATGTACCTTTTCTTCCTGTTATAATCTCTATCCGTGAGAAAGTCAAACAACTGTCAAACTCTAAGCAAAAGGGGTTGCATGGGTAGGGAGTAGGATAATACTGTAGTCTGTTGGGTTTTTTAGATATAGATTCTGCAAATATTTTAATGGTTCTCAGGAACTACCTTCCTCTGCAACTCTGGCCTAAACTGTGGGACAGAAATAGGCACAACAGATGGCATACAAGAAACTAACTGGTTTGACATCATAGCTCAGCTTGTCATCATTATGTATACTCTGTATGCAAACACATCTCTGGCTAAGCTGTCCAAGATAAGACTGCCTTGGCATTTGATTAAAAGTGAAGGATTCCTGTAATTTTTCTTGCCTAGAGTTAATGGCATGTGCGGCATATTACCGAGGTACGTAAAAAGCATAACCAAATCATGGGATAGCAATCCATCTTTCTGAATATATTCATTGAAAAAAGTTGAATATACTGTAGAGATAGCAAGGGGTTAGCATTCACTAAAGAATGTTTATTTTCATAGTGAGGGAGAATTGTGTATGCCATACATATGTAATATATTTTGTAAATTATTATATATTGTATGTGTATGTGTGGGATGTAATAGCAAAACTCACATAGAAAAATAAATAAAGAATTATAAGGACTTTTACTTGGTTTAGTACCAAGATCCTGAGCAAATCTGAGCTACCGGTATATCTGAATGGGAACACTTGCACTACCTGGAGTTTTCTTTGTTTCATTCACCACTTACTACTGTTTTTGAAATTCTGAAGCTTACTTTCTAAAAAAAGGTTCAGCTAGATATAATAGCTGTCATAGTGCCATGCTGAAGAATGGTTCCCCTCACTGTTTTAATCGCTGCCTGAGGAAGTGAACTTGATCTTTTACTCACATTAAAATGCAACAGTTAGTCTTTGACGTACTACAACCTTTTTGTCTCCTGGTTTGGTTTTAGCTTCTTGTCTCTTAAGTGCTGATAATTGTCCTTTCATGCAAAATGATCCATAGCTGGGGTAGGGCCTGGGGGACAGGTGGGAGAAAGAGATTGGCTCAACCTTTCCTTTTCCCCTAAAATCCTTTGACATGGAGAAAATGACCAGTATGTTTACTTTAGGAATTTAGGAATGATGTGAGGTTTATACACACACACACACACACACACACACACACACACACACACACACACACACACACACAGGCCGGCGCTTCCATTAAGGCGAACTAGGCAGTTGCCTAGGGCGCCAAAATCGAGAGAGGGCGCTGGCCAGCCTGCTTCCCCCCTGCCGTCCCCCTGCTGCCCCCCCACTGCTGGCGCCCCACCACCCGCTAGCCGTCCGTCACCATCCGCCCGCCACCCCCCGTGCCCGTCGCCATCCTCCGCCATCCGCCGTCCCCCACCCCCTGCCCCCTGCCGCCACCCCAGCTGCCCGCCCGCCACCCCCCTGCCCACCCACTGCCCCCTTCCACTCCCTGCCCCACCCCACCCCACCCCCCACCCCTCACCTAGGGCAAAAAAACATCAACCTAGCACCGGCCCTGTATATATATATCTCCAGCTTCTTCATGAGGTTAAAATGAGTGTGTTGCCAATATTCTCCTAATCCCAGTCCTGAAACTGAGGTGTATGCAGTGTTCAAAAACAGGTTTCCTTTATGAGCCCCAGGGCGCATATGTTCATGACGTGGGGTTCAATCCCAGGTAGCTGGCACAAGGTTCACTCAGGCCAGTAAGATGAGTACTTAGCTTGCTGGGAGCGGGAGGTTTGTAGCCTGTGTAATTAAAGCGTAAACTGCCCAGAGGTGCTTTAAGCACTATGGAGTGGCATATACACAGCATGCTTTGCTTTTGCTAACATACTCCCCCATGAATTTCCTTGGATGAGCAGGGATATGAACTCAGATCTGTCCAGTATTGCATCCGCTACATCACAGCGGTACTCCAGTTCTTCAGTGAGGTGCTCAAGGAGTGATTTATCAATTCTACCAAGTAAGGATTTAAACCCATATCTCCTAATTTCTAGTCCAACAATCTATCTACATTAGCTCCCCTTTCCCCTTGAATTATATGATCAGGTTTTAGAGTACAAAACACTGAAGCAGATGAAGCTAAACAAAAAAGGTGTCTTCTTTTCTGCATAGTTAAATTATTTATTACTCCAGTCTTTATGAAATATAATCCATATTTCTCTATGCATGTTGAAAGGACTGAGAAAGTGCTGATTCTAAACGTTGCAACAAAGGGAAGATTCAAACACGCCATTTCTGCAGATCCCGGATCTTATCCCCTTTGCCAGCTATTCTCCAAAGTAGTGGATATAGTATACACAAAGAGCCCCAAGGCAAATTTCCCTAAATAAAGTCTTTTGATATGATACATATGTCTTTTGTGGTGTTTTGAAAAGTGACAGGCTTAAGTTGTATTTAAATGCAACACGACTATGGCTGAAATCCTGTTACACAGTTGGACAGGCAACATAACTTTTGAAAGCAAATAGCTACAAGTTAAGGAATCTTCATAGACATCATTTGTTGCAACAGACAGTATCTTTGGAGAGGTCTTCATTTACAGCAGTTCATATTTAAAAGTGACACTCTTTGTGCAGCTGTGCCATAGGATTGCAGCCTGTTAAGTTCCTTTTTGAACTACCTGCTTACTAGTGCCAGGAGTCAGGACAAAGGACCATCTAGTCACCATGTTTTGCTTTTAAGCACACATTTAGTATGCATCTCATCACTCAGGCTTTCCCTGAAATGTGACCCAGCGATATGGGCTTTATTGATCATGTATCTGATTATCTTTTACTATTAGGATTGTAGTGGATTTTACACTGTGGCCTGTTTTTCATGTACGGCATAGAAACCTGCACAGGCACAGTACAGTATTCTGAAAGAAATGATGTGTCAGCTGGAGCTTCCCATACTACAACCAGGTAATTCATCCAGGGGGGATTGCAAGCTGTTGTTTTGTTTCCCCCAACTGAACAACCAGCTCCAAGTTGTCCCACAAAAAGAAAGGCACTAGGCAGGAGTCTCCGTCCAAGAAACATTTCTTGCACGTTTTATTCTGTTCTCCCTTGACATTGGATGACAAGATAGTAAGAAAGTAGGACAGATGCTACAGGCATGTATCTCCATCATCATTGTTAAATAATGCTTCCTTAAGCTGCACAGAGTGACCGTTGGCCAGATGGTACGGTATAAAAATCAAATAAATAAATAAATAAATAAATAAACAAACAAGAACACGCCACCACAGTGGGTCACCACATTGTTGTTGGCTGGCCAGAAAGTTGTGTAAGGGCATATGGGAGAATGTAGCTCCAGTCCTATAAAACCTGGTCTTCGCACCTTAGGAAGTGTTACTATTTTGTACTACAACTTCCAGAATTCCCAAAATTATCAAGCACTGCATTGGGATTCTAGTAGTATTTTCCAAAACATACTAGTGCTTGTCCTATAGAATTTTAAGGAGGACAGTTTGTGAGATAGTTTGTAACTGTCACTTGATACCTTCCCAGACTAACTTTTTCACCCAGCGCGTTGTAAGTCTATGGAACTCCCTGCCACAGGATGTGGTGATGGCATCTGGCCTGGATGCCTTCAAAAGGGGATTGGACAGATTCCTAGAGGAAAAGTCCATCACGGGTTACAAACCATGATGGAGATATTTAATCTTAGGCTTTAAACCAGGGTAGTTCAAGGGCCAGATCAGTTTATCTACAGGATAGACTTTGGCCTGATCCAGCATGGCTCTTCTTAATGTTCTTAACATCTGATTCTTCTCATTTATCTGATACTGCCCAATGCATCTGTCCCTTTATAAATCATTAATTATTGGCAATTATTGTTTCAATAAGAGGTTTCTCTAAAAGCCAGCAGCTGGTAAATCCTGAAGTGTAGTTGATGGCCAGACTCAATTTCAATCAAGTTCTTATTATCATCCCCCCACATCTGCAGAGGAGTAACCATAAATGCAGCAAACATGGTGTGTTTTCTCTCTGTCCTTAGCACTCTCTAGAGCACAGCCAGCCACACTCACATAAACATACATATCTGGGGACCACATATACATGGAGGTGTTAGCTCAAGTTAATAAAAACAAAAAGAACTGTCATGTAGGAACAGTCAGCATATTTAAAATGTACCTTCGATTTTTTGAAAAGTGATTTTGAGACAGACATCTTTGCCCCCCCTTCAAGGCCAGAATGAAGACCCAAGACTCTTGTGTTGGGATATCAAATGGGCCAAGCTTAATTAACTGTTCACAACAAAGCAGATTACCACAAGGAGGGGGCTGGGGGTCTACCCAGGACCTCCCCCCACAGCGTTCTTTGTTTGAGTGAGTCCATAGCTCCTTGGGGGTGCTGTTCCCCAGGCCACACCCACTCAGCCAGCTGGTGCTATGTGTTCTCTCAGGTAGTAGGGTGTCATCACATGGCCGGTCCCATTCCCCGTGGGGATATCCCAAGGCCTCCTTTTCCCGCCATTGTAATCACCTGATCTGCAACATCCAGGGGGTTGGAGGTAATAGCTTGGTATTGTTTCATACTCATTGAATTATTCCACACTACCCACCTTGCCTCACTGAACCCCTGGCCTAGAAAGCCCTCCTGGTGTGAGTGGGGGATAGGCAAAAAAATCCCTTCCCCCATCGGCCAATCTCAAGGGCGGGACAAAAATTCCTATCCTGGGCCCCTTAGGCGACCAGCCCTCTCACACTCATAAGTCAGGGTAAGCAGGAATAACAAAGTGGCAAAGAGGTTGGGGGGGGGGAGCCTGTTTTTATACAGGCCCCCTCACGCTGTTCCTGACCTTGAGGCATATGCAGATTGCCAGTCTCATGATCATTCAGGCTGGGGGGAAGGCAAAGAAGCCCCCGCCCGCGTATACACGTGACCGAACTGGCCCGTTGTATCTATGTATGTTATATTTGATAAAAGATATTTGACAAATGATAAATTATTAGTATATTTATTTATTTTTATTTTTATTTGACAAGAGTCCCATGGTATGGGTGGGGTGGGAAATCTAAGGAGAAAACAGGGAAAGTTCAAGATTAAATTATTAGTATATTTAAAACTCTGTCAACTATAAATTGTATGATGCAAACAATTAAAGGCAGCATTTTGAATAATGTTTATGTTTTTTATAATTACACACAAACACACTGTATACATAAATACACATATAAATACAGATGCTGCTCCACTAAAGACACAACATTAAAAACATCTGCCTAATATTATTTATTTATTTATTTGATTTATAAACTGCCCATCTGACTAGAGATGGGCACGAATTAAAAAAATGGCATTTCGTTTGTCATTTGGAGGGTCCGTTTTGGTTCGGTTCTGTTTTTCGCGAATTTTTGCAAAAAAATCATTTTTGTTTTGTTCATTTCATTACCATTTTGTTACCATTTATTTCAATTTTTGTGATTTTTTAAAAGGATTTTAAGCAATTTACTCATATTGCAGTAACGGAAACGAAATGCACGACAAAATTTCTGGTGTTTCTGTTCATTTTGTTTCATTTTAGAAACAAAATTCGTTTGTCATTTCATTACGTAACAAAACAAAAACCGAAAACGGAAACGAAAACTGTTCGTTTCGTGCCCATCTCTACATCTGACTGAAAGGCACTCTGTAGAGGCCCCCTCATGCTGCCAAAATAGCTTGGATGTGTCGAGGCATGGACTCCACAAAACCTTTGAACATGTCCTGTGGTATCTGGCACCAAGACATTAGCAGTAGATCCTTTAAGTCCTGCAAGTTGCAAGGTGGGGCTTCCATGGATTGGATTTGGTGTCACAGCACAGCCCATAGATGCTCAATCAGGCTGAGATCTGGGGAATCTGGAGGCCAAGGCAACACCTTGAACTCTTTGCCATGTTCTTCAAACCATTCCTGAACAGTTTGGCATGGGATAATATCTTGCTGAAAGAGGCCACTGCCATCAGGGAACACTATTGCAATGAAGGAGTGCATGTGCTCTACACAATATCTAGGTAGGTGGTACCTGTCATAGTTACAATCACATGAATGCCAGTACCCAAGGTTTTCCAGCAGAATATTGCCCAAAACATAATACTGCCTTCACTGGCTGACCTTCTTCCCATAGTGCATCACAGTGCACTATGGCTATCCACCTGCACTTGGCTATCCACCTGATCTACAGTATCTCACCTTCTGTTAATCCTTAAGCAAGAAAATATCCTGGTCCTGCCTTGAACACAGATCTTCAAAAAATCTCATCTACCCTTTGAGGAGGTTAGGCACACTATTTTTGTTATAATAAATAAATACTGCAAGAAGACTTTAAGCACTTGCTTTAAAAGAACTGTTTACAATTGTAAGACAGAAAAAGAAGTACGTTATCCTTACTATTTCCTCTCTTATTTCTCAAAACTGCCTAAAACAGATTCCTTTTAAATTGCTTAAAATTTGATTGCTACCAATAATTCACTTGTATATGAAATGTATTGGCCTATATCCAGTTGCTAGTCTCAAGTAGAGTGGATCCATTTGCAAATCTTATTCCGCAGGTGCAACAGCTCAGAGGAAACCCATTGCTGTAGGATGAACAATACAATCAATCTTTGATTGAGAATTCAGCTTCTCAAATTGTTTGGCATCATATAGTTTGACCATAAAATTGGCAGCTTCCACTCTGCCTTGAGTGGACATGACACTTCACTCTTAGTAAATCTCTAACAGCCAAGGTGCTATAGGTTAAGGCATAGCTACAACTCTAAAAGTGAGGGAATGATATAATGGAAAGAGTGTGAATTCTTGCTTTTTGCTGCTGAAATTGCTGTCTTCTTGAGGGGCAGCGGGGGTTGTATTGGAAAACTTACTGCTCTAAGGCATGCTTATCTAATGATCTGCTCCACGCTGCAAAGCTGAAAACAATCTGCAATTACACATATAAATGTGCTAGTAAAGCAACAGAGATTATCTCTGTTTCCATGGCAATAATTTTGTTACTTAAACCAGCAGACTGGCAGTTAGCAAAATGGTTTCTAATACCCAGGACAGAGGTCTTGTAATGACATCACCTGACAAATAAAGAAGTCAAAGTCCTTACCTTTTGCCAGGTTTTGTGTTGTTGTTCAGTCCTTCAGTCGTGTCCGACTCTTTGTGACCCCATGGACCAGAGCTCGCCAGGCCCTCCTGTCTTCCACTGCCTCCCAGGGTTTTGTCAAATCCATATTGGTTGCATCGATGACACCGTCCAACCATCTCATTATCTGTCATCCCCTTTTCCTTTTGCCTTCTAGCTTTCCCAACATCAGGGACTTTTCCAGGGAGTCCTGTCTCCACACGAGGTGGCCAAAGTATTGCAGCCTCAGTTTCAAAATCTGTCCTTCCAGTGAACATTCAGTGTTGATTTCTTTCAGGATGGATACATTTGATCTCCTTGCAGTCTAGCAAACTCTCAAGACTCTCCTCCAACACCACAGCTCAAAAGCATCGATTCTGCAGTGATCAATGTTCTTTATAGTCCAGCTCTCAGTTCCAAACATCACTATTGGAAAAACCATAGCTTTGACTATCCGGACCTTAGTCGGCAAAGTGATGTCTCTGCTCTTGAAGATGCTGCCTAGATTTGCCATCACTTTCCTCCCAAGAAGCAGGCATCTTTTAATTTCATCGCTGCAGTCACCATCTGCAATGATCAAGGACCCCAAGAAAATAAACCCATTTAGGTATTGTCCATCTGGTGATGTCCATATGTACAGTCACCTTTGGGAAAAGAGTGTTTGCAATTACTAGTTTGTTTTCTTGACAAAACTCAATTATCATTTGCCCTGCTTCATTTGGAACTCCAAGGCCAAACTTGCCAGTTATTCCTTTTATCACTTGACTCCCTACTTTAGCATTGCAATCCCCTATGATTAGAAGAACATCTTTCTTTGGTATCAGTTCTAGAAGGAGTTGTAAGTCTTCATAGAATTGGTCAATCTCAGACTCTTCAGCACCAGTAGTTGGTGCATAAACTTGGATTACTGTGATGTTGAAAGGGCTGCCTTGGAATCATACCAAAATCATTCTATCATTTTTGAGGTTGTATCCCAGCACAGCTTTTCCCACTCTTTTGTTGACTATGAGGACTACTCCATTTCTTCTATAGGACTCTTGCCCACAGTAGTAGATGTAATGGTCATCTGAACTGAAATCATCCATTCCTGTCCGTTTAAGTTCGCTGATGCCCAAGATGTCAATGCTTATTCTTTCCATCTCACGTTTGGCCACATCCAGCTTACTCTGGTTCATAGATCTCACATTCCAGGTTCCTATGCAGTATATTTCTTTGCAGCATTGGACTTTCCTTTCTCTTCCAGGCACGTCTACAGCTGGGTGTCCTTTTGGCTTTAGCCTGGCCACTTCATTAGCTCAGGAGCTACTTGTACTTGTCCTCCGCTCTTCCTCAGTAGCATGTTGGGTACCTTCTGACCTGAGGGGCTCATCTTCCAGTGTCAAATCTTTTAACCTTTTGTTTCTATCCATGGAATTTTCCTGGCAGGGATACTGGAGTGGTTTGCCACTTCCTACCCCAGGAAGTCTTGCTACTAGCCTCATTGTCACCAGTGTAATTGGCCTTACAATGATGGAAGCACAGCACAGACTGTTGTATTCTGTAGCATTGTTGATCAAATGGGACACAAAAGTAACAGTGTGCCCCCATTTATAAGCATAACAAGGCTTGATGGTTTTTATACCTCCTTGCTTTTCTTCCCCATGTTCTGCCTCCTAAAATGCTGGATCCTTTCATATTTTTTGTTTGTATTTCATAAATATGCACATTTTATCTGGTTTATCAGTCCCCTCAGTTATTAATAATCTACTAGAAGGAAAGGGAATCTGCAGCCTCAAGGCCACCCATGCTGCTTGTGGCTCTCACACACTTTTCATTGCCTGCACCTCCTGCCACCCAAACAATATTTAAACCAGTGAATAGTAACCACTTATCTTGGACTATCACTATTATCATCGGTGGCAAACAAACAGAGACCCCTTTTGTACTTCTGCCATAATTCTTCTAAAGGCAGCGGGTTACTGTACCCTTTTAAAAGCAAGAATGTGTTTAGCGAAGAGCAGCTTTTTAAATGTGATGATTCTACATAAACTTTGTGTTTATAGCTCTAACCAGCAGTATATGCGGCAGTTATTCTTTATGACTCCTACATCTAAATAAGAAGGGTTTATAAGGCAAAGAATGCTTTGTTTGAAAAACACAAGAATGGGCTTTCAAGTAGTCACATAACCATTGAGTCTTTACTTTTCTTCTATACCTTACAATTACTTCCCTTGCTTCAGTTTTATTTTTCTAGTTTAAAACTTTCTGTTCTAGATAGATAGATAGATAGATAGATAGATAGATAGATAGATAGATAGATAGATAGATAGATAGATAGATAGATAGATAGATAGATAGATAGATAGATAGATAGATTAGATATAGACCACACTTTTATTCATACTATGTATTATGATCCATAGCTTCCTCACACACCCATGCTTTATTGCAAAACATACATGTTAACATATATAGAGGTACCAGGCAAGGATGCCCCCTCTCTCCCCTCTTGTTTATACTAACTCTGGAGGTACTCCTTCATGTTATAAGAAAAACTCCTGGTATCCAAGGCCTACAAAGCAAAGGAGAAGTTTATAAGGTACAAGCTTTTGCAGATGATTTGTTGGTAATTATGGAGAACCCCCAGACCTCCTCTTTAGAACTCTTGAAGACTTTGGAGGCATACTCGAAAATTTCTGGACTAAAGGTAAACAGAGAAAAAACATTGTTGCTTACTAAAAATATGCCTTCATCCATGATTGAAAAACTGGTAAATCAATTGGGTTTCCAACATGCTAGTAAGGTAAAATATCTGGGTATTACAGTATCTAATCGTTGTAACTCTTTACTTAAAGATAACTATGTTAATGTTATAAAAACAATCAAAGCTGATTTCGAAACTTGGTCAAGACTCCAGTTATCCTTAATGGGCAGAATTGCTGCAGTTAAAATGAATGTTCTACCTAAACTGCTTTTTTTATTTCAATCCTTGCCTATATTACCTAACTTTAAGATCATTACGGATCTGGAAAAAAGTATACGTATATTTATATGGCAAAAGAAAAAAGCAAGGTTTAAAAATGTCTATCTACAGGATAGAACCAAAACTGGTGGCTTTGCCCTTCCTAATTTAGTATTATACTACAAGGCTGCTGCCATGACCTGGATTAAAGACTGGATTCTGATGACAAATAAAAGAATATTGCAGCTTGAGAGTTATGGCCTAGACAAGGGCTGGCATTATTACATGTGGTATAAGGGTAACATACCTACTCTCTTTAAAAAGCATTGGATAAGGAACGCCTTAGTTAAAATATGGTTATCGGTTAAAAAACAATTCTACTCTAAAGCACCATTGTGGCTATCTCCGCTGGGAGCGATTTTTAGCTCCCATATAATTGAAACTCCAAATGCTATAACTTATAGACACCTTCTGAATGTTGACCTTTCATTGAAACCATTAGGGAAATTAGTATCAGAAGGCTATAATTTAGACTGGTGGAAGTATTAACAAATATATTCACACTTCAAAGATCTCACAAAGAGGGGGGATTTACGACTATTGATACTCCACTTGACAAAATACTTTCCTCTGGCGACTCCAAGCTTCTTAGTAAATTTTATAGTATATTGTTAAATGAAAAAATGATTGATACACTGGTCAAAGATACTATGATAAGATGGGCAAAAAACTTTGGTTACTCTATTCATCTAAACAAATGGGACTCTCTGTGGAACACAGTTAAAATCTTTAAATCTATTTCTTTTAAGGAAAATTGTTATAAGATGTTCTATAGATGGCATCTCGCACCACACCAATTATCCAAGATGTATAATTGCTCACCTAAATGTTGGAAATGTAAATATGATTGTGGTACCTTTTACCATATGTGGTGGACATGTAAAGAGGCAAAGGCATATTGGAAAATGGTAAAACTATTTTTAGAAAGATGTCTGAAAACTAAGATAGAGCTTAGACCAGAACTTTTCTTATTAAATATAGTAGATATAAATATTTCATATGATCAGAGATATGTACTTCACCATGTAATTGTTGCTGCAAGGATACTGTATGCGAAATTCTGGAAACAACCAAACATGCCAACAGAGAAGAATTTCCACGAAAAGATAAGAGAATGCATCGAAATCGACAGACTCTCCGGCTATTTAAAGGGAGACTATGATGAGATTTCTCGGAAAAGATGGCAAGAAGTAACAAACCTATTAGTACTGTGATAATATTTGGCAATCTATCAATATGTTATATCACTATTTTTACTTTGCTTGACATATTCAATGTAAATTTTAAAATTGTATCCCCCCCTTTTGCTTCTTTTTCCCTTTTTCCCCATACCCCCTCCCTTTCTCCCCCCCCCTTAAAAACCCAATAAAATTATTTAAAAAAACATACATGTTACAAACAGGTTACTTTCCTTCATTCCTGAGCTAACTCCTTTGCAAACCATTCTTTCAGTCAGGTCTTATAAACAAACAGAATCTTTCAAGCCAGAAAAACACATCCATCCATCAGCTCACAGTTCCATTCATAAACCTTATGTACACTTCTCATCTGCCATAACAGTTCCACCTGTTGTATATCCCACTTACAGATGTTAATCAACACAGTCACTTACCATGTAATCAAATACAAACCTTCTAACAAAGCACATGGGCAATGCAGAATCCCTACAGAGCAGAGCCTCCCCAAAGAACTTGAACACTGAAGCTGTTGTTCAGGTGTCCATGGACAACCACAGAACCTATTGCCTAATCTTCTACTCCAGAAGCACTATTGGATTTTTTTTCCATTTTTGCTCTAGCTCCACCCACCACTGATTTCAGTTTTGTCTGTTGCCATGCTAGATCCCTGAGAGATCATTCCCAAAGGGAAGCACTCCTGATCAAAAAATGGCTTCCCGATCTATTGGAACAAACAGCTTTTCCCATCCAATATACTTTAACAGCTGGAGCTTTCAAGGTGGGTGGTGCATGTGGTTCAGCCCAAATTGGTACCCTATCTATCTTCACTGCAAACAAGGCTTTGCTGTGTCTTCCACACATACTTCCATCAAATTAACTATCACAGTACCCTCCAGGTATGTTGAATGGCAGCACTATTAGGCTCCATCCATTATATGGCCACTAGCCATGTTGAATGAATGTGATGCAAGTCATCCTCTGGGAAACCTTATGGGCAGCAATAATTCCTGGTTTTTTATAGGTCCTCCTTGGGTCACTAGGCTTCTTTCTCTATATATTGTATGTAGTTGCATCATTCTCTTTCAGTAGGATCACCTTACTTCCAGATGACAGTATCATTCAAATGTCCAGACACAATTCTCATGGAGCTGTCCTGAAAACATTTTGAATGCTGCTTCAACTATTTTTTTAATAACTCCAAACAAAGATTACTAAAAGCAGTCTTAAACTACATCTTCATTACTGCCCTTTTATCGATTTTTCTGGGGCTTTCTTGGCTTTACAGTTCTGGGGCATACAACTACATGGGGTATGCGAATACCATCCACTTTGACGTGATCAAAAATCCATCTTGCAAATAAAATAAAGGCGAATCTGCTTTGAATTGGTTTGTAGCTCATCAGCTTTGATTTGTATTATTATATTCTGATTAGACATGGGCACGACTCGGCAAAATTGTCGTTTCCGTTTTCAGTTATCATTTCCGTTACGTAACGGAAACGGTAACAATAATTAAGCCGTCAGAACTTGAACTCGAACCGAAAAAAGAAAAATTTGGTCGGGTTTTTCGTTTCTGTTTGTGGCATGGCGGCAATCGCGCAATGCGAAGCACAGAAAAAGTTTTTAAAAGTTTTTTTTAAAAAACCCGACTCCCAGCCAAAAAAGCAGGCGAAAATATGCCTGCCTGAGGCTTTGCCACCTACCAGAGGGGTGGTTTATGGGGGGTCCCTGGCCTTTCCCCCCTCTTCTCCTGTCCTGGGCTGCTTGAACCAGGCTGGGGGGGGGTCATCCTCGTCGTCTCACCATGCCATGCGGTGGGGGGGGGATCCAAAATGGCGACCACAATTTTTCTTTTGAAATCGTGGTCAAAAAACACACCAAATCACCACAGAAACATGTGAAATTTATTTATTTTAAATGCCTGAATTTTAATAGTAGAAGCAGTGGGATTTTTATAGCAATAAAACATCTTATTGATTTTATTTTATTTTATTTTATTTTTTATTTTTTTAGACCTGCCCATTTGGGCTGGGCATGGGATGGGACCATGCAAATTGTTTGAACCATTCCACCAATGGCATCGCCAGGTTTTTGACTGACGTTTCTGGATGTCTCGGAGGGCATAAAAAGCCGAGGCACCTTCCAGAAATCGCAGTCAGGTCGGGTGTATGGATGAGGTTGAGGGAGGAGGGCTGGCTGCTGGTGCTGGTGTGATCCGATCGAGATTGAGGAGGGAGGCTGGAGGCTTTAGGATTTAAGTTAGGCAGGCAGGGAGAGAATTGAATTTAGAAAATAATTTCTTTGATTCCCTGCAGCTTTGTCTGCTGAAGGGAATAGCAGTTTATTCTTTATTTCTTCTCTGGCAGTTTGTGAGGATTTTTTTCTGATATTGGATAAAGGGGGAGGTTCGACTGGGAGCGGGAGGTGTGGATTTATTTTAAATATATATTATATACTACCATTTATTTTCTATTTTCCCAACTTCAATTTGCTTGCACACACACACATTTGGGGTGCAAGCCAAGAACAGAACCTCTATCCTAAGTGATATCCTAACTGCCCACTCAACCGTCCGCCCGCGCTGCCACCCGCCTGCATCCCGCGCTGCCGCCTGCCCACTCACCCGCCCGCGGCCGCCACCCGCCCATGGCCCCCCACCACCGCCGCCCACCCGCACCTCCCCCCGCCACCCGCCACCCCACACCCTGCCCACTGCCTAGGGTGCACAAACACCTAGCGCCAGCCCTGATTGCGGGACGCCCCTATGCTCTGGGTCTGGGAAGTCAAATCGCGCTAAATCGCGGTGGAAATGACAAATGACAAACAAAATGACAAATTTTTGAAAAATTTCACGACAAACGGAAATGACCCGAAACAGACCCGTTCCGACAAACGAAAACTCGAAACGTCATTTTTTCTGGTCGTGCCCATGTCTAATTCTGATGCTTTTGCATGTGTTTGAATGGTGAAAATATGAAAATCAGAAAAATGTGCGATGGTAGATAAGACACAGTGCCACCAACTATTGCTTGACCTCCAGTTTACAAGCAAAGCTCCCACTCCTTCCTTCCTTTCGTCCTTCCTTCCTCTATCCCCCAGTCTCACTCAGACGTTCCTTTTAGGTCTAATTCCTTATGCTACCATGACCTACCCTACTTGATCCGTCACAATGGTATAAATTGTACACATTTGATTGATTGGACCAAGAGCTGCAGTTCCAAAAGAATAAAGAAATGTCCAGTTCTCCCTAGCTCATGACAATTAAAGTGATGCATATCGCTCTCTACTCTGACCATGCTGTTCTTGCAAAATGGTCAGAAAGCACAGGGAATTTCCTTGCAAGAGTTCAATGCATGGGTTTTTCAGCAAAGTCCCTATGAAAGAATTTCACTGACACATAAGGTTAAATCTCCATCTTCATTGAGCTTCCTGGTTTTCCATTCCAGCTTTACTTTATGGGAGTCATGTGACGCAGTAGTTATACTGCTGTACTGCAGCCAAAACTGTGCTTACAGCCAGGTGTTCAATGCCTGGTAGCCAGCTCATGGTTGACTCAGTCTTCCATTTTTCCAAGGTTGGTAAAATGAGTACCCAGCTCAAGGGGTGGGGGGGATGTGTAGCTTGCACAATTAAATTTTAAATCCCCCAAAGAGTGCCTTAAGCACTATGAAGCAACATGCTATGTTTTGCTTTGCTTTCATTGTATTTCATTGTATTTCATTGGGTAATATGTTAAATTGTATTTTATTGCTTTGCTACTTTTATGTTTTCTTATGGGTTTTTTGTTTTTGTTTTTGTTTTGTTTTGTACAACACCTTGAGTTGTCTTTGTACAAGCTGGTGGTATATATTTGTCCATTGTGTGTGTGTGTGTGTGTGTTTTAAATAGTTTTTTAAAATCCTTGATATGTTAAAGCATTATTTGGTGTTTTGGAAAGTCTCGATTTGATTTGACACTGCTACAGCCCCCTTTGGAAATAGACAATAATTCAATTTTTTAAGGCAATCCAAATAATTTGGAAGCCGGAGCAGACCCTTAATAACAATGACTGTGAATTTGTGACCTCCAGAAGGTCCAATCATTAACAAACCTGTTCAGATCTTGCAGACTAAAGGCTATTATTTCCTTTAGTAAGTCAGTTCATTTCATGTCAGCTCTTCCTCTTTTCCTACAGCTTTCAAATTTTCCTAGCATTATTGCTTTCTTCAGCATGTCCTCACACTAAGTCTAAAGTATAATAGTCTCAGTTTGGTCATTTTAGTTTCTTTTGACTGTTGAGGATTTATCATATCCATAAACAATAAGCATGTATATGTTGGTCTCTATTTTCATTGGCATTTGAATCAATGAAGAGAAAATCTTCAGCAATTTCAGTTGCTTCATTTTCATTTATTAAAGTCATATAGTCCCTTAGAAATGTAAAGAATATATTTATCTGCAAATCATAAATGTGCAAGTTTTATTTACTCAGATTAGATATCATCTGATCTTCTCACTCAGCCACAGCTTTGAAAAAAATCCCTTTTCAACTAGAACCTTCAGAATTCAGCAGTGGTAATCTGGTCTGGGGGATTATGGGATTTGTGATCCAAAGCCATGCTTTTTTTCCCGAGCTTTATTTTCCACTCACATGGAAACCCAGGCCAAATGATTCATCCCATCATTAAAACGTGGGCGGGAGTAATTACATGAATCAAGCTTATGTTTGATTCGAGCCCAAGGTTTATTACTGCCTTCAGCAAATAGTGTGCTTTGGTGCTTGTAAATCAACCTAGAATCAGCCTGTGTTCTGGGCAGTCCAGACATCCTTCTGCAGGTGTCCCGATTGCATTTTAGAAGATGTTCTCTTTTGATATTAAAACCAAGAGATTGCTCTGCACAAAGCAATACTGTGTTCTTATTTTGTCGACTGGCACAGAACAAACATTGAACATCCAGATGACTGCAGGCAGCCTGACAGAAGAGGAGGCAGGGTCTGCTGTTGGTGGCAGCAACTTCAACATCTGTTAGGGGAGGTGTCTTGGCAGGTGGCCTGTATCATGGACATTAAATACAACTGAGTAATGGTAAGCTGTTAGTTTTAGAAGAATTTTTGGAACAATGGAAATGTTTACAGGAACCCACAACTCTTATTGGCTTTGCAAGTTTTTGATGTATGGGTAACAGATTTAGCTCTCAGTCATTTCTGGCAGCTACTCATAACTAGTTTCCCCTGAATTAATGCGAATCTCACTCTTGGCATTACAATTTCACAGCAGTTGCAGAGGCCACAGTCTCTTATCATGTTGCAATGCTTCCACCATTCCCCTTCCCCTGCAAAATCTGTCATCAACTTCTTGGCACACCAAATTCTCCACAAGAGTTTTCTTGCTTGTAAACATATTCCTGTTGCATTCAGCATCATTCTAGTTTTCCATTCTAAAAGGTGAGAAGACTTCCACCACATTGGGCTTCTGTGATCAGAATCAACCCTCAAGGTAAAATATCTTAAAATGAATTCTTAAAATAAAAGGCCATCAATCTCAAAATCAGTGAACATTGTTTTAAATTCCAAAATCTACATATTTTGAATTTAGAATATGTGCATTTTTGCTTATAAACCTTCTTTCTAGGCTGGCCTGGGAATCTGAGCTACTCATCCCATGTGGTATTAGCACAGACTACGGTAGCTTAATTCCAGCAATCAATCCAACAACATTAGATCCACTAAATCAGTGGTTCTCATCCTTCTTAATGCCGTGACCCTTTAATACAGTTCCTCATGTTGTGGTGACCCCTTGCCCTGCTTGGAAGAGGCCACAAGCCCCCTTGGCAGGCCCCTGCCACAGGTGCCATAGAGAACTTCCCTCTAAAGGCACTCTCAGCCAATCACAGCCTCCAGTTCCATTGACTGACATCCCCCAACCTATCAAGCTGTAACTCACTCTTTTCCACCCTTCCTTCCCCCCTCCTCCAGACCCAAGCTGTTTGTGTCTTTTTCTTCACTGGCTCATGGCGACCCCTGTGAAATGGTCATTCAACCCCCAAAGGGGTCCCGACCCCCAGGTTGGAAACCATTGCGCTAAATCAAGGAAAGTTACATCAGTGTTGACTTACCAAGTCCCTACTGACTCGTTCTCCTTGAAGCTAACAAAGGAATGTAGCACAGGCACACACACCTCTCTCCTGTAGTGTTTCACCTCCTAGTCAATACAGTTCTCTTTTTTTACTTCCAACCTCTCCTTGCTTGCAACCTGAGTTGTAACCAGCTAATGCCCCTAAAGCCAGAACTTAAAATAGTATCCCCTTCACCCATGTCTCCCCTTAAAGACTTCCCATGTGAGAAAAGCAACAGTGGGGAAGGGAGGGGCTAGCTAACCCCCCCCCCAAAATGTTGTGAGTTTACTTGGGTAGGGAACTACTGAATTAGGCCTCAGAAATGATGCTTTACCTAAAGGCATGATGGTGTCCTTGGGATAGTTGATGCATATAAAATGTTATTTTTCCTCTATTTATTTATTTATTATTATTTATTTATTATATTTATATCCCGCTTATCTTCAGCTCTGAACTCTAAGCGGCTTACAACAATGGGGTACAAGTATTACAAAGAAAATACAGTATGCAATAAAAACAAATAATACAGCAATACATAAAAGAAAAGCCTAGAGGCACCTCAACGGATCATAAAACCTAACATTATTGGTAATACACGATACGATGGCGGAAGGAGAAAAGAAAAAAGGAAGAAAAAAAAAAGAAATTAAAAAAAGAAATTAATAACTATCGCCAAAGGCCTCCCGGAATAGATGAGTTTTTAAAGCCTTCCGGAAGGCCAGCAGGGACTCTGCAGAGCGCACTTCAGAGGGGATGGAGTTCCAGAGGCTAGGGGCCGCCACCGAGAAAGCCCGATTACGAGTACTCGTTTTCTTAAACATTTCTGCCATCCCTCCCCCGGGCCGAGGTGGATAGCCCACTACGCTCTGCCAAGTAGTCCGGTCCCAAGCAATGGAGGGTTTTATAAACTAAAACCAGGACCTTGAATCTAATCCGGGCCGCAACGGGCAACCAGTGCAGGCGGGCCAGGACTGGCGTGATGTGCTCGTGTCGACGCACACCAGCCACCAGCCTGGCCGCCGCATTCTGGACCCGCTGCAGGCGCCGGAGAAGATTCAAGGGCAACCCCATGTAGAGAGCGTTACAGTAGTCCAGCCTCGAGATCACCAGCGCTTGGACCACTGTTCTCAGAGAGTTCGCGTCCAGGTACGGGCGGATCTGGGCGATCCGACGGAGATGGTAATAGGCGGACCTGGTCACCGACGCCACCTGGGACTCCAAGGTAAGCGCCGGGTCCAGGAGCACACCCAGATTCCGCGCCCTTTCCGCGAACTGGGGGGATCCCCCAGACGAGGAAAAGGACCACCGAACCCAGACGGCGAGCTCCCAAAGAACATAACCTCTGTCTTCTCGGGGTTGAGCTTAAGCCTGTTCGCCCCGGTCCAAGCCAGGACGGCCTCCAGGCACCCGTCGAGAACTTCCACAGCTTCCACAGCAGAGGTGTTAAAGGAGAGATAGAGCTGCGTGTCATCAGCGTACTGATGACAGCAAACTCCAAAACTCCTGATGACCCCGCCAACGGCCTTACATAGATGTTAAACAGCATGGGGGACAGAGACGACCCCTGTGGAACCCCACAAGGGAGAATCCAAGGGGCCGATAACTCCCCCAACTGGGGCCGGCCCTCCAGGAAGGAACGGAGCCAACTGCGAGCAGTGCCTCCGATTCCCACCTCAGAGAGCCGGTCCAGTAGGATACCGTGGTCGACGGTATCAAAGGCCGCTGACAGATCCAGGAGAACCAACAGGGTAGAGGAACCCCTGTCGGCCGCCCGGAGAAGGTCATCTTGCAGGGCGACCAAAGCTGTTTCGGTACCCACGGGGCCTGAACCCGGACTGGCAAGGATCGAGGCACCAGCGATCCTCCAGGTATGACCGGACCGCCGCCACCCTCTCGATCACCTTGCCCATGAATGGGACATTGGCGATGGGACGATAGTTTGTTAAATCATCCACCGCCAGGCCAGGTTTTTTCAGAATGGGCTTCACCACCGTCTCCTTCAGACGAGAGGAAAAACCCCCTCACTGAAGGAGGCGGTGGCAATGGCAGAAGCCCATTCGGCCATGGTCCTCTGGCAGCTCTAATTAGCCAGGCAGGGCAAGGGTCGAAAGGGGTGGAGGCAGGCCGGCAATGCGCCACAGCCTTGGAGGCCTCGACAGCGGAAACAGGCCCAAGCGCATCCAACCGAGGCGAAGGCGGACCAGCGACTGGGGATGGCGGGGCAGGGCCACTGCAACCGGGGTCAAAGCCGGCACGGATGGCCTCTATTTTAGTTCGAAAAAAGGCTGCAAACTGCTCACTACTGAACTCAGTAGGAGGAGGCCTAGCCAGACTAGGATTGTTGAGGCCTCGAACCACCCGGAAGAGCTCCGCCTGGCGGTTCGAGGCCTCAGCAATTCTCAGGAGTTAAAAGATGTTCGGGCCTCCCTGATCGCGTTGGTATAGCGACTAGTCTGGGCATCAACAGCAGCCTTACTTAACGTCCGGGTTTTTCTCCAGCTGCGCTCTAGCCTTCTCCTAACCTGCTTCATTGCCCTAAGCTCCCCCGTGAACCATGGGGAGGGCCGGGCTCGGCAACGGAGAAGGCGCTTAGGGGCGATCCGGTCGATGGTGTTGGCAGCTGTTTCATGCCAATGATTGGCCATTGCCTCAGCCGGAGCGCCAGTCATACCATCAGGAAGGCCCCCGAAGAGCTCGCTGAACCGCTGCGGGTCCAAAAAGCCTGCGGGGCGGGCCAGAACTGAAGGCCGAGGGTCCCCGCGGGGAGGGGCCGGGATCGCCAGGGAGAATGAGAGCAGGTGATGGTCTGTCCATGACACAGGGAGGGGAACAATGTCCCCCACCTCCAGACACGAATCCCCCGACATGGAGGAAAAAACCAGATCCAGGGTGTGACCGGACCTGTGGGTGGGGCATAGAACATGCTGGGACAGACCCATGGACGCCATGGATTCCATGAACTCCAGAGCCACTCCGGAGAGTCCATCGCCCGCATGCACGTTGAAGTCACCCACGACCAAAAGCCGTGGGGACCTCAGCAGTGCAGCTGCAATGAACTCTGTGAGCTCTGGCAGGGATTGTGCAGGGTTGCGGGGAGCTCGGTAACCCAGCACAATGCCAAATCTGTCCCGCTGTCCCACCAACAGGTGAAGTACCTCTAACCCCTGGCTAACCAATGTCGAGGCCCTGCTTACTAGAAAAGAGTCCCTGAAAACAATAGCGGCCCCTCCCCCCCTTTGACCCCCCAACCTTCCCACTCCCTCAACCTGATAGCCGGGCGGGCATAGGAGGGAGAGGAAGCCCCCTCCGAGCCCACCCAGGTCTCAGTGATAAATGCCAGGTCGGGCTTCTCCTCCACGATGGTATCATTAATGATAGGGATTTTATTATGCACCGACCTGGCATTCATCAGGATACAGGGAAGGTTGGGGGCGCTGGTGGTAGGACTCCCGGGCACGTGGCAGGGAGCCGAGGGGTCAGAACGAGGGACAGGCACGAGTTGCCTGACCCGCGTTCTTCTGGTCTGACAAACCCAACGGCTACAAGCGTAACGCCCACGACCCGACACCGTTGGAATATGAGCCCCTGCTAACATGGCGAAAAAAAAAAAAAAAAAAAAAAAAAAAAAAGAGAGAGAGAAAACCCTGCTACTGCTTACAATACAAACAAGAAAATGCAGTACTAAACTTCAAATAAGAAAATAAAAATAATCCACACTATACAATAGCAATAAACAAATAGGGGCAGTAACACAAACTATTGCAGTTAACAGAAAAATAACTAAATATGCAAAGCACTACAGTCAATGAAAATTAACAACAAGATACAAACTAATGACAAGAAGTCACTAGGCTACCCACAAACAACAAGCAATAGAAGAAGAAAATAATAATAATAATGATAATAATAAATAATAATAAAGTAAAATAAGATAGCAACCAAAACAAATAAGCAAAATCAAATTGAAATAACACTAATATGGGTCCACCGTCAGGGCAGATTGAGCACACCTGGGGAGGGAGAAAGGGAGGGGGGAGGAGGGAGCCAAGGCCAAGTGGAAGTAGGGACAGAGAAGATTATCAGGAAGGCCAGGGAGATAAGGCTACGGCATGGGGAAGCCGCGGGGGGAGGGAAGAAGCAATGGCCAAGATGTCCAACAGCCCCCCTAACCCCTACGAGCCCACCCGCGGTCCAAATTCACCCAGACCCGTCACCCGGCGCTTCATCTTCGACCTTGAGTTGCCGCCGCTCTCCCTGGTGCCGGGGGACAGATCGAAAGTAGCCCCCGGCCCGACAAGGCAGCCAGCCAGCGATAGTTGGATCCAATAGGGCGACCCCGCAGAAGAATGACAGTTCCACGGAGCGCGTGTGGCCGAACTCGCCACCCGAGTCTCCGGAAGATACAACGGTGAAGCATATTGTTCTCACCGACAAAGCTTCCAGTGGGGAGACAGAGGGAGGGAAAGTATCCCCTACTGCGGCCGGTCTGCCGCCCGGACTACGGCTCCCACAGAGGTCTCCAACAGGCAGGGGGCTAAGATGGTTAAGAGCCCATCTCTGGTGGCCGAAAGCCACCCGAGTTCCCAACCCGGTTAGGGGCTCACGGAAGCGCAAGCACCGGCGGCCGACCGTCGCCCGAGAACCTCGAAAGCCTCATCCGGCACCCCAAACGATAGGTCTAGACAAGGGGCGAGGGTGGAAAACGTCCCCACAGGTTGAAGAGCCGCACGCTGCAGATGGAAATGGCTGCGAGCAACCCCAGCCACAGCAACACGGATCAACCTCCGCTTCTCCCCGCAGGGAAAACCCACGGTGACAGCCACCGCCTCATTCTGCAAGCCTTCCAGGCCGTTGCAGACGGGCGTCAGCAATCTGGGAACCCACGGGGGGCACGAGGGGGGAGAGCAGGGCTGGAAGATTCGGGGGGCGAGAGAAGTCCCAGAAGCCGGAAAAAACGAGCGTGAAATAGCTTGCGTCCTCCGCTTGGTATCCGGGAAAAAGCGAGCCCAATAGATGGAAAACGGGCTCTGCTGGCCCAGCGAAGTCCGGCCAGCTCCCGCGGGAGGGCTCCGCTGACTCGGCATGGTCCGGCCGTCTCCCGGAAGCTGGTGGTCGGCTAGCGGCTCCAGTGCTGGTTCGGCAGCTGGTATGGAATACGAGGCGCGGCGTGCGGCGAGAGGCTCGTCAAGGGGGGCTCAAACCTCCGAAAAGGATAGAAAAAGTAAATCCTCCGCTCCCCAGCTCGCCCTGGCGAACCCAAAGGCATTAAAAAAATAAAAGAACTAATTCACGCGGCAGCAAAAGGAAAAATGACAAGAAAAAACCCAAGGCGCTGAGGTGCCAAAACGCCAGAGGGCTGCTGCCGTCCGCCATCTTGAAAATAATTTCCCAGCAGGTTTGCCAGACTCCCTTTCGTTTCCCTGGTTTTTGCTCTGACTGTGGACTTAAATTTCTATTAGGCTGATCTAGTATTTAATCATTTCTTCCATCTCTGACCCATTTGCCCACTTGTCCGATATCAGACTTAACAATCAAGAAGAAGGAAGCTTATGTTCTCTACTACCTCCTGGGCCTGTTGACCATAATCCTGCCTTCCTGCAAAATGTTAAAATGTGATCATCTGTGGGTGTTTTGTTATATTTTATTTCAAGCCAGAAACACAATGCCCATGCTGATTTTGCCCACTGTGTATGTGAACACTAACCAGCCTCGTTAGTGTTCCTAAGCACTCTACTTCCTAAACAGCCAAGGATTCTTCTACAAAAAAGAAAATAAGGGAAAGAAGCTGAGAGGGAACTCCAGCTGTTACCAGCGCAGTCCATACTTTTTGTGTGACATTGAACTTTTTTCTGTCATTCCTTATCCCTGGTTTGTTAATCTGACTGGAGAACTTCCAAAGCAAAACCACCTTGATAAATAAATATATAGACCACCCACAGTACATGTTCCTCTCTTCAACAAAAACTTCAGCAACATTCTTTCTTAAAGGCATGTTTGTACACTGCCCAGAGTGGCCTTCAGGCCACATGTTTCATGTGATATATAAATCAAATAAATAAATAAAATAAAGGAATCTAAGATTATTTACAGTTATAGCATGGAACTGGAAAAAGCAATGACTATTTCCCAAGCTGCTGTGCAACAATATTCAATGTGCACTGAGGCCAAAAGGTGAGGTGCCTGAGTTTCCCTTTTATACTCCAGGATATTTTCCTTTCTCCAAACATTAATTTGTAGAAATCCCTTTTGCCATGAACCAGAGTGTGGCTCTATCAACATTACTTGAATCATGGCACGAGGCTTATTGTTGGATTCTGGAAGATATTTATAGAAGACAAATAAACCCATATATTAGCTTTCCAGTTTTAGATGGAATGATGGTAAAGGAGGCAATCAAAGAAATATTGTGGGATCTTGTCTGATAGTGGATCCTTCTTACAGCATGGCATTCGGCAAACAAAACTCGTTGCCCGTCTATGGCTTGCATGGTGACAATTTTACTCCACACCCTCCCTGATCGTTGTCCCGAATGCTTTTCTTGCATTTCTCCTATGGGCTTGTCTATACCTGAACACATCTTCATTACAAGTTTCTAGAGCACCCTACCTTGATTTTTATCATTTCTGACACAATAGGAACTGGAGAGGCCGAGAATGAAGGCATCAGAGGAGGGCTCTGCAGGGAAGCTGTTTCAAAAACTCTACCACAGGATTCAGCAAATACTCAAAATCAGGCTTATATATTTGTCTGCAAAAGGACTGCCTCTACCAATTTAAAAAATAAGGATGCAATTAACTCACCACATCCTCTAACATGGTCAGTTAAGAGAGCGGTACAGCTATAATATATGTTTTGGACAAGGACAGCCTCAGACATGTCTCAAATGTCAAATGCTGGCCCCAATTGTTCGTCTGTGCATGCTTTTCCTTCCGTCCTTAATTCTAAGAGAATGGACCTCCCACTTGACAGATAGTTCCTCGGGCCCTCCTGCTAAACCTGACAGTACTTTGTTACAGTTCCCATTAGAATGAGCAGCCCAGCATGACTCTGAGATATGCCATCTTAATAGGAGATCTAAGGAAATATTGTCTCAGCTGACAGCATTAAAGTTTGCACACTGCCCTTTTCGTAATACAGTGCAGTGTAAAATAGAAAACCAATGGCAGACAGTCAGGTGTGATGTGATTGCTTTTAGAGTATCACTGTTCAGATGTTCCTCTCTATACATGTGTGTGTCTCATTTGTGTGTGTCTCATTTGTGTGTGTGTGTGTGTGTGTGTGTGTGTGTGTGTGTGAGAGAGAGAGAGAGAGAGAGAGAGAGAGAGAGAGAGATCTATATATTTGTGTATATATGCTATTTATTATGACATATGCATTGCAAAAGGCAGAAACAGTTATATTGCTCATCCATTTGAAAATGTTATCCATCTGTTTCAGGATTCAGATGAATGGCTTGGTAAAATCTCTTTGGCAAAGAAACATCTTTCCAATGAATTTTTTTACAAATTCTGATGCTTGCAAAGTGATGTGGTTTTCTCTTTAGTCCCCCTTCACGCCTTTCTTTCTGTACCACATCCTTCAGATTCTATGTTGTTGTCTAGCTATGTTAGGGTTAAAAAAATCCCTCTGCCTATAACAAAACACAATACATGACCTAACAGAGTAAATTAATTTCCCTTTGCTCCATGCTCTTAAGATCCCAAAATGTCAGGGCAGCAATAAGTGATTATGTGATTCTTGAGTCCAGAATGCATTCTGGTGGAGGTGAGCAACAACAAGGCTTCTTAGGGCATTTATACACGACCCCTAAGCTCCGCTGCAAATGGCTGCAAGGTCCGGACCTTAAAAATGTTTACCCACCAGCTCCGGATTTTGCAGACAATTAAGTGCGACCCGCCCACCACTTTAGCATGCAAACAGCAGTTTTCTTGTACCTGGTCTTTGATGGTGACAAATATTTGATCCGGTGTAAGGATAGTGAGTGCAGGGCTCTCCTGGCTTCCGTTTGTTCTTTTTTTGCGCCCCACCCCTTTAAGAGATCTGAATGCTGCCCGGAACAAAACGGAGGTAAAACGGCAGTCTTTTCTTTCTTTTTTCTCCCTCCCTCAGGCAGCCAGCAACCAGGAAGTGCGGAGGGGGGTGGGGACAGAGGAAGACAGAGGAAGAGCGAAGAACCCCTAAGATCTCTGGTCCGAATTTAAGTGGCCAGCGGATCTTAGGGGTTGTGTAAAAAGCCCTTAGAACCTGGCTTTTCCCTTCCTGGGATAAGATGCTCCTCAAAGAAGCAGGGGCCAAGCACTTTGGTTCATGTCAGAAGAGCCTGAGCCAACCATGGAACTGCAGATACCTCATCTACCAACGTCATCTCAAATCCATCACAGCTATGCAAGTGGATGTGCCAAAGGCAGTTCAAAAGATAGGTAGATCATGGCAAAAGTCTTGAAGGGAGAAAACCTGTCTCTGCCATAAGAAGAAGTAGATTGATTCCTGATGGACATCAAGGTTAAGCACTTGTCTGCCTCTGTAAGACTGAAGAGGGGAGCTGTGTCTCTATACTATCTTGCTTATGAAAGCACAGGGGTCACTTGGCACCCCCTGTGGGAGACTTAGGATGGATCTAAGTATCCTGCATGTGGGGGGTGGGGGTGCGGGTGGACTTAATGGCCTTATAGGCCTCTTCCAACTTCATTATTCTCTAACTCTATGATCTACTCAAAATAAACTCTTGGGCTCAGAACCCTTTTAATTCTCAAGCTATGCACTAGGCTCCAGATGGTACATTTTCATTGCCAAATGAAAACATGCAATGTAAAGCGGTGGTCCCCAACCCCCGGTCCGCGGACCGGTGCCGGTCCGTGGACCGGTCGGCACCGGGCCGCCTGGGGACGCCGGGAGGCTCCTCCCCTTTTCCTCCGCCGCCCTCCTCCTCCTCCTCCTCTCTCGCGGGCGGGGCCGGTGGAGGAGGAAGGCTGGAGGAAGGCTGGAGGAGCCAGGAGGAGCTGCCGCCTCCCTCCTCTGCCCTCCTCCTCCTCGCCCTCCACCACCACCACCAGCAGCAGCAGCCACAGCAGCGGCAGCGCGTCCTCCTCCTCCTCCTCCCGCCGCCGCTGCCGAAGGAGCAGCAGCAGCAGCGAGGGCAATTGCGGAGGGGCGGCGGCGGCGGCGGGGGACGGGCGGTGCAGCAGCAGCCACCCCCACATCGCCCCCCGCCGCCGCCGCGCAATCGCCCCCATCCCGCCGCCGCCACCCCTCCGCAATTGCCCTCGCTGCTGCTGCTGCTGCTGCTCCTTCGGCGGCGGTGGCGGGGAGGAGGAGGAGGAGGAACCGAGCAGGAGCAGGAGGTGGCGGCGGCGGCTCGTCGTTGCCGCGAGGGCGCTTCCTGGCGTGGCCGGGTGGGTGCGCGCGGGGCGCCTGAGCCATGAGCCGTGCGCGGGTCTCGCTCCTGGCGCCGCGCTTGCTCCTGCTCCTGCTGCCGCCGCTGCCGTGGGCCTCCTCCTCCGCCGGGAAAAGCGCTGCTGGCGCCCCGCTCGCTTTCCCGGCGGAGGAGGAGGCCCACGGCGGCGGCGGCGGCAGCAGGAGCAAGCGGGCGCCAGCAATAAACTCTTGGGCTCAGAGCCGCCGCCGCCTCCTCCTGCTCCTGCTCCGGTTCCTCCTCCTCCTCCTCCTCCTCCCGCCACCGCCGAAGGAGCAGCAGCGAGGGCAATTTCAGAGGGTGGTTTGCGGCGGCGGCGGCGGCGCGGCGGGAGGGCGTGCGGGGGGTGGCTGCTGCTGCTCCTCCCGGCGGTGGCGGGAGGAGGAGGAGGAGGAGGAGGAACAGGAGCAGGAGGAGGCGGCGGCGGCCTGTTGGTGCCGCGAGGGCGCTTCCCGGTGCGGCTGGGCGGGTGCTGCGCGCGGGGCGCCGGGGCCAGGGCCGCGCGCGGGTCTCGCTGCTGGCACCCCGCTCGCTTTCCCGGCGGAGGAGGAGGCCCACGGCGGCAGCGGCGGCAGCAGGAGTAAGCGGGCGCCAGCAGCGAGACCCACGCGCGACTCCCGGCGCCGGAGGAGGAGGCGGGGCCCGCCTGCCCAGCCCCGGGTTCCCCCCATGGTGGCACCCCGACGCCCCAAGCCAGTGCCGCCGCCGGTCTCGTGCCTCCCCCTCCTCCTTCCCTCCCATCATTTGCTTTCACCCCCTTTTGCCTCCCGCCGGAATTCTCCCCCTGAAAAAATTTAAAAAATTTCCCGGTCCGCGGGGACAAAAAGGTTGGGGAGCACTGATGTAAAGCATAAAAAAAAACCTAGCTTCACCCTACCTGCCCTCCCTTAGTTCAATGTGAAGTGCAGTGGCTAAACCTGGTGTCACATGCAGTCAGGATACCTGGTCTTCTTCCATGGAAATGGTTTATTGTCCTGGTGTGACATAAAGTGAAGAGAGATACAAATGGAGAGTAGAAGTGAACATGCCTGTGTCTTGTGTTGTGACAGTCGTGACCGACTCTTTGTGACCCCATGTCCATGGAGTTTTCTTGGCAGGAATACTGGAGTGGTTTGCCAGTTCCTACTCCAGGCGCCTACAGCACCTGGTATTCCCTGGTGGTCTCTCATCCAAGTACTAACCAGGGCTGACCCTGCTTAGCTTCCCAAATCAGGTGAGATCGGATGTGCTTACAAAAACAGACATTTTGATTATCAGCTAGCTATCTGGTAAGAATAGACAGTGTTGTAGACAGACTTCCACTTCCTCTACAGCTTAAACACAAGTTGTTGGAGTTCACAAAGTCTCTTTTGGTCTGTATTTGGACTCTCAAAATCAAGGTTCTAAGGGCTTTCCTCTACCATTTGTAGGCCTCTGGCTGTCACTGAATATGGTGCTAAGGTCTCAAATGTATAATGCAGATATCCCCTCACTACAGGCCGTAATCCCATGAACATTTCAGAAATATGATTTAGGCAGGTCTGGATGGCTGTGCAATCATACTGCAAATAAAATCTATATTTAAAGTGTTCTGCTTATATACTGCCCCATAGCAGTACAAGCACTCTCTGGGCGGTTCGCAGTTTAATTATGCAGGCTACACGTTGCCCCCCAAAAAAAGCAAGCTGGGTACTCAATTTACCGACCTTGGAAGGATGGAAGGCTGAGTCATCCATGAGCTGGCTACCTGAGATTGAACCATTCCAAAATGAAACAAAATGGCAGCTAGTGTTTCATCACAAAATGAAACACCACTTTCCCCAGTTACAATTTTAGCTGCAATACAGGCATTTAACCACTGTACCATGGGGCTCCTATGAAGAAGTATCTCCCAGATAACCCCACTTGAACAGCTAAGAATCTCCACAGACCTGTATTTAAATCCAAAGACTAAACAAATTAAGCTACAGATGCTGTGAAAAGTCTGAAACTCTAACTTTAAAAAATTATTTTTTCTAATCAACAGCTGTCTGTAGTACATATATAGTTTGGCTCTAAGGATCGTAGCATATAAGGAAAACGCATGGGTATATTATAGTGGTTCTAACTCTACATTACATGTGCAAATTTTGCTCGCATATTAATATGCCGCTTCTCACTACCACCAAAAGGAAAACTTCCTGCATATATAGTATTCATGTGAGCCCCACTCTTGTCAACTTCCTGACCAAGTGAATAACACTTCCTCTCCCTAATTTTGAATCTAGTTTGCATGGGCACTGATCTACTTTTAGAGGTTTGTACTAGTTGCTTGTGTCTTGCCAGAGATATTTGATGCAAGGAACTTTCTTGTCCCTAGATTAAAAGAAAGAAGCAAGCATGGGCAGAAATATTCCAGGTGTTACATGAGCTACTGCTGTTAGGGCTGTTTCTGTTCATCACAAGCTTTTACTCATAACAATATGATTCCAAATCAGACAACTCCAGACAGAACTTTAAAGTTAGTTCCAATCCAGAAGAGTAAAAACCAGCTGGCACTAGAAAATATATACTGCCTGTATTATTATTTTGAATAGATAATTTACGTCTCCCCCATCACTTATATTCAGTGCCATTACAAATCATCTCTCAGAATTTATAGGAATCCTTAAATACTTCTGATCAAATAGTGAACATTCAACCATGCACTCTTGTTTAGGAAGCACTCAGATATAGTCTTTGGAAATTTCTAGTAGTGTTATATGTGTGTTCCCTTGTGTGAGTGAATATCTACACATATGTACATACATGCACATATGCATAATTAATTTTTCAGTGTGTATACTGTCCATTCGTATCAAGTGATTTATCTTTTAAGTTATCTATATTTATCTGATGCATGCATAGGAAGTCATAGAGTGCATATTTTATGCACTCTAAAATACTGATCCCAGACATGTTTCTCCCCCAGTGGTAAGCTTAGCTTCCTCTAGCAATTTTAGGGAACCCCTTGAAATTTGCCCACACAAACTAAATTCTGATTGGAATCAATGGGAAACAGTGACAGCACTATCACTTGCCCGATTAGAAAGGTTTTTATTCCTAAGGGCACCCCATTTGGAGCTTTATAACTCAGCTCCCTGAACCCCAAACCTTTCCAAATTTCATGGGGCTTGCAGGGAAGAGCTTGAGGAAACTCCCCTGCCATTTCCTATAGAACAAATTGTTTCATTCTAGGGGGGGAGTGGTGTTTTGTTTTGTAATGAAACACTAGCTGCCATTTTGTTTCATTTCAGAATGATTCAAACTTTACAACTTGACAAAACAGTGTGTCGTTTTTTGTATGGTACCCATCCCTATTTCTTTCCTTCTATTACTGTTCTAGCCCATATTGGGACTCTGGCATGCGGGTGGGGGAGAGCTTTAGTCTTGTTCTCATGTTTCCAGTCTGGACTGCATTGTTCAATCTGGACTGTACCTGCAATTTCATTGCCCAGAAATAATTTTCCATCTAGCAATAAACATTTCAGGGTAGATGATAATTGTTAGAAGAACTCCAACTGCAGATTTCTTGTACAACCGGGTTGTTAAGTTACACAGACACTTAGATTACAAACCATGACGGAGATGTGTAATCTCCAGGCTTAAAACCAGGGTACTTCAAGGGCCAGATGCAGGGGAGTGCTATCAGGAGACAGATATCTAGTCTCATGCGCTCCCAAACGCATCTGGTGGGGCCACTGTGAGATACAGGAAGCTGGACTAGATGGACCGTTGGCCTGATCCATCATGGCTCTTCTTCTGTTCTTCTGTTCTTATATTCTTCCTGGGTATGACCCTGATCCACATCCCAAAAATAGGCAATAAATGTGTAAACTCCATTTTTAAAAAATCCTTAAAACACCACACACAGTAGTTCCTAGCAGTGTGTTACTGGAAAGGTTGTTATTAAAAGTGTCTTGTCTTGTTATTCTTGTTGTCATTTTACAAGTCATTTGGTCTCCATGCCTCACTTTCCCAGTCAGACATTCTTTTTCACCATTTTCCCCTCTCTCCTTTTGTCCTGTGGGGGTTCTATAGAAAGCTTCAATAAGGACAGCTCATCCCAGAGCCCAGGAGCTTTACATAAGCAATGCCCATTAGTGTTAATGGAAGATGCTTGCATAAGTCTCTCAGGCGAACATAGGAGAATCGCCCCGAGGGTATTTATACACATGCATCAGTGCCAGAGTTCTTATCAGAGAAATGCATTTGCACTTCCTCTCTCCTGCTTCCTGGCTGCCCAGATGAAGTTTCTCACATACATGGAGATTCAAGAAGAACCAAAGGCCTCTGAAACACATCCAGCAGAGTCACTTTGATCAGTGTAAAACTCCATGGATGTGGGGTCACGAAGAGTGTCACAACTGAAACGACCACACACACACACACACACACACACACACACACACAGACAGAGAGAGAGAGAGAGAGAGAGAGAGAGAGAATCCAGAATAGTATTGTCCTGATTTAGCACAGTAGATAATTTATTTTACTATGTCAAATAATTGATGTCAAACCACCCAAATCCACTTCCCATTCCTGGCCTACTGGTTCCTTTGCCAATGGGCTACATCTTTACTTGACTAAAAACTTATGTTCATTGAAGCAGGCCTTTATTGCTCTTGTTTTTGTTTTCAGCCAGGTTCTATAATGTCTATAACCCTATGAGTAATCCATGAATTAAGTCCATAGGAGTCCACTTAAGTCCATTTACCCAATAAGGTAAAGTGGACCGAATAACAGTCTAGATGTCAGAGACCATGGTTCAAATTCTGATTTGGCCATAGAAACTCAATATGGGGATGGAACTTGCAAAACTACTCCTTAAAAATCTTACTTACCTTGAAAGCCATGTTAAGCCCCTTTAAATTGGTTCAGACTTGACGACATATAACTCACTAAATGCAATATTAAGACAGATGTATTTTATGTTCACCATCTTTATATGAACAATAACAAGTGTGAACTTGATGGACCAGCTAATCTGGCGCAGTGTGAGGCAGTTTTCTGTATTTCCTTGTTTCGTTTTTGCCCGTCTGTATTTTATTTATTCACAACTTTTGGGGTTGGGGGCAATATTAAAGGCCATGCAAAAATGAAACAGCAAAAGATAAGTTAAATTCCTGGACAATATAAAATGAGGAAGAAAGAGAGGAGCTAAGTACATTTATGAGATTTTCTCTTATTCTCTGAAGATGTAAAACATCCAAATAGAATATATTAGTAACAATGAATCACTGCTTAATAACCAGAACACTTTTTCCTTTTGCAGACTTCATATTTAAATGTTAAACTAGTAGACCAAGCAGTCATTTCAAAGCTTAGTTTATACAGAAGACATTTCAGCACGGAATGCATGAGATTGTGCATCAAATTCACATGAACCCTGAAAAGAAATTCTCTTTTAAAATGATACCAGCTTTATCTGTGTAAAATGTAAGCAATTAAAGCTTCCCTTGGTTTAAAATTTAAAACAGTTGTTAACTAATGTTTCAGTAAAGGAACATTTGAATCATTATAGAAAGGAGTACAAGGCCAAGGAAATGCTGGGACAGGACATTTACTAATAATCTCTCCCTACTTGTATAACAGAAGGAGCTAACATTTCATGTCACAGGCTCTGTGTGCTGGTTTCACAAGAAGTATGAATTCAACAGGTAATGTGTTTTGGTAACAAGGCTATTTAATGAGAGCAAAAGCAACATGTCAAATTTCTGCCTGTTTTTAGCCCATAGGTTCTGGCAGGAAAAAGTAACATTTCACTTATACACACCCTGCCGGCCCTAACATCATCATCATCATGATAATCTCAGCCCTAGGTGAAGATGGTGCTCTGTTTCCTGACATTTAATGGAATGAGATTCGTCAATTCTTTCAACTGGTCTTAGACCCCCCTGATTATCCCTACAATCTGTTCTGGAGTGAGGTGTGTGTATATATATATATATATATAACATTGAAGGGTATATTTTATCAAAAGAATAAGGCATCTAAAAATATAATACATAAATCAATACATTCAAATGCAAGAATCAGAGGCTTTTATTACCCTCAGAAAAGGAGTGATGGCAGCTGTTTCAAAGAAAGCCAAATTGCTCCATCTGTATTTTGCTACAATTTCTACAAACAGAATACTTCAACTGTTGAGATGAATTAAATCCTTTTGGGGGTGATTACAATCATGCAGATTCTGAGGGAGCCATTCACTGAAATCTTGAAACCCCCAACATTTATAGAAAAGAAACAGGTATAATATTAGAAGGCAAGATAGAGAAAATTAAAATGTAGAAGGAGGCGCAAACCCCACTGAATTCTCAACATGGTTTTTGACCAGTATAGGCTGTTTGGATAAAACATTTGGGCCTCTTTAGTCTGGAAAAAAGGCGCTTGAGGGGGGATATGATTGAGACATACAAAATAATGCAGGGTATGAGTAAAGTGGATAGAGGGAAGCTCTTCTCTCTCTCCCAAAATGCCAGAACTAGGGGACATACACTCAAATTGAGGGCTGGGAGAGTAAGAACTGACAAAAGAAAATATTTTTTCACCCGGTGCGTTGTAAGTCTATGGAACTCCCTGCCACAGGATGTGGTGATGGCATCTGGCCTGGATGCCTTCAAAAGGGGATTGGACAGATTCCTGGAGGAAAAGTCCATCACAGGTTACAAACCATGATGGAGATGTGTAATCTCCAGGCTTTAAACCAGGGTACTTCAAGGGCCAGATGCAGGGGAGTGGTATCAGGAGACAGAGATCTAGTCTCATGCACTCCCAAACGCATCTGGTGGAGCCGCTGTGAGATACAGGAAGCTGGACTAGATGGGCCTTTGGCCTGATCCAGCATGGCTCTTCTTATGTTCTTATGTTATGTTGGATGGTTGGGGGGGGTGTCCTGGGCAAGCAGCTTCCATCCCCTTCCCTATAAGTGGCAGTAGCAAGGCATTGTGTGCATGGCTATAGTTCATGTGTTTTATATGTAGAAGACCCAATAATCTTCTCAGCGTCTCTAGGTAAGATTGGGAGATGATCCTGCCTGAACCCCAGCAGAGATGCTGCAAATCAGTGCCAGCCACTGCAGGGTTAAAGGAACCCATGGTCCAACTCAGTGTGAGGCAACTTCCCCTGCAGTCACTTGGCTTCTTCTTCAATAGACTACATGTTACAACAGCAGCAGTGCTTCAGGACTTGGTATGCTAGTCACAACTTTGTCAGCACAGGGCAGTGTCTGCCATCCTTGATAACTGGTTAAATAGCACGTGGGAATGTCTTTTACAGAGTATAGCTACAATTCATCATGTATTTTTTCAGTTTCTTCTTTACCTCGCAAGAAATAATAATAATCAGGAAATGAACACAAGACAAAAAGTAGATATATTGTACACCGATTTGCAACCAACCAGCCTCTGCCTCAAAGCTCCCAAACAACAACAAAACCCACCTTCTCACACCAACACATGATTCAAGAGCGGTACTGTATCAATTATTCAAGGGAAGCATTATCCAAAAGCATTAATGACGCTCAACTTCTTCCAGTTTAGTACACTTGTCAAATTTATGAATGATATGAACCAGGGAGAACCTGAAAACATCGCAGAGGGTAGAGTCGACATCAAAATGAATACCATAAACTAGTGAGCTTGGATGATTAAAACAAAATGAAATTTGGCAAGGATAAATGTAAAATACCTAGCTAGACAATAATATTGTCACAAGCAATGGCAATATTATAATGGATAGCTAAGAGTGAAACAACGGTGCTACATATTCTTAAAGTCTGCTCAGCAGCAATTTGGAACAAGGTATTTAGTATAGTGCATCTCTGGAAAACTCTGCCCAATAATTCTAATTGTACATGCATGTTGGAAAGCCTCCCTGTAATTCATCCTTCCCATCTATTTTATGCACAGCATAACTGTTGCCTCTTTAATACACAGTATGTTTTATTATAGCTGTATACCATTTTGAAATCTTCTGATGTACATAGTTTAGAAAGACAGGTGCACAAATGCAATTTAAAATGTCAGGGCCAAGCTTCTAAAAATAGATAACTAACCAAATGGGCGAATCTTTGTACACTTTATACAAGACCACTCACCACAAAAAGGCTTACATATTAGATCATGTTTTCATTTCTCTATATAGAACATGCGGCCCTTCAGACGGTAGAGTGCAACCCCCTCCATCATTTATCACTAGCTCTGCTGGCTGCTGCTGGGTCCTGAGGAATCACATCATCTTCACCCCTGATTGATAGATGCCCTAAGCACATTCAATCTCACCTGATTTCGAAAGCTAAGCAGGATTGACCCTGGTTAGTACTTGGATGGGAGACCACCAGGGAATACAAGGTGTTGTAGGTGCCTGGAGTAGGCACTGGCAAGCCACTCCAGTATTCCTGCCAAGAAAACTCCATGGACATGGAGTCACGAAGAGTCAGTCACAACTATAACACACACACACACACACACACACACACACACACACACACACACACACACACACACACACACACACACACACACACACACACACACGGATAGGAATAGAACACTTTGTTGTGGTGTAAAATATCCAGGATTATTGTTAGGAAGCAATAACAAAATTAAGCAAAGCCAAAGTAGGAATAGGCCATCTACACCTTGTTAATTTGAATCTAAGAGGTAACATCTCAGTCTGCTCTCCAAATTATGGAAGGGGAAAGTTGTTGAGATAAAACCTGGATAAAGTTAGTGTGCCACTGTTGGTGACGGATGAGGAGAGGTTGTTCCATTCCCAGGCATCATCCAGGCTTTGGCAAGAGCTCCAACATTCATTTCACCCTTTAATTTGATTTTATGGAACAGAGTAAAGAGGTGGGTCTGCCAGAGAAGACCAGGGAGGGAGGGAAGAGGACATCTGACATTCTCCCTCAGAAGGCAAGCACTGCTCTTGATCAGTGAGGGGTGGGATAAGTGGTTGCCATGGAAATCTTTTCCCAAACACACACACTCACACACACACACACACACACACACACACACACACACACACACACACACACACACACACACACACACACACACACACACACACACACACACACACACACACACAGGGCAGGGAGGCAATCCAGAGGCTTGTATTGGGTGTCAAGTTTCAGCAAAAACCACAAGTCACTTCCATTTCATCATCTTGAAAAGACAAAAAAGAAAAAGAAAGGAAAAGGAAAAAGACTGCCTTTTAACTGGGTCACATTTTCTTGCCAGAGCAGAAGCTATTACTCTAGTCTGACTCGGAAAGGCTTAACCACCTGAGAAGAATTTAGCGAAGAGGTGACTTCTATTCCAGAGCTGGTGCTAAATTCTGTTTTTCTTGAGAGAAATGAAGAAGTTCATTGCAGCCATTGGGGTGGGGAAGGGGCAAAGGATTTGGAACAGCTCCATTCAACAGTGGCATTAGAACAGCAGTTTGAAGCAGGCACAGCTGTATGCATCCTCCTGAACACAAAGGGGATGAGAAAGAGAGAACTAGAAAGCTTCTAATTTTCCAAACCCAGGGTGGAATTCAGAAGGCAACAAAAGGCATTATAGCATGTAGTGTAATGAATGCAAAGCAAGGAGAGATATGAGGGCATACTGAAAGTCTTTCCACCTATTGTTTATTTCTATTCATTATCCAAGACAACAAACAATAACACATTATCATTATATGATACTTTAAATGGGATGATTGTCTCCACACAGACACAGATACACTATGTTCTCTTTGAATTTTTTAAGATAAAAAATAGGCACAAAAACTTCTCAATGTACCCTTGTATAAAACATTTCATGCAAAACAGAATAATAATAGAAGGCAGGCTAGACTGGGATTAAGCACATGGTTTTAGAAGCAGAAAGTTAAGGGATAAAATCAATTTTCCCAAATGGCAATTAACTTTGGACTAATCTTTTTACTCATCATGGTAACTAGGTAAGATACAAAAACTGGAAAGCAAAGAAAGGCGGTTACTTCACGTCCCGTTCGTCCCTACTTGCTGTCCTGCTTGGAACTGGTACAAAAAAAAACTTACTTCATATCCATAGCGTGACAGCAAAAAGTTGTCTCGACCACACCCCGGAACCGGGAACAGAGCGTGACAAGCCATACCTGCCCCTGGCCTGGGGAATTCTCTTGTCACGGTTCGTTCCCAGTTCCTGTTCTGAAACAAGGTACCGTGTCGTAACAACTGTCACGCACCAACAAGTGTCCACCTAGTGGTCAGAGACTGAAGCGGCATTCAACATTAGTTTCCCTATGGGAAACACCATACAGTGCAAATGTTTATTAAAGAAAGTACTGAAAATTATGTAGCGTCGGTGTGTAAATCCCGGAAGACTAGTAAATTGAAATATCAAAAAGTTTTATTTACAATCTTTTAAAAAATGGGTTAAGAAAGCAAGACAAATTCAGAATTTGTCACTGAACAAGACCGTGAAGTAACAGTTGTCACGAGACAAGTAATCACGCCCATGAGTAAACGGAAACAGGGACTGAACAAGGACAAAACCACGTGACCGTGAACAACGCTGTCACAGTACAAACGTAATCACAGAACAAGGTAGGACGTGAAGTAACCGCCAAAGATGATGGGGGAATCTTTTCATTTGAAATGTATTACTGCTGGAAAGGTTTGCAGATACCACAGACAACAACAAAGACCAGTAGGATTCTAGATCAAATTAAGGCTGAATTCCAGGGATGGGGACTTGAGTGTCAGAACTTGCTGTCCAGTCGGACTTAAGTCACACCAATGCCTCAAGGTGTGACTTAAGTCATCCCCCCCCAATGACTTGAGCTCAAGTTGTGACATCTGGAAGAGCCCATAGTTATAACTTTGTAATTAGAAGAGTAATTCATTACATGTAACCATGGATATATAAATAATTATCTCCAAGTTCTGAAACTTCAGTTGCATAAACACAGAAAATGCAAAAAGCTAGGATACTTAATTCACATAATTAAAAAAAGGAAAATATGGGTTGCTAGTGCTACTCCAGATTATTCAGAGTAACATAAAAGAGACAACTAAATGTTGGACCAAGAAGAGCTTCTTCGTTGAAATACCTGGGAGACTAGTTTAGATGCAGCACAAGGCCACTGTTTAGGACTTCTGTGTCCCAGGTTGAAATTATCTTGATGGCCTCCAGCTTCTAGAAGGGGAGAAAGAAGAAGGAGCAGCAGTTTTGACAGGTCTGAAATAGTGAGACCGTTTTGATACTCACAGCGTTTGGCAAGATGAACGCTCGTGAAGAGGCTTTGGACCAGGTTTGAAAATTCATCACTGAATACACAGAGTGGGGTGGGTGGGATCGAAGGTTTTGCTGCACTTCTAAATGCTCAGCCTTCTGTTGCATTTAACTGAGCATGTTTGGTCTACTATCTTATGGCAATGAGCTTCACGCATTAATAATGCATAAGGGCCAGTTTTAAATATATTGCCTGTTACAGGCAATATGATTCTCTTGTGCCTCTATTATTAGAATGGGAAAGAGGGCATAGATAATTTACTTCCATTCATTATTTTTAATATGTCTGCTATAGCCCTTGTTCTTTGGCTCCATAAATCTAATACCGTACTTCCATGCTGGCCCCATCTTGGGGACTCGATGCTGAGAACACAGGTTTTATTCCCTTTTCCTGGGCACTTCCATGCTTAGCTGTTTATTTTCAGTCTATTGGAAACTGATCATATGGAAAACAAAAAACACATCAGGTACAGTATAATGAACAGAATGACACTGCCAAAAGAATTATAAAAGAGTTTTTTAAAAATAAAAGTTACTAAAACTAATTTTGTCCCCATAATCATCTATCTTCAACATATATTTGAAAGACAAAGAAGAGTTATTTTTGTGGGGTGGATTCTAGGACTATTTATTTATTTATTCATTTATTTATTTTGCTCACCATACATTTCTTTGGGCCAGCAACTAGCTATGTTCTCACCTAGACTCCCAGAAACCTATGGGAAATAAACTGAAACTTAATGCTTTGGGAGGGTGTGTAGACCCAGAGACCTGCAGAATTGTCAGATTGGAAGAGAAGGGCCATTCTCTGTGTAAATATCAAGCTCTTCCCTACCAAATTCAACTCCCTACCGAAGCAGGAAACAAGATGCATAAAGGCATAATCTTGAACAGAATAGTTTCTCTTTTTCTTTTTAAAGCTACAGTGCCAATCCTCTCCAGGCTAGCATTCATTGCAACAGATTAATTGCTTTCCTCGCAAACAGTGCCAGCACCTCTGCAGACAAATTGCTGTGAACAGATTTCAGCTGTGTGCTAAAGGACAACATATTATCAGTACTGCAACATTTACCAGGAAACTGTGAAGAAGTCAGCTTCACTCACTGTCTAATATCTTGTTCCTTAAAAACAGCAGATGGAAGCACTGTCCACATTTAACTTATATCTCCATTTTATAACTCCTGAAAGGCTGTAGGACAAGCAGTTCAGCTTTTAGAAAGAACACAGACACATGCGCCATTTTTTCACATACTACAATACAGTAGGACCCCGGTATCCACTGGGGATTGGTTCTAGACCTTCCCGTGGATAATGAAAACCATGGATAATGGAGAATGCCTGCCCACCCACTTCCAAACTGCTGTTTCCCGACAGTAGCTTGCTTTATGACTGCTGTTTTGAGACAGTAGCTTGCTTTATGGCTGCTGTTTGTGACAATAGCTTGCTTTACAGCTTCTGTTTGTGACAATAGCTTGCTTTGTGGCTGCTGAATTATTTATTTATTTTCCTCTGCCAACCGTGGATAACTGAATCAGTGGATACAAGGGTCCTACTGTACTATATCTGTAGTAGCGTGGGTTTTAGTGATTTCAGCAGTGCTTTCAGCTCTCAGACATTCAACCCAGGGCCGGCGGGCGGCCCACAGCTGGGAGGCGCTATAAATAGCGTCCAAGGGCCAGCTTGGCTCCTCCCCCCCGAGGCCCGCGGCGCTGGTGTCACTTCCTCCCTGGCCGGACCTGGACCCGCTCATTCTCTTAGTGTTTGCCCTGTGCCAGCCGCCGCCGCCGCGACTCGCTCGCTTCACTCTCTCCCCCTCCTTTTTTTACCCTGGACCACCACCACCCCTTTCCTGGGAGCTACCAATGGACTGAGCCGCCCGACAGCCCGCCTGCCAACACGAGCTGGCCCGGGAGCCCCAGCCCAGAACAAACCACCTGGTGAGGGGAAGGGGAGGAGGGGCGCCCGGCTGCCCCACGAGCATCGCGGCAGGGCTGCGAGGAGGAGGGGATGGAGGAGGCCTCCGCTGGGCCTGGGCTGAGGAGGCGGGCGGGCTACTGGCACGGCTGGAGGGGAAGAGCCGTCTCTGTTGGACCCCGCGATGGGTTCTTTGAAGTCTTGCCCCTTTCTTTCTGTCTTGGGTCGCCCTCTTCTCTCTCTGTGTCTTTTCTTTCTCCCCCCCCACCTCTCTCTTTCCATTCGTACCCTTTCCCCTCTTCATAGAAACGTGCTCATTTCTAGCCTACATATGTGTATGTCTAGCAGCCTGCCTACTGTAATTAAAACTGTAATCCACCCAGAAACTCCTTGAAGTGGTATGGGGCGGTATACAAGCAGAACACTTTCTGCCTTCTTTCCTTCCTGCCTTCCTTCATCCTCCTCCCCTCCTGTCGCTGGACTTGCTGAAGGCATCTGCCTTGGCCACAGTGTGGAGAGCAAGATGGGCTTTTGGGTCTTATTTGTGTTCCTGGAGAGTCAGTGCCCCTTCTCAGGTCTCCACTGGACACAGAAGTCCATGCAGGGCAAAATGTCTTTAAAAAACAACACAGGTAAGTGGGAACTGGGTGCTAGAGAGCGGGCTGCCTCAATCTGTGGCCCCTCTGTCCTGCTTCTCCCTACAGCAGCAATGGCGAACCTTTTAGAGACTGATATAGGCACAGAGTTAATTTTTTTAACATTTTCTAATGGTGGTGTGCCTCATGATTTTTTTCATGAAACAAGTGTGCCTTTGCCCAAAAAAGGTTGAAAAACACTGACCTAGATCAACGCGTCACAGATCATCCACCACTACTCATCTCCTGGATGACTGCAATTATCTCACAGAGATCAACGGAGAAACCGTGCAGTTCCTGGCACAAGGCAAAACATCCGTCAGAGTGAAGATTGAAGGTCAACCATGCAACATGGTTGTTCCAGCTGTCACCGGCCTACAGGCCCTGGCGATGTGTCCTGACTTTCCGCAGGCCCTGCACGTAGCATCACGAAAATGGCAGCTTTTCCACTCATGGTTACCGCCACAGCCTGGGCAAGCGCCTTGGCAAGCTTTGGGCCATGCATCAGCCTGACGCACCAACTCAACACCACGGACTGGGCTCTGGCTTGGAGTAGCCTCTGGTTCATCCATGGCATGGGCAGCCTCTACCCGCAGCTTCGTGGCCTTGCAACTGGCATTGAGCTCTTCCTGCTCATAATTCTCTGTGGCGGTGGCCTCTTTCAAGGCGGAGGCAAGGGTGACATCTTCCTTTGCCACAATGCGCCTTCGGGCTTTTTTGCTGCTGAGCCCCCCCAACAAATCGATTCAAGAGAGTATCTTCAAGATTTGGGAAGCCACAGTGCTGAGCAAGCTCCCGGAGTCCTGCCAGGAATGCAGCCACAGATTCTCCGGCTTGCTGCTGCCTTTTCTAGAACTCCAAATGGCTTGTCAGCCAGGCGAAAATGTCTGTGAGTGATGTCTCACTCAGCTTTGCTGGGGCAAGCAGTGCCTTGGCCAACATGAAGGTCTCACGCCCACAGCAACTCAGGAACGTGGCCCTTCTTTTGCTGGCATCAGTAATTCCTTGAGCCACCACGAAGAACTCAAAGCGTTCAACATAGTCCTCCCAAGTGTGGGGCTCCGATGGCTGGAAGGGCTCCAATACCCGTGGACTCTCCATTCTCCAGGCGGGCAGGGTCGTCTTCTAAGCCGGCTGGTGAGTCTTGTTCTCCACTGCGATCTGGACTCTGAGTCAGTGTGATGATCCTCTGCTTCTCAGCATTCCGGATCCCATCCTCGTCGCCAGTGTAGTAGCGTGGGTTTTAGTGATTTCAGCAGTGCTTTCAGCTCTCAGACATAGCAGGCTGGAGACAGCTTCTAGTGTAACAGCTCTTTATTCAGGGAGAGAACAAGACTGGGGATTGGGGAGAGGGAGCTACTTTTATAGGAGCCAGGACTGGCTAGGAAAAGATACATTTTGGAGGGAATAATTACAACCAATCACAAAGCTGCCTTTTGGCAGAGACCAATAGGATTGAGGATCCAAATGCAGCAACTTGAATAAACCAATAGGCCTGTTCCCTTTGGAACAGGAACAGAAACCAATAGGAATACAGATCAATACACAACACCCCTTCCCCCCTGGTGGGCACAGCACACGTAATCCTTTAGATATTGTGGGACCCTGCGACTTCTAATTGATCTCCTGACTACGGGTGTTGCAGGGGCTTGAGCAGGCAGTGTCTGTGGTGGAGAGTCTACTGGAATAGCTTCGTCTGACACGGGGAGGGGGGTTCGGACAACTCAGTGTCCCTGATCTGTTCCTCGGCACCATGAGGACTTGCAGGAGCAGATTCATTTGCTGAAGCCACTGGTACCTGCACTCCTGGGGCATCTCCGCTCTGATCTTGCAGCTGTGACTCATTCATGGGGGTAGTGTCACTCTCGGGCTGCAACTCTCCCACACCTGTACCAACTCTACTGGGCGCTCTGCGCCTCAGTTGGTTCACGTGCCTACACCAGACCCTGCCATCTTCAATGGTCACGTAATAAGAGACTGGCCCAGACGCTCTGGTGTTCACCCCTGGCACCCACAGGGGACCTCTGGCATAAATTCTCACCCAGACCAAATCTTCAGGAGCAAAATACCTTGTAGAGTTGCTCTCTGCCTGTGGAGGTGCTCTAGCATTGCGGTTTGGCATTTTGTCTGCGTGGACATAGTCCAGCACCGTTACCAGCCTTCTACCTAGGAGCAGCTCTGCTGGCGACTTGCCCGTAGTAGTACACAGTATCGCATGCTGCAAGAACAACATTCGGGCAATGCGCATTGACCAGTCACCCTCCATCAAGCGTGCAATAGATCCTTTGGCTGTCTGCACCATGTGCTCAGCCTGCCCATTGGATGAGGGATGAAAAGGAGCTGAGGTGACCCCTCTTATGAAATTATCAGCCAGGAATGCCCTGAATTCTTGGGATACAAAGGCTGCTCCATTGTCTGACACAATGGTCTTGGGCAACCCGTGGGTTGCAAACAGCTGTCTCAACACTTTGATGACCGCAGCTGATGACATGCTGGGAACCATAGCCACCTCTAACCATTTAGAATACGCATCAACAATAACAAAAAAAACCTTTCCTTGGAATGGCCCAGCAAAATCTAAGTGCAGCCGGCTCCAGGGAGTCCGGATCTGCTCCCACCAGTGGACTGGTGCTCTGGCCACTTCTGGGCGCACTTCCTGACATGCCTTGCACGTCCGTACCCATTGTTCAACATCTTGGTCCATCCCAGGCCACCATACATAGCACCGGGCCAGTGACTTCATCCTGACCATTCCCGGATGCCCCATGTGCAGAACCCTGTTTCTCAATGGCGCTGGGATTATCACCCTGTCTCCCCACAGGAGACAGCCCTTATGCAGGGATAGCTCATGTTGCCTTGTTGCGTGTGGTCTAAATTTTTCTTCATGCGGGCCACCTGGCCATCCCCTCCCCACCCAAGTGAGCACACGGGAGAGAGTGGTATCTTTCCTTGTTCTCTCAGCTATTTCAGTGGCAGTTACAGGGCCCCCCGGAAGTGTTTCCAGCAGCATCACTCGTTCCGCTGGGGCAGGATCCGCATCGCTCACACCAGGAAGGGGCAAGCGACTTAGTGCATCAGCGTGGCACAACCTTTTCCCTGGAACATGGGTCAGGGTGTACTGGAACCCATTCAGGAATATAGACCATCGCAACATTCTGGGGGAGAGAATCTGCGGCGTCTGTTTGTTCGGGTTGAACAATCCTAACAGAGGCTTGTGGTCAGTTTCAAGGAAGAAGTGGTGACCGTATAAATAGTCATGAAACTTTTTAATCCCTGCCACTATTGCCAGGGCTTCCTTGTCAATTTGTGCGTAGTTGCGCTCCATTGGCGACAACGTACGAGAATAGAACGAGATGGGCTTTTCTGACCCATCTGCTTCCCTATGGCTCAGCACAGCTCCCAGCCCATACTGAGAGGCATCACATGCCAGGACAAGAGGTTTTGACTCGTCATAATGAGCAAAGACACTCCTGCTAGTCAGCATGCCCCGCAAGGTGTCAAAAGCCTTCTGCTGTGCCTGAGCCCAACGCCACACACTCTTTTTCTTCAATAGTTTGTGCAACGGTTCCACTATTGAAGCTTTCTGAGGTAGGAATGAATGATAAAAGTTAATAAGTCCCAGGAATGGCTGTAACTCCCGTCTTGTTCCGTGGGCATGGTGCCTCAGTAATGGCTTTAATTTTACAGTCAGTGGGGTGGATGCCCGTTGCATCAATTTTAAACTCCAATAAATCCACAGGTGGCACCCCAAAACTGCATTTTTCCTTTTTTAGCTGCAGCCCCACCTCTTTAAATTTGAGTAACACAGCACGGATACGCCCAACCAGTTCCTGGGGGTCTTTCCCAGCAATCAGAACATCATCAAAAATGGCAAGACCCCTGGCAGACCCCTTAACAGGTGCTCCATTAGTCCTTGAAAAATCCCTGGGGCCACACAAACTCCAAACTGTAACCTGTTTACTCGGAAAGCCCCTTTGTGTGTTAACGATAGTCTGTGCTTCCGCAGATTGCGGAGTCACTGGCAGCTGCTGGTAAGCTTGTGCCAGGTCACGTTTGGCAAAAAAATGTCCCCCAGCTAGTTTTGCCAACAGCTGTGAGACGACTGGAATGAGGTATGAATTTCCCCTGAGTGCCTTGTTGATAGTACATTTGTAATCTGCACAAATTCTCACTTCCCCATTTGCCTTAAGGGGTGTGACGATAGGAGTCTCCCACTTAGAAGAGTCCACAAGTGAAAGAACTCCGTTTGACCAATTTGTCCAGTTCCGCCTCAATCTTGGGTTGCAGCGCAAATGGCACTCGCCTTGGCTTGAGTCGGATTAGGGCCACCCTGGGGTCCAGCTCAAAGTCAATTGGAGGCCCTTTATAACAACCCAGTTTTCCACTGAAGAGTTCGGCAAATTCCTTGCCCAACTCTGGGAAAGTTTGGACTGAGTTGAGCCCTGATATACACAGTCCCAAGGCAGGAAACCAGTCAATACCCAGGAGACTGGGGCGACTCCCCTTTGCAATCACCAATTTAAGCACGGCCTGTTTCTCCTGGAATTGTACCCTCACCACACACATTCCTAGAATGTGGATGCGGCCAGCTGTGTATGATTGCAAGGTTGCTGGGAATAGTTCCAGAGAGGGGAACTTACCCCCAGGGAAGAGCCCCCTTGCAGTCTGGTCTGAAACAATGGTGAATCCAGATCCGGAATCCACCTCCATGTCACATGGTTGACCTTCAATCTTCACTCTGACAGATGTTTTGCCTTGTGCCGGGAACTGCACGGTTTCTCCGTTGATCTCTGTGAGATAATTGCAGTCGTCCAGGAGATGAGTAGTGGTGGATGATCTCTGACGCGTTGATCTAGGTGATCCCGTTGTTCCAGCTGCCACCGGCCTACAGGCCCTGGCGATGTGTCCTGACTTTCCGCATGCCCTGCACGTAGCATCACGAAAATGGCAGCTTTTCCGCTCATGGTTACCGCCACAGCCTGGGCAAGCGCCTCGGCAATCTTTGGGCCATGCATCAGCCTGACGCACCAACTCAACACCACGGACTGGGCTCTGGCTTGGAGTAGCCTCTGGTTCATCCATGGCATGGGCAGCCTCTACCCGCAGCTTCGTGGCCTTGCAACTGGCATTGAGCTCTTCCTGCTCATAATTCTCTGTGGCGGTGGCCTCTTTCAAGGCGGAGGCAAGGGTGACATCTTCCTTTCCCACAATGCGCCTTCGGGCTTTTTTGCTGCTGAGCCCCCAACAAATCGATTCAAGAGAGTATCTTCAAGATTTGGGAAGCCACAGTGCTGAGCAAGCTCCCGGAGTCCTGGCAGGAATGTAGCCACAGATTCTCCGGCTTGCTGCTGCCTTTTCTAGAACTCCATCCGCCAGGCCATCTTGGTTTTGGTAGGTGCCAAATGGCTTGTCAGCCAGGCGAAAATGTCTGTGAGTGATGTCTCACTCAGCTTTGCTGGGGCGAGCAGTGCCTTGGCCAACATGAAGGTCTCACACCCACAGCAACTCAGGAACGTGGCCCTTCTTTTGCTGGCATCAGTAATTCCTTGAGCCACCACGAAGAACTCGAAGCGTTCAACATAGTCCTCCCAAGTGTGGGGCTCCGATGGCTGGAAGGGCTCCAATACCCGTGGACTTTCCATTCTCCAGGCAGGCAGGGTCGTCTTCTAAGCCGGCTGGTGAGTCTTGTTCTCCACTGCGATCCGGATTCTGAGTCAGTGTGATGATCCTCTGCTTCTCAGCATTCCGGATCCCATCCTCGTCACCAGTGTAGTAGCGTGGGTTTTAGTGATTTCAGCAGTGCTTTCAGCTCTTAGACATAGCAGGCTGGAGACAGCTTCTAGTGTAACAGCTCTTTATTAAGGGAAAGAACAAGACTGGGGACTGGGGAGAGGGAGCTACTTTTATAGGAGCCAGGACTGGCTAGGAAAAGATACATTTTGGAGGGAACAATTACAACCAATCACAAAGCTGCCTTTTGGCAGAGACCAATAGGATTGAGGATCCAAATGCAGCAACTTGAATAAACCAATAGGCCTGTTCCCTTTGGAAAAGGAACAGAAACCAATAGGAATACAGATCAATACACAACAGTATCCATTTTTCAGGGTTCAGCTGCTGTTCTTCCTGGGCACTTCCTTTTTTCACTTTTGTTAAAAGCCATTTCAAGTCATTGCTGCTTTCTGCCAGTAAATTGATGCCATCTGCATATCTAAAATGATTGAGGTTTCGTCCAACAATTTTCACTCCTCCTTCATCTAACTTGAGTTCACTTTTCTGTGTGCAGGTCCACTAAGAACTAAACGTAACCCTGTTGTGTAGGACGTATTACCATGAAAGTGAACATCTGGCTGAAGCCCCAAACCACGCAGCAAAACCTTCTTTAACTACTCTTATTACAAATCCGGGGCAAGAAAATATGGTGGCTTTTCAGTGTATGGCTATGAAGAGAGCCAGATGCAGACAGATCAAAATAAATGTTCCTGGTGCAATCTTCCCCCCACAGCCATTATTTTCAGTCAAGTATATTTCTCTGCCAAATTCCAAATGCATTTCCAGCTGCTTTGGCGAGGGATTTGCTATGAAGAAAATTGAGGATTTTGTTAATAAGGCAAAACACATCTATTTTTTCCCCTTTGCTTGTTCAGAAAAACGGTTGATTTATATTTCCCTGCTTTCAAGTAAATTTGATATCTATGCAGAGAATGGCCTAGGAAAACTGCTGACTGAATTAAGCAAGAAATCAGCTGATACAATGATGGAAAAGACAAATCTTTCTACAGCTTCAATATGTAGTTTCCTCTAATACGAATTAGGCTTCATAAGAGTTGAGTGCACTGTGCAGGTTTGTAGCTGAAGTGCTCCTTTGCAAAAGGTTCTGCCATGTCATCATTATAGGTTCATATTTGGTTCCAGCCATTACAATTCTATAATCCTTCCCATCATGCAATATTCTGTGTCTTAAGGGTAAAACAGATGTTACAGCAATTACATAAGGATATCTACCTTACGAAGTTAATATTATTTATCATAGTGAGTATTCCTAGCTTCAAAAGTTGTAAATTAGCTTGTTTATGTTAATTTTGGTCTTCTCTATGCATAAAATACAGGTAATTCCCACCTTCTCCCCATTCCAGCCCCTGCATTGTCAGATAGCCAGGTAGAATATGTGTGTATTTTCTCAATCACCAACACATCTGTGTAAAGGGGATCATGCCCCAATCCCTCAAATTACTAACACTGGCAGTTTTTGGAATGGCTAAACCAACAAAATATATTAGGGGAGGAACAAGTGGATTTGGGAGCCAGCTGCTCCATCATTTATCTACTGGCGTGGCCCTGAGGTTTCTTTAGGACTGATCATTGCTGATTTGTTTTATTGTCTTCAGTACTACTAATTTCATTGCTCATTGTTCATTTTTTTGCTTACTTTATATTGTTCACTGCCCTGAGTTCCCTTGGTGAAAATTGGGTGGTATATAAATAAATAAATAAATAAATAAATAAATAAATAAATAAATAAATAAATAAATAAATAAATAAATAAATAAAATGTCTCATTCTACAGCATCCGAAATGCAGTGCGGGTCCTATGTAAATACTCTATGCTGCTTTTGGTTATTTTGGGATTCATCATGGGCCACATTTGAAGCCATGGCTCTAGGAGTTTAACCTCTTTTTGAACTACGTGCCAATAACTCTTTAAGAGTCAGGTGCAATTTACAGGGGTCTCTCTCTCATAAGATGCCAATTAGGAGAAACATGAGACATGGATGGATCCTGCCTCTCCTTATTCAGTGTTTACAACAATTCTTTATCCAGTCCTGACTTTCATCCACCCACATTTGCAAACAGCCCAATCCCTGCCTTAGTGGGTACAGATGATGCTATTCTATCTTACTCGCAATGAGGACTTAGGAAGGCCTTTTACAACATACTGCTCTGAGGAGCAGTTTATAATAAACCACCAGAAGATTAGGCTACCTGCATTTGCCAAAAGATTTGTTAAGTGTGTCATGTGACCATGACACAAAACAAATTAAGATCTACAAATGTCTTGTGTGGTCTTCAAAAATGAACAAAGAATAGCTCAGATCACTCATGTCACTGAGGACACCAAGAGAACTGCTATTGCTATTCTGATATTTTCTTTCTCAGGAAAAAAAGAGTCCTATCAGGGTGAGGCAGTAGCTTAATTTATGTATGGCACACAGATGTACATGTGCAACACATCTGCCACCTTTGTTGTGAAGTCCATTGTTTTGAAGGATTCTTAGTAGCCTATGCTATATTCCTAATGCCCTACTTAGAACAGAATCTGGGATGTCTGTGCTGAAGCTCATGCTAGCTACCAGATAATTAGTTTCTGGCATAAGTTAAAATTTAATTCTCTTGGACTAGATTCCTTGATCCTAGCAGATAACAACTCTTCATGCTTTGTGAGAGTGATTCAACAGATGCTGCTTACATGGGGGTTTATCCCCTTCCCCAGACCCCATGGCACTTGAAAGTGAAGGAAACCATCAAACAACAGATCTGAGATATAGCCCTCCAGGTGGATTGAGCCCAAGTTTCACATTATTCAGGAGCCAGAATCTATAGCACAAGCTTTGCTCCAGCAGATATAACTGGTGTAACTTATTAAGCACCATAGAACATTTTCCCTGGCACATTTCAATGCACTACAATCGGTACTACTAAAAAGAATATCTGAACATCCCACATGCACAATGCCGCTACCCCTGCCAATTAGGTACGGCTGAGACTAATGAATCTATTTTTATGTTATTTTATAGAAAGACCTAACATTTATGGGTCTTTTTGGTTCCTGGCTCCAAACAGAGCACAGCTGAGGGATTAAAGCTGAGGCAGAACCAGGGAGCAAGAGACTCCTCAACACAGAGAGCAAACAGGAGATTAGCAGGGAAGAAAAGGGAAAGAATGTGGGTAAGAAAGGGGTCAAGGAGGCAAAGGCAGAGAGAGATACCTTAAAAGGGACCTAAAAATACCCTAGGAATTGCCCAGGCACCAGCCATGTGCTTGCCTTAGAAGGAAGGGGTGTGGCCTAAATAGGAAGAGTTCTGAGCTCCGCAGGAGGGGTGTGGCCTAAGAGAGATGGGAGGTCCTGATTACTATAAGTAGCAGCTGTGAGCTCTGGTAGGGCATTTTGTTTCCTGACTCCAAGCAGAGAACAACTGAGGGATTAAAGCTGAGGTAGAGCCAGGGAGCAAGCTACCAGAGAGAGAAAACAGGATTTTCCCACGGGAGTTTACCGGGGAGGCCCCTTACAAATTTTTAGCAAAGTATATTTATTTATTTGTTTTATTCAAAGGGCAAAGGTAAGTGCTAAGGAAGAACATAAAAGCCAGGCCTTCAGATTCTACAACTTCCCCTACAATGAGAGTTCACAAACCTCTCAATAACCTCCAGCATGCAGTCAGACAGACAGAAGGAGTGTGGGGTCTATCCAGTGTTTTGCACTGAGTGCTGTATGTATGATTATTTGCCACTTGGGAAAAAGTCATGGGTATGTCCTCACTGCAGGGAGCTCCAAGAGTTCAGGGAATGGGTTCACTCCCTTAATGCCTTGGATGCAGACCAGAGCAGCAGAGGCAGGGAGAGAGAAACCATAGTGAGACGTCCAGGGACCTTCTGGGGGCATCCCATCCACAGGCAGCAAGCTCTGCAGCTGCTCAGAGTGGGAGTCTCCAAACTGGAGGACACCCTTCTGAAGAAGAGGGAAACCATCCCCTAGTGGGGAGCCCCTCTTCAGGAGATCAACCAGTATCCTGTCACACTGAGGATACTCGAGGGAAAGTGGGAAGGATGCTTATGGTAGTGGATGATTTGAATGTCAGGAACATAGAGTGGGGTGTCTGTGACAGATGTGAGGACCGCAGGGAGACGTGTCTGCCTGGTGCAAAGGTTGCGGACATCACCTATTGTCTAGATAGAATGATAGAGAATGCTGTCGACCAGGTAGCAGTGGTGGTGCATGTTGGCACCAATGATGTTGGCAAATGTTGCCACACAGTCCTGGAGGACAAATTTAGGTTACTAGGCAGGAAGCTAAAAGCCAGGACCTCAAAGGTAGCATTCTCAGAAGTGCTACCTGTTCCATGAGCAGAACCAAGTAGGCAGGCAGCTCAGCGGTCTCAATGCATGGATGAGAAAGGTGGTGCCAGCAGGAAGGGTTTATATGCATTAGGCTCGGGAATGTTTTGGGACAAGCTGGGCCTGTGCAAGATGGATGAAATCACTGTGGGTTAAACTACTAGGTCCAAGGAGCTATGTGATGGTCGGGGTGTGCTACCTTCCACCAGATCAAAAACTTGAGGGGGGGGGCTGAAATGAGACAAAACATGTAGGTATCTAAGAGGGACATGATAGTAATCATGGGGGACTTCAATTATCCTCACATTGACTGGGCCAACGCGAGCTCGCAGCAAGAAAGAGAAACTGGGTTTCGTCACATGCTGAATGACTGACTTAGAGCAACTTGTCATGGAGTCCACCCGAGAATAGGCAACTCTGGATCTAATACTGTGTGATAGTCAGGACCTGGTCACGGATGTGAATGTCACTGAGCAGCTGGTGAACAGTGACCATGCTGCAATCTCCTTTGCCATGCACGTTGGGGGAAGAGTGTCAAACAAATCAGACACAAAAACCCTTGATTTCTGAAGGGCGGGCTTCCCTCAGATGAGAAAAATAGTTAGAAAGAAATTGAAAGGGAAGGTTAAAAGAATCCAGTCTCTCCAGAGTGCATGGAGCCTGTTTAAAACAACGGTAGTAGAGGCCCAGCGGAAGTGCATAGCACAAAGAAAGAGGAGCTCCGCTAAGTCCAAGAGGGCACCGGCATGGTTAACAAGTGGAGTTAGAGAGGCTCTAAAGGGCAAGGAGAGGTCTTTCCATAAATGGAAATCCTACCCAAAGAAGAAAAATAAAAAGGAGCACAAGCTCTGCCAAAAGAAATGTAAGAAAATTATATGAGAGACAAAGAAAGACATTGAGGAATATATGGCTAGCAGCAATATAAAGGGAAATAATACAATCTTCTTTCAATATGTTAGAAGTAGAAAACCTGCCAGAGTACTGGTTGGCCCTCTGGATGGTGAGGGAGGTAAAGAGGATGTAAAGGGGACTTGGAAATTGCAGAGAAATTAAATGACTCCACTTTATAGTTCACCTTGAGGGAGAACTCACCACTAACTTTCTTCAGACTGGTGAAACTGCTTGGATGAGTAGCGACACGCTTCGGTCTCTCAAGAAAAGAAGTCCAGTTGCCATGACTTAGATTCCAGATAAACTCATCTAGATGACTGAGAATCTTCACAGACATTTGTAGGCTACCTTTCTCCTGGCAAGTGGATCCAAGTCAATTCCCCTTACCAAGTCTTTCATCACTCCTTAAACAAGCAATAATTTACTGATCAAAAAGAAATTGAACCACACTACTAATAAAAATCCATTAAGTAATGTTAAACATTTAAGAAGTTGACCTTATTCCCAGCAGTCATATTCAGAATTCTGAGTCTGCAAGGAGTATGTCCCAGCACTATAGATCTACGAGAAATGGAACAAGCCCATTGTGCCATATAAAATTAACCTCAGTAAAAATGCAAGTTTGGGAAAGAAGATTCACGGTTGCCCAAATGAAGAGGCGAAAGTGAACTGACAGGAGATGCTTATTCAAAGAGACATCACCCCGTGATGTTTTTATAAGTCAAAACACAAAAGTTAAGGGATGCATCAGTGAAGACAAAAGGACAAAAACGACATTGCTAATGAGAGAGGAAACACAGGCAATTTCTGAATTCTACCCTAATGACAAGTGATAGATTTGTCACTTTACAGAATGGATTAATCCAAGTAGATTGTCCAGATCTTTACTTTCTAAAATTGCTGTCACAAATCATTAAGAGTAGTTATGCTCTTCATACTGCAGATCACTTATGTGGCAAATGCAGTGTGATTTTCATGTTTCTGAATTATCTGGGAGCAAACTGTATTTGTCAATGCTGTTCACAGTTGCTCAACAAAGCGACCCAACACATATTAACATGTGGCTTATTTGCAAATCTATTTGCATTTCTTGAAACAGGCTATAGCCTGTAAAAACATATGACAGAATAAATTAGCCTCTGAGATGATACAATTCTCTTTCACTTTCTATTGCTTGAGAACTTTCCTTGTTAGTACCAGGTGAACTATCACTCCAGGTGGACAACATTGTTTGCATTTTATAAAACAGGAAACATGAATCTTACATAGGGAAATAATGTCTCAGTTGGTATACTGTCTGCAAAGACTCACAACTGTGGGACAAGTCAAAGCAGGACCAAAACTGTATTCTTAGAAAGTCAAAGGGTACTGAGAAAAATTCCAGTGCCAACAAGATTTAGATGTAACTAGTAACTACTGTAAAACTGATTTATGTACACTAAGTTCTGCACACAATAGTCCACCATCATCCCTCAGGAATTATTGCAAGAAACCGGGTCAGTGTCAACTGCTCTTGTAAGGTTCAGCTGTTCACCAAGTTTTGGATTCTCAACCTAACACACACAGAGAGAGGGGGGAGGGGAGAGGAAGGGGAAAGAGAGAGACCCTTAACATTTGCAAGCTTGAGAAAGGCAAAGTCCAAAATTCCCAGTTCAGATACCAGCCAGGCTTCTTTAGATCAGTTACCTATCTGCACGCTCCAGTCCTTTTTAAAAAAATAATTTTATTGGGTTTTTAAGGGGGGGAAGAAAGGGAGGGGGTATGGGAAAAAAGGGAAAAAAAAAAAAAAGGGGGGGATACAATTTTAAAATTTACATTGAATATGTCAAGCAAAGTAAAAATAGAGATATAACATATTGATACTGTAGATTGCCAAATATTATCACAGTATTAATAGGTTTGTTACTTCTTGCCATCTTTTCCGAGAGATCTCATCATAGTCTCCCTTTAAATAGCCGGAGAGTCTGTCGATTTCGATGCATTCTCTTATCTTTTCGTGGAAATTCTTTTCTGTTGGGACGTTTGGTTGTTTCCAGAATTTCGCATACAGTATCCTTGCAGCAACAATTACATGGTGAAGTACATATATCTGATCATATGAAATATTTATATCTACTATATTTAATAAGAAAAGTTCTGGTCTAAGCTCTATCTTAATTTTCAGACATCTTTCTAAAAATAGTTTTACCATTTTCCAATATGCCTTTGCCTCTTTACATGTCCACCACATATGGTAAAAAGTACCACAATCATATTTACATTTCCAACATTTGGGTTGGAACCAACATCTTGGATAATCAGTGTGGTGTGAGATGCCATCTATAGAACATCTTATAACAATTTTCCTTAAAAGAAATAGATTTAAAAATTTTAACTGTATTCCACAGAGAGTCCCATTTGTTTAGATGAATAGAGTAACCAAAGTTTTCTGCCCATCTTATCATAGTATCTTTGACCAGTGTATCAATCATTTTTTCATTTAACAATATACTATAAAATTTACTAAGAAGCTTGGAATCGCCAGAGGAAAGTATTTTATCAAGTGGAGTATCAATAGTCGTAAATCCCCCCTCTTTGGTGAGATCTTTGAAGTGTGAATATATTTGTTGATACTTCCACCAATCTAAATTATAGCCTTCTGATACTAATTTCCCTAATGGTTTCAATGAGAGGTCAACATTCAGAAGGTGTCTATAAGTTATAGCATTTGGAGTTTCACTTATATGGGAGTTAAAATCACTCCCAGCAGAGATAGCCACAGTGGACCTCCCAGTCCTTTTAAGGATTATTTGATAATTGTCGTGCAGAGTTCAGCAAGTTGAAAGAATACTATATTGAGTTTAGGACTACTGAAGAGGAATAACCTCTCTGGAGATGGTAATAAACTGAGAGAGAGAGAGAGAGAGAGAGAGAGAGAGAGAGAGAGAGAGAGAGAGGAGAAACTGACTATTTAAGACTTTCATTCACAGATGAAATAGAAGACTTGCTAAACATGTTTATAGAAGCTCTTTACAGCCATCATAGAGCAGATATGTGCAATCTGCTTTTGCCTAGCAAAAAAAGGATAAAAAACACAAAGTGACTTATGGAAGAAGGAGAAAGCAAATCAGCCTAAATGTACTAATCCACATATAGATTTAGAAAAGACAGGCCATGACAAATGTCACTTGAGTTATCTGCCCTTGGTTCTTATTGATTATGATTATATGTTGCATTAATACTCAGTTCCCCAAACCATCTTGTTTATCACTTGTAAATTAAAGGTCTTGGAAATGTCAAGTATATGATACCTGACTGTGAGGGGCCTTCCCCAGGAGAAGACCCAATCCAGGGTGCACCATCTGCTTCATTGAGCAAGGGAGAAGAAGAGGGGTGGTGCGTGGCCATACAAAAAAGACACCCAATTGGGCAGGAGGGAGCGACTCATGGGAACCCTACGCTGGAAGCACGGGCAACGCAGGAGACAGTGGAGGGGTTAACCTGGAGGGCTTTTGGATGACGGAAGAGAGGGAGGAGTCAGAGAATATGGGAAATAAAGAGGGTGACGAGCGGGAATAGGAGAAGGAAGGTGAGACAGACGAATTGAGGGTATTCATCTTCCACAACCCCAAGGCTCCTTGGAAGAGGGACCCTTCCATGGCTCGAGGACAGGCCAATCTGCTGGAATGAGTGGTGGAGTGGGCTCGCCAACTGTGCTGTGGGACCCTTTGCGCCGGGCGTGGACCAGCTCTATGGACCCCGTGAGACTGGGAGAGATTCCAGAAACTCCCCTATCCACAGAACCCATGAATTGGGATTGGACCCATCAGAATTACCCATTTGACATTAAGGTGGTGGAGGGTATGGGTGAACCCACAGAAGTTGTTATCCATTCGCTGTTGACCGTTGATAATATAAGTTCTTGTTTTGAAGTACCATCTCCATCTCTTCCTAGACCCAAGGGGCCGGAATCGCCCAAGACCAAATCAAACCCTACTCACACTGACAAATATATGATACTTGAACAATAGTGTCTGAGCACTATAACACTTTATAACACACTTTGGTAGTTTGAGTCTGCTGCTAAGGGAAAATATAGCTGTTGAAAGGATAAAGAAAATGAAAATAAAGGGAGAGAGAGAAAAGGTAAAGCATCACCAAATCAATCTTTCCCTGTGAATATAATCATGTTGTTTATCTACATACAAATGTACTTTCAAAGAGGTGCTTTGAGTTTTTCCTGTGGACTTTCAGTATTTTAACTGCAAATATGGGCAACTTATAGACCTGGAGAAGGGGCATCTCACCCCCAAATTTAGAGATATACCTTATTTGCACCAACTCTAAGCCTCACTAGTTGTTCCAATCTATCTGATTCCAGAAGCACAGTTTCAGGAATTATAGCTAGCTTTGACTAGGCTTATTGCCTGAATCACATACATTATGTTCTTTATTTCTACCTAATAGTACAGGTACTGTACATTGCTTCGAATATTGTTCTGAATGTTAGAGCTGGCCCAATGAGGATGGCATTGCTCAGGAAACCCAAACTTATATGAGTCACCACTCTGCTTGTCAAAGTCCCCAAATCCCAACATCTGGATGTGAAACAAGGTAAAGACTGGGAAGTACAATACCTTTCCAAAGGGAACCCTAAACTGCTGTGACCAACTACAACCCTCCAGGTGTTTTATGGACTGCAACTCACATAATCACTCCCTATTTGCTATTCTGGCTACATCTGGTAGGAGTTCTAGAGTTATAGGCCAAAAACAAATCTGGAAATCAACACTTGTCCCTCCATGCCTTAAGTTACTTTTTGGGCAGTTATGACCCTGAGTTTAAAATTTAAATAAATTAATTCAAGGATGCATTTGACATAATCTCTAATTATTCTGTGACTCCCAGAACCTCTGTCCACATGCTTTGAGAATGATGCATGTCAGAGATAGTAATTCTGATTTCACCTACGTGGTTCATAATGGTGATATGAAAAAGAAGAATGGATTAACTCCAGATTATAAAAAAACTCTGATTATACTTCTGGGACATAATGTACCCTCTGGAATTATTTGAACTTTTTTTAAAGGATGTTGATAATGAGTTACAGGATTGTTGTCCCAGGATAACAGATAGTAAAAATAAACAGACAAAATGCCATCATTAAACTACATCAAGGATGAAGACAAGATACTTGAAAAAGACTGCAGAGCGGTTGAACAGGAAAGCAAAATTAAACATAACAGATATGGCTCTCATTAACACCAACAGCAGTAAAAACTAATTTTCCATGCTTGCAAATGGTTCCTCTGACTTCAGAAAAACAGGCCATTTGGGGGACTCAGTTTTATTTGCTGGGGTGTGTGTGTATTCCATTCCAGGGCAGTCTTTTATTGCCACAGCTCTTTGTCAATATTTGTAAAAGATCATGTGCATTTCTCAAAAGGCCGATAGGTGTGTATTGGATTTCCATGGTGAGAATGAAAAGAACTGCCAAGGATTACACAGCACAGGCACCAGGGTTGCAGAAACAGACCTGATATCATTAAATGAATTCCCTGTCTGATTCCATGGCTTGAGGTAGGGGTCTCTATTGACAAGCAGAGGCGTTGGTGTACATAAGCAAGCATGTGTCAGGCTGCTGAAAGTGTTTCACAGAGAGAGAATCCCCCAGACAGAAGCCAGCCACTTCTTGCCAGAAAGAGGAATCATTACATAACTATCCTGGGGAATGAATGGTCCTTGGAGGCCTGTGTGGAAGATCACACAATTCATACAAATGACCCTCTGGAGTAGTATGATACAAGGGAGGGAGGGAGGGGCAAGTGAAACACAAATTATAGACACATCTTGAAGGAAATTACAAGCCCCTACACTAAGTGTCCGATTTCCAATACTTCAATATATTATCAGAAATTAAATTGTAAAAAGGCCATATGCCCATAATTCAGAATGGCAAATAGCATGGAAATTCCTCCTGATGAAGAATTATCCCAAGATTTTCACAATGGGTGGCACAGATTGTGTTCTAGGTATGCATACGTTTACCTTAAACCAAAGGCTCTGTTCCTACTGGCTCATCTTTCCTGAAACTAGGTTCTTTCTTCACAGATTCCTTGCTGTAGGATTCTATGTCCAAATTAGAGACAGGGTTAGAACACACACAAACACCCGTGATGGCTTCCTGAGGTCATAGAAGACATCTGTTCATCATACACACGTATCCTGCAGTTAGCATCCTTTGCTTTATGATTGATATGGTACATGAAAAGGTAGTAACTTAATCAGCAAATCTGAGGCTTAGATCTCTGAAGAAATCCTTTTGAAGGAGGTTAATTAGGGCAATAGGATATACAATTTTACCTAATGCCTACTTTGACCCCAGGAGGATTCATTCACACAGTGGGGCCTTCCTTTCCCAACCATTCACTATAGTGTTTGAAGAACCTTTAGTGACACACCTATCAAAAAAAAAAAAAAAACAACCACCCAAAAACAGATGAATGCGTGCAATGGCCACAGTACTGAAGCCAGTTTTTCTATCAACATATATGTCAAATTTACAGGAGCACAGCTCTTCCTAAATGTCAGGTTGCACATTAGTGACAAATCAGTGAGAGAATTGGGAAAGATTCGTGCAGTATATACCTCAGTTTACTGATTCAAGAATCAGTTGACTTTAAAGGAAGCAATCCACTCTTAATCAATTTGACCTTTCCCTTAATACATTAGGATCCCCATATCTGTGGGGCATCAGTTCCAGGACTCCCTGCGGATATAGAAATTTGCAGATAAGATCTAACACTCTTATCTGGGGTGGCAGTAGTGGTGAAGAGGAGAGGTGAAAGGAGGTGGCAGTGGTGACCAAGGAGGAGATAAATGAGCAACAAAGGGCCATCCCGCCTCCCCACGCGCCTGTCCACCCCTGCCCTTACCACCAAGAGTCTCCTTAACAGGGAGGAGGGAATCTTTTCAGCAGCTGTTCTGGGTGGGCACCTTCAGGCCACATGGGTGGCTGTTCTGCCACTGCTGCCACTGCCTTTCCAGGTGGGTGCCTGGGGGCCACGTGGGCTCCTATTCCTTTGCCATCACTGGTGTTGTTCCGGGTGGGTGCCTGTGGGCCCCGGGGGTGCCTGTTCCATTACCGTTCTTGGCGGGCACCTGCAGGCCGCAGGGGCACTCTTCTGCTGCCACCACCATTCCAGTCAATCCCCTTCCTCGCTGCCGCCGCTTCTTTCAGACATCGTGAAGCCAGAGCAAGGTGAGGGAGATTCTAGGTCTGCCCGTGGAGAGAAACTGGGAGAGCCTTGCAGGTTGCAGCTGGCGGGGTGGCTGCAAGGCGACAGATGCCTTATGGCCACCTGCTTTGTGTCTACAGTAGACATGGGCACGACTCGGCGAAATTGTCATTTCTGTTTTCGGTTATCGTTTCCGTTACGTAACGGAAACGGTAACGATAATTAATCCTGGCACAGAATTGGAAGACAACGTATATACCATCTTTGGATGAATGGAGGGAGAAAATATTGGACTTTGCAGAGATGGCCAGACTGACGTGCAGACTGAGGGATCAAGACAACCAGAAGTTCCAAAAAGATTGGTAAAAATTTAAGAACTACATGGAGATTCATTGCAAGGAATTAAAGACTCTTACCGGATTAGGATAGAGCTCGAAGGATTACTACTTATTTTTCAAATCTTTTTATAAGTATATAAAGGGGTTTGTCTGAAAGGAGGGCTAGGAAGGCTAGGAGATGAATAACGCTAAAACCACGGGAAGAACAGAGGGAAGCCAAATTTTAGTGGTAGAATGATTTTGTATTGTTAATGCTTTGAACCTGACTTTTTTTTTTGTATACTAAAATTTTCTAATAAAAACATATTTAAAAAAAAAAGATAATTAAGCCGTCAAAACTCAAACTCGAACCGAAAAAAGAAAAATTTGGTCGGGTTTTTCGTTTCCGTTTGTGGCATTGCGGCGATTGCACGATGCGAAGCACAGAAAAAGTTTTTAAAAGTTTTTTTAAAAAACCCCGACTCCCAGCCAAAAAAGCAGGCGAAAATATGCCTGCCTGAGGCTTTGCCACCTACCAGAGGGGTGGTTTCTGGGGGGTCCCCGGCCTTTCCCCCCTCTTCTCCTGTCCTGGGCTGATTGCACCAGGCTGGGGGGGGGGTCATCCTCGTCGTCTCGCCATGCCATGCAGTGGGGGATCCAAAATGGTGATTTTTTCTTTTAAAATCGTGGTCAAAAAACACACCAAATCACCACAGAAACATGTGAAATTTATTTATTTTAAATGCCTGAATTTTAATAGTAGCAGCAATGGGTTTTTAATAGCAATAAAACATCATATTTATTTTATTTTATTTTATTTTATTTTATTTTATTTTATCTTATTTTATTTTTTATTTTTTTAGACCTGCCCATTTGGGCTGGGCATGGGATGGGACCATGCAATTTTTTTGAACCATTCCACCAATGGCATCACCAGGTTTTTGACTGACATTCTGGATGTCTCGGAGGGCATAAAAAGCCGAGGCACCTTCCAGAAATCGCAGTCAGGTCGGGTGTATGGATGTGGTTGAGGGAGGAGGGCTGGCTGCTGGTGCTGGTGTGATCTGATCGAGATTGAGGAGGGAGGCTGGAGGCTTTAGGATTTAAGTTAGGCAGGCAGGGAGGGAATTGAATTTAGAAAATAATTTCTTTGATTCCCTGCAGCTTTGTCTGCTGAAGGGAATAGCAGTTTATTCTTTATTTCATCTCTGGCAGATTGTGAGGATTTTTTTTTGATGTTGGATAAAGGGGGAGGTTCGACTGGGAGTGGGAGGTGTGGATTTATTTTAAAAATATATTATATACTACAATTTATTTTCTATTTTCCCAACTTCAATTTGCTTGCACACACACACATTTGGGGTGCAAGCCAAGAACAGAACCTCTATCCTAAGTGATATCCTAACTGCCCACTCACCCGTCCGCCCGTGACGCCACCCGCCCACTCACCCGCCCACGGCCACCACCCGCCCATGGCCCCTTGCCACCGCCACCCGCCCGCACCTCCCCCCGCCACCCACCACCCCACTCCACTCCACCCGCCGCCTAGGGCGCAAAAACACCTAGCGCCAGCCCTGATTGCGGGACGCCCCTATGCTCTGGGAAGTCAAATCGCACTAAATCGCGGTGGAAACAACAAACGACAAATGACAAATGAAATGACAAATTTTTGAAACATTTCGCAACAAACGGAAACGACCCGAAACGGACCCGTTCCAACAAACAAAAACTCGAAACGTCATTTTTTCTGGTCGTGCCCATGTCTAGTCTACAGTACACAATTATTTTTTACATATTTTTCCCCTCAATCTGTGGATAAGTGAATCAGTGGTGAATCATTCCCAATGCCCAATGCCACTCCAATTAGAAAGAGTAATGCCAGCATGTTATAGCACCTTTGCCCTGACTATTGAGCTATAGCCATCCTACTAGATGAAACATAATTCTCTCCAGTTTTGTTTACTATGTTACTCCTGCATTGCTAAATCTGTATTCCTAAGCATAAAATAGCTGCATCAGTCTTGCCGGATTAAGTATTGTATTAAATCAAGAATCCCTTCCAAAAATCTTATTCATTTGCTATTATGAGACTGTTATAATTTTGAGTTTGACTCTTTCTTAAAGGTGAATAATACTAAATTAGATGGACTATGTTGCAAGTCTCTCATTCATAGAGTTACCATGTCAGGCACATAATAGCCAAAGATAGACCAATTGTCTGGTTTTGAAAATACCTTATATAATAATATAAGAAAGAAGGCAACAGAACTAGTCTTGAAATCAAAGGAACATAGTAAGAGTGAGATCAACCAAAATGGAGGGAGCATAAATAAATTCTCAAAATATTCAGGACCTTTCAAAGAAAAACTCTGGGTGTATTTCCAGAGGAAACTATTAGGCCACCTCACATTTTTCTAGGACACAATAGAAGTGTGTTAACATCTGGAAAATATAGTAAGAGGAACGCTCCTAAGAATGACAAAGGTTAACAATAACAAACACTAGAGATGGGCCCAAATCAATTTGGCCTAAATCAGGGTAATTCATAAGCATGGCACCACAGGTGCCATGTGTACCCTCCTGGCCAGCTGCCCCAATTACCACCCTCTAAGTGCCAGCTAGGTCATCCTCCTGGACTGACTGACTGGGATTCCTTTCTCTTCCAGGTCTTCTCCAACATCCAGCTACTCGCCAGCCATGCAATAGGACTCCCCATCCCACCCCGTTGTCTGAATGGTCACCTACTGGAGGAGGCAGAGAAGAGAAACCTGGGCTCCTGTCCAACCTGGGCAGCCAGCCCAGGAGGAGAACCCAGCCAGCACACGAAGGCTGGTGAATGGGAGAGCCAGCTGGGCTGGTGGTAGAGAGAGGGTATGCAGTGAATTACCCCAATTTGAGCTGAATTGATTCATGCCCGTCTCTATTTAAAGCACTGATTCGAGTAGAAACTCTATGATTCCAAGTTCCCTTTACTCCTCTGGATGTCCTGGTTGCAGGGAAGTGAAAGAAAGCTAAGAAAGCAATTCAGAACAAAAAGAGACCTCACAAGCTGAGAGGGAAAGAGTGGAGTCTTTGGGCTATAGCATATTAAGCCATATTTCCTGTTGTTTTTCCAAGGCTACCTCTTTCTTATCTCCCTTTCTCTATGACCATGTGCTTGCATTTCATCTACAGTCACATTGCTAATATCCTGGTGCTAAGTGTGTTCTTTAATGCTTCTTTCCTCGGAAGAATAATCACAAATGGTACTTTTAGCAACAGGTACACATTTATCCAAAATCAAATTAATCTTGAATGTTTGGTTTCAGACATCCCTGCCCATGAAAAAAAGTACACAAGAGGGCATTTTAGCTTATTCATTTATTTATCCAAGCCCAAAGTCTCCCTAGATTAACTTTTTACCAAACTTCCCATATATTTTCTAATTACATATCAGTTTTTAAATCAAACCAATCTTGCATCTCTGCTTCCAGTCCCTTTGCTTTTGCACTAAGGGACCTCCATTTTGTGCTCATTTGATGAAGCACAGCAAAGCAGAACTTCCCCTAAATTCTTCTAAATTACAAGGAGTAATCTTAACCATTGGGCTACACTCTTATATGCACTGTGATGGCAGTACGTCTCTATGAACTCAATATGACCTATTTCTGATTTGAAATAGACATACAGTGTAGAAAATGTCATTGCTTGTTCTTAGTTCCTTATTTAGATTTCCATAACTACACTGTAACCTTACTACACTTAAGGCAAGACTCTTAAGATACTAGGTAACTGACAGTGTCTTTACAGCACACAGTTATAGCAGTTTGACAATATTTTAATTGCCCTGGCTCCATCCTATCAATCTAGAGATTTATAATTTGGTGGGATGCTTAGTAATCTCTGTTACAGTAATCTGGTGATGTCATTCAAGGAAGTGGTATAAAGCTCTCTCACAGACAACTCCAGGTATCTTGCCAAGGAATGAATTCCAGTACAGTATTGTTTAAGACAAAGTCATGACTGGTATAAAACTGCCTTGGGTATATAGTGTGGATACAGAAAAAGCCATACCTGCTGCATCAACCCAGAAAACGGAAAGCCCTCAAGTTTGTCCATTGAGTTCCAGCAGTATGATGTTACCATAAGTGACATGGCTCCGTCCTACGGAATCCTGGGACTTGAACTTTGGTGAAAGACTTGGGGTGTCTCACGTGTATCAGAGAAGTCGTCTATGGAATTAGTGATGGAGCAGAGAATTCTGAGTAGTATCGAGCTGCTGGAAGTCAGAAGTGGCTACACTCATAGAAAAGCCATAATGTAGGAGGAAAAAGCCTTCAATCTGGTTAAGGAAGTCACTAAGGCTGGTTTGCTTATACTGGTCGCCATTATGGAAGAGTCATCATAAGCTACTTCTTTCTAACAAAGCAGAAGAGCAATTGCTCCAAAGACTTCTAAAAGTCTCCCAAGGTACTTCCAAAGAGGAGGAGGAGGAAAGAAGGAAAGATTGAGTGTAACAATTTACCCATCAACAGATTAGAAAGGACAAGAGAACAGATAAATGCCAATGTCTACCCAGCTAACAATCTATAACTCAGACAGGATTCAAGTTACTCGCTATACATATTGCTTTAAATAATTTAATTTCCAATAATATTTACATCAGGAGTCCCTTGATATAGCAAAGGAAAAGGAAGGTTTTTTTGTATAGGTTCTTGAGGCATATTGGCAAAGATACAAATCTAAGGATTAGTTAGAGCAGTCCATTATGTTCATTCTTTTCATAAACTGCTCCTCCTCCAAGAGTACAGGGTGGCATACACAGAAGCTATCACACTTGGGCAGAAATCCAGTAATACGTCACAACCAACTAGAGTACGCTCATGAAATGATTGAAAGTTACATGGGCGCTGACTGGCCAAATACAAACTGATTCAGTGGACCTTCTCTAGTTGCAACTTGCTACTGGATTTCAGTTTTTGTCTCCAGAATAACTCTGTAAAATAGAAGATGGAGAAAGATAATAACTGGCTGGAGGCTACCTTATGAAAATCATGGACAAAGGGAATTCCCCACATAATAAATGAAGGAAGAAATCAAGGTCTCTTTAGCCAAGGTGTAGCAATATATCTGCTATATGATATATTTTATCTTTCTGGTTGTTCAATGCCTGTGCAGTCATGTGCAACTGACCTAAATTATCAGTGCTGCAATAAAAGGACTAATGCTGTGTAAAAGAACGACTGCATATCATCGTGCAGAAATGCACTGTGGCATCATTTGTTCATGCCACCAGATGATGTCCCTATATCTTTAAGAGATAAGGGTAGAACCAGGATTATAATGTCAGGTGTCAAGTCAATGCATTCTACAGCTTCCAGTTTTTCATGGTGCACCTGAATTGCAAAAACCAAGGAAAAATGAAGAGTGAAAAATCACTGTAAATGTTGCTCAAAGCCAATATAAACTCAGACTCCTACCCTTTAGTTTCTTTGAAGTCTTTGTCTTCTGGGAGGACTGATTGTAGTTTATCGTGGCACTGACCTTCTTCAAGATCCATCAGTTGAAAGCAAATTATGGCCTCCAGCCCATAACTGGCCACACTCTTGGCCTGTGTTAATCGTCATCCTTTAATGCTGAGCATCTGACTTTGTTCTGGCACAAAGTGAAGCCACAGACTCCCAAAGAGAGAATCCTGGAACACAAAAGCCTTGGCAGACAGGAGAGGAAGGGATGCATCCTTTTTCCATGAATGAAATGTTTTATTTATAAACTCTGCTCTTTGGTTAAGTGAGCCTGAGGGGTGAGACTCTACCTCCCATAGATGCTTTTAGTTATTGTCTTGGTTATATAGCTGGAAATCTTCGAATAGAATGGATTTGAGTTGACTCGTGACAAGCAAGCTGCAAATTGCCAAATGCAAACAGAAAAGAAAGCCTGTTAAGGGTTCAATTTGCTGTGATTACTAATAGCTCAGAGTGACTCACACAAGCCACAAAAGTGGTCTATTTCTGATAGCTCTGTGGTGTGAAAAGCCAAAAAGGAGTAAATGAAATTTATCATATGACTGGTTGACAGCTTACAGCATATTGAGAAATTGTTCAAGGGAAACATTCCAGGAATGAAAAGAGCACATATTTGTTTTGGAATAATTTGATGATCCACTGAATTAACTTGTTACATTTTAATTTGCTGTTTTTAAACAATATGTAACCTCTGGGCTTTTTAAAATATCTGAATCATAAATTGAAGCCATTTTCATGTTGAGTATTATCTGGATTCAGGTGCTTTAATTTTAAATTGAAAAAGTAGCAGTCTTGCCTGCTCAGTGGGAGCAGGGAGATTTCAGAAATGACAGTAGCTATCTTCTACCACTAACCAATTAGCAAAGACCTCAAGTTGCATGGCTATTAATTGCACATCATATTTTGATGCATACTAAAATTGTGGTTCATCACGTGATGTTTGGTGCACAGTTAACGCCCCGACAGCAGGGGTGTGTTATACTTATTTCTGTGTCCCGTCTTGCCAAATATGCATATTTCTCCTGTTTATTGATCTGCTTTTCTCCATCATGCTGACATGTGTGTGTGTGTGTGTGTGTGTGTGTGTGTGTGTGTGTGTGTGTGTGTGTGTGTGTGTGTGTGTGATTTGCTTGTCTATTACTGGCATGTTGGCTTTGTAGTATTACTATAAGAGTTCATATGAAAGTTTGAGAACGTGGCAGTGGATCCCTAGTACCAGAGCACCTTTATATTCATAGTAACTCCTTTATTTTTCTCTCATCTCTCACTTCCTTTCCCATTGGTCACTGTACCAGGTAATTTGCAGCTTGTAGAATTGCTCAGTTACCGAAATGCCAGCAATTGATTATTAAAGTAGGACAGCAGAAAGAGGGAGGAAAAGGGGGGGGCTGAAATGGTGTGAATTTTCACCGGTCACACTGCAATTGCTGCGGTAAAAACTGTGCATCATTAAGAGGAGTAATTTGATCAAACCCCCTAGTGGTGGTATTGGATGATGGGGTTAAAGTGCACTTCAGGGTGTGTGTGGTTGACTGGGGTGCCAAAATGCTGCACCTTGGAGTGGAGGCATGATCTTTTGCTGCGCAGTCACTTGCAGCAAACACAGCACCAAAACGGTAGTGTGACTGGGGCCTTTAAAGTTCTTTTTCCCATCTGTGGCTTACCCCTCCTCTCTTCCTGTTTGTTTGCTTATGACAAGTGCTAGTTACTGTGAAAGGATGGACCCTGAGAACTTGAGCTACTTTTCTCTCCTACACATGTTTTTCCCCTACCACTGGTACTTTTGCTCTCTCTTTTTAAACCTTATACCTGGCTAACTAAAAAGGGGGAATTAGCAAATTCCCACAACACCTGCAATGTACCTGAAAATCAATGCTATGAAAAGTAGAAGGCTGTAGGGAAAGAGGAAAACTAAACATGAGATGGATTGACACAGTAAAGGAAGCTACAGCATCATATTTGGAAGACAAAAGCAAAGCTGTCAACTAGAAAATCTTCTGAAGATTATAAGTCAGAAACAACTTGACAGAGTCATACCAAAACAGCAATAACAGTTAGTAATGAAAGCAGATAAGGAAAGAAAGAGAAAGTCCACCCCCTGGACTTTGGAAATTCTTTTCTAAGTACTAAACCTTATACTGTAACTTTTTATTTTCATTGTTTTTGTATACAGCCATAATTGTGGTATCTGTTTATGCGCTACTTTTCTCTACCTCGTTGTATATTCAAATATTCACTAATAAAAATTAATCTGCTGGCATAAAAGGAGAAAATAAGAAGAGTTTGGGGCTTTTAAGTTCTTTTATTTACTGTGCTCTACTTTTCTTTAAGTACCAAAGAGAAGTACTTAAAAGTCCCAATCTCCTCTTGAATATAGTCAATTGTCATCAATTTCCACTCTGTAGTACAAACAGTCCCACTGAATGCAATGAGTCATTCTTTTGGTTAGTGTTATAGATGCAGCCACTCATGACTTGCAGAATCTGGTTCCCTGGATGCTCCTTTATGCTGACGTCATGATTGCATCAGAGAGTAAGGCAGATCTTGAGTGCCAAACCCAAGCACGGAGTGACCATCTGGTGAGGTTTGGCCTGCACTGGAATGTGAGGAAGATGGAATATCTGACAACCAATCCAACTGAATGTTGTAAGATCCAAATTGATGGTATGGACTTACTGAGAACTGAAGAGTCCAAAGACTTCAGTTCCATGATCACAGCCAACAGGAGTCTGAACTGCGAAGTCACATAAAGGATTCATTGTGCCTGGTGAAAATGGTATACAGCATCAAGCGTCATGTGCAATTAAGACATCAGTGACCATTTAAAGTCAAATATCAATTACACCAATATATGATCAGTTGCACTTGATGGTACAGAATGCTGGCCGGCAACTAAAGCTGGACACTTGGTGACAAAGATGCTAAGATGGACCTCCAGCCACACACAAAATGACTGTGCACACAACAATGACATCTGATCTAAATACGGTTACTGGATTGTGACTAAGGGGACAAACAAAACAGCACTGGCTAAACACCCTTGACAACAACATTAAGTTCTCCAGGGTTCACCCAGACCATGCAAAGTGGAGGACAAAAACCTTTAGTTGACCCCTCCACCAAGTGGGATACATGCTAATAAAAAGGAAGATCTTTTTTAGTAAAGTTAACATGAATAATCTGGTGCTATGAGCCACTGATGGTTTCTCTTTCAGATCCACCTGCTTTACACACAGTCCACTTGCCACCAAAACCCACCTTTAGATAGCTTGGCCTCTACAAAGATACAGTAATGAAAGCAAATTATTTACTAGATTATCTGTGCTATGGGTGGAGAGAAATTTCCTAAGAGGTAACTGGCAAACATACAGCACCCTTTGCAACCTTGAGTTGCAACCACAACTCCCACTACAGAGCCCTAAAACTATGAGCCTTTTCACACGACCCCTAAGATCCGCTGGCCACTTAAATTCGGACCAGGGATCTTGGGGGTTCGTTGCTCTTCCTGCGTCCCCACCCCTCCGCACTTCCTTGATCCTGTCTGTGTGAGGGGAGGGAGGAAGAAAGAGAGGAAAAAATGCAGGCTCACCTCTGAAGCCGGTCGAAGCCCCGTTGTCCTGATTCCTTCTCTTCTGTGTTTTTTTTTTTTGCCTCCCGCCCCTTCTCTTAAAGGGGCGGGAGGCAAAAAAACAAACAGAAGCAAGGAGAGCCCCGCACTCACCAGATTAAATCTGGACCTGGGGATTTTCACCCTTCTAGAGCAGGTACAAGAAAAGTGTGCTGGGACGCGCTTAGGTGGGAGTGGTCACACTTAATTTCCTGCAAACTCCGGAGCTGGTGGGGAAACAATTGTAAGCTCCGGAGCTGGCAGCCATTTGCTGCGGAGTTTAGGGATCGTGTACAAAGGGCCTAAACCAACCATATCACTGCTTACAAATGTACCCACATCCAACTGCCCATTCAATGTAACACATCAATACTACCATTTCCCCTTTGTCTCTTTCTTTTCTCCATTAGCAACACAAGACCCTAGACAAAAGCTGCCTGCAACTCCCTTTCCTCCCATCATCTCTTCCTTTCCCTCAACCTCAAATGAACCCCCTTCTTCCTCTTCCCCCTCTCCTATTCACCCTCATCCAGATCTGGTGTCAGTTTTCTGTCCCTTTAGGAATTTTTACAACAGAGTTTGCATGCAAATATACCTGCACACAACAGCCAATGAATATTTAGTATGAAACGTATACTGTATTCAATTACATATTCTATCATACACCTCATTCTGTCTGAAGAAGTGGACATGTCCATGAAACGTTACATTAAAATATAAAAGTTAGTCTTTAAGGTGCCACATGTTTTTTGTCTTTCATTTTATTTTTCTTTGATTTTTGCCTGGAATTCCATATTGTAGTTCATCAACCACACTGATTTGAGATTAGCAACTTCTGAAGACCCTGGATTAAGCAAATATTCTATACCACAAGCCAAGTCAGGTTGCCAGCCATCTATGTACGCTACAACTCAGGCTTCTTCTCCCTTTAGAATAGCAGTTCCCTCCAGCAACAAGGCTGTTTAAATTACATATAAAGCAGTCTGCTCCTTATTCCTGCTGACCACCCCACAAATCACTGCTCTGAGACAGATTTACAGCTAAATCATGGCAAATATACCATCTTGGCAGCAATGGAGAAGAAGGATTGAAAACTGAGAAATGGTTCTTATCTTTATCCCACATTGAACAAAAAGTCAACATTTCAAAGTATCTTCAAAATTAGAAGTGTCATTTGGAGTGCAAAACGTATTTGATCAGCTTAAGTTCAGTTTTGCTAAATTTTGGTGGGTATTTTTCTAAAACAGCAACTTTCACTGAGGTTTTCCCTAGAGATATCTTTATCCTCTACTAGCTCTCGTTAAGACGCATC